>CM061144.1:16689796-17289796 GCA_030710495.1 Labroides dimidiatus | reverse complement strand
TCAGCTGAGCTCTGAAAAGTTATACTTTTTTAAAAATCTAAATAAATTGTCTCACTTTTTTTTTTTTTTTTTAGCCTTTTTTCTTGTTTTTATTTTGATGTTTTTTAAAACCTACACTCTATTAAATACCAATCAGTTTTCAGTGCACAAACAAAAAAATAGTTTTAATGTTGTAGTGTAAAATTATACAATTGGGAGACTAAATATGTAAAGATAAATATAACAGGGTCATTCTGTAGTGCTAACTGAACATATGTAATCAAGAAAATATGTGGTTGTACCATTAAAATTTGTCTAAATAAGTGCTCCAGCCACACGTTGCCTGCTTAGCTTATGTAATTTTACTGTTTCACCACTAGGTGGCAGTATTGTAGTTTATTTCCATTCAGCCACAAGAGCTAAGCACAAGTCAGCATTGCAGACATCCTACTTGTGACTTCGGTCTTTTCTTCTCCTGGATTCAAAATGATGTTTTTGAACTGCCTCCTGTTTGATCAATCCATGTTAGAGTTAGAGTTGGTAACAACTCTGCCCAAAGGTAGTAGCCTTTGATAAACATGACAAGACAGTTGGTGTACTGCTTTGGTGCTTCTCATTTATGCTTTGATTATTTAAAATGAACAGTTTTAGTTTTTTAAGTTTTTAATGCTCTGAAAATGTTTGGACTGAGGGACAGAGCAGGCAGAGAGTTTCTTTAAGGTGAGTCTTAGAAGTTTGAATCAGGTCAGGTTTCTATTCTGTAATGTTGGTGCTGTAATAGAAGGTGGTCACACACACCTGCCTGAGGTGTGTGTGACAAATCTAAGCATGGCATCAACAGCCCCATCTTGTAGCCCTTATAAACTCTAATCTAACAGTTTATGATGCTCACCTGTAGGTGGTGCTCAAGGACTTTGAGAATTGTAACAGCAATTCGCAGGTGGCAGAGACCGGAGCTGCAGCTCACAGAGTCAGCTCCCACACTGCAATTTATTTTCCAAGAATTGCACATGCTAGTTTTATTTATAGTTTTCAGATTTAATTCCTTAAAGGCATTATGCTTTGACAGCCAGGAGCACAAAAGGATGTTGCACAGATAAAGTGATTGTTTTATTTCCATCCAGTGGGGCGTTTTTCAAGCTTATCAGAACATTGTTCCCATTAGCAGAGCTTATTACAGAGGGCTGCATTTGCTTTGTCTCTCTGTCTCCCATCAGGGTGTTTTAGGGGAGGGCATATCACCCCACCCCCCACCCCCCACCCCACCCTGTACCCCCTGCCATGTTCTGTTCTCCATCGTCAGTAAATTGCCCTGCTTAGTTTTATTACCTCATCTGTGAATGTGACAGCTCAATCAGTAGATTGGCCTTTCATGAGTACAGCACCCAAACAGCGCTTTGTGTCCGTCTGTCCTGTTATCGTTTTATATGCATGCACACCTGCGGGCAATTTCCACCTCAAACTGGCTCCAAGGGTATTTTACAAATAAAGCATTTCTGCTGTGCTGGAGGATGCAATGTCAAAGCTTCAGCAAAACAATAGACAATGGAAGAGTCTCTGTCAATAAAAATAAATAAAGAGGAGACGGCCGTGCTTGTTTGGAGGAAATATTGGGATTTAAGTTGAAGCAGGAGAAATTTAGATTACTTATGCTTTGATTTCCATTTAGACCTGCATTATGCTCTTCTGTAAGCTGTGAAGTCAGGTCTAACAACAAACACACTCTAGAATATATGTGTTGTTTTTCTTTTTCACTGATTGCTACCACGAGTCTCACAGCTGCAGCTTTCTGGATATTCTCAACAATTTACAAAGGGAAACCATGTGAACTTGACATGTAAGAAGGTGACCTCTAAAGACCTAACTGAGCATAATCTACATCCATTAAGAAATGACTGATGAGGTTACTGTTCAAACACAAAATTGGAATAGCTAAATTTAGCTTGTGTTGTGACAGGAATATTCAGTCTTTGGGAAAATAGTGCTACAGATCTTTGGAGAAAATCATCAATCATTTAAATCTAATGTTGGTCATTTTTTATGCTGTGCTTAAAGGGAAAAGCATAATTGTTTGTTTTTGTTTTAGTTTGTTTTTTTCTAGCATTATAACCTCTTTAGGATATGACACGGTCAGTTGTTGAAGTCTACAAAACAAAATATCTTGTGCACACAATTCATCCAATTTTGTTTTATTGTGTGAATATTGTTTAAAAAAAATGTCAGCATTCCAACTTTAATTTCAGCATTTTGTAAAAGGAGACATTTTAGAAGCCTTCGTCCTCGCTCGTAGTTTGTGAAACCTGTTTACAGAATATTTTGAAGAGTGGGTCTGATATTTTGTGTGTAATACAAAAACCCTAAGCAGGGCAGAGTTAAGGGGTTTCTCCATGGTGTGCGTTTATGTATTTAGTTCCACCTAAATGAGATAAATTAAGTCAGGTTTTCTTAGGAAATTTGACAAATTCACGAGTTGTTTGTCTGTATTTTTATATCCAACACTTATGTGATTCAGAGAAGTGGCATGTTAAAGCCAGAGATACGTTTATGAAGTTTATAGTTCATCAGCCAGAGAAGAGACGGGGAACACAACTGCTTCACAAACAACTTTTTTACTTGTGTGAATAAAACATCAATGATTACCTTTGTGGGACTTCAGGGGCTCAGAAGAATTAAGCTGATGAGTCATAATGGAAAAATGTCCATAGAAGTTGTTAAAGAGACAAACCTTTTTTTCTTTCTTCATAGCTCCTACTGTTTGCTCTGCCATTAAACGTGAACCACTACTTCTGAAGACTTCAGAGGGAGCAGAAAGAATTAAAAACAAGCAATTATGTCTCCCGCTATGTCTATAACGCAGCTTTACTTAATCAAAAACTAGTTTTCACAGTGGATTTCTTCCACGCATCAGCCCATGGTCACAGAGACTTTTTAGCATCTGAAAAGTCTCATGATTCTTCAAAAGTTTCTTAGACTTCCTCCATGTTCTTTTGATCATCAACTATAACCACAGTCACTCAGCGGTGGATGCTTATTTGTGAAAACACTCCGGAGCAGGAAGAGGAAATGACTGAAAAACAAGTGAAAAGATACTGTCCTAATGAACCAAACCTGGTGCTTTGAAGCTGCCATAAATCTGCCCAATTACTCTGACAGTGACCCTGGATTTAGGTAATGAGACAGGTTTTGCACCTTGTCATTATGGGCAATATGCTAAGCCAATAAAGAAATTCAAAACCAGACCTTTTGAAACAGTGTAACAGCTCGTCTAATCAAGCTCTCACAGACAGGTAGAACAATACCAACTGTATTCTCTGCTGATGAATTCCTCTGACGCGCCAGAGGAGGAGGACGGTATAATGCCCTCCATCCGCTTTTGTTTTCTGAAAGGAAGCAACCCACGTGCTATTAACATAAGGTCTGCTACCTGAGATTGCTTTCTGCCTGCCGTGACTGAGCGGAATATGAAATGAGCTCCTGATGGACACAAGGCCATTTCATCCCCTGGTGGCCCATTCATTTCTTTCAAGCCATGCTTTTTTTTTTTTATTCTTCCCCTCTTCTTCTTTTTCAGCTCTCTTTTAGTTCACAAAAGCATCTTTCATGCATTTCATCCCAGGTGCTTTAACCCTTGATGGAGCTGCTTCTGAAGAGAACAGAGCCGCAGCGCAGGGAGAGGCAGAGAGCACGCACAAACCACGGGGCGGGACAATGGAAACTTAAAAATAGCAGCTTCACTTCATGCTTTGTATGAAGCTTTGGATCAGGCCAGCAGGGTCAGATAAAACCAAGAAACTCCACTAGCAGATGAATGGTGACTTCATCAAGAGGAATTGTTAAGGTGTTTTATATACAGTGGATATATCCTGGCTGTTGCTGATGTTCTGTTTTCCCTTTTAAATTTTTTGACAGATATCATTTTGTCACTTCCAAAGGCAAGCAGACGAAGAAAAGGATGAGTGCAGTTTCTCTTATTGTCCCAGAATGACAACACTGACGAAAGGAAACGTGGCAGCAAACAGTCTTAAATCGACTAAGTCCTTAGTGTCTGGCTGTCAGACTTTGAAGGAGTCAGACTTGAAGTGTGTGCATTAAACATTCTTCCTTCTTTCAAACAACTCAAGAGACTGTGAATGCTCACAGTCTCTTTTCATCAGCCCCCTGCCTGTGCTGCTCCTGAACGTCTGAAGGATGTGTTGTGGCCGAAATGAGCTGTTTAAACACTATCTTCACTGCAACAGTGCAGCAGTTCTGTGAGAGGTTTTCAGTAAGCTTCTCATCATTTAACAAATGAAGTTCCATTTAACTTCACAAAACTAAATTCTGAATTCAGTTTTATTTACATATCTGGGCAGGAAGTGTACAGACTTGTAAATATCATAGTGATGTGTCTGGTAGAGTACACACAGTCCCAGGAGTACAGGGAATGCAAGAAATGGAGTTCAGGCCTGAATTCTGCCTGTTTTTCTAGTGTATAAAATGCAAGTAAAGCACAAACAAAATTCAAAGCATCCCATAAATCATGTATTTGCGGGTACTTGGCTGCATCTTCAGCACGATGCAATTTGGCACATATTATGGGAAAAATGGAGCCAGAGGTCATCTGGTACATTTTCAGTTAATTAATTCAAAATAATTGCTTGTTTAACGCAGACAGTCTTATTTTTATCAGTGCTCAGCAGATCATCTGAATGTGCAAATTGTTAGTGTACAAATACATGAATATGGATTTAGTCAAGATGGGCAAGATGTTAAGATCTGTGAATTACTATGAACTGTTTTTGTGAAATACAACGTAGTTCCTGGTAGATTCTTAGAAAACTGAAAGGATGTGACTGAAAGTGTTACCTTCACGCCGCAACATCTCCTCCTCTGCATGTTCTACATTTGTTACCTCAGACAAACACTTCTTTAAATGCCATAAATCATATATGATTTTACACTTGACTTACTGTATAGGCCAGACAAAAACAGCTTCCATTCATAAAATACTGCCACAAATCTTCATCAAGAAAGGCCAGAAGTGTGATTTCTGAAAGCTGGGCACCTCATCTTGTACTGTTTGAAATATAAGAAAGCTCAAGACAAACATACAGTAAAACAAACACAATCAGGATGAACAAGACGCTGCTTCAAAGTGGATCAATACACAACAAGTGCTGAAGTACTGGCTTCATGCTTCCCGTCCTTGACTGGAACAATGGTTTCTCTTCACTCTGTCCAAGGGTTTCACCATGGAAACAAGCGAGGGTGAAGACACAAGAAGCAGCTTCGCTAAATAATGTGTGTCTTGTTGTTGTGTATCAGAAAAATACATCAGTGAAAAAAAAAAACAATTTGACTTATTAAATCACACTTCAACTCATAAACCCAATTTTATTTGTTTTGAATCTTGATGCCTCTTTGTCCCCATACAATACATTCAGTATATACATTTGGCCATGAAGGACTGTACAGATATGTTATAGTAGTGCATACATACGTGGCACAAAAATGTACAAAAAGGGAACTCATACACGCCACTTTACCACGGTAAAGTGAGACACACATGGGGCAAGTCAATGGCTAATGGTTTCGCACACCTTCTCACGCAAACACACGTCCACATCCACACAAACAAAAAACTGTTTCATGCATGCTCAATAAGTGTGTATGCGCGGATACACACACTTTAAGACACTTCTGAGGGAGGAGAAGGGCTCATTCAGGTTCTCAAAATAGAAACAGAGGATCAAGAAGAGTGTGTCTGCTGATTGCAGCGAATCTCTCCTCCTCCTCCTCCTCCTTCTCCCTTATTGTCATCCTTCTCTTTTTTTTCCAAAGCTAAGGCCTGCCTCTCTCTCTCTCTCTCTCTCCTCTCTCTCTCTCTCTCTCTCTCTCTCTTCTCTCTCTTTCTCTCTCTCTCTTTCTCTCTCTCTCTCTCTCTTTCTCTCTCTTCTCTCTCTCTTCTCTCTCTCTCTCTCTCTCTCTCTCTCTCTCTCTCTCTCTCTCTCTCTCTCTCTCTCTCTCTCTCTCTCTCTCTCTCTCTCTCTCTCTCTCTCTCTCTCTCTCTCTCTTCTCTCTCTCTCTCTCACGGCAGTGCAGCCATCAAACACAGGCTCTCCTTTAGTACAGAAATACTCATCAGCAGCAGGTACTAAACACAGAGCCTCTACTGTTAACATCTGATCTCTGGATCAGGGATCAATTTCCATACATCACACACTCCTATTTCTTTTTAGGATAACCTCTTTCAGGGAAATACATAGGTCCACTTTGACAACACACTCTTTCTCTTTAAAGTTGAAGAGCTTCTCTAAAAGACAGACATCCTCACATCATACATACAGTATCTAATGACAGCAGCCTCTGCTCACTAACTCCACCAACAAAGTTAATGTCTACACACATCAAACGTCTTAATTTTTTGTTTTTCTTTTTAATCGGGCCCTTCTTTAGACTACATCTCCTCCTTTTGGTAGATATTTTGTACCATCTCCTTTAATGTGAATATTTAGTGGAGGCACACACTCCAATCATTTCGCCCCATTGAGTGCAGTTGATAGTTGCATAGCACACATTGGAGATTTAAGTTAAAGCCAGGGGCTGACTTTGTAGAAACAGTAGTCAGTTATCTTGTTCCTCGTGCCACTTCAAGGATTTTCTTCTTCTTTTCTTTTTACAATGATTATAGCAGAAAATTTTAGCTTCATCTTGCTGTATTTAGTTGACCATATTATTTACTGGATTATTAGGTTGGATTATGATGGATGGGGCAGACAAACTAACTGAATTTAAGAACTGAACATTGTGTGGTTCTCACTTCTTCAATAATGTCCTCAGAGGGAAAAAGACTTTGAGAGTCATTGGACTGTTTTTATTTTACTTTCTTCTTTCTTGTTCAGGGGAGGAAAAAAAAAAGATTCTGTCAGCCAATGAGGTTCAGGCAAAGGCTGACACCAAGTTGTACCAGCAAGGTTAAAAAAAAGAAACCCTGCACAACTGCACACATTCTCACCCGCATTCATATATACACACACTCTTCATACACACACATTCTCACATGTTTGCACATCTTGTTGTAAGGGGTAGATGGCAGAGAAATTTCAATGCAAAGGTAAGGTTTTAATCAAGTTGGAAGAGGATGTGTTGTGATTGGTCCAGAGGGAACATGTGATCAGCTCTCACGCCAGGCTTGACAATCCTGTTGATCAGGAGACACTGTGACCCGTTTCCCACGTACCAGGCCACTGAGCCAAACGTGCACAGAGCAGAACTTGAAACAACAAAAATGCAAAGCACCACACTTTAAGAGGCCAGAGTTGTTCCAAAAAACACGATCACATCGGCACAGAACAATGAGGGCGAGGAGTAACACATCAGTAATAATTACCCCAGAATAAATTACAGTCACAGAACAATCGTTAAAGCAGAACTGCAAATCAGCTGCAGACTGATTTGACCCATGCATTATAAGGCAAAAACCAAACATTTTTAACTGACATCACAGAGCATTATATTAGTGACTATACATACAATTGCTGATCCGAGAAATCGGCTTTTGTTTCATAAAAAAAAATCTTGGATTTGCTGTATTCAAAAACATATTCCTAAAACTGACGGTGCAATTGTAAGGGGACTGGGAATGTTGAGGGGAAGACAGATCGAAGTCCGCAATCCCATTGTACCTATTGATCTGCAGATGGGCGAATGAAATTGATTTTCTGAGGTAGACAATGCAGGCATATTTCATTCTCCAGATGCAAAGCCATTCAAAGCAGGGGGTAGTGGGGCTAATTTGGTCCATTTGGACAGGCTCTGGTCTCCAGCCTCTGCCAATTGTTCTGTGTCAGACGGGTTGACCCATCCATCATGCTCTCCTGCCTGTCTAACCACGATGGTACTTACACTGTCATTGGTATGATACACCCACTCAGTGATGGATAGCGGACAGCATGCACTATGACAAGATATAGAGATCAGTGTGTGCGGCTCACAGGCCTGTTATTTCCACACAGCTGGGGACACAGCACTCATACAGGGACGGTTTATTCAATATCCTGGCCGCTGGATGGGACCCATGTGGACAATATCCCTCAACATGCCTCATAAATGTCCCTTTCCTTACACAGCACTTACAATCTTCAGGTCCCCTTGAAAACAATTACAGTATCAACAGAGCCTAACCAAATGAGTCAAACAAACTTGTTCAAACAGGATTTTCACAAGGCGCACTCCACTGAAAAGGTACAATAACTCTGATAAACGCCTCACCCATGTGTCAAATGTAACAGTAATGTACCTTTCTTTGTCTTTGAGTGTGAAGTGCTAAGTTCAGCTCCAGAATCAATGAAATGATGTTCATTAAAGAGTCAGTCTGATGTAAGGAAGAGGGTGTATCATAAATAAAATATAATAAAATAATAAAGACTTCTGCATCATTATGTCTGTATGTATACTAAAGTTCGCAGTAGGCCTTCAACACAAGCCTGGAATCTGTCTGCCAGTGAGGTGAGTCAAGATCAGCAGTTTTGGGACACAATTGTTAATTTTTCCATGAGCCCACTAGGCTGTGTCCAGAGGAACAGGAAGTGTTAAGCCACAGGGTGGCCCAGAGAGTGCTGCAGGGGCAGCCTGCAGGTGACCCAAAGCACTATAGTGTCCTGATGGCAACAGGGTAGAGCAGAGACATATGTTCGGCTCCCTTGATGGGCAGCTTGCGACTGGAATAGAAGTTAATGATCTCGGGCACGCTGTCGAAAGGGCAGCTGTTCTGTCCCAGGATGTACTTGTTCTCCTTCGTCCGTGACAGCTTCATGTGCATGAAGCCCTGGCTGCTCCTAGGGACAAAGCCACAAAGAAGGGGAAGAGAAAGGATGGTGTTAGTTCCAAAACAGTAAAACACACAAAAACAGGGTCTGGAGATGCCTTTGAAAGAGAGTCTCCTTAGATATGTGATGTGTAGTATAATAGTAGTGTCTATTGTGATGGCCCCTGAGTGTGACAGTGCTCCTCCTCCTGTAGCTCTCTCGTCTTTGTTATTCTTCCTCAGAATCACAAACACGTTCATCATCGCATTTACAGATGATTTACAGACTGCAGGCTGCATTTTTATTATTTATTATGTTCTTAAAATATAATATTATCTTAATCATTTTAAAAACTGCATCATTTATAAGAAACACGTCAAGCATGTGCTCAGCTTTTTTAAAAGAAAATAAATAAATAAATAAATAAATAAATAAATAAATAAATAAATAAACCCTTGTTTGTGTGTGTGTGTGTGTGTGTGTGTGCTTGGGTCTGAAACACTAATTTGGCTATCGGCACACTGTATGGAGGGTGAATTATTTTCTAACTCAGTGATTTAGAAGATATTAATATTACGAGTTTGTCCAATCAGAGGCTCAGCTCAGCTCATGTGACTGACGGGCACCCTATAGCTGTTAGAAAGGAGGCTCAAAGTCTGTGCCATATCCAAGATGGCCCTGTCCCATGATTGGCTGCATTTGACTGTATCAGGACCAGACGGGTGACGCTGTGGAGACTACGTCCATATTTCTTCCAATCTATGATTTTCAGGTTGAGTTAACTGACACATTGTCACCATAAAAAACTTCAGCAATGTCCAAACATAATAATTAACTACTTAAGAAAGAAATGCATGCAACATATGGAAAACTCAACACATCACCCCTTCCTGGCAACGCTTTGCTTCTATCCTCCAGTAGTAGTGTCTTCCTACAGTATATAACATTCTCCCGAAAGCTGGATTAGCACAGCTAACTTTAGAGCTGTCTGGGGAAGAGACTAAAAGGTAGTCTTCTTAAGGTGCTGGGTTTACATGCAAAGCATAAGGATAAGACTAATGAACCTCCAGGATAAATCACTTAAGCTACAGCAATAAATGCACAGCAAATTAAAAACTTCCTGTGTGTTCTTGGGAGCCTTGAGTCAATACATGTCACAGCTTGTCAGTAATCTGCTACAATGAAAACGTCCACTAGTTAGAGTTAAGCCAAGCAAAAGTGAGCTTAAGCAGAGGACTCATAAAAAGATCTGCTCCATCTATACTACTGTGAATGTACCGTTTTGATTATTTGTCTTTGCAGAAATAAATTAGCATAATAAGCTTCTGTAATCAGCAGACAGAGCTGGAGAAAGTTATGATTAGCGTAGGTTTAAGTACTGTTCACTAACTTTCTGCAAGAGGGCAATATAGCATGTCATCAACCTAATGTGTATTATTTTTCCAGCATTTTTCCAGATATTAATTTAATACATTATTTGACTGTTAGTTCACTTCTGTTTACCCAAACACATCAGGTGAGGATAAGAGAGCCATTCACCTGTGGGGGCAGTCAGTGTTATCAGCACTTTGCATTCTGTTTGTTGAAAAAAAATGGTGGAAAAGGACTTAAGTACGTACAGAATCACCGAGAAACATTCAAACATAAGCACATATCTGTTTTGATAAGAAGCAGTAAAAACAGTGCTGATGAGTTCAACAACCTCCATCAGGTACTCTGCTTTTCTTTTCCATGTATATTTGTCTTCATTATTAATATTTTATAGGCTCATAAATATTCAAGGCGAGGACTGTGACATCAAAGATGAAGTGAATCCATACTCCTGAGGTCAGGGAACATACTCTCACTCTAAATCTGGGCACATATTGGTGGATATGTCCATTATCTGCAATGAACAGGAGCAAGAACTTGGCTCAAGGCGCCTTTAACGTAAAGCAAGTCTATTCTTTACTTATCTGGTAATTGCATGGGTAAATCCTGCGGATGTGTCCTCGCCCTAATGCTCAGAGAGAAACCAGCACAGGGACAGTGAGGGGGAG
Organism: Labroides dimidiatus; assembly: GCA_030710495.1. NCBI lineage: Eukaryota > Metazoa > Chordata > Actinopteri > Labriformes > Labridae > Labroides > Labroides dimidiatus. The sequence continues at coordinate 17,278,992 of CM061144.1, read as the reverse complement.
GAAGCAATCAGTGCTCTGAGTTCAGTCTGAGGACAACCATCCAGAGTAAGAAACATTTCAACTTCTAATGGAGATCTTTCAACTCAAGAGACGGATACTTCTTCAAAGATCGTATGTTTGTGTTGTTGGAACAGAAAATCAGATTCATGGTTTATGAGCTTTTAGAAACTATGGCAGGTATTAAAAGAATTTCAGTGATAAGATAACTTTTATAGAGGAAAAAGCTGCAGGCTTGCTGAGCTATCAAACCAAAGTAAACACAACTATCAGACTTCTGTATTACTGCACTTCTCATTGTGATATCTGAGCATGTCATTAACAGGTTCATCATGATTTGACAGGAGGGGGGCACATTTTCCTTGCCACAGGTCTCTGCAATTTCGCCAATTTGTGTGTGGTGCCAGGAGCTCTCAGATTAAAAAATCCTCCCTGCAAAGTGCATTAGATGAGTCCTCATGTGGAGCGCTGGGAGATGAGTGTTGGGTTACACAGAGCCACACTTGAAAAGGAAAACACATCAATAGCATCATTTTTAGATTCCCTGCTGGTTCTCCAGTCACTGCTCGGGGATGCATATCATGTTACAGTCCTGCAGAAACGGAGAGCGGGACAGCCGAGCAGCATGGCTGTGCTGATAAAAGAAGATGGGGCTACTTTCGTGGTGTTATCATATCCCAGTGTTTGTGGATTTGTGATGTATAATCAGGATTAATCTCACCGGGGCGGTCTGCTGTCTTGTTTACTGAGGTTTATGACTTTGATTTGAACCCTGTAGTCCTCAGCTTATCTCTACCTTTAGCATATTGGATTGCTCCATGAATGATGCTCTCACTATTGCAAATTCATGGCATCAAATTAAGGGAAAAAAGATCCCTGGGTAGAGATGACCTTATAAAGCATCAGGACATATTACATGCACTATTCTAGAAAATCTGGATAAGTGCATACAGGATGAGTCCTACCATACTGTAATAAAAACATGTAGACAGTATTTTTCATAAATGTTAATTCCCCCTCAAACTGTTGCATATTATGCCACTCTAAAAGTCTAGTTAAATCCAGGGTGGTAAATTTAGACAATATGAGCACAAGGTATGGTGTCGTCAGCAAACTAAGACGTCTGAGAAACTGCACCTGTCATCTCAATCAGATTTGGTTGGTAAAAATTGAACATTGAACTAATTTGCTTAAATTACTGCAAAAATCAGATTCAAAATTACATTTGGATGGGCACAACCATCTGTCTCAGTTGTCCCACACAAAGGAAATTGGATCCCTGTTGTCCAGACATAATCAGAAAGACACCATAAAATGACTGTGAGCCTTTGGAAGAGCTGATAAATTGCTGGTGCTTTTTGGTTCTCTCAATTGTCTGTTAAGTTTCCCTTTGTCTGTGTTCAGGCATCAAACAGGTTCTTTTTCTAACTTCGCTCGGTGTTTCACTATGGGAATCGCTTTGGCGTGACCAATCTGGAAGCTCCAATGACAATACGTCTGTCAATGACAGACAGGTCGAACTGTGCTTGGGGCACGCCCCCTCATACTATCACAGTTGACCCACCCACTCCAACTCATTCTAGCTTTCTTCCCGTGTGAATTCGGGAGCTCCCTCAGCTATTCTAGCTAGCCAGGCACTGTTTAACGGTTCCCAGACGTCCCGTCAAGGTTGCGTCGCCGAACGCAGTTCCCGGTTTCAGCTCGGATCGTTGAGTAAGTCTGTTATAGACATTTTGGTTACTCGGAACAGTCTCCGTCAAGGCGATCTGTTCAGGCTACACAGTATTTGGTTACTGTGCAGCTTCGAGTGAAAGGCTAACGTGTCACGACGAGCCTATAATATTCGAGTTAGTCTTGTGTTGTTGGCTAATTTGGATACCGAGTCTGCTAACGTGTCGTGACGAGCATACTCCGCGCTTATTGATTAGCACTACTCGGGCTAAACTCCGATTGCTAACGTTCCTAGCCGGCGAGCTAACACGTTACGGTGCGGCTAACCGGATTTATTATTCAGTCCTCCCTTTCTGGCCAGTATGTCTTCGGCTCCCACCCCCGCCAAAGGATCGGAACCGGACTTAAAAGGGGCTGTATCCCGCCTGTGCCCCGCGTCATGCGGGTCATCCATCTCAGGCAGGGACCCTCATCCGATGTGCATAGCCTGCATGGGCACTAAACATGCTCAAGCATCTCTGGCTGACCCAAACGGCTGTCCTCATTGCACTTCGATGCCAGAAAAGATTTTGGAACGGAGACTGAGAGTAGCAGTGGCTAACAGTCAGGACCCATGCCTGACAGCGGCCACATCACAAGCTACTACGAGCACCCATCAGCCGCGAGCTACAAGCAGTTGGGCGGACATGATGGAGGAGGAGTCCCCGGATATGCCTCCACTTTTCGAGGACCTCCTCGGAGTGGCACCGGGCATCGATGAGGCAGAGTGTGATGCCAGCTCTGACCTTCTCGATATGGACGAGATGGATGAGGTGGAGGATGATTCCACATTTCCTGTCCAGCAGTCCAGACCGTCCAGCGAGTCTGACACTGCCTCCCCTGTGGACAGCAACTTGTATGAAGTGTGCAAGCGAGCTGCCTCCAAACTGGGGATTCCCTGGCCTGCAGCCCTGGATGCTGAAGGAGCAGAAAGGGACCTGTATGATGGTAAGAGGCTCCCTCCTGCCAAATCACCTGCCAAGCAACTCCTCCCTGCAGTACCAGCTTGCATGAAGGAGATGAGCCGTTACTGGTCTAGCCCCTTTAAGAGTAAACTGTCCACCAAGGGTTACTCTCAGCTGGAAATCCATGGAATGAAGGACCTGGGACTTGCCGAACCCCCAGGGGTGGAGCCTTCAGTGGCTTACCATCTCCATCCAAACCGTCGCTCACTATCGACATCCAGCAACATTTCTCTGCCAAACAAAATAGAGCGCGTTACTGCCTCTGTTTTCCAGAGGATGTATAAATATGGGGCTCAGTCAGTGTGTTCCCTTAATGCCACAACTCTGCTGTCCGCTTATCAGGCTGAAATCTTGGAAGAGATGGGCCGCCAACTGGACACCGGGACACCTAACCCGGCTCTTTGGGATGAGATTTGTGTGGTTAATGACCTCATCCTACGCTCCTCACGGGGCGCGGTACAGGGCTGTGGCCGAATTATGGGCCTTGCTGTTGCTGGAGAGAGGGCCTTGTGGCTGAATCTCTCAGGTCTGAGTGACGCACAAAAAGCAGACATTATGGATGCAGCATATGATCCAACCAAAGGTCTGTTTGGCCCTGCTTTGGAGAAAATGAGGGAGACCAGTACCCTCAGGAAACAGGAGGGCGAAGCTTTTGACCTTTGCCTTCCTAGAAAACAAACTCCTCGCCCCCCCCAAGCTCAGAGGACCAGCTTTGCCGCAGCTGCTGCTGCAGCAAGAGGGAAACAGGGGGGTGTCAGACCAGGCAGACAGGCTGCAGGGGAGCAAGCTCAACAGCACCCTCGGCCAGGAAACAAGCCGTGGGGTAAACACTCCTTTGCAGCAGTGGCGGCGAGAAACCGCCCCTCCAACCCCGGGACTGGGAAAATAAAGAAGTCGTCCTAGCTTCCCTTTCATCTCTTCCTCCTCCTCACAAAAGAGCAAGGATGGAGGAGCAGAGCCCCAAAGCTCTTGGTTCAGAGGCCCCCAGTTCCCCAGGGCACCTCTCAGGTTTTTTATCCCCTCATGTTATAGAGGTGGAAGAGCAGGGGCAGATGTCTGCACAGTGTCACCAAGCACATTCTGTTTGCACAAAAATAAAAATAAAATGTTCAGCCTCGCAGCCAGGCCAAGAGCCAAGGGCGAGTTGCAAACAAAAAACAAACAATACTTCCCCAATGCCAGCAGAGGGAGCTCACATCCCTCTGATGGCAGGGCTCCCTCGTCTGGCATTGGGAATGACGTCACTAGAGAGCAAACCCTTGGGTCCGCTCTCCAGTCGCGCAGACCGATGGCGCGCATGCGCAGTCTCTCCATGGATTCTGTCCACAGTTTCACGGGGGTACAGACTGCAGTTCGCTATGAAACCACCCAGGTTCAACGGTGTGTTAGTTTCAATAGCCAACGGGGAGGCGGCTCAAGTCCTGGAGGACGAAATAACATCCCTGTTAAACAAGCAAGCTATCAGAGCCATTGCGGACGAGGAGGTGAGTCTCGGCTTTTACTCCCGATACTTCCTTATTCCAAAAAAGGGGAGTTCATCCCTCCGTCCAATTTTAGATCTCCGAGTGTTAAACAGACACCTACGGAAATACACTTTCAGGATGTTAACGCACAAAGTCCTCTGCCGCTCCGTTCGCCCCGGCGATTGGTTTGTGACAGTCGATCTGTCGGATGCGTATTTTCACATCGCTATTCATCCCACACACAGAAAATTTCTCAGGTTTGCTTATCGGGGCAGAGCTTACGAATACCAAGTCATCCCCTTCGGTCTGTCGTTAGCACCAAGGGTTTTCAGCAAATGTGTGGAAGCTGCGCTGTCACCGTTACGGAACAGCGGCATCAGAATATTTTCGTACATCGACGACTACCTGATATGCGCCCCTACGCGCGAACAGGCAATCAAAGATTCAACAACGGTGATAAATCACCTCATGGATCTTGGGTTCAATATAAATTGGGCAAAAAGCCGAATAGAACCCTCACGATGTACAGAATATCTGGGTCTCAACCTGAATTCCCTCTCCCATCGTGTCACTCTTACGGAGGGGAGATTAACGTCACTCGCGCATTGCCTCTCCCTTTTCCAGCTGGGGAAAATTGTGACGTTCAGACTCTGCCTGCGTCTGCTCGGCATTATGGCCTCGATGATTTCTGTGGTACATTTGGGGCTTCTAATGATGAGAGATTTCCAGCGCTGGGTGACTGCATTGCGCCTGTGCTCACGACGTCACCTCAGTCGCAGGGTGAGGATAACGCAGACATGTATGACGGCTCTCCGACAGTGGAGAGATGTAACGATTCTTACGGCGGGAGTCCCGCTGGGGACGGTGTCGTCAAGGGTTACCATAACAACGGACGCGTCCTCAACAGGTTGGGGAGCGACTCTAATGGGCAAAGCCGTAAACGGCAGGTGGAGCCCGAAATTAGCACAGGCTCACATAAATGTTTTAGAGCTGTGGGCTGTGTTCCTTGCACTGAAACATTTTCTCCCATTTCTCCAGGGACAACATGTTCTAGTAAAAACGGACAATACCACTGTAGTGGCATACATCAACCGCCAGGGGGGCACTCGCTCACTTCAGTTACACAAATTGGCTCGAGAGATAATCATTTGGAGCAGTTCCAGGCTCCAGTCTCTTCGAGCGACGCATGTGCCGGGCATCTTGAACAGGGGTGCAGATCTTCTGTCTCGGGGGAACCCTCTTTACGGGGAGTGGACTCTCCATCCACAGGTGGTAGAACAGATCTGGCAGAGATTCGGCCGGGCAACCGTAGATCTCTTCGCCTCGCAAGAAAACGCTCAGTGCCCGCTGTACTTTTCCCTGACAGAGGTGAACGCTCCTCTGGGCATGGATGCACTAGCCCACCCATGGCCAAAAGTGCTTCTGTATGCATTTCCTCCACTCAGCCTGATTTCTCCCACCCTAGCCAGGGTGAGAGAACAGGGTCTCTCACTAATTCTTGTGGCTCCTCGCTGGCCATCCAAGCACTGGGTGGCAGAAATAGTGCTTCTTCTGGACGGCGAACCATGGCCACTTCCCCTACGTGGGGATCTCCTTTCCCAGGCACGAGGGGAGATCTACCACCCACATCCAGACCGCATAGCACTGTGGGCCTGGCCCGTGAGAGGTGGAACTTGAATGTAGCAGGGCTGCCTGAACAGGTTATTGACACCATTCAGAGCGCAAGAGCCTCCTCTACTCGCTCTCTCTACAGTGGTAAATGGCGAGTTTTTGAGGAGTGGTGCAGCTTGAGGAACACGATTTCCTTTCAGTGTTCTGTTGTGGACCTGCTGTGTTTTCTGCAGGATTTGATGGATAAAGGGAAGGCTTTTTCCACCATTAAGGTTTATTTAGCAGCCATTTCAGCTTGTCATGTTGGATTTGGGGATAAACCAGCAGGCCAACATCCTCTAGTTAGCCGTTTCATGAAAGGGGCTCGTCGGAAACTCCCAGTGTCTCGGCCCCTGGTTCCCTTGTGGGATTTGTCGGTTGTGTTAGAGGCTCTTTCTAAATATCCTTTTGAACCGATGGAAGCAGTAGGGATGAAGTTTGTCTCGTTAAAGGCTGCTTTACTTCTGGCTTTGACGACTGCGAAGCGTGTAAGTGATTTACATGCTTTGTCTATTCGACCCTCCTGCTTACAATTCGCTCCTGGGCTCACTAAGGTCTGCTTGCGGCCTAATCCAGCTTTTGTACCGAAAGTTGTGGATACAACGTACAGGTGCTCTACAGTAGACTTGAGGGCTTTTCACCCTCCGCCTTTCTCGTCAGAGGAGGAGCAGAGGCTCAACACTCTGTGCCCAGTGCGCGCGCTTCAGGTGCTTGTGAATAGAACAGCAGCATTCAGGAAGGATGACCAACTTTTTGTATCTTGGGCTACTCCCCACAGGGGCAAGCCATTGTCTCGTCAGAGGCTATCCCACTGGATTGTGGAAGCCATCTCTCTGGCATATAGATCTCAGGGTTTGCAGCCCCCTCAGGGTCTGAAGGCTCATTCTACTCGAAGCATGGCCACCTCATGGGCTCTCTTCAGAGGAGTGTCAGTGCAGGATATCTGTGATGCGGCAAGTTGGGCGACACCGCACACTTTTGTTAAATTTTACCGGCTAGATGTCTCAGGGCCTTCCGTGGCACAGGCGGTGCTAGAGACTGTGGCTCTAGAGTCAGAGTGAAATGTAGTACACTGACTTGAATAATGTTTGCTTCGGGATGCTCATGCAATCCGGGAGTTGGCTATATCTCCCATAGTGAAACACCGAGCGAAGTTAGAAAAAGAACTTTGGGTTACTTAACGTAATCCCTGGTTCTTTGATAACAGAGTGAGGTGTTTCACCTTCACATCCCTCCTTGCAAAGGCACGGTAAGAAACCTGTCTTGAATGAGTTGGAGTGGGTGGGTCAACTGTGATAGTATGAGGGGGCGTGCCCCAAGCACAGTTCGACCTGTCTGTCATTGACAGACGTATTGTCATTGGAGCTTCCAGATTGGTCACGCCAAAGCGATTCCCATAGTGAAACACCTCACTCTGTTATCAAAGAACCAGGGATTACGTTAAGTAACCCAAAGTTTTGTTGGAGAGATATCCTTTTTTTTAACCAACAATTTCTCTGTGCTCAGCCAGAGGACACATGCTGTGCAGTGCTCTCTCTTGCGATGTGAGAAACAGGATGACACTATGCTCTGAGAGACTTGAGAAGGGTTTAATATGTTTCAAACCTCTAAAAGAGTTTCTCTCTTGGAAGGGAAACATAGAGAGAAGGAGGGCTTCAGGGGAGGGAGCAGGTGAAGAGAAAAAAAAAGGGTTACGAGGGCAAAACCGACAGAAAATGCTTTCTGTCAAGCCAGAGGACTCTGGAGGCTGGAGGTCTCAGCAACGTCTGTCTTTATCAATAATGCAATACACATACGTGCCACCTCATGGCCTTATACATTTTTCAGCAACCTCAGACATGGAGGATCTTCACCTTGGGGTTTCACTCATTTTCAGGGACAGCTGGAGAGACAGGCTCATGTGAGTGAGGTGAACTCAGAGTTAACCCTGCCTGCAGAGCAGAGGCACTTGTCATTCTCATGAATCTGGCATCTTACGGTTTTCTAGCCTTGAATTGATGGACACTCAAAGGGAAAGGATATGATATTCAGTGACTTTTGGAAACTGAGTCATACAAATTTGCACATACCCGTCTACACACACTAAAACAAAGAGTTTTTGTAAAAAAACAAAAAATACTCAGTGTTATTATTTTTCGTATGCTCAATCTCGATACCTACCCCACCTACATACCACCCACAGGTGGTTTGCCAGCTAGCTATTTTGCTGTCAAGTGCAGTTCACAGTTTGCAAAGCAATTATCATAAAGCACTCTCTATCACTCCAACAAATGAAAGGAAAACAACTGAATGTTTCCAAATCCTTTTTGAAATGCAACACAACAGTACCATAGACTGCATAAAATATGGACAGTCTCCGCGATGTCACCAATCTGTTCCTGATACAGTCAAATCAAGCTGATTAGTGGACGGTGCAATATTGGATATGATGCAAGCTTTGAGCTTCATTCTAACAGCTATAGGGACCCCATCAGTCATGTGAGCTGAGCTGTACCTCTGATTGGGAAAACTTGTGATTCTTATATCCTCTAAACCGCTGAGTTAGAAAAAAAATCACCCCCAGTACAGTGTGTGCCAATAGCGAAATTAACATTTCAGACCCAAGCTGTTTTTTGAACCAGGCTGTAAATATTCTTTTTAATGCTATAAGTGTCAGGGGTTTTTGGCTTGATGTGTAAGTGACTTCTGGTCTTTCTGCAGCCAGCCTTTAGCGAATTCTCCATGAAAAGCTACTTTTAGCACTTCTGCATAGGCTTCATTTTTCTCTACCAGATGTTGCCCCTTGGACTGTACCCTCAAAGGCTGCCATCTGAATCCCATGCTTGGAGCCCCAAAAAGATTGAAACTGGTGTTTGTGGCCTTAAATTGGAAGAGAAGAGAATTGTTCTCTTGCTTTTCTCTCCAAAATACAAAAAACAGCTATTCAAAGTGCCATAAAGCATTTTTCATTGATATGTTTTTTACCTTTAGGTCAGAGAGAAGGGCATGGGTGAGTAGACTTCATTACGTTTTGAATAATATGATCATACGTTAGGCACTGCCAGATAAGCTTTACTGTAGCTGAAAAAACTGAGCAGCATTTTAAGAAACTCTTACCAGACCATCTGTTCTAAGAGTGCAGATCATTACTGTGGGTGAGCTGGACGGCTTTTGGACGTGAACTGCTGTAAATGAAATTAAGTGAGCCCACTGAGCCCTTACTTTAAGGATTTGTGACGTTTTGGTTTAATTCATTAAAAAAAAAAAATTCAAACAATCTGTGATTTCATTTGGGTAGTTAAAACCAAAACATTAGACGTTCTTCCTTTAAGCAAATTATAAAGATAAGTGTGTTAATTATCTCCGGCTTCTGAAAAAAATATAATTATAGCTTCATGCTAATAAGAGGTGCATTTATCAAATTCATTCCCTGCAGTCACTCAGTACATCTCAGTCTGACCACAGCAAATACATTTCTGCAATTAAGAGGTTTTTTTTTCCAGAGGTATTATTGGTCTGTTTAAAAATTAACACCCATCTCTGGAAAACCCACAGAATTTTCTGATTTGCTGGATTCTAATAAAGGGAATTTTCGACACAAATTTTCATGTTTTCATTTGTAATTGTGTCTCTGTTTGTGTTCTGACTTGTACTTTCAGACACACAGTTATATACAGGGATACTACAACCAAATTATGAAGTTTCATCAACATGAAACCATTTTACTTTTTGCTTCTGCTTCCATACTTGACCTGGGATTCCTGCCAGAAGAGTGTCCATATCTCTGTATCTAATAATGGACTGTGACTGGAGAACAAAATCTTAAAATAAGAAAGCAGATAGGAAGTCTGGCTTTGCGTGACTCAGACAGACAAAAAGAGAAGCAGTCTCCAAAGTATAAGCTGCTGATCAGTTACTGATTCAGGAAGTTAGACAGCCAGTCAAATACAGTAGCATGAAGGGAACTGAAGCAGTGGAAAGCATTATGTGTCCCTGCCAAGATACATAAGCCTCTAGCAAGATGAGCTCTGTTTAATAACAAAGGCTAATCAATGTCTCTCAACATATTAAAGTTTCATCTCATCTGAAGGTTGTCGGGGAGTTATGGAGATTTCTGTAAATGTCATACTGTTGAGTCTGCCATGAAAGGAGAAATAGCTTATGAGAGAAATATGAAAAGACCAACTGTCAGAAAGCATACTTGGATTTTAAAGTGAATGGCTTATGTACATTAACCAATGTGACTGTGACAGGTTTTCATTGGGCACTCAGTTTCTGGTGATTGCTATGGCAACAACTCCTTACAAGTGGGGGCAGACATGAATCCATGATACTGTTTTTTTAATCTGACACCTGATCCCGAGGGTTTTTGGTTCGTTGATCTTTTTAACTTTTTAACTGTTGTCTGCTTGTGTTCCATTTTTCTAATTGTCTCCTGTACGATTTGTAATCGTGAGCTTTTAAAGTCTCACTGCTTGTGGTGTGTTGATACCAATGGGACTACAGATGAAATTTAGCATCTGTACTAAAATTTTTACATTGATACTCAATGCAACAGTGTTGATTAATATGCATTGTCCCAACTCAATGAATAAATAAACGAAATGAAAAATATTCAACTTAACCAACTTACACATTCTCATCAAAAGAATACTTCTAGTGATAAAAAAACTACATCTGTATCAATTGTTGGACTAGATAAAACAATCAGAGGGCTTCCTTTGAACCCCCTGCTGGACACAGCTAGGGGTCAGGGGTCATTTATGAAGAGCAGAATTAACTGAAATGTGGGCTCATCAGAAAATCAAGGAGCTGACAGTGTCAGAGAGGTTAGCAGAGAGAGGTGGAGGAACAGGGATGGGAAGGATGTAGGTGGAAGACAGAGGTCTGAGAGGTGAAAATTATTACCATAATGAAAGGCAGAGTCAGCAGATTACCTGGGCAGGGGGGCACGAGTCACTTTTTGAGCTATTTGTTAGATTTAACCACCATGTGTAGCAACACTTGACTTCAAATGTTCAGTGTGTGCAGATATAACAGAAATGCTTGTTAGAATTTAAATTATGATAGCCACAGCTGTTGTGTTTCGTGTTATCTTGGATGATGCCGATTGAAGCTTTTTGAGTTGGATAAGAAGTGTTGTCCTTACTTGAGGGAGAGAGAGTAGTCGTTCTTGCTTGTCTCGCTGTTTCTCACCAGATAGCTGGCCTCCTTACACAGCCTGAGCAGAGATTCAGCATCTGTTCGACTTATCGCTCCATGGTACCAGCTACCAGGAACAATAGCAAACAGGGATGGGGGAGCAGAGGAACAAAGTAAGACACAGTGAGTGTAAGATAATAGAACAAAAGGTTGTAAAACCAGGCAGGAGCAAATCTGTGTGTGAGTACAAAGCAGACAAATGGGTGTTATTGGTTTATTGTAAATAAAATGCAGTCAAAAGAAATCAACACAAAGATCCAACTCACAACTGACTCTCCAGAGGCATAGTGGGGTCAATACGCTCCCCAAGGGAGGAGTGGTCCAGTGAGGACAGTTTGGTGTTGACTAGACAGCCGCTGGAGTGTCGCTGCAGCGGGCGCGTTTTCCCCTCCTTGGTAGGTGACATTCGAGACTTCTCCACACCATCAAACTGAACTATAATAGAGGGAAAATACTTCAGCTGAAGCTTTTATTTTGGAGGGGTATAATGAAAGGGGGGTAAACAGAAAACACTTCACAGTATGTTTAACACTGTCAGGTAAAGGTCACTTGGAAAAGCTTGTGTGCTTATAGAGAGTAGAAATTTAAAAAAGGTAAGGTGTAAATTTCTGCTTCTCACAGCTAAGAGGAGTGTGAGAACAGACATTCAGCCTGTGCTTTGAGACTCAAAGTCACACAAATACAAAGACATTCAACACACAGTGTCACGGTAACTCATCCAAATGAAGGACATGTACACAGAGGAGGCAGCATAAATCAATCCTTTCACCTGTGTACACATCACGGTGAGAACACACACAACACACTCAAACTTCCTCCAACAGTCATCATTTGAACATCTGCCCACACAAATCCCACACACCAGTACAGCAAGTTAAGTTAAATATTAAATAGGCCTTTCAAAACTCTCACGGCGAACAGTGGACAGGACAAGCTCCACTGGCAGCCTCACAGGGACGTGCTCGATGGTGTGTGAAAAGGGCTGGAGGTGACCGTGACGCGGCTTGGGAAGGTCGCTGGGCAAATTTGCAGCCAATCAGCACACAGACAAACATTTACATGTGTTTACAAAATCTATCATCAGAAAAGATGCTAATGTGCGGGGGGGGGGGGATTCTCACTCCTGTCAGAGATGTAATGAAGGCCAACAGAGAGAAAGCTTTAAAGGTGAAGGCTGGAGTAGCACTGTGGTCATGTGCTGATGTGTGTGCGTACGTGCGAGTCTTAGACGTTTTTCCTCCATCATCCATCACTGTGATGGCTGTCAAAGCCCCTTGGCTTTGGAAAGACCTATTTAGAGCCACTGTCACGCTCCTCGAGCAGTAACAGCAACACCTTCATGACAGGATTTCACCAGAGATTGTCGGCTGCTTAGAGGTTTGAAAACGAATCAAAGTGGAGCCCTTGACGGAACGAGTTAATGTTTTATGAGGATTACACACACCGTGAGGCCTGTGTCTTTACAGATCTCAGAACATGGCAGGCAGTGAGCAGACAGACGGGCACTTTGAACATGTTGGTGGGGATGAGTCTACATCTGTCTAGACGGTGAATTCCAGTTAGAGGATGATATTACACTTTACACTCCGTGAGCTCGCCAAGTGTTCCTGCAGCAGACTGAGTGGAGGAGCTGACAGCATCGATCAATCAGTTTAAGCTACATGAGACAACACCATGTCAACAAATTTCATGGAGTATATGGAAACCTCTAAAGTGGGCTATGCTGAAAAACAAAAAACAAAAAAAAAGAATTCTTTAGATACTGTAAATTTAACAGTTCTTTTTCATGTTTGCTTTAGATGCTGTCAGTTGTCAATAAACTAAATAATTTAAATAACCCTCTAAAAACAGTATTAACGCTAGGGTACATATGTAGTTTACTTATGCAGAAATATCTTCAAGTGAACCAAAGGAACACAGCTGTTGCAGTTTCACATCTGACCACCAGGGGCTCCCCTTCACTTTCACTCAGCTGCAGGCTGAACTCACTGGCCTTGAGCTCAGTGATGTGTTCCCCTGAACACAAAGTCATGGTAATGATTGTTTTAAATGACAAATATGGTTGTTATGCTTTCCTTCCAGACTACTGTTTGCTATAAGGCTTCGGCTCAGTCCTCACATGACTGTCGGGTTGTGCTCTCGCACGACGGCTGAGTAAATTGGGGCCCTAACCTCAGATTCTGCTAAGACAAGATCTGTAGCCTCTCCTCCTCAGGGTTGGATGCTTGGGCTGCAGGCAGTCAAATGATGCGCCCGTGTTGCATTCGAGTCCACACGAGAGTCATTTTTAGTTCCACTTTTTCATACAGTCCATTTGAACCACATGCTGACAGCTGGGAATACACTGCAACTTGGATGAACATACAGTATATGGGTATGGGTGAGAAATAGCGTTTCCATGGAAACTGACCAAGGGGACAAGGGAGATGCATGTTTGCTCCACTCATCCCTGTCAATGCTGACAGATCACAACATGAAGACGCAGGCAATTGCTCTACCTTCCCTCCCTCCTTCACTTTCGATTTCTCTCTTCCTGTTTGCATACATCTCGCCCTTCTTCTTGGTCTCGGCATGACCTTTTCTTCTGATCTCTCCATCTAACACACTCCTCTTCTGACTCTGTCTTTATTTCTCTGTGATTTTGTTTGTCAGGGACAGAGAAGATAGGGGAAATGGACCATGGAGGAATGTTTGTAGAGAAGAGAGTGGCAGCTTTGATCTAACATCTCAGAGGGGTTTTTAACAGTCCTAATGTTGGGCTATCAAGCACTGATGTGGCAACAAGATAATCACATTTTACCTATTTACATATCAGTCCAAAATGAACAAATATACTTTGACCTTTTATTGGTCCGCTTGTAATCAAGCCTGGTGTCTGCTGGTGTGACAGTAGGATCAATGTTGCTCTCTGTGTTTTTCCACACAGTCCACCTCTCAGTGTATCTGAAGCTGGTTTGCCCATCGGCCTGACCTCAGCTCTCCGCGTTCTGTCCATTTTTCCTGCGCCCACACTAATTTCTCCTCTCCCCTGGATTCAACACAATCAGTGCTTTTATTTGACCTTGATTAAACCCATTTTTCCCTCCACCACCCTGAAAGGCTTGAGCAGCTATTCTCAGAGGAGCTCACCCCATCAACCTTTCCTGTCAGAGCCCAGTCTTTTTCCACAGGCAGAGTGTACAGTTCTGCAAGAAAAGTACCTCCAGAGTAAACTAAGGCTATCATTTTATTTACCATGCAGTTTGCTTCCATGCCAGCCAGCTCACCATCGCAGGAATGGACCATGATAGAATTGTTTTTAACGGTTGAATATCAATGTGGAAGAGAGCCAAACTCATTCCCCTTTCATTCTCTGGAGCACACTCTCTGAAAGATGGTCGACAGGAGATTGGTGAGAGGGTTGGCTCAGTGGAGAACAAAAGCCTTGAGAGGCAGGTTAAGAAAGACAAGAGGGTGAGTACACACTGACACACATGTAGGTAAATGCACAGGGGCATCTGTGTGTGTTATCAGTATTGTTGCCTGTAAAGCTCAGCAAATGGAATCTGTGTATCAGATTGAACTGTCAGTCAGATGGTGACTGATTGCTGAAAGCCATGCCCCCTTAAGATACATGGCTTCCTTTAGAGAGCTTTAGAAGACAGAAAATAAAAAGATGATGTTGAGAAAGGTTGAGAGTGGAAGAGGGAGGCTGAACACATAAACCAGGTGTTAAAACGGCACTTAAATTATCACACTGTGATCAATTTGTAACATAGAAGTTCCAATTAAATGCAGAATGGTATAAAAAAAAGGAAAAAAAACAAACAGGTTTATTGTTGTCATCTCAGACCAGAAAGAAAGCAGGAAACACTATAAAAAAGGGGATGGTAAACTTTACAAGGGTTTACACTTAAAAAATTTAAGTGGGAAGGAAAACTGAAAATTTCATTAGAATTAATTGCATCGCATGAGGCTTTGAACAGCCGGACTTCTCTTCCTTCTCTGTGCACACTCTTCAGCAAATTTCTCTAATTAATCCGGGTAATTAATTCTCATTTACTAATGGTGCTCCTATCAGAAAGGATGACTAGTCTGAGGGGTGAAGTGTGCTATCGTTTGTGACGCTTTGAGGTGAAAATGAAGTTTTCCAGCCAAGACATGAGAAATGATTTACAGGTCTGCAGCTCATTAGAATGCTCTGCAGACTGAAAATGGTGCTGCACGTGATATAATACTCCAGGACACGGCAGTTTAAGAAATGATTCACTTTTATGTTGATATTAATTATGTCCATTGGCAAGTCAAATAATGATTCCTCTCGCAGATTTTAATAACATAGTTGTAATTTTGCAATCTATGAATAGACTTTTTCTAAATAAAGTCCAAAAAATTGATTGGGTTTTAGGACAAAGGAGTGACCCTCCAAAGCTTCAGCTAGCGGACGTATTTCAAATTAAATCTGAATCTCTTTTAATGTATTTGTTTTTAAGTCTTCTTGGATTAAAGGAAAAAGACAGTACGGAAATGTCTTTAAGTTTATAATTAATTCATGTCACAAAAAAAGAGGAGAAAAGCTCTTCATTATACTGAGACAAAAGTGCTTCCATTTATATGTAGATGTACTATCTATGCTGTCAAGCTGCATTCAAATTTTGATAATGAGGTCTGACGCACAAGTCCGATTTCCCTGATCTGTATGGCATATTGTTTTTTTTTTTTCCTTAATCTACATAAAGACAGCCACAGTTGTCTTTACACACACTCAGACCCTCAGCTCTCAGCAGCATAGACGCTGTCCTGAGTGTGACAGATGACTTGTGCCCTGGTGTGTGACTGAGAGCCTGCCTGTGTGCTGAGGTCAACAGAGTGCATTGTAACTGTATTCAGCAGGGTCATGGAGGCCATCATCCCCCATGTCTGCCATAGTGACCTTTAACCCCAAAGATGCAGAGTGGGGCCACACTGGCTCAGACAGAGAGAGGATCGCTTTACAGCTGGACGCCAATCTTAAACCCACTCGCAGCACAGAGGGAACCAGAACCTTTCCCATGGATTTATGGACATAAATCAACCCCCTCACCCTGTCCTCGCCTACAGCACACAGCGGTGTCCCCTTACATGCTCTCACTCTAAGTCTTCCCACTCTGCCAGGGGAAATCCCATTCCTGGTGTTTGTTCTGCTAGATATCCCTCTTTTGCCTGAGTAATTACAACAATCAGAGTGCGAGCTTATGGAAGGGCTTCAAAAATCAACAAGAGGCTTTATTCACCACAAATTACTCATCCATCATGTGTTTGATAAGATGCTAAATATGATGAAACTTTGGGTGAAGAGACTCTGGCTGAGACCTGAAATCTCCTTAAATAAGTGATTTTCCAATTCATGTAAGCCACTTGTAGAGAGCAGCAGGCTGGAGGGACATCTGGGACGGTTATGAGTATGTTGACAAGAGGAAATGGGGGTCACAGAGAATGGCAATTACGCATGCAGAAGGCAGTTCAGCACAATTAAAACTAATGAGCCTTCAGCCCTAAAAACCTGCACAAGAATTAGTGATTTTCTGCCACATGTAATCCAGATGGAAAAGTGCAGTCATTACTGAGCTAATACCCAGCATCACAGTGTGTAATGCTGCTAAAAGATGCGGTCTTTCAGTAAGTCATCACTGACCAGTCAAGTGTTAGAAGACACTCTCACATTACTAGAGAGTGGCCTTCTTAGCTGAGGTTATGATTGTCAGAAATGTGCATGATAATAGTGTTAAGAGTTAGTGAAGGAAGCAGTTTAACCAGGAAGATGATGAGCCCCAAATCACAGTCTCTGCCTAAGATAGCCACATCAATGGAGGCATAAGAGTACAACTATATAAGACATGAATTAAAATGCCACCACATAAATCTCAGACAGACAGATATACAACAACATGTGGGTAAATGGATGTATGATAGATTGGTAAACTGATGGATGGAAAGGGGTTAGAATGGGAGGTCTGTGGAGGGTAGCTGACAGGAATGACGCCGGACAATGTGAACACCAACACCCACCCTGGTGGTGCTGGTCACAGCTTGTCTGTCCAGGCGAGGGCTGAGCTGTCTGCGAGGGAGACTCCAGCTCCTCCACTGGGGGAGGGCTGGTGTTGAGCTGCCCGACAGGAGGCGGCCACGGTAGGTCCTTGATCTCTTTAATCTCTACTGCGAGTGTCACCCGAGTCACCAGAGGAGAGATGGAGGGAAGGAAAGGGACAGCAATGGGAAACACAAATGGACAACGACAAAAGGAATGAAACGAGGGGAATTATGACAGAATACAGATAAGAGAGAGAAGGAAAAAGGAGTAAGTGAAAAATAGATAAGATTAGAAGATGCTAGCATAGTTCTGGAGAGTTGGTTTGTTTTGTGATCCGAGAATCAGCAGTAGCTGTGGACTAGACAGGAAATACAAACAATGGGACTGAAAAATAAATGATGTTAAATATCAAAAAAGTAGGGTTGGGTTCATTTGGGATCCAGTTCATGGTGGATCATAACATAAGACATTTGAAAAATCTGTATTTTTGTTCAAAGATTTAGAATTAATTTGTCTCAGTCACTGAGAAAACTGCTTATCATATTTGGGTTATAATTGATGCATTCAAAACCCAACCCTACCTGAACAGTCAGGACCTGACCTTGCAACCCAGGCTAAAACTAAAGCGCTATTTATAAGGTATTTTTTTCAATGCCACATTATAATGCCAATGTCCAGGATGCTGGGGAGGCAGGGATAAAAAAAAATAAAAGTACAACAAACCTTCAATGACCCGATTGAAACTATAACTAGAAAACAGTCTTCCACCCGGAAAGAGAAGTTTTTATAACTGGGCAATTTCTTGATAGTCTTCCAAAGAAGCCCAAAGAACAAATCAAGCGTGTGATGCTCCCCTCCTGAAAAAAACAAGTATTAACAGCCAGAAATCCACCAGAAACTACTCACAATTACAAGATAAGGAAATAGAGCCCAAAGCTGACATTAGATACGACTGAAATGAAATGAAATTGGCAAAACACCTTTCAGTGGTAGCTTTCACAACTTTCCACCAAAGTAGACTACAATCATCAACATGGTAACTATATTTTATATCATAAGTCAAATCCTCCATGTGAGGACAATAGCAGCCTTATTTGACCTCACAGCGAAGAAGAGTCTTCAAGGAAGATGTAGGCATTTCAATTGGCTAAATCAGGGTCATTCAGAGATGCACTGAAAAGCTGTTCAAGACTGCCAGAAATTTGAAAATTATTCAACTTTTATGCAAGAGCCCATTTAAAATGTAAAAAATACAAGTTTTCCTTGTGAAAAGTACATGTTCAACCTGTGTAGCTTTTAGAGTTTAATATTCAGTGTTGCCATATCTTTAGATGTAAAATTTGTGTGGTTGTCCTTCGGGGGGAGGGAAGGGTTTCCTTTCTTTGATTTAATAACCATCACATTGGCTATAGTAAGATTTACTCTACATGGACAAAAATACAACATCTTTTATCTTCTTTAATTATTTAGAGTTGTTAATGAGTTATAATAGGTCATATTTTAACATCTTATCTTCAGAGCTGACTAAGTGCTGCTGTAGCAGCCTAAGACAAAAGACCGCAGCTGTTTTAACCACTTCTATGTCACTGTCTTGTACTAGCAGGTACACACTTGTGTTTACACAATGTTATGAACTTGCCTGTCTTTCACTCTGCAAGGAATTGCAGCTGGTGTGGTACAGGACAGACTAATGAGAAGTAATATCTGCTAGCTTGATGAAGGAGGGGGGTGCGAAATATATTCAATCCAACAAGCAATTAAATAGCTGAGCTTGTGGTGTCAGGGGGCTAATCTAGAGAAAGGTGTCTGTCTGGAAGGAGGAGCTGCTAGCTGTCTGTCCTTATGGGAGAGGTGTGTGGATGTGGGACTGGTTAGACTGGAGGGTGGGGAATGGAGACAGAAGGTCAGAAACTCTGGGAGATAATTCAACTTCCACCACTTTGGGGTGAAGTAGGGGACTCTTTCCTGTGAGATTAAAAGCCTAATGCTCATTTCACATTGCAGATTAGCGTGTAATTGTTTGGGGCTGCCTGCTCTCTGCAGCCTTGCTGTTAGGACGAGGAGACGATTTGGGCAACTGAGGCTCAGTCTTACTTGGTTGCACGGTTGAATTACAGCATTTAGTACTGTGAAAATGAGGGTAAAGTACGTCATATGTCAGGTGTTTTGTTTCTTTATATAACTCTGGGTGACTGGAATCCCCCTTACATCAAATAAAAAAAGTCAGGACTACTCCTATCAACACAACGTTAACACTAGTCATCATGCAAGTAGTCACTGATGTTGTGTTGTTGTACGGATAAGTTAGCTTTAAATTTTGTAGCATTCAAATACGAGAGTAAGGTGATAACTCACAATGCCTTCAAACACTGGAGCTGTTTCATACTGCCACTTACAATTTCACTGCTCTGCCTTCATACAGTACACATATTGGAAATAAATCTGTTTTGTTGCTGCCTGAAGTGACTGATGCAGATTGTTAGTGTGTAAAGTTTCTCAATGACTAGATGTGAATATAAGATAGAAAACATATATCAAGAGCTGCAACAATTAATCAAATAATTGATTATCAATAGATTACTAAATTAATCGTCAACTATTTTGATAATGGATTAATTGGTTTAAGTAATTATGTAAGAAAAAGACGTCCAAATTCTCGAATTCCAGCTTCATAAATGTGAATATGTTCTGATATCTTTGCTCCCCTACGACATTCCTGAATATCTCTGGTTTGCAAACAAGACATTTGATGATGTCATCTCGGACTCAGAGAAACAATGACATTTTTCACCATTTTCTGACATTTTATGGACCAAACAACTACTCGATCAATTGAGAGAATAATCAATAGATTAATCATTGATGAAAATAATTGCTAGTTGCAGCCCTACTTATATCACAATACAACCTTTTTCTTTCTTTCTTTACTTTTGCTCCAGCTTGTGTTGTGCTACACATTAAGTATCTGTCAAAATATGTTTCATTGATTTGTAATTATTGACAGCAGTGTTCCTATTTGACTATATCAAGACAAAAATGTGTCTAATCCAAAGATGACTTCATCTTTAAAGTAAATATGATCTATTTAGATGAACACGACATCACTAATCTGCATAATCCTAAATCCATACAAGTAAAAAACAGTTCCTGTTGACATATAACGGTCATGTAAATGATTCTGAGATGATGAAGCAACTGCCAGTCTGGTTCAGTATGCAAACATGGCCATGCTAGTACAAACTGGAAAATGTCCTACACTATTCCATGGCCTGTTGGCTTTGGAGGTGTGTAATGCTAGGAAGACAGGGTTAACTAAGCGTGGGTGTCTGTGATACTTTGTGATCATTTACTTCACAGCTATGCTGATGGTACAGTTCATCCAAAGAACATAAGAGGACTTGAAAAATGGACAAAAGTTCTGTTGTTTCTGTATTTTCCCTTCTCTCTCTCCTCCACAAGCAGATCTATTTAAAACCAGGTATTTGTTTACCCAGGCTTTTCATTAGCCCCTGGCACTTCATCACTGTAAACGGTGCTGCACCATAAATCACCGGCTATGCTTGTTTCCACCGTCACTATTTAATTTAGTTCTGCTTAATTTGGTCGGCTAATTGCATGCATATTCAAAACAAGCTGGAAGATCGCAATGTTTATGTCACACATTACGAGCAGAGGATGACAAAACCCAAATCTGCACCTTCTGAAGGCACGTTTGTCCCACTGGCATCCACACGACCACAGATAACTGTGTAATGCCACTGGAAAATTTTCTCCAATATTCTATCCATCACATCCAGCTCTCTTAAAACGCAAAGATTGGTCGTGAAATTTGTTTACGTTAAAGATGAGAGTTTGTGATGGAGATGAGATGACAGGAGGGCCTTTACCTTTGCTCTAATCAGGAAAGAGTAATGTATAAGTGACCGCTGGATGAAAAGAGTTTCAGGAGGTGGGGGATGGAGCTGTGCTGCTTCTGAGAGTATATATACAGCGTTGTTGTGTGTGGACAATGTGTGTGAGTGAAGATAAGACCTGTGGCAGTGCACGGCGAAAGGCAGCAGGACACATTTTAGGCTCATGAAAGCGTGCTGTCAGGAAGGTTATCAGCGGGGTGTTGCAGCAGACGCTGGGAAGATGAGACGAAGCTGAGATGGAGCAGAGGAGTGTTGGACACATAGACAGCGGTGGGGAAACCGGATCAGTGGAGTAGTGAGGAACAGAACCATGGCACCCCAAAAACATCTGGTTTTGACTCCAGTGAAAATAACCAGCACAGCACTGCAACTGAATCAATTATTTATTTTGGGACATTAGACTTACGCCTCAGATTTCTGGGTCATTAAGCGCATGAGGATTCTTTAAAAAAAAACAAAAAGTTCCTTAAGACCTGAGGGAAACAGCGACAGCGCCTTCTCTTATCTCCGGTCTTAAATGTATGGTACCCTGCTGGCTGGGAGCCAAGTAGAGGGAGCCAAGTAGCAGGTAACAGAGGGCAAGTAGATTAAGTAACAATGGCCCTCCATGTCTTACCTGCTGTGAGATGGCTCAGATTTCCAGTGGCGGCATGCCCATGTCTGGGTGAGTGAGCGTACCATATGCAGTGTTGAAGCACTTGGGCTGACACTGACAGACATGCCAGCACACTTTCTCGTACAGGTTTCTTCTTATGGTCAAATTCTGAAGTGTCTGTCTCACTTTTCACTCTCTGGCTCATCCATCACGCAGTCAGCAGCCAGGAGGAAGGCAGGAAAAAAGCTGGGGTGAGTGTGTTCAGTGTGTGATGTGTTAGGGGGGTCAGCATGGATGAGTGATTAACTGAACTGCAAGTACACAGCCCCCCTACACCCTAACAAGGTAGGGAATTTACATTCCATCGCATACCTGTCAGGAGATAACCCAACAGTGAATAATAATGCTGGACCGAGTGTTGTGAAGAGGCGAGTATGCAGGCAGTGATAGGGACAGCTGGGTAAAAGAGAGGCTAGAGCAGGGAGCATTACTCTGCTTCCCCTCCTCTATCATTAATGAAGACAAATAGTCTTTTATGCAGATTGTATTAGCATGTTGTACCATGGTGGGAGGGCGTAGGCTGCACTTGGCATGTGTTTAATCTCCCCTGCTTTTTTTATTTTTACACCCAATTCACAGTTTAGTCAGGCTGTGC
Source organism: Labroides dimidiatus (assembly GCA_030710495.1). Classification (NCBI taxonomy): domain Eukaryota; kingdom Metazoa; phylum Chordata; class Actinopteri; order Labriformes; family Labridae; genus Labroides; species Labroides dimidiatus. Next base: position 17,256,813 of record CM061144.1, on the reverse strand, counting down.
ATCTTTTTTTTTCATTACCTACTAATACTTTGTTTGCAGACACTTTCATTTCCCACATAATTGTTGCCATACAAACTGTGAAGGTTCTGATGAGCACAGAAAAATGCTTCCAAATTCAAGCAGTGAAAGGTATCATTAGTCACTGATATTACACAGCTATAAAGTGCTCCAGCAAGTACAGAATCATAACTGGGGGAAAATTGCTCTCTAGAAACCTAACAGCACATAGAGCTGTGGTTAGGCTGCCTTTAAAACAGACCATCTGCCCACAGGAGTGCTTAAATCAGACCTGAAATAGCAAAACCAGCAGCATTTTTATAAGCTGCTGACATCTGAGGACACAGCAGCATCACAGCTGGAGACAAGCAGAAGATCCTGAGCTCACCCTACAAGACTTTACAGGCAGTTAACTGATATAGTTTGTGTAGGCTGTTTAGAAAATAAACTATTGTTGCAGTTGGTCAATTTACATCTCCATAGCCTCTTTAGCATACACACTTCAGAAATTTTCAAGCATTTCAGGGAGCTATCCATTAGAAGTTGCTTCTGTCCCTAACAGCATGACGTCTTACCTCTCAGATGAGCAGGTTGGTGGACAAGAGGGAGACAATGATATTAAAGCCACACTGCAGGAGTCATAGTGTGTTTACATCATGATGGTGGATAAAGCAGCAGTGAGCCATGCCATGGAGACGGTTAATGAATTATAACAAGATTGTGTGCAAAGGGTTGGATGTGGAGACATCTTTATGGTCTTGATGATCGTCCCTCTTCAAAGTTTGGTGAATGCAGCTCTCATGCTGCTGCTGCTACCACCAGCCCCACATGGCCCTGGCTGTGATGGGATTGTTAACCCACCATGACATCCAACCCCAACCTGGATTCCTCAAGGACTTGAGCAAACACGTCCAGACATCTCAAACTCTCACTTACTGTAAGCTTATGACCTCATGACTATGGTCTTACATTTCATGAACCTCAAGTCACCCTTCTTTGAGTATGGAGGCAAGATATTCCAAAGCTGTGTCCATGAGAAATGTGATACCACAGTTTTATGGCAGTGGAAAATCGATCGGCTGCAATTTTATTGATATTATATGCCTGAAACAGCTGTTCAGCAGGCCAGTTTTTAATCTGGTGGTTCATGCAGGGGTTTAAGACGGGGAACTCCGGGATGAGAGCTGGGTACCCTGGGAAAATCTGACCACACGCTGTAAGACAGTTCTTTAAATAGTGCCAGAGGGGATGAGACAAGGATGACTGGTAAAGTGGGATTGTCAACAGCTCTTAAGAACAACGCACAAGTGGACTTAAATACTGAAGCAGTGTATAATTTCTTGACAGTAGAAGTAAGCTGGTTGGAAAGATCAGAGACTTGGGCGCAGGCACATCAGTTCATGCCTTGAAAGGTGGGAAACTTTTTCTAAGCCCCTTGATGTCTGGATCCAAGGCTGGTCTACTCTGACACCTGCAACGAAAAACACAAGCCTGCACTGATGAGGCTTGTTCCAAAGACGTCCTCCCTTACTTTGTCTTCCCCACAGTGGAGAAATATTTCTGCCTGAATTAAACATAACACAGAAAGAAGACATGCAATGAATCAAAGCACTTTGTTGGACTGCGGCTTTCTTCCTTGAAAGGCAACTTAAGGACTTATCAATCCAAGTCCGAGCAGACTCTTCGACTTGAAACAGAAATAAAATTAATCATTTTCACAAGAGGGATGGTGGTTGAAAAAGGAAAGTTGAAAGAGGGATGTGTTCGTAAATCACAGCCTAAACAAACACTTCTGAGTGCTTGACTGAAAAAAAAATAAAGGAGAAAAGGAAAGTGATTAAGAATGCAGCATCCCCTTATTTAACTAATCACAGGCAGAGACAAAGCAGAACGTCTGCTCAGAATCCCTCAGTGTCAAGAACACTGGAGAAAACAGGAAACAAATATAGTCAGAGAAAAAAGAGGGTTAAATATAAAAATATATATTACGGTAATAAATAAACTGATGTGAGATAGGTATTGAAATTGAGACTACAAAAAATGTTCAGACATATTACCTAAATCCATCTAAAAATTTATTACTATGTATATGACGCCATGATAATCAGATTCATTTTCAATTTAACAGATGTGAATCGTTTGCGCTTATACCATTAAGATAAAAGATAAATCACTAGAACAAATCAAAGAACAAGTAGAAGTTTTATATTATTGGAATATTCAGATCTTGAGCCGTCACATGAGTAATTCTTCTATTTACGATTAGTTTGCTGGATCTTAGCAGTAAATCACAGGTCATTGCAGTCTTAATTGCATAGTGAAATTATGTTGTTTTCCATTTAAAAGTGATTATGTCCAACATTTCTTACCAGCGTTGATAGTTTGGATTACTTACTGACAGCATTTAAACATTTCAGGAGCTGCAGTGTTGTTTTCTCTGTTTCATTAATTTCATTTTCATTGTTTCAAAAATTGCTAGATTTAACTTCTTTGATCATCCACGGGTCTGCAATGTTGGATTTTTTTGATGTGGTTTTGTGCTGACATCAGTCTGATTAGCTGCATCTGTATGATTAGCTCATAGGTGTTAGCTCAAACTTGCATTACTCGTGAGTATTTTAATTCTGTTTGATATAATACGATGGTGTTGTTTTCTGTCACAGTGGCAGTATGAAGGTCCAGCAGTAGCTAAACTACAGTCTGCCAAAAGGAATAAGTGGAATGCCAGTTTAATAAAAAAAGGACTTTCAGTCATAATCAGATCTTAAATGAAAAGAAACCCAATCATCTCCATACAGCTCCACTGTTATCTTTTCTGAAAAATCACATTCAAACACATTCACACTGTCAATTAATTATCAAAGTGTGAAAAATAAATGATAAACTTTGCAGCTTATTTTTTAAGCTGTATATAACAACGAGTCTCTAGGTAATGCACATCAATAATTGCTATATTGCCTTATATGTACAATGTGTTAACTCATAAACTTATTTATATGTATCAAAGCATGTTTTATGTTTGTTGACCTGAAGACTTATAACATTTTTCAATTCATATTTTACTGAGAAATACAGTCAATAAAAGTTTTCTATCATCACTGATGTTTTTTTTTTCTTTTTTTTCTTCTTTTGATATGAAATGAAAACACAATGTGAGCTTTTCAACCAGCCTGAAAAGTGGAGATGCTTCAGCAGTGACTCAGTGTAAGGTTTGTCACTGTAGAAAAAAAACAGTATTTTTTTTATCTACCTGTAGTTTGAACTTTGCTATTTACATCACTAGAAGTAAAAGAACCATCACAGATATACTCACTCATCCTGAGGCACACATCACTTCTCGCTAAGAAGTGGAATGCTAAAGGACTAAGCACTCACTGTACCAGCATCCAGATAATTTCATACCAATTCAGTAAATCTCTAACGAGCTGATTATTGTTTTACTGATAATGGGCGACCTTTGAAAGTACTGGTGAATTTTATTTGTTGAATTTTCATGATTATTTTTTGCAGAATGAACCAAATATTACATCTGCTGATAACCCACAAATGTGACAGTTACATCAATTTTTAACGACATTTTAAACTGTGTGCATGAGATCTAAGTATGACGTAAATCCAGAACCTCCATATTCAGTGAAAACCAGAGAGTTCAAGGGATGACAGTTTAAAATGAGTACACAGAAAGACAATAGACACTCCCAAGCCCAATCTCCAATGGTACCTGTGAGGGATTTAGAGGTGCAGTCCTTTCTTCCAGGGGTTTCTGATCCAGTGCCATTTACAGAGCCCTCGTAGCTAATGCAGTCATAACAAAGCAGAGCTGTTCAAGGATAAAAAAGACAAAATATAAAGAGAAAAGGGGCGATGAAAAATAGAGTCAAGGGTTGGTGACTTTATTTTCTTACAATAAATAAAGGGCTTGGCATTTTGCTTTAAATCTGGGGTGCATATTTGTATTCCAAAGCCATATTGTTTTCCAGGAACAGCCCTGTTTGATGTTATGGCTGTGTTAGCCATGCTAAAGCTTTAATTCCACAATGACTACCTGCACCTACATGCACCTGCACAACCAATCATGCCCCCCCTGAGCAGCTCAGGTATCGTCTAAGTTCAAAAAGGCAGAAGTTGGATCAAGAAAGCAAACAGTGGGCTGGACACCTGCGAGTGAACTAAGCGGGTGCTTTAACAGAGAATGAGAAAAGATGTGTTAACAGAGAGTTTGAAGCAGCAGCAGCAGTAGCAAAACCCTAAAAACCTGACAAAAGCCAAAAATCAGATTTGTTAGAGCTGAAAAATTAGACAAGAGGGTTAGATGAGCAGAAAAATAAGTACTTTCACATTAGTTAAAACTTGAAATTTAGAAACAGCAACACTAACAGAAACTTATCCCTTAAATGGATTAGTTTACATGGTCAGGTTCACTATTTTGACAGCAGCACAAGCACAAGAACTTCTGAAAGTATTTTACAAAAAAGAGCAAAGCAAAGATGTTTCATTCACTATTTTATCCTCTGGTTTAGACTACTTCTCTACCTGGACTTGCCAAAATAAGATTGTATCTGATGACTTTGTGCACTCTCTGTCTTACCTGCAAAGGCTTTGGAAATCCTCTCTTTCTTCCACTCCCAGGGCTGGTCATACTCCTCAGGGGGCCGTTCATCATCCTGTGGCAGTCGGCTTTCTCGGGGACAACGTGATCGCTCAGGGTCTGAGTCCCCGCCGTTTTCAGCTGGCTCATACGGGGTGTCGTACAGGGGCAGCTGCTTCACAGAGCCGTCCTTTGCTCCTCGGCCTCCAGATCGTATTTCTAGAAAAGAGGGGATAAAAAGTGGTCCTGAAGCTAGGTTTCTGACATACATTTTTTAGGATGAAGCTGGCCTGGCAAGGCAGAGCACAGTCAGCAAATCAGAAATATTGATTTGTGATTCGAGATGCAGTAGCTCAACACAAAAGAAGACGCCTTTAAAAGGCTGCTCACATATTTAGTGAAAAGTATTTGACCAGCATGAGGATACTTTTGAAATGATTTGACTGGAGACAAAATAACTTCATATTAACAAAAACTGAAACTATTTTGTATTATATAACATGAGACAACAGTGGTAAGCCCAGCAAATGATACGTTTTTTACAGCTGATCATGAATCATTTCTGGGTATTTTATCAAGTGTTCAAAAGCTGAAAGTGATGTACAAACTCCCATTTGTTCCTTGTTGAAAAATAGATGACATCAAACTTTGGCTGAAGTGCGTTTCAACAAAATTTAGAACATTTAAAATCCAAAGCACCATCAGAAGCATGCAGTGAGCACTCCTACACATATTTCATCTTGAGCCTCCCACCAGCGCCAGTCAGAACTGTGAAACTCCACGTGTTGATAGGATGTGTGAGGGGCCTTTTACATGAGGTGAGTCATGGTGACAGTTTGCTGTTGAACTGCTGACAGGAATGGGAAGTTGATGAGAGTTGAAATAAGAGGGGAGGAAAGAGACCTGGAAGGCTGAGCGCTAGTGGAAGCACGCAGTGTAACCTCCCTGAATACAACGAAAATCACACAACCGTTTTGAACAACCTTGCCCCGGGCTGCACGTCTGCTCTGCCAGAACATGGATGAAGGAAAAAAACGCCAATTTCCTCTTTTACCATGTTCTTTCTATGACTCCCCTTAAAATCTATGAACACTGTTTCCAAAATGAAATATCTCTGTTAAACCAATAGCAGGATTTCATCAGTCACTGTTTGTAGCCTTATTTTTCTAAGATTAGGCAGAGCACTTCACTCTGTTATTTCTTATGGCCTGGGAATTTAACCCTTTGTCTTAGAGCTCATCAGTTTGGTAGAGCTGTTTGAGTCATTATATCCCACTGAAAATGTGGTGAACGGCGTAAAACCTGATTGGATCGTCTCTATAGCTTGAAAAAATGTTTCTGAATTTTGTGGTTTCTGGTTTTAGTGCCCCAATAATAAAAAGAAAAAAATCAAAATTAGTTTTGTTTTGTTTTTTTTCTTGGATGGAACAATTAAAAGGTTAAAAATTAAATAGACTTCATATCCCTTGCATTTAATAAGTGAAAGTTAAATGGTTAAAAGGAGAGCACAGTCAGGCAGCATCTTCTGCCCCCCCGTAGCAGAAGATGCTGTAGAAGGGTATCAGTGTTGAATCATTCAGAGCAACTCAGGTCCAAGTGTTTTGTCCAAGGACACCTCAGCATGTGACTGCTGGAGCTGGGATTGAACCGACAACTCTTCAGCTGAACCACAGCTACTTCTAACGTCAAGGGAAGTCTTTGAGAAAGGCGTCCTTCTTCTCACTTGATTCTTAATCCAGTACCATGGGTTTGATTGTAAGGTATAATTTGGGGTGCGGTAATCTCCATTTCAGATGGAAGCCTTCCCTCCAAGGCTCCACACTTTTATATAAATATGGTCATGTATGCTTCCAAAAAGATCAAATTCAAAACTAATAACTGCTATATTAGCAGTGCATTAAAATACTAAGTGGTGTCAAGGTTTCCACGTCTCAAACAGTCTGTGGGAGAATCAGCACACCAAGCCTTGTCACGATTTTCTGAAAGTACTTCACAACCTCAGGCAGAGGTAGGAGATACCACTTGGCTCCTGAAGTATAACCTCTCAAAATGAACTGCTACGCAGCCTGAAACACTCATCCAGGCATTTTAGACTGAGGAGCTGCTGTACTCACAATGTGGAGAGGGTTTCATCCACCATGGTGGTTGGCTACAAAGAAACGAGGACATAATAGCATTTCAACATGTGTAACATGAACACAATGCAGAAATGCGCCAAAAATCTGCAGTATAAACAGCAGTCAGCACTCACTGGAACATTTCCAGAGATCTGAAGTCTCCTGTTTTCCCTCTGTACACGTTCTTCTACAAGATGAGCTATGTAATCTCAAACACTTTAACAATGTCGTGCAAATCTTTAAATCTATATTAATAATGCATGTTAGGATAAGAGCAACAATCCAAATATAAATGTTATAAACCTGCTCAACCTCACCGGACTTTAAACTTAGGTGCCTGTAGGACCTTTTTTCTCCATGTAAGGATGTGAAACAGACCCAACCCCAAATGAAGCATCATGCCCTTGAGAACTCTCCTCTTCTCCCACACCTTCATCCTCCACCTACCCCCCCGCCCATCTCAAATCTCCCTCCACTTATACGAAGTTGTTAGCAGCCTGCACCCTTCCTCTTGGGCCACATGAAGCTGTTAGTGGCTAGCAACACCGTAGAGTAATGCAATGTGAAGAGAATGAAATATTATGCCACACTGCTGCATAATTGCCTCTTAGCCCAGGGGAGCTCTTGCAGAAAAATGAGCAATGCGTTGAGCCTAATGGAGCTACCCGCTGATGGTGGTGGTGCTGGGGGTGGTGGGTGGAGGGGTGGAGTGAGGTGAGGCTGCCAGGTCCCGCATCACAACCTAATCCTGCATTAGGGAAACTCACACTCTTTGATCTCGCAGTGGTTTTATGAGATCCTGGCATGATTAGGTCCTAGTTCCCCTGCAGAAGAACAAATAGCAACAGAGGAGAGAGAGAAGCTCTGAGAGAGGGTTAAATGAGAGTGGGAGGGGAGGAGGGTATTAATGGAGGGCTGTAAATCCAGTGGGAAGAGCCCTTTAATTGGAGGCACACTCCCTTCGATGAATTGCTGCGATAGACTGAGACTCCCAGCAGCTCCTGAGGATGAAACCTTAAGTTTAGAGTTAGGAGTCCTGTTGACCCTCTGTCTTTTTTTCCCATGTCCTTCCTCCTTCAAATCTTCCTTACTTCCTTGTTTCCCATCCTCTTTTCTTTCAGTCAGCTCCTGTTAAGGCATGCTGGGTAGAGTGGGTGGGGATTCGTCTGTCTAGCAAATTACAGTGATTGGCATAAAAATGGGGCTTGCATGTTGCAACACAGCTGCAGTCTATCTTCTGTCTTGACCTCTGCCCTCTCTTTAGAGTCAGAGGTCAGGCACCACGCCCTCCCTTGATGCCAGAGTTCCTGTCCAGATGCTGCACTTCCTCTATTTTGCTCCTTGAAATCTACTTCCATACCTTAAAAAAAGCAGGCAGTATCTCATTTCTTATCATATTTACCTAATTAACCTAATATTTACCTAATTAAGTCAAAGTTTGAGAGGTAAAAGTAATTTTAAGATACAATCAAACATCTAGAAAGTGTGCTGCACTCAACAGGGTGTCAACAGTGATGTAGCAGCAGCAGCTCGGACCAAAACCATCTGTTTAGAGCCAATAAAAATATCCCTGAGCAACAGCACAGCAAACTACCGAAAAGCAAACATCTGCATTCAAGCAACACACCGTTGTGTTCAAATGAAAGACAAACAGAGAATTTGACTGCTCAGAAATCAGTCAAATGTTGACTTCCTCAAGTCAGTGAAAATTCTGTAACACTGACCAAAAAAAAAAAAAAGCTTTGAAACAAGTGACTGATCCAGTCTTTGTTATCATCTTTCTGTCTGGTTCATGAACTAGAAAGATTAATCCAATGGGAGAGAGTGAAATGTATTCATTGCACCAAGGCTCCTGTTCCACTCCAGGCATATTATCAAGGCAGCTCATGGGCTGGAAGAGAGCTCTGGATTAGATCAGAAAACATTAACTGCAACCAACCTGGCAGCCGCATCCTGCTGCACATAAAGGACTGACCACGCCATCCAGCCACCATCATCATCATCATCATCCTCCAGACTCCTGTCTCACTCATCCCTCCACTCCATTACTGCCAACTTCTAAAAGTGATTGCATTTGCAAGAAATTTGCAAACAGCTGCATAACTGCTTTTATTGCACGGCTAAAGCTTCTAATATTTTAGGGGAAAAACACATTTATCTGTCTCTGCATGACTAACACCCACCCATTCCCACTGAGCCAGAGAGAATTTGCTGCTGCGAAGCCTCCGCAGGGGCAGAATGAATATCTGGATTTGATTGAGGGGATCTCTAGAGCACAAGTGAAGGATTAAATGTGATTGACTTTACACCCCAGGAAAACAATGGCTAGAAAATACCTTGGCTTCGAGGATTTGCTCTGCCTGCTCTGCAAGCTAAGATACTCTTAAAGAAATACTGAACCCGTGCATCTCCAGTGATTTCACAGAGCGTGGTTATTAAAAGGGTGGATTTCTGCCAAATGCATAAATATCAATAAGAAAAGACAAATAGATTCATTAGAGTGAAATAATATGCAATGTTTTACTGGATTACACAGATAAATGATAAAGCAGATGCTTTCAGATTCACACCATAACAAAGACTCAGGCCCCGTTTATAGGACAACGCTTCACAGCGTTTCACCTGAAAACGCAACAAATGCAGAGAGAAAAATCTGTGTTTATACGGAAACGCTGAGGGACTGAAAACGCTGTAGTATGCATACACGGCCAGTAGATGGCGATATAACTGTAGGGTCTTTTTGTAGTCTGCCGCCGAAGAAGAGGTGGGCTGACAACCACAACTCGGTAAGTCCGCCATTTAACTGTTGTTGTTGTCTGGTTCGCAAAAGTTCCCACAACGAAAGTGGAATGTGCACGCGCAAAACGGAGCGTGACGTCAGCATTTTCAATGAAAACGCCAGCTCGCCGTTTATACGGCAACAGAGGTTGCAGCATTTCAGAAAAATTCCACTCTGGAGGGCGTTGTAAAAAAGTTGCGTTTTAGGTCAGCTGAAACAGCGTTTCTGTATAAATAAGAGGCCAAAACGCAACAAAACTTTTGCTTTTCACCCTGATACCGTTGTTGTATGAACAGGGCCTCCGTGCAGGGTTGATTACTGAAGTCTCTGCAGCAGAGGTCCTCTCTGAAGCTTTGACTTCATTTGGTTTGATTGCACAGGTCTGTGAGAAGCCAACAGGGTCATTCTTGTGATGGTGGAAATCAGGTATTCAGGCTGTACGGGGGCCACCCACAGGTACTGTGAGGCAGTCGGAAACTTGGATGACAAGCAAGGGTGTTAGCTCCTTGACCCGTGGCGGCCTGCTGTTAAGTGTCATTCTGCATAGTGAGTGACGCTGAGAGGAGGCAACAGCTCCCGCCCGCCCTCTGGGAGAACAGTTACGATAAGCAAAGACAAAACAACCCTGTCAGCTTTGTGCTCCTCTTTTGATTTCATTTTCATGTCTGGGAGTGTTTAGAAGGAACAAAGGCTGCAAAGACAAAGGAATAAATCAGCATGTATGCTTCGGTTTTTTATGCTTTTTTAACAGCCAACTTCATTTGAACGTTCCTTACGTTGTTTGATGTTCAAAGAATGAGTAACGTGTTGTAAATGAAGACGCTTTAAATTTTACAGTCATGCTCCTGTTCGTCTCTGAATGTAACAGGCCTGTCCATGCTGAGTCTCCATCAAACTCAGACGGAGAGGAGAAGCAGCCATGCTGTTTGTTTTCCAGTCTCCTCTTACTCCTGACTCCCTCCATGCCAAACTTGTGGTGGGTAAATTTGGAGACCTGTGCCTGCCTGCCTGCCACACACACAAACTGTATATATTTATACATATAATTTTGGGAAGCCTGGAAGCCAGTGAAGTCTACTTCAGCTTAGCTCAGAGAGGAGAGTATTTTGGGTCATGCTGTGCTATTTTTGGTTTGTACTTTCTTGTAACTCTCTTTCTGTGTTTTCACTGGAAGCCATACTTTTTGGACAATATTAATGATGATGATGAGAAATCTAAATAGAAACCTAAATTTGTGCAGCAGGTAATGTATTAACCCCGGGAAGAAATGCCTGATGAGTGTGTGTGCATTCATGTATGTGTGAAGTTTTCTCAGTGAGCCTCAGGGAATAGGAGCTGAGGTGTCATCCACAACACGCTGACATATGGATTCATTCCCTCTACAGAGGCAGTGGAATAAGCCTGAAGAGACAACACACGATATGCAGCAAACATGAGTGGAGCAAGTGATGGCAGAGCAGAGCATTGAAGAGAGACAGTGGGGATGTATGAAAAAAAACAAACAAACAAAAGCGAATCCTTGGAGTGAATAGAAAAGGGAGGAGAGAAATGCTAAATTAGTGACAGGCAGGTGATGCAAGCTAGTCCTGGAAGAGGAAATAAACAAAGAGACCTCAGCTGAAAGTCAAGGAGAGTGATGGAGAGAGTGTGGGAGAAACAGACACAAGAGGAGAGTGGCAGGAATAATAAATACGCACATCAGTGAAGGGCTCTTCATAGCCAGCAGCTGATGAACACACAGCACTTGAAAGCTCACGACTGAAAATAACTCTGAAGTGACTTATGAGGTTCAATATTCAGTGACCTGAGCTTCAGTCTGAAATAAACTCCTGTTAAACAAGACTTTAAATCACCATGTGACAACACTTGTGGCATACATTGTCTTTAATGTCATCTCTGTAGTTTCTGCTTCTGGCTTTCGAGCTTCACTTAAACAGATATTAAGATACATTTCCAAAGGATGGGGCCTGTGAGCAAAGCACCAAAACTAAACTATGCCCATGGGACGCCCCCTCTCTCTGACATTCCTCTGTTGGTGCATATAGGAATCTGTTTGAGTGTGCTGCAGGTTGTAAATACACATGCATTCACAGTCTGCTTGTTGCATGTTCAGTAACAGAGTGTAAAATTTGAGTTTTCCCTCTTGGGTTAATAAACCGAGTCTGCTATGTCTTCACCCTCCAAATTCTTTCAGGTGTGTTTGTACCAAGCGGCAACCTCCAGTCTGAAAATATGAGGCAATGCAGAAGTGCTAAAGTCTGCTGTTCCTCGAGTGTCCGCTTGAGGCTGGCTCCGGAAGTACCGGAAGTCACAAACACACCAAGCCAAAAAAAAAGCCGTTTTCACGGCCAAAATAAGCCTATTTACAGCCTGGTACAAAGAATGTCTCCTGTATGAATCGCTAATTTCACTAACAGCACGCACTGTACGGGGATGAATTTTTTTCTAATTCGGCAGTTTCCACAATATTAAGTTCGCCAGTTTGTCCAATCAGAGGCACAGCTCAGATCACGCGACTGTGGAGCGTCCTATGGTTGTTACTGTGGAGACTCACAGCCCGCCTCATTTCCAATATGGCTGCGCTGACCATTTGGCCTCAAAAGTCTGTTTCAGAAACAGACGGGTGACGTCGCGGAGACTACGTCCATTAATTATACAGTCTATGGTTTGTACGAACAATGAAGGTTTACAGTTTTTCCAACAAGCATGTTTACACACTCCTAGCAGTAAGTGTTAGCATGTAGATGTGTGACTGTAGCATCTGAGCTTGCTGAAATTGCTAGATGAACAGAAAATGGGACTGGCATTAATTGGTTTAAACTGAAGTTTCGGACAAATTTGACCCGATTATGATGCCAAAGGGAATTTCATGGTCTTGAGACAATGACTGCACTTGAATACAGTCAAGACATCTAAACTAGATCTTTACTATCAACCTCTTGGTGACAATGTCAGGAGTCATGAAACCCTGATAGTAGTGTTCTTTAAAGAAAAGTTGAGTTCATCCTTTCAGACAGAACTCAGGGTTGAGTCACACAGACAGAACTTAACTGGATTTGCTGTTCATTATGAAAAGATTCAACACCAGTGACTTCCCATGATTTGATGCTGTGTTGTTGGTAGAGGAGGCCAGTCCGCTGCATGGACAGTGGTGCTGCTCCTATGCACGGTGCAACTACAATTACAGCTCATTAGGAGTGAGGTGAAAGCTCATTAATAGAAGATGAATGGAGACAGCAGCTTGGAAAGGTGCCCATCTACCTACATGAATCACAGGATAGCCCTCAAAGCTAACTCGTGCAGCTTGGCATTAAACAAACAAAGAGACGAGCAGTAGATCAGCATGCGGACAAGGCGACACCAAGTTAAGATGTGATCAGTCATTTCCCGTTGCCGTCGATTGCTCTGCAATCATAAGAAATTCCATTTGGCTGACAGTCAGACACACAGAAGCTGGATTTTTCTTTCTGACACGCACTGAGAAGGACTTAATGCCAAGCACTGACAGGCTGCCTGGCTGGCGCTGTTGGAAGCTGAGGGTCCCACAGCCTTGAGGGAGAGGAGCTATTTTTCTGCAGGCTTTGGTTCTGAGCTGTGCTCGCTCTGTCGCTATTGTTCCTGTGCTGAGATAAGACCGGCGGTGGATTAGAGGAGAGTGCACCCAGAGTTCAGGTTGTGTACAGCTGCAGGAGAAGAAAACAGTACAGGAATGGGATTGGTTCTGGAAAGGGAATTGAGAGGAGGATAGGCGATCAACAAAGGAGAGAAGAGGAGAGGAGGAAGGAAATGAATGGAAAGACGTGTCAGCCATGCCAGTGAATGGCTCTCGTCTTGATGCCTGGTCTGCCTGTGTGGTCTCACAGAAGGAGAAAGAAGGAGTGTGACGGCACGTGGACGTGCCTATGATGAATAGTCACTTCATGCCCTCTCCTCAGAGGGGGTAATAGTCCATTAATCGCGATAGGCCTCCAGCATAGACCCACTCACCAACCCCCTACCAAATCTGTGCTTCAACCTTCAACTGGCTCACATTGCTCCAGGGGATGTCAGGACTGCTCATCGGCTCCTCTCTGCTGGAAAGATAGAATTGTGAAAGGAATGACAAGGGGGAGAAAAGTCCTATTTGTGGCACAAAGGGAGGGCTGTAGAGCAGAGATTGGGGATCTTACAGGCACGGGTCAGAAAAAGGTCAGTGAGCATGAACTCTCAGCAACCAAACTGACATTTACATTTGAGCTTCTAAATGTCAGTGCAAGAAACCACCAAGGTTAAGGATGGTTTTTGACTTGACTGGACATTGTCAGGAGCTGGTGAGTGCAGGACAAGCTCATCGTCATTCTAAATTTTCTTAATGCAATCTGCAAACCTTAGACACAAAGAAAGCCAGAGCACAGTTGTAGACTTTAATAAGCACCTCTTAGATATCACGTTCTTTTGAAATCCACCTTTTTATACAAATTTCTTTATTGTGTGTGATAATCCGATAATCTCTCCCTGCAGCACAATGACGCGTACAGAGGCTGAAGCCGAGGTGTCTGTGGGAAACTAAGTTCTATCAACTCCACGCTGAGCAGAGCTGACAGTCATCGTACTCTCTTTGGGCTGCCTCTCATTAGTGGAGATGGATGTGTGCTCAAACGCTGACATATTTTGCTCACAAACTGGGTTACAAACAGAGAAGCAAATCTTCTCTAGTGGCTACATTACAAGACTGAACTCTGTATGACCCCAGTTTCTCCGTTTGTAATTGGCCAGGAAGTCTAAACTGTGGTTCCTACTGCTAATACACACCATGAACACTTAAAAAATGAAGCATAAAGCCACTCGTGCTATTCCTGAACTTCAAAGTCAGGGCTCATTATGAAGGATATCAAGCAGAAAATGAAGATGAAACTGCAGCAAATTTGAAAAAAAAAAAAAAAAAAAAAAAGCATAAGTAGTTCAACGGAGAGGCATAAATATTCATCATGTCAAAAAAGCGGTTGCATCCTCCGGCTAAAAGGGAAGCAGAGAACGAGTCTCTGGAGCGCTTGGTATTGATTTGTTCCCTTTATTTATCCGAGATGGCTACTTCTGCAGGAGCCGCATTGTGACCTGTTTACCAATCCTTCCAGTCAGTCCACAGGATGTGTGTGTGTCCTCTGGGAAGCGTGCATTATTTCAGCTCTGCCAATGCAAATAGTTACACAGTCTTTTTCTACATGTGTGCTGTTTTGACCTTCAGATGAGAGCTCCCTCTCTGCGGGCGACCCGCAAATGAATACACGAGGAGAGGGTAAATACAGTACGGGTGGATTACCTCAGTAAGCTGCTGGCACTGTTTACACGAGTGTGTGTGTGATCTGATCCTGGTTGTTCAGAGTCTTAACGAATAAATTTAAAACATGACCTGAGCAGATTAAACATGGAGAACTGTGAGAGACTTTCACATCGCACAGAGGACAAAAGCATGAACTAGTTTTAATTGTTTTTTTTTAAAGATGTTGTTGTGTTAGAGAAAACTGACAAATCTCTTTAAGTGGATGCGTTAGCATCTGGGTTAAAATGCTACCATAAGGCTAACATGAAAAGATTAAAGTAGCATAAAATATGGCTGTTAAACTTCTCTGGGGGGAAAAAAAGGCTCTTAAGTGATTCTTGTTTTGTTCTTTCTTGAAGAAAATTAAATGAATGTATTCGGTCTAAGAAAATGTGTCAATCATTTAATGATTTTGATTTGTCCATCATAACATCTGGTCAGCTAGTATAGCCTTTGCTAAAGAACATTTAATGTGGCCTAATTCATTTTTGTGATTTTAGATAATGTTCTTTTTTTTTCCATGTTTTATGTTCTTAATTGAGTGCACACCAAACTACACGGCTGAGCTACAGACCTCTACAAATTTCAGCCCTCCTGTCATATGACAAAATGCAATTAGCCTCTGCCTAATCAGAACCTGAGGTCCTGTAGACCAGCTCCAGGCTGTTGTTGTTTACTCCAGATAAGTTTGACAAAATAAGAAGAATCTTATTTATGCATAACGGTGAATTCTGCACAGACTCCTCTACTGCCCTGCTGAACAATGTCTGCTAACTCCTGATTCTGTCTCTGTGTGTCAGTGCTGTACCCAGCCAGCCTCACAGGTCTATTTGTCTGAGGTGCCAGAGTGTGTGTGTGCGTTTCAGTGTCTCTTCTGTCCATCGTCTGCAGCTCATTAGATCAGACACCCCAAGCCTGGAGAGAAGTTTCTGGAGTCCAGTCAGGTCTGTCCAGCCTGATTCACTCTGACATGGCAGCCAGAACAGTGCAGGAGAGGCATGTGAAGAAACATCTTTAATGATACATCTTCAGGAATAAAACCAAGGTAAACCACTGTAATGTCAACGCTATTACACACACTAATGACTGCAGACAAACCAACATGAATGTTTTCTGTTGTTGGGTCATCACTGAATTAACTGTTACTGAAAGAGGGAAAGAGAAATCCTCAGACAACCTCTCCTCATTTTCTTTTGTCCCACCCACATGCCAAGCAGTTGGCACAAATATGCTCACCTAGCTCCGCAGACATGTCCTTGTACAGTACAGCCTGCAAGAATGAACACAAGGTAGCAGATGGTCATTTGCATTATTTTCTTCTGCACCATCGTGGCTCTGCGGATGTGGGAGATATGCAAGGGAAAGATTTCTTGCAGAACTTTTCTGAGGTGCACAGCGAGAAGGATACGTCTAAGGTGGTCCTCTTGATGTATCAGAACATCATGAAAACTTTTTATTTTATTCATGTGAGGTTGTTACAAAACATCTTTCTGTTATGGATGAGAAAGGTTATAGCAATATTCAGAAGTTTGTTTTATCTTGTTTTCTGGGGAGTAGCTGTATTGTAACAGACAAAGGGGGATGTTTTAAGAGATGAAAACAAACAATGCTTCTGCATTTTGATTTCCCAAACCCTGCATGTGCTGATTATTATCCTCCATTTTTTTTCAGGGCTATAAAACTGACATAAATATTGCAGCAAGCACAGGATAGGCATGGATTACAATTTTGGTTTTATTAAAGCCTTTCTGTTGCTGTTCCATTTTTTTATTACTTTGTTCATCCCTTGACATTTCGTGGCTCTCATACTCCATTGGATTGATTTGTCATGCTGCATCAAAATCAAAATTCTTGCTCCCTTGTTGGCATTTAAGTCAATATTTGACAACACAGCATGGGATGGTGCATAATTTTTTTACGAGGGGATGCAGCTCTGGAATTTCATTAGCTTTTTGCATGGCTCACTGTTAATCAAACAGCTTTAAAATTCATGAGGAGAGGTTATATATCAATACTGCTGAGCACCTGCAACAGAGGAGTCAACACGACAAAACATGAGAGCAAGCAAAAAAGACGGGCTGTCAATCCAACAGGAAGCACGCTAACAGAGACACAATGTACTAAACAGAGAAATGTGCCAGCGAGTGTTCTGTGAGTCATGACAGTATGTAACAACTCAAACATTAGTCTCACTTCAGATGAACTCCCTAATTCAGATCTTCTTCAAATTTGCTTTATTCACACTCTACAAAGAGGTGTCCCATAAAGGTAAGCTCATTTGCCTTAATGAGTCAAACACACAACAAGAACCTCAGAGGGATGAATGCAAATCGACCCCAAGGGCGCACTGTAGAAAATGAGCTCTTGTAGACAAAACTGATTACCCAGGAAAAAAGCAGGCTGCAATGTAAACCTTGACTAAGCTAGTTCTATCACAGGCTAATGAGCAAAGCCTTCAACACCTCCTGCTGCACTGCCAGCCTCACGCTATAGATACTGGAGTTTATAAACTGCAGGCAGCTTTGGAGGTTACTGATATATGGTGTGCAGGGATTATTGTTAAAGATTTCTGGCTAATTCCTCTGTGACCTGGGGTTAAAGTGGTGCTTTGCCAATATTAGCTTCTAATGATGAAGTCATCAACATACGCATATCTAATCTTGATGGTTGGATCTTTGTAATGTTTTTTAGTCATAAACTCAATCTGCAGTAAAAGAATGCCTTTTATGGCTCCTTAATTTTGAACACTTTCATCTATCAACAACTTCATATAGTAAATGTTATAAACAGAAGTATTTATTAAGTAATTTATCTTTAGATTGCTTCCTACATGCTTGTTTCAGGCAAAGTAGATTTACACGAACAAGAAATTACTGGGATCATAAACATATCTTTACCTCTATATATTATAAACTGGATTTGCAGAGTCATAACCCTAATAAAAACACAATTAAAAGTAGGAATGCTCGATATTGGATTTTAGCTGACATCCAATATGCCGATATTTTACAGCTCATTTAGCCGATTACCTTTACCTATATATTTTTTAGCGCACCTCCATTTATTTATGACATTTGCGTTCAAAAATAAATAAATAAATAAATAAACATACAGAATGATACATCCTACTTAAACCTGGACGATGCTCTCCCTGAAACAATCATAAGAATACCCTCAACCAGGGCAAATTTAGCCAATTTCACAATTGACATAGTAAGTATTTATAACCTCTGTTCACAGGGAACATGTGAGAAGTGCAACTGTACAGCAACTAAACCTAGATGTGCCACAATTAGTCAGCTACATGTAACCAACAGACTGCTGCTTCAATTCAAATTTAACTTCAAACAGGAGCCAAATATGTGTCTCCTCTATCTGCTTTGTGCAAACAAAATCACAAAAAGTGCAAAAAATATTTATCACAGCATGTTGGCCGATATCCAGTATTTTAGTTTTAAGCCAATACTGGCTGATACTGATGCTGTGCCGATAATTATTGTGCATCCCTAATAAAAAGTGTTATTAATATGTTTAAGAAAGACTGATAACTGCCTTCATTAGTGCTTACAACTGAACAAGGATTACTCTGTAATAATACTGTCAGTGTCTGCTGTGTAAGGCTTCATACCTGACTTTTATGAGCCTAACAGTTGGCTGGGCCCCAGACATGTGGCCTAAGCACGCCACGTGGGCTGCTCCACAACCTCGCCAACAGCAGCAACAGCAGCAGTCTAGGGCAGAAGTTTGCTTGGGAACCTCTGCCAGATATCCGTCAGCATGCCACTGACTTTTATAGCCCGAGTCCCCAAAAAAATCCCCACCACTAATGGCTGTGAGAGAGCAGATCTGCCAGGACAATGTTTTGGGAAAAGCAGTGTCACTCTTGCAGAATAGTTATTAACATCTGACTGGAATCAGGCACTGGACTTGCATGGCACTGTCCCACAGAGTATCTTTGTACCCTGCAGTTAAAAAGTCAATGGCAGTCCCGTAAAAACACTGAAGCCAATAAAAACAGATGATGCTGAGTGAGTAATCTTTGCCTCATCCCTTTCCCGGATCCAGTAACAAGCTACTGCCATTGTGGAAAACATCACAGTTGAGGGCTGATAACAGTGCCAAGCTGTGGATCACAGCTCTGACGTAGCAGAGGAAGTGGATGTTAGGATACAAGTGTGTCACTGAGTGATGAAGATGACATGTGTTAGGTCATCTGAGGTATTCAAAGAGAAACTTATTCTGATATATTTGAAAGATAGGTGAAGGAGGTGGTGCAGGCGGAAACCATGCACTACCGATGTGACCAAGTGGAGTTTCTTTCTCCCACTGTATCCGGCGACTCCCTAAGGAGTGTAATCATCCTCTGTGTGGTTTGGCCGCCTCTTTCAACACCAGCAGGAATGCCTTCCTCATTGCCAAAATCTCTCTCAGAAAATGTGGATGCAAGCAAAACACAAAGAGCCTGACCATTGAGCAGGGATGAGGCTCATTCTGTCACCAGGGCAGGGAGCGAGTTATCACAGCTATGAGCAGCTGCCAAGCATGTTTCACAGAAGGTATGCCGGTGTTGATTTAAGCCATCTCCCTCTATACGTCATGCTATTCAGGAGGAGTAGCTCACAGCCCATTTTATACCATAATTATTCCCACACACACAAAGAGACACACAAATAAGAAAAGCTCCACCTTGCAGGGTGAAACCATCCATTACTGAGGTCTAAAATACCACGTCAGGGCCTCAGGAGGCTGAAATTCTGCTGTTAGCCTGGTATTCAGTCTGTTAGAGGAACATCAAATAAAAGGTTTGGATTCCTCCCTTCTTCTAGCTGTGTAGGCAACTGAACTCTCAGGAATCTAAAACGAAAGCTCTTTTCTATACACAAAAGTGAGACTTGTCTTTACAAGCACACATTTAAGAGCACAGATGACTTGCACAAATGCACGTACAATACCGAAATTTAGGAGAGGCTGGAAACCCTGCACACACCCATGATCCAACGTCACGCCGCCGGAATAATACACCCTTCCCCTCCTCCCTTCAGTGTGCCAAGGGTGGGCTGACAAGACCCGTCCCGCTCAGAGCTGCTAACACATTCTCACACCTGCTGCCTCCCAGCCCACTGCTGCTCATCGGCTCTCTTCAGGGAGCACACACGCCAGATTCCACTCCGGTGAGGTGGCTGAATGTCGAACAGTCATAATCTCTCGGCTGGGCGCAGTTGTGCAGTTAACCTCTGACAAGTGTAATTCTAACTCTGAGTTCTCTGTTTCCTCCGATGAATAAAACATATTTTTCTCTGAGAGGCAGTCTCTGAGGGACTGACAGGAAATTAGCAAAGGGGGAGGGAAGAAATGTCTGCCAACTTTGGAAGGGTATAAGTGGCTTAGAAGTTTGGAGTCTTCACTGAATGTGTGAACCGCTATACGTCTGGATGTTTGTGTGAGGATTAATGTGAGAAACACAAACAACAAGCATGAAAGCAGAATGTTCCAGCAGTTTGTGAAACAGCCTACTAAACATATGGAGGAGACAGTCTGCAGTCCTGTGGGCGGGGAGATGAAAGACCCAGAAGTCTGACTTCTTGCACTTCCTGCTGAGACAGAGGAAGCTACCAGAATCCTGTAAGGAACAGGAGGGGTTGATTCCTTGTGGCTCAGATCCTGCAGAGCTCCTCAGTCTTCCTTTCTCCACAAACCAGCCAGAGAAAAAAAGTTAGTGGAGTGACACTGTTAATAGTTTCTGTGCGTCTGTAAAAGAAAACAGCATGATTCATCGCTTGTTATTTGCTATTTGCTTGTTTGCTGGGAGGTCGTTTTCGGCTAATTCTTCTACATCACATCGAGGCAGACGAGAGTAATGTCGTACGGGCCTTATCGTCATGCTCCCTGTGTGCTGACATTTTCCACGGCTGTTGTGTAAATTCTTGTGGACACACTGCAGAAGATGTGGCACCAGCAAACTCTTCCTCTGCTGGCTAAATGATAGCTGACCTTTCCGCTGGCAGTCAGAGGAACAGGGAGACCGGCTCACGAGCGACAGATCCAGCTAAAAAATATTGACGACTCCGAGAACTCATGAATAAAAAGCATGGGAGGATGAAAACAGATGATGCGGTTTTTGTGGATGAAGGGGATTATTCCATCATAATGGTTTTGTTCCCTTGAAACTGTTACATTTGAATGGCTGTCTGCTTGCATTAGCAGGCTTCATTTATAACATTCATTAGCCTTTCAGGGTCTCTTTGAACAGAGCACAGAGAATCCTCAGCCGCTTGTCCGGATACACTTGCATGGATTGTGTAATGCCTGTAGGACAATTTAATTAGGAAAGTGCCACTTGATCACTATTAGGAATAAGGAATCACGTCCTAAAAGCATAATTTATCACTATCAAGGTCTCGTGTATGACAGCGGCAGATTAGCTGTCCTGAACATTGTCTGGAAGGTAAAACATGGCTTCTAGGAAACAAGATTAGCCTTGAATGTGTCTCTCTTAAAAGTGGAACTATTTGCATGGACGAGCTTAGTTTTCTCAACCATAGATTCGGGTTGAACATGGGGCATTTGTCGGAGATGGAATCAATCAAACTGAACCCATCTGCAGACTTCATTTTAAATCATTCTTGAATCCAAACCTTGAACGTTCTCCACCAAAACAAAGCACAAGAATTGTGATTAAAAACAGAAACCCTCCAAATTCTGCATGAGTAGATAGAGACTTAGCCAAGCAGGCCAAGAATAAGTGTTAGATGGCAGTGAAAATGGGAAAGAGTGGCAACAGAGGAAAGATAAAGATGCCAGGAGGTGAGCAGGGCAGTGTGTAAGCCGCCCTTGGTGCCAGCTGACCCACTGTTGGCAGGTCCGGCTGGTGGGCTCTCAACAGTGGCCAGCCACAGAGGGGAATCCGAGGTAATTTGTCCGCTTGTTTGGATAATCCACCATCTGCCTCACTGTGAGAAAGGCCTGAGGCACTTCCACAAAGCCTTCATGTTGGACTCAAATGCTTAACATATGGGGGCAAGAAAAATGGAGGCCAAGTGCTTTTGAGGGCAGAAAAATTGCAGAAGTAGACTAAATTAGGAAGCTATTGTTGGAAGGAGTGTTAATCTCCAAATATGTTCACTGTGTAAAGAGATGATGCTATAAAGAAACTTTTTTTTTAGTTTTTTTTCTGCAACATTTTTTGTCTTATGGTTATCTGCTTGACTAAAAGCAGAATATTTTCATTCTGCACTCTCAAAACGCTACATCATAAACAAGCCTTGTCCACATGGAAAAAAAAACACACCTGTTGTGATCAAAGGATATCAATCATATTCAAAGTCTGAGTCGTCTTTTTCAGGCATCTATAAAAGCCATGCTGCTAACAGATTTTCTCCAAAAATTTAGAAATGGTGTGTGGTTACAAAAACTGAAAGGAAGCGAGATGAGAGATTAAGTTGTTTGCAAACACACACTGAAAAGAGTTGGAAAATAAAAGCGCAGCTGCTACAACAGGTAGATGAATATTGATATATGACAACATAAAAGAGGGTAAAGTAATTCAGTATTTAGACGCCACCAACCCTCCCTGTCATCATCTCCACCCCCACAGTCATCCTGAAGGAAACACTGGGTAACTGACTGAGCACACAGTATCTGTTATCACAAAGAAACAATCCTTTGCTCCTTATGGGGGGAAATTGTGAGATCCACTGGTGTTGCATTCTCCACAATTCTAAACACAATCAACAGGCTGCTTTTTCACAGCCTCCCTTTGATCAAAGACTATCCTGATCCTCTGATCTCGTGAAACAGTCCCATGCTTTGCTTTCTCTGATGAGCAACAGAGCGCACAGCACACAGTGAACGAATGATGTTCAAATACAGGTTGTACAACAAGCCTACACCACCCATGTGAGCGCAAATAAAATGACATTTGCAGAAATGAAAGTAGTAGAAAGATAGAAAATGATACTCAAATGTCATGGAAAACCTATCTCAGACAGATTCACCCTCCTGTCAGGAAGTATTACTTTCAATTTCCTGGTTGTTTATGGGGACAGGAACTGGAGACACATGTGAAGCTTTATCTTTTAAATGACGGGGTTTTCAAATGACCTTTAAGAAGATGGAAAATTACTTTCCACATCCTTTCAGGGTGGGTGCAGGATCAGGGCATATTCTGCAGAGCTGGGATAGTCGTATCCAAAGCAAATGCCACAACTTAATACAAATACTCAATAGGTGTTAGAAATTTATTCCCTGTCATGTAATCAATATGGAGTTGGGAAAAATGTCCTATCAAAAAAATATCTCACAAAAAAAGAAGTAAAGAAAATGGGAAATGATTTAAAATTTCACATCTTTATTCTAGTACAGCTGGATCTTTTACATGGAAGAATGGAAAAATTGTATGACAGCAGAGGACTGGAGCTATAAAGGAGAATTTGCAGAGAGAAATTCACTGAATGACTCACTTTCCTGTATGGGAGAGATAGCACTGTTGTAAAACCTTTGACAGCATTGTGCTGCGCTTTGAAGCATCATGAAGGGACAAAAAAAGAGGAGTTTTGTCAGAGGATGTATTGAGTCTCTGCCTGCTTAAAACTGGGATGATTACTGAGACTGAGAGGTGAATAATCTTTGGTCTACTTTTTGGTCCTTTGCTGAGCTGCATGGCTGAGATGTGCCAATAAGTGAATTTAACTGTGATTCATCAACACGTGAAACAAATGATGATCAGCGCTGGGTTTCCTCTTTGAGTCATCATCAAGTGCTGGATTTACAACATTACCCCGAAGACAAATCAGTGTGTCCATGCTTAACTATCGAGTAATTTACAATGTTCCTCTGCATTACAGTCCCAGAAAAGATGAAGAATATGCCATTGCATGCACATTTATTACAAAACAGGCTTTAATGCTTCCTTATGCTTAACTCACAATCTTTATTCTCAGTTTATATTTATATGATGTTGTATTGATTCCCTGCAGACTGTATGACTTCACCAGTGGGTTTCCAGCAAGCAGCAGAGTTCAGCTAGGCTCTGTTTGCTTCAGTTAATTGCATTCCCATTGTCATCAGTTGGGATCCAGACTGCCCTACTTTCTTTGTGCCCCTCTGCTGTGGTACAGAAGCACTGAAAATACCACATAAACAGCAGCACCAAATGGACGGAGTACATTCTGCCATCTGTTGATTTGTCCAAAGAATTTTACTTTGTTGAGTGACAGCGGCATGAAAATACAAACACAGATTGTGCCGTGTTTAAATGTGTTTTGGATTTTAAAAGAGTAATTTCAACAACCTTTTTGTTTTTGCAAGTACTGTTGGTACTTAGCTCTGGCCCATGTAGGACCTCAGGGGTGCAGACCCTCCAATGGATCATTGGCTATGAGAAGGTGTTAAGGGAACGTGGACAGTGTCATTAGAAAAGAGAAAGTCTTCCAGCTTGTTGCTCAAAGGAAGAAAGCAGAGGAGTCAAGTGGATGTTTGAGAAATTTTGGATGTTTGTAAAAAGCAATAGAGCTAGTACAGAAATACTTAAGACCACAACAGCTGGAGTGTCATCCATGGAAAGACTTGGAAAAAATCTAGTGCAGTATGCAGCTAGTGTGGGAAGAGATGGAGGTGATGATGGAGTAACATCCTCCCTGGAGGCAATGATGGAGTCTATTGTTTAGGTTTCCATTTTCACTTGAGTGTTACCTTTGTACATCGCTTGTAAACTTAAGAGTACAGAGTACATGCATGTTCTCTGACAGTGTAAAGTTTCCAGTGTCATCTCAATTATTGTTTGTTCTGAAAAGGAAGGAACTAATTTGTTTTCTCATAGCTTACCAATGCAACTTGAGCATCTGCATGCTCCCCCAGAATGCTGAAAGAGGGCAAATTGCTGTAATGAAGCTATTTCATTATGGGGATGAGCAGTGCTGAATAAACAGGAACAACAAGGCAGAGTGCTTCATTGAGCCATCTGTGAAAGTACTTTGGCAAGAAGAGCTGCTGTGTTTACAACCCTGATGGCTGGCAGGAGGACAGAGATGACTTCTAGCTAAGTAGAACAACTGTCATTTCCAACTTCCACTGATCTACAAACAAAGATAATGAACAGCAGGAGAGTCTGGGGAGAGCTGGAAAGAAGGACTCCAAACCTCTGGGCATAAAGATTCAGATTCAGCTGTTGGTGTCATTTTCTTCACGTATATGCATCACTGGGTTTGTAGAGCACAAACATTAAAAGCCTATTACACTAATTTCTTCACATCTGGAATTTCACTTAAAGATGTAAAAAAAATGCCTCTCACATTACCTGATGAATAAAATATCAGTATGACTCAAAATAAGAGCGTACAAATTATGGCAAACACAAGAGACAGACAAGGAAGGCAGCTATAGGAGAAGGAAAATAAAAGAGTGGTGGAAGCTGAGCTACTTTCCATGTGACATCCTTTGATAATAAAACACAAGAAAAGATGTTTTCCTCCATCACAGCACGCTTGAGAAGTTCAGGATGACAAGATTCAAGGTAAAGCAGTGTAAAGACCCACTTGTGCTAACTTTTGGGAGTATGTGGGAGGCAGAAAATGGGCCAGGGACAAAGTTAGTATGCAGTGTACAATGCATTGTATTGGCATGAATGCTACTTTATATTATTTTAAAGAGATTATCATGGTCATCTGAAGACAGAGATAGTGACTTTAGGTGACCTTAGACTTTAAAATGATTTTCCTTAAAAACTTTTAAATTCAAAATACCCGTATCAAGGGAAAAAAGAAAGGGGAGGATCAGCGTTGCCAGACGTACGATAATTATCGTATTTGTACAATAATTTAGCCCTCTGTACGATCAATAATTCCAAAAAAAGCTAAATGTACAATACTTTGACAATTTTGTGTGGTTGTTGCAGATCTACCCCAGTCTGACGGATTTATCCGTAAACCCTAAATGCATCTTATATCATGTGACGTTTCCAGTCAATCATAGTTTAAGTGTCATTCGTCTCAGAACGATCGACAGCCAATCACGGTCGTAGGAGCTCCGTCAGGAGGAAGTCAGACAGTTGAGAGAAAAATGAGCACCGGAGCCTCGAGCTGCTGATCAAATGCTGCTGATGTTGGGCAGGGCGATGAATGCCACAAAAGTGCCTGTAGGACAGTAAACAGAGTGATCAATTGTGATTTTCGCGCAACAATAAGACAGTTGTTTTGATCATTATCATTTATTTTGATTATTTTGTCGGGTGTACGATAATTTCCCCCAAAATACGATAATTTTGAGGCTCTGGTACGATAATTTTACATTTCCCATCCGGCAACGCTGATGAGTATGGAAAAGAGGAAATCTCCAAATACACACACCATGCCACACATGAGTATTTTATCAGAATTTTTTAACACTGAGATCACTTAACTTAAAGACCAAATATAGAAGCATGCATCTAATATCATATTTCAGAGAGTACATCTTCTGATGCTTACAGAACACACATGGTTAAAGTTTGCAGCAGTCAAATCTGAGACCTTCTGCTTGCAAGGTGGCGTGTAATCCCCGTCTTCCTCTGCTGCAACAAAGACTGTATAAACCTGCTAATTTCCATTCATAAGTCCTGCTCCACAGCTGGGAACATGCTACAGGCGAATACATCTCCATCACACAAATCTTACTCTCATAATGCGTCAGTCTGGATCGGCTCATTTTCATGCCAGAGTCTCCCTCCGCAGACATGTCATAATTACTTGTCTCCTGACATTCATTAAGTATCATGCTGATCTCCCTCCTCCTCTCAGTTGGGCTTAATTGACCACTTTTAAAAGCCAAGCCGGTTCTTCCATTAGAACAAAGGCCAGACAGCTAAAAGTGTCAGGGACTGAAACATGTGTGGATACATGTGAGTGTGTACTCTCAGCGCTGCCGGTTACTGCAATGGGCTGGGGCAGCTGGTCTGAGTTTTTTTGTCATCAATGCTGTCAGAGTGATGGAGGTTTGACAGGCCGCCAAACAGCAGTTCATTGCTGCTGCCAGTGGCAGCACTGATGAACATCACAGCCTAATGAGATGTGCTGTGGGGGTCCACCAATAATTCTGAGACACGCAGATAAGGCTGTAACATTAGAATATTTCAAACCTGTAATGAGGCTTCACACAAAACTCCATAAAGTGGAGACCATACATCCCATTTTATACTCTGAATTGACTCTCAGGACATAGACTCACTTCATTGTGTAAGTTAAAAATTATGCAAAATGGATATTAGTCTAAATTAAAGGCTAAAAATACCCCAGGAGCTCAGAGGAAAGCAGAGCACCTGCAGGATACGCTGCTAATAATAAAGGAGTGTGTTACTTTACCTCACAGCTGGGACACACCGTTTCTCACACAATGACAGGCAGAATTAAACAAACATTAAATATTCCTCTTAATGGAAGGAAGCAGATGGCTCTGTTCCACAACACATCCACCTCAGGTCTGCAGAGTAATCAGATTTACGGAATCAGTAGAAAACAAGTTTGTCACATTCCAAATTTTCCTGCTGCTTAGACTGCTGAATGTTTCCATTTCTACACGGCTGCTGAAACTCAGATGATGCAAGCGTCCTTCAGTCACAAGTCTAATTTAAAGCCATGTCTTATCTCATTCAATCAAAGCAATTTCATTGCAGCTTCCTCCATTTCTTCAGTGTTTTATTGTTTAAATGTCTTTACACAGCTGTAAAATGAAGAACGTCTTAATTAACGTGTCTTGACTGAATAGGTGTGCGCTGTGACAGACGGGGCTGACGGATGGAATAATTGCAGAGCAACTGTACCGGAGATGGTAGGAGATGCTGCCAGGAGGTGGACAAAGGAGGCGAAGAGCACGGCGGGTAATTGAAAGGTGACGGTTGGATTCTTAGTGGAAATAAGAGGGTGTGTTCCTGCTGTGAGCTGAAAAATGGAGGTTAGAGCCAAACTTAAAGCTGCACCTGAGAGGCCGCACTGTTAAAGGGTGAGAGGAAAGGTTGGTAGACAAAGAAGTAAAAACAAAAAGGACTGACACTTGGAGGACCAATTTGGATTCTTCTATTTGTTGTTTAATCAGTGCTGCTCTCAGATTTATATTTTCTCATATTGTTGTGCTGCTCCTGGGTAGTTTTTTATGAGGTTGTGATAATTTTAGCTGCTCTGAACTGCCTTTCTTAAAGGGCTGGGTCATGGCCTATATGAGCAGAGTTTGCATCCTTTTCCCCTGTTTGTGGTTGTTTTTAGTGGTGCTGCAAAATTGCCACCCACTGCTTCCAATATCAAGAAACAGATGTCTTTAAGCCCATTATAACAGCACAGCATCTGATAATCCCTCCCAGCTGCTTTCTCTGGCAAAAAGAAAAATAATCAACCTAAAACACGAACCAAAACTTTGTTGTACAAGTGTTTGTAGATCTGCATGGACAATCCACTTTTTGCCCTTTAACAAACTTTTTGTTCTCAAACAGGTCAGCAGTAGACTGTAATGTTCTAGTTAGCGTTCATGAAATTTTAAATTGCTAATACCCTTGTTACAGCTTCAGTTTGAGACAATAAATGAACAACATGGGGTTAAACAACAGAAACATGCTGTGGTAAACGTTGGTTTACTATAGACGAAGAAAACATCACACAAAATGTACACAGTGTTTAGTAAACCTGCTGTTAAGCATCTCAGAGCTTGACAGACATAGTGACAGTATAAAAAGTAGATGGATTTAGTGGACAGTAAATTCAAATTCCCTTTGCAGAGGTAAACAAGTTTAAAAATCAGTGTGCATCTGCAGGTCAATCTTCATCCTACTCGACTTCATTTCTGTTTCCTTATCATAACACCCAGCCAAGCAAAGCCGATACTGTCCTGTGGTCGATCCACTTATTTTACAAGAACCTGAGCAATGCAAAGCTAGAATAGAAAAACTTTGTAAGATAGGATGGCCCTGCTTCGTGTCTAGTTCCCCATAATAAAAAAATGCATGTAAGGATGGAGGTACTCTCATTCCAACATTTCCACACAGGTCTGATAAAGATTGCTCCTGAAATGTCAGCTGAGACAGAGAAATGTTTTTTATAGGTTCTCAAATTCAGCACCTCTGACAGAGTGCAGTCAGATGTCAAATCTAAGCTGCTTTTACTCGACTCCTCACTGTGGAGTTTGACTCACTGGATAAAAAGGGCTTTTGCCGAGGGAATGACAGGTTTCACTTCTTCATTAGTGATATCAAAGCAGCGATGAAGAAGCAGGATGGTGATGCTGTCTGCTGAGAAGTGAAAGGTCAGAGTCTTCATCTTGTGACTGACGTGTTTTCTCCTACACACTGTGTTTGTGTCCCTCTGCGAAACACTTCACTGCACCCAATAACAGTTGTACAAAAGCTGCAATTAAACACTCTGAACATGATCTAACCGGTGGGTTTCATGACAACGTTTTGTAGAAGTAAGTGAGACATTTGTATAGTTACTGTAAAGTTACCACTGAGGAAAAACACACACCATCAATGTGCTTTATTTAGATCATCTGCAGCATGTATTACTTATTAATGTGATTGGTGCTCCTGCACCATCCCACTTGGGTTTATAAAGGCTGAGTCCTTTCAACAGAATCACTTGTTCAAATTTAAGGTCATGTTAGGACTGAGCTGGACAAGATCTCCGTGTATTTCAGCTATGACAAAAAATACCGCTCCAAATTTGCCTGCTGCACAATAATGAGTTGAGAGAGGTTATAGAAAATAGAATAACTGTATTTAACATGCACTACTAAATTCTAGTCTTAGATCATCCAAAAATGGCAAATCAACATAGGGAGTTTTTTTTAATAATAAACCTAGGCTTCCAAGTTTTACAAATAAAAACGGCCAAATTTCCTGGAAAATTACTGATCTCCAAGGGAATCAATCCTCTGCAGGGTTGTGATTTCTGGCCAATTTTAGCATCAATATGTTTTCACAATATGCTCGCCAAGGACCCAAGTGTTTTAAAATTTCTTATTAAAAAAATTCCCAATGTCATTCACTTGGGTTGCATTTACAGAATTGGCTAAAACACACTTCTTTGTCAGCTTATAGATGTGCGTTTCATCTCCTTATTACACAGTCAGAGCAGCCATCACCTGGAGTACAAATTGAACCTAAACTGCTGCTAGCCCTCTCTGTTCATAAAGATGTCTCCTATGAGTAAACAGTTTGGTAAAATATGGATATTTGTAACTAATTCAGCTTAAAATGTTGTGCTTCAAGGCCAAAGAGATTACAGGGAAGTTGTTGAAATCCATCGCTTTAGACAACCAGCTCATCTCTGGGGTAGAAAATGTAGATTTGCTGTCTTTTTGTTCATGTTATGTGTTATAAAAAGCACTAAGTAGATTTGTGATTTGTTTTCGAGCCTGATTATTAGTGTTTAACTGAGCTACTCTTCTGCTCTATCTTAAAGGCAAATTAAGGTAATGGATCAGGACTCTGTATTGGCAGATACTCAATATTAAAAATTCAGGATGAGGGGCCAAAAAAGCTGATCAGGACATTGGATCATTTATAAATAAGGTATCATAACCTGAGGAAACATGCACATCTCAACTCCACTTTTGCACTGGCAGCATTTCAGCAAAGCAAGCATTTAGATTCTGCTCTTTGCAAACCCATCTCTCTGATTCAACACTTTCCAGGCCCGCCTTAGCTCACTTAGGCTATTTCAATTATGCATCAACTACTGATCAAAGGCAATTAATAGGCAGAGCAGCCCCTTGACTCTGTGGCTTTTAACCTTGTAAGGCCTTCAGTTCTGCTGAATAAATAATCAGCCAAAGGGATCTTGTGTAAACACCAGATGCAAACTTGCAGGCGTCTTTTGTCGACTGAAGGTCTGCTGTGCGGATTGCAGGACACACTAATTGTTTCAGACGGTCCAGGATCTCCTGGGTAAACCTGCAAGGTTTAGTCCATCTGCAGTCAATTCTGTAGAAGAAACACTGATAAACATCAGCTGATCCAGTCCCTCCACCTCTGTCAGCGGACAACCAACCCCATTAGTACACATCATCAGTATGCTGATAATGTGAAGATCAGGGGAGCAGGGATTAACAATACAGAGCATGACTTAGGAATGGGGAGGCCAAGCAAACAGGTTAGTGTTCTCAAAGAAGAGACAGCTAAAGATTACAGACACTATATTTGCGCAAGAAAGCAGTTTGCCCTTTGTCAGCATGACCTTGTTTTACATTCAGAACACATCTGAGTTAGTTGGTGTCAACAGTGTTAAAGTGCTGGATTAAGATCAAACTCTGGAGCTCAGTATGTCAGACTTTAGGCTACTCAACACATGTCCACTGAGTTGTTCTGACACAAAACACCTGCAGTGTATTGGCCTTTGTTACTGCATCACGTGCAGGACAAAAAGAACACCATCACTTCTCAGCCCGCTCAGAATGTGACAGGTTTCATGAATCCATCATCATGACACGGTGCTTATAAAGCAGAGATCTATCATAAATGCACCATGTACCAGCACTTTGAAAGCAGGAATAAATGACTTCATTAGGAGGAAAACTTTAATTATCAAAACACAACATCAAAACTCCCCATTTTTAATTCTACCAATGTTCATCTGCAATTCATGTCACCAGAAGATCCTCATCTTTCACAGCAAGAATTGCTTGAAGTGTACATAAACTTGATACAGAAACACGTAAGTCAACATCCCTGAGGGGTTTTTGTAATATCATTTTATTATTAAAAATAATGCTTCAGTACCTCTCTTATATTATTCTGTGCACAAGAGACCCACTGTTTTGTTGCACTTCATTATAACATCGCCCACCTCTTCTTGGACAGGAAGGAATGCTGTATGTGATCAGTTTGTGACTGTACTGAGAAGAGAAAAGATCATTGCAGGTAGTGCAGAGACAAGCGGGATGTCAGACCCTCTCTCTTTTATTTTGTTTTAAGAATGTGACCTATTTCTTTCACTGACTCCCCTGTACATTTTGTCTTCTTTTCCCTGGTACATTTCCGTGCTTTCACAGAACAGAGGCCTGAAAAGGAACGGGAGTTCCTATTCCGGATCTCCTTTTCAATTAAAATCTTTTGGCTTGCCGGGAGGAGAAGCGGTCCAGCTCTTATGCAATCCTCAAAACACTGAGGCTAAGTGGCAGAGGGGAAAGACGCAGAGTGAAAAGAGTGAAGAGAGACCGGGAGGAATGAAAGGAGTGCAGGAGGGGCAATCCTCAAAAGTGTCTGGCACTGTATGACCCAGTGAGTGGCTTTCCTTTGTCAGGATGTGGAAAGTGTGGGTGGGAGGGGAGCAGTGTGCTTCCGTCTCCATTCACATGCTTATTTCACAGACACTGCCACTCCGTCGCCACACGCCTCCGCAGAGCTCATAATGCCAGTCAGCAGGTAAACATACCATCAGTCCACATGACATCACAGCCCCCTGCTTCCTAACAGGTCCCCAAAAGATACATAACAGAACTTGAGGTGAGCAAGCAGAGGTGGGGAAAAAAGAAAGCCTGGTTTGAACTGCAGAGAAACTCTGATAAATATAGGGGGTAACTCCCCAGGGAGCAGGAGCGATGAGAAATGGAGTACAAAGGCAAGCCGCAAGGGTTCCTTAAAGTGAAACTGCTGTGGTGGCTGTGCATAAACCCCTTCCTCTTCCTCCATTCCCCCCAGCAGCGCCTGTCTGCACACTCACAGCGCACACCCGCTGCTGCAAATACTAGTCCAGACTTGTCTAAGAAACACTGCAGGCTGTTCATGCTGGGATTTTCTGCATGGCACGCCACTGCTCAAAGAAGTCCAAAGAGTCTAATTATTCACCATGAGAGTGCAACAGACTGCAGTATGCTGATCAGCAGGAACTGACATCACAGATTACATTTAGGCATACAAACTACAAGTCCAGCGTTCCTGGGATGGACATAAAATCCACCAGCACAAAGCTCTGGCAGATTAAATACACACACTGAACAAAAGTACAAAGACTGATTTCAGTGTATGCCTGCTTAGTCACTACCTGCCTGCATGAAGGTAACATTCAAACAACCATGAGCAGACAGTAAAAGATGAGGAATGGCCCCAAGAGGATAATTCTGAATATTAAATGTATGAGTTACATTTTCTGAATGTGTGGTAATGGACTGGAGAAGACCAAGACAAAACACACCTTCGACTGTGTTACTTACACAATGTTGGAAATGTTGGAAAGCAACTTCTTTTTAAAGAAAGGCCACTGAATTGAAAACACTAATTTCATCTGTTCCTTTATGGATTAATTTCCTATTTTAATCCTGGTCAATGCAGATCAATCTCAGAGACCAAGCCTTTTCTGTCAGAACACCAAGGCCAAGTGCTTGGCTAACACCAATTCCCAACCTGATACTGTAGCAAACTGCCCTGAAGCTTGCCAGAGGCCACAGGTCCACAGCCTTCAAACCTTTTTTGAAATGGTAAAATAAGAGCTTCCTGTTTGGAATAACTAAACAGCTGCTTCTATATTAGTATTTTATGCTCATACCATCCATGTTTAATTAATTAAAAACCTCTGCACTCAGTCCTGGTGTTGTCTTCTCATTTGTATAGGGAGTCAGAATCTCCAAGGGTCACCCCTCTTCATGTGTACTCCCTTTTCTACCACTGACAAAGAGTATAATGCAACCATGATGACTTCTGCATTGTAACCACTTGCATTATACTAAGGGTGGAAGACTAATACAGGATAATACAAGAGCCCATTGTTTTTCCAATGGCTCTGTAGATCCCACAGTCTGTCTCACTCTGGTCAGGAAATGACCCTCATGGTTCACTCCAAGGTTTTACTGCTCAAGTGTTTCGTTGTGCTGAATAATGCCTCTTTACACAGAGGAAACATTGGCTACTAAGCAGAGTCTGAGGAGAGTAAGGATCTCTTCAGAAACCCCTCTGGGCAGCCTTGGTACATTTCTTCTCTGAGGAATTCATCAGAGCATCATACATCAATGCACCGCTGCAGCTGTGAGAACATATGAGGGTACTCAGTAAAAACGCAGCCCAGGATGACAAAATGACAAAGTGAGGGCACCGAAAACCAAAAAAAAAAAGAAAGTGTATGCATGCATATCCTGAACATTTGTATAAACAGGTATAAACAACCTGAGGGAAAGCATTGTTGGCTTGAAGTCAGACTGCCGGAGCCAAATGCTTTAATTGTGCTTCCAAGAACCACATGAGAAGCAGTTTGCTGTCAATCTCTTGTCTCGTTTGAACAGCGTAATCACATTAGCCCGCTTTATTCCTTCACACATTGAGAAGACAATCTGAGCTAACACACTGCCTGACTAATTAACAACCACACGTACAGGAGGCCACTGTCCACAGCCTCACTCATCCCTTCAATGATATTCTCTCTGATTCCTGCAGAGGCAATGTCAATGTGAAAAATCACACACATACACTAAATGATACATCTTCATTTGTGAAATTATTCATTTGGGTCTTTTCATTCATCCTGTTTAATCTGATTACTAAACTGAGACGGTATCCAGGGGCCACAAGGCAGCAACAAAGAGGGGAGCGAGAAGGGGGAGACTCTGAGCCAAGTCTGCTGTGTGTTTGTGGGTGCTGATGAACTGGGATAGGAGGACATGGAGAGGGTTTCCTGCAGGGCAACAGTCTGCTCTGAATGGGCCAGCTGTTCCCTGCTCATTCTGGTGTCCCAGTGCCAGACCGTGCCAAAAGAGGGACACGCACGGCCTCACTACACCGCACACAGCGACAAAACCTGCTTTTATGAGGGGGTTTCATTCAGAGGTGACCAACAGGCTCCGGGATAACTGAGGAGACCATATGTTCTAATCAGGGAAGAGCTTCTGTTTCTTCATCAGTCTTTCTCCTCAGGAGGTAGTCCGCCTCCATACAACCCCACGACGGGCCCATCCTGACCCAGCACGACTAGCTGCCGGGTGGCCTCGGGGCCCCTGGGGAGGTGTTGATGGCTTGGTGTCCAAGCCCGGGAGCCTGCTGACAGTGACGTGTGTCTGCTGACGGAGCTCTGAAGGGGGGGGGGGGGGGGGGGGGGGGGGGGGCATGGTGAAGCAATGTAGCCAGACATCTGTGGACTTGTTTTGGGGCAAAAGAGGGTCAACCTCCAAGGTGGGGGGGGTGGAGGATAATGGATGCCTCTGTTTCGTTTGCCAATGAGTGCAAAGACAGGTGCATATGGACAGAGGAGAGACGTCATGGAACAAGTGAGTGCAGCCAGTTAATCACTCACTTCTGCAAAAGTCTCAGAGTGGCAGACCTTGAGAGGCTTCACTCGGCTGGGAATGTATCCTCTGATGAAAAAACAAAAAGTTAGGAGACTAAAATTGAAGCATCCCCTAAAGGAGCTCTGGAGGAGTGCATAATGGTTTTAAAATGAACCCTGGTTGCTTATCTCATTGCAATTACAGCGTGATAGAAAATATATCTGAGAATTCAGATACCCGGCATGCATTGCTTGGAATATTAAGAAGTTCACAATCGCCCCACACAATCAGAGCAAGACAAAAAAAAAAGGCAGTGGAATTTTCCTGTGTAAACAAAGTGATTGATTATATTCACACAGCAATAATCATTGGATTTCATGATGCAATTAGTCATTAATCTCACTCCCAAATGAACTCCATGGTAGATCCATTTTTCATCAGAAAAATTACACACTCCTTAACCATTGTAAGATAAATCTGAGTGGCTTTAACAAACATTTAAAAAACATATAAAAATATGCCAACAGTTTCAACAATTCATGTAAGAAATAGTTTAATTATTATAGAAACAGTCTTATCTTTCTGGCTTTCAAGATGAAGTGATAGAACATGTTTCAGGCAACTTTAGATAGTCAGAGTGTGGTACTAGTTTGACAATATGGTGGAGGAAAGAAAGACACCAAGTAAAAAAAAAAAGCATGCAGTGAATGCAAAAGACAAATATAGTCAATAAACAGTGTCATGTGAAGATTGGTCTCAATTCAGTCTTGCTCAAATGCTCTACAGTAAACCATTGTCAGAAATTCCAGCATACAAAGCAGCAAAATTAAGCAGCATGCATTGCTAAAGGTCAACTTCAGAAACTTTATTTAGGTGCCATTTTACTAAAACCCTCAGAGCCAGTCCTCTTCTAACCACGCCAACATGAAACTCTGTCGTCTGTAATTTACCTGCTGTCTGTGGAAACTGCACATCTCTTTGTCTGCCACATCTGCTCAGGCTTAATGAGCTCTGAGGCTTGATAATGATATTAGTGCCTGCAGAGAGCCACTCTGAGAAGAGGTTTCCGTCCTCTGTATGCACAGTGGACAAACCAAAAACAGACGTTCATAAGCTGTCAGTAGTCATTACCCACACTGCAATGCTGACATGGCTGCTTATGTAAAAAAGAGAGAGAGACAACATGTAAATGGGCTCAAAGGCGTGGTGTCAGCCGTCTTGACTGCCGTCATTAACCAAACTACACAGATGTGTGTAAAATACAAACTGATGGCTGTGTGGTGGATGCTTTTACCACACGTTGGCTCACCTGACGTGTCTCTTTGGTTGGGCTGACAGTCTCTAACAGCGACCTGTGCACCACAGAGCTGCTCTCAACAGGATGGAGGATTTCCTGTGGCTATCAGAGAAATTGAGATTTTATGATATACTACATTAAGTGCCATCCTCCTCACTTACAGTCACCCTTGAAATCCAGGTGGATTCCACTAGTCATCAAAGGATAATATAAAATAGCATCGAACAGAAAGTATGATGTTTTTTTTCTTCTGATTTTGTGACTGTTTTGGTGATTTGAGGAAATGACAGAAATTGTCAGGAGGCCAAGACAGAGAATGCCATTCCATTATTTATTTCTCTAGCAATTTTCATGACAGGAGAACAAATTGCTTTCCAGGAAAAAGTTAAAAGGCAATCACAAAATGGAAACGCAAAACTGCAAAATGCAGGTATACAATGAAAGCAGAAACAATTTCACATTTTCAACCGAGTCATAATTTTCTCTGTGCCTGCTAACCTCCACATATCACAGAGTATGAGATGATGGCAGGTGGGTGTGTTTCTTACAATGTAAACAAATGACAGGATTTATATGACTCATATCTTCTGTGATGCTCTCTGTCTGTTTGAGTTGATCCAATTATCTATCTAGCAACGTCACTACGTCAAAGCAAGTTACATGAACAAGGTTAAAAGAAATGTCAGGAATTACTTTTGTGTGTGTGTGTGTGTGTGTGTGTGTGTGTGTGTGTGTGTGTGTGTGTGTGTGTGTGTGTGTGTGTGTGTAGCTAGCCTACAGTTAAGTGACAGGGTGCCTTGTTTCTCTAAAGGACAAGTCATACCACAGACGACATGTCTTGCTGGTTAAACAAGGATATACTTGTCAGATGTCGGACAAACCACTGATAACATTTTGTTTGGGTCACACGTTCGTCATCTGCATGTGTGGCACCAATACCTCCAAAAAAGTATCAATGATAAGTTTGAAGGATAAATGGGCCATGACCTTTTTTTTAATTTACATTAAATAACACTAGATTGTAAATAAAGTTTAAAAGTAAGTTCTTCTTTGAGATAAAACTATTTCAGCTGAACTACTTTTACCAGGGTGAAGTGTCTCCATGCTGTGTTAAGTTTTGAAGCCAACTCAGGAGGGACCTGTAAAAAGTGCTTTTGATCAAGTAAAACCTACTGATCCCACAGGTCAACAGCTACACATCATACTCAGACATAAAGAAATTTGATCCATGAGCTTTTAAGGCAGTGTGTTGGGGTGGAAGCTCTGGGAAACCCAAGAGAGAAAACTACATGTATTTTTTTTTCTTTCAAATCAAACTGTTAACTTTGAGATTAATTATGCACTTTGATGCTTCATTTTTCACACTAGTGCTGCAGGCAGTTATGAGCTCAGAAAATATAGGTCTAGACAGCAAAACGGCATTTGAAATAGAGTATGTAGAATATGGAGCGGCAAAGCTGCCATTATTATTGGTCATATTCAAATATGTAATGTGCTCATTTGTAAACAATTACTGATGAGGCTGAAAAAGAAAAGCTGCAAGGCGATTCATTTTGCTTCTCTTTAAAATAAATGCTTATTCAGATGATGGTGAACTGACTTCCCTGTTAAAAGAAGACCACTTCCTGGCTGTCTCTTCAATGTGAAAATCAATGGTGGGTGTCAGCCTGTGTGTTGAGACATAATGCTTCAGTCCACTGAAAATTACATGTTGCTCTTCTCACCCAATCACGTCACAACAGTCACATCTCAGGTTGGATGCACAGAGTCTGACTGTAACAAAGATGTTTGGAAAAGAATGAATAAACTTGATTACTGGGAATGAAAATTAAATGACCAGTTGAACAAGCCGTGAGAAATAGTTGGTGGACTGCAACATTACCAGATCTAAACCGAAAACATGTCTGGTTTAAATATTGGCTTCTCATTTTCAAATCAAAAAGACAGCAAGATGATAAAGAGGCATGAGAGAAAAACAGAGAAACTGTCCAGCCAGCCCTTCAGAAGCTCTCAGTACCCACTGTTCAGCATCAATACAGTGATCAGTATTTCCAGATCACTGAGCTGAGGGTTAACCACCACCCTGCACTCAGGACAAAGGTCACTCAGGATAAACTTGCTCTGAGGTACAGTGACCCACCCAGAGGAGGCAGACTTTCGGCTCCAGTCCTGCCAAGGCACCTTTAATCACCATGACCAGAAAGTCAATACTGTGCACGAGTCAATTACCCAGGGAGGAGAACTCATGGCACCACGTGATCCAGGAGTTTCCTTGACCCAGGCTACCAATCTCTCTGACAGACAAATCATATACAACTTATTGGATTCAGAGGAGAAAGAAATCTTTACATTATTCACTCTGTTCATGGCTGCATCTCATCTGCCTCAGAGCCACAAAGAGAAGGACCATACTACCTCATCCATGCATGAAAATGCAATGCTTGAATAGAAATGAACCTCTCTCTCTCTCTCTCTCTCTCTCTCTCTCTCTCTCTCTCTCTCTCTCTCTCTCTCTCTCTCTGAACTATCTCATTCCCTGCTTCTCTCCCTGCCTCCATCCTATTTGTTTGTTTCTCCTTTCTTTTGTTTTCCTCTGCAGCTCTGTCTGCTTAGCCATTCTGGTCGATTGGTGATAGCATTCCTGTGGAGCTTCTTATGCTCTTACGCTGTCACACACTCTCCATCTCCCCACTCTTGTTCTCTTTATCGGTGGCAGTGGATAAATGACAGCCATAAATATACCTTCTGTCCTTCTTTAGAAAGCATATATACTCATCTTAAGTGGTAGGTTAATTTTTCTGTGATAAAGGTTATAAGCTCATTTCTGGTCAACATTTCTCACTCCTGTCTCCACTGACCCATGCTGCTGGGAAGCTGGCGAGTCTTTTCTCTCTCTCTTTCGCTCTCTCTCTTCAGATTATCTGACCTTCTCTCCACTTCCCTCCAATCTGCATCCTCTCCTATTGCCTCCATTCCATTTTGCTCTTGCCAGCGGTGTCCTGGTCATGATGGAAAGCCTCGTCTCCCTCTGTGAGCCAATGTCCCTAATGAGGCACCTCAGCCACACACCGTATCAAA
Organism: Labroides dimidiatus; assembly: GCA_030710495.1. Taxonomy (NCBI): domain Eukaryota; kingdom Metazoa; phylum Chordata; class Actinopteri; order Labriformes; family Labridae; genus Labroides; species Labroides dimidiatus. The sequence goes on along the minus strand of CM061144.1, from coordinate 17,217,453 downwards.
TTAACAGGCTGCACCAGCCTATTACAACCCCAAAACCCGCCAGCCGGGCCCCGGGCAGACCAAGCGCCTCACCTCATTGCTCTGGCGATCACACTCTGTGATTGATAAGATGGGATACAAACAAAAGCAGTAAGGCTGGTTGCAGGGATAGAAATGCAGAAAGATTAAGACAGAGAAAACAAAAATAAAAACGTACACATTTAGATTTTCCCTTCAAGACACATACCAGTCTTTCCAGTCAGTAATTATCCTCTTGATGGAATAAGTAATAAGAGGTAAAGGTCACAGATCGCCTGAGTGAAGAATGTCCCTTTAATATTCGTAGGAGCAACAGTTTTAATTGTAGATGTCTCTCAGGGCATCTCTGGAGAGCTAAACGTGTTCCTCTCATGATCCGCACAGGTCATTCCTAAATTTCTCCTCACAGAAATACCTGCTACAAAGTTATTCTATGAAATCACTGTGCATTCCAGCCCTTTGGGGTAAAGTCATCCAAAAATGTCAGCAGCGGTTTGCCATTAGGCATAAAATACAGCACTTGGAAAGGAATGTATGCAAGGGAGAGTGTGTTATGTTGTAACCATCCATCTGGCTAATTGGATCTGGAATTGTGGAACGCACACTTGACATGCTCTGATAAGGTTATAATCTCCCTTGTGCTTTTATGGTGCTGCTTCTTTCCTTTCATTAATTAGTCGCCTCAAGTTTAAGCATAGCATCACTTTACAGCTGTGAAGAACCCGCCAAATGTGTGAGCATGAGCAAGCAGATGCACCGGAGTAAAAATGACATTTGGATGATACAGCATTAAATTATACCGTACACGTGTTGAGAGGAGCACCAGAATGTATGGATGTAGAAAAGAAAAAGAGAAGGGTAAATGTTTAAATCAGGCGCCAATGATTGTTGGATTACTCTGTGAGGGAGGATAATGCTGTGTGTCTCTCGAAGACAAACCAAGAGAAGGTCATTCCTGAATAAATGTCACCAATAAATTGGCTCCCAGAGAGAAAAAACTACCCCTGGGTTATTTTACAAGACAACAAGGCTCCTATAAAAGAGCTCAGACCATAGTCTATCACAGAGAAAACAGGAATGTCCCAGACACTATTGCCTCCCGGCTAGACTGATAAAAAAGAAACCCAGAGAGTGGAAAAGACAGATGCAGACGAAGAGGAGTGGAGATTCAATATACTGTATATGAAATCTATGGAGAAAGAATGAAGTAGACAGAGGGCGCCGCAGACAAAAAAGCAAATAAAGATGCTACATAGATAGAAGAAATGGACACAGAGAACAACACAATCAGACAACAATGAAAAAGAAGATAATGTCACAAGTCCACATACAGGAAGAAAGACAAAGACAAAGACGAGCTCTGTGGACGGTTGCAGTGCCAGTTTTTAGATGACTGCTTCATCACTGTGCACCAGCTCTTCATACCCTCCCTCATCCAGGCGTGCTGTCAACAGGCTCCTCCAGCTACATTACTCACCCTGCAACAGCAGTTGAAGGCTACTCTCCTCGGACCACTCTGCACTGTTTCACAGAGACAAACAGAAACAGACACTGAAATCACCTGTTTCTACTCACCAAGCCTGCTAAGCTTTCAGCTACATATCTAATGTGAATCATGAGGAACGCATAGTTTTAATCCTAATGATTTCAATCACCTATCTCTTGACTGCATTATATAACTAAATAAGTTTGTAATTTAGCAATATGATGTCATTATCTCTTACCCTTAAAGTAACTATTAGTCAGCAACAATCTTACATCCTCCTGTCAGGATCAACATGATTTCTTCCAGATGCAGACAGAGGTGTGCTAATATCACACACTGTCAATCTCATATTCTTTCTTTTCTTTGTTTTTGTATCTGTTCCACTTACTTTAACTTTACATCTTATTGCACTGAAGTGTTCACATAATAATATGGCCTTCTTGTGTATGCTGAATTCATATCAACTTGATTTCCTCACTGGTTTCCTGATTATCTGGTTTGATTTGACCTGGATGTGAAATTTATCTAATTCATCATTCATGACTAAAGGTAAAAACAGGTTTTTAACAGGCTTATTACATACAAGTCATTGCAGGAAGACGACTGAAAAGAGATGAAGAAAGAACAAACAAATAGAATCTGCCTTTCTGTATTTCTGATATTCCATGTGGAGTCAAGCTGAAACTGAAAGTCAGTCCTCCGTGTTAAAATTAGCCTCCACGGGAAACAGTGTGTCTACTAATCTTGATTTACATTAATCAGGATGATTTTGAGTAAAAGTTTTTCTTTACTTTCCCAACAACACTTCTCAAAACATCCCACTGCTGGGACCCTAACATGACAAGTTTATTCAATTCAAGCATTTTTGTGTTGTAGTACACCACTAAACTACCACAGTGTGCGTTTGTTTCTCTCTAAGTGTTTATTGGGTGTTAAGGTATCTATTTCTTCTTCTTCTTCTTCTTTTTTTTTTTTTTGGCGCCCATCTGTTCCTGTTGTGTCCTTCAACAGCTGCAGAGTGCTAACCGCCTACTCGCACACACTCGCACCTCATAGCTCTTTGTCACACCAGAGAGTCAACGGGCCAGATTTCTTCTCCAGCTTGCAAAAAAAAAAAAGTCCTGTAATGAGATTGGTGCCAACCATGTCCATGTTTATTATGTATTCACCAAGTCTGTCATCCTCTTTCTGTCACTCTCTCTCTTCCTCAGCAGCCTGTAAATCCAACCAATAACCATCAAGTAACTGCCTGCAACAAGGATACAAGCTAGAGCCTCGAGTTCCATCCCCACTTCAGGCCCAGTGGATACTTGACATATCAAATAACCCAGAGGAAAGAGTGTCTGTGTGCCCCACAGCTGTTCCTCTATCTGTACGTATGTGTGCATTAACAGGCCTCATGCAGTGTGCTGCAGGCCCTGGGTAGTCAGCAGTGGGTATGAATTCTGGCCTGTCCTCCTCTGCAGTGGCCCAGACGTGGATTAATGATGTCATTAATCTTACCTTTAAAATGAATGACTTCAGCACCTTCAACCTGTGCCAGAGTGGCTGCCCAGTCCCTCCTCCCAGCATTCCAACTCCTCCCCACCCACTCAGCTGTGACGGATGGATAGTGGGTCTGCTATCCTATCCATCCTTGGCTTGGCACAGCTTGGCACCATGGGCTATCAGGGGCCAGCAGGCATACGACTGCCAGTACTCTCCTAGTGCGCCTGTGTCTCAAGTTAAAATTATTCAGTTCCTTAAACACAAAAGAAGCTCAGCGGAGGTCAAGAAATTTTGAAAGAGGTTTAAAAAACAAACATTTAAATTCTTGTGCACCATTGTGTGTAAAAACATAACACAACAACAGTTATTCAAACTGTTAAAGTACCAAACCCGAGTCAACTGCCGGCATGAAGGAAAACACACTTAGTGCTTGCTGTGAGTTTTTATATGGGTTAAACTGATGCTGTCTAACTAATCTCAATTAAACCAGCCAGATGTATGAAAGTCTGAACTCATGTGGTGTCTGAATTAGAGCTCAATCAGGATTTGATCAAAGGAGGAGCAACATATGGAGATGAAATCACATCAGAGCAAATGAAGAGAGAAAGTCTTTAGTTTATGTAAAACACAAGATGAACACATTAATACAACGTGTAAACAGACCATTAAAATGCCAGCTAAAGTCTAATGCTTCACTCTGAATGTGTTGATATGTTGTGAAAATACTTCATGTGTCTTCAGCTGAGTAGCCCGAGCTGCAGTGCTGTGCAGCATTCATCACCAAGAGTGAGGGGGAGGAGATATTTAAAGATTTCTCTTTTCATCAATAAGTCGTCGGTCTTCCTGCTCTGCCCCTCTCACCCACCCTCCTACACTGTCCACTCCTCTGGTTTGCTAAATGACCCTGTATTCCACACAGCCTTCTGTCCACACCCACACACACACACACACACACAGCCTTTTGGACCATGTATCAGTGTCACAGTCAAAGAAGCACACCTAAACATCAAATTAGCCACGGGTGTTTAGCTGAGCCCCTGCACTGTACTGCATGTACTGTTTCACAGCATGATTGAAGTTAAATCGCTCAATGAATCCACATGTTCTGACCTCTCAGCATCACACACAAATCACAGCTCTTCTTTAAAAAGTGAGCAGAGGTGCTAAACGGTACAAGAGTCACACTAAGTCTCCACATGTTTCATTAAAACCTCCTGACTGGCTTCCATTTCCTCCACATAAAGAGTTAATGAGGTGAGATGTGCTGCTGATTCACTGCTTACACTTAGAAAAACCTGGAAAGCTGTGCTCATTTAGGAGGATTTTATCCTCTTTCAGCTAATAACCTTTCTTTTTTTCATGTTTCATCCTGCTTGTTTTTGTCTTAACATTGAACTATATGGAAGAGCAGAAAGTCAAGAAAAGTTTTATTGATCAGAAGAACTCAAAAGGAAAAACAACTATTTTATTCATAAGCACCATTCTGAAAAGGTCACACAAGCACATTTATTCCAGAAAACACTCGCTCTTTCACACCAAGAGTTTTCACACAACAAACAAGCTACATTAAAACAGCTGACTTTAGAAGCTGTTATCCACTTGAGGAGTATCTCATTTCTGTTCTGCGTTTGTGGTGATGGAGTCCACCTCTGCTCTCACTGGACTTTGACTGTCGTAGACAAGCTATCTGTAAAACGTTGAATTAATAGTGCTCCAACAATAGCAACAAGCGAAAGAAGAATTTAGAAGGCCACCTGATACCAGCTCTGAAACAGCGGTGCTTGGATTTTGCATCATTCAGCAGCACCCTGTCAGATCAGTGTGTAATAACTGTCAGTCATTTCTCATGGGATCATGTAGACGGGATGAGTGGGTAGCTTCCTGCTTCGTTTTGGCTACCATTGAATGGGGTGTGTGTCATGACTAGTCAGGGTTTGGACTGTTTCATTGTTTTATTAAGTAAAGTATTTTCATTCTATAATTCAGACTATGTCAGCGTAACCTAAGGGGATAAAGAGAGACAGAGTGTGCAGAGCAGGGCCTGCTGCACCTGCACTGACATCACATGACCAGCTACTGGCTGCCATGGGTTACAACATTGTTTAAAATGTTCCTCAAACTGTTAAAAGTAATGACAAAAGTAATCCAAAGCCTGGAGTGTCACCTTCACCCCCCTGCTAATAAAGAGGCAAAGCAAATTGGAGAGAGAAATGGAGGAAAGGCTGGGTTGGTGTTGGAGAGGTGAACAAGACAACTTTACTGACCTCACGTGACAGAGAGCTAACTGGAAGAGAGACTGTAGAGAATGCCAAGAGATAGCAGTTTATGATCCAGTGAGTGGATACACCTGCGCCAAAAGGCTCACAGTGTTTGGTGAAAGTTGCTGAAAGACTTCGCATGTCAACTAATAGAATTTGTTTTTCTATTAAAGGCAGTGTTGGTAGCCACCGAAAACTAGCATGAATTTGAATGAAGCATCTCCGCAAGACTCTGTTTAGCCCCTGACCTCCTACACTTGAACCTCCTCCAAAATGACGCCCTCGCTCAAATGCACAAACGCCACTGATTCGCGACCATATGATCGAGACTGATTCAAAACCACAGACTCAAACTGGTCCTCAGCACATCGTTTTTTTTACACTACGCTACCAGTAATCGTGGTCGAGGTGGTTTTTCTGCTGTTCTCCAGCGTACTAAGATCCCTCTTGGTTATGCACATTGAATCAGGGCTAGTGGAAGAACAGCAGGACAGGATTTGATTGGTTTAATAATTGGATCCTAAACGCTAAGATTGGCTGGTGTTTTCCCAGGTTTACTCCTGCTGTAGACAGCAGCTATTCTTTTGCTCTATTTTAAGAACACATCATGTATTGATTGCTGTCGGGACAGAAAGATCATTCTGACTAGAATAACAAAAAGTGCATCTAAATCTGATGACCAACACCATCTTTAACAGTAATTTCAGTCTAAAAATGCGTTTTAGAGACTTAAATTATTTGTCACTTCTCAGACCTAACATCTGGAAACAGCTGATTGCAGTACTAAAAATGATTTTGTCAAAGCCTGCTGAAGCCTGCTGCTATAAAGTGCAGCAGCAGGTTGACTGCATGGTCCAGAAACCCCTAAACACTCATTGTGTGGTGTAAAAGAAGGGAGGAGAGTGTTAATTATTCACTTTCCTTTCCAGCTTCCAGCTACTGGCCCTGCAGTCCAGCTTATTTATAGCCGCCTATAATCAGCTGTGGTGATGTATAAATGTGTTGCCAAGGTAATTCTTAAATAATTTGCAAAAGCAGATCTGAAAAAAACTACAACAAAAACAGAACTAAAAGGATAACTTGGTGTATTTTTGCACTTGGAACACATTGAAGTACTGTACGTTTCCCACATTCGTGGCACAGACTTCAAGGATTCCAGAAAAAAAAACAGGAAAAAAAACCTCAGAGGTGTCAGTGTTGGTGTATGCTCCGGATATTCCTCAAGTTACAGCTTGGGGCAATAAAAGCAGGGTTACAGGCCAAGAAATGTGCCGCCACATGTACCTGCAATCGCCTGCGGTGAGTTTTAACTCCTGTGTGTAAGTAGGAGACGGAAACTGTTCATCGCCTCTGCTCTGTTCTCTGACACAGTCACTGGACTCACAGGTGCTGTGCTCTAATTTGTCCCCACTGCTCTGCCTCTTAGCACGTCTTTAGCAATACTTTTCACTCATTTAGATTTGGCTCAGCTGGTTTTGTTGAATTCATTTTTACGCTCTCCTTCTGTCTTGAGGGACTACTTTTCCTTTCTATTTCTCCACTCGTGTCGCCTCTTTCGTTCCTCCTCCAGCATCTCCACCTCTGAACATGCTCACTCGCCCACTCAGGCCATTGCCAGAACCGGTAGTGTTCCTGGCAATAATCCTGAAGAGCCAACAGGGAGCTTAGCACCATGCCATCATGAGTAATTGAAATAATCAACTCCATCGCTAATGACTCATCTGCTTGGCTCTGGATGTTAAGTCTTCTCATCGTTGGGAGTGCTGTGGAGGAGGTGCCAGTGCCGGGAGACATTTCCCAGCACATTCCTCAGACAGAAGGGAGAAAGAAGGAGAGAAATAGCAAACACCCTGCTAACGTGAGTCAACCATTATGGAAAACATCAAGCTTTTTCCCTTCAGGCGGTAAGACTGTCTTGCACAACTTACCTCCAGCTAAATGGCTGAGACTGATCTGAGAGATGGGGTAAGGACAAACTGAGCTACATATGAGGAGCAGTGAATTCACCATCACTGTTAAGTATTTCACACCAAAGGGCTTGTCTGATACACCCTACACACACTTTAGGTGTAGAGGTAGTGCGGCTATGCCTTGAGGATCAGTAAGTGGAGTGTGTTTGTTCGGGAGAGCTGTTTGCACAACAGGCCTCCTCTGCAGTGTGGGAAAAGTCTCACATGGCGCCCCCCCCCCCCCCCACCACCTGCCACCTGCCTGGCTCACTGACTGGGATGTGTGACGATGAGTGTGTGTTTATTGAGAAATGTCTTGACGCAGAAAGCCGTGCAGTTGTAGCCCCGCCCCTTGCAAGTGTAACAAGTTTGAACAGCAACAACAATGTGTGAGGGAGGAGAGTTAAGGGAGGCAAAAGTTGGTTGCAGCCTTTCTTCCGACAGCTCCTCTTGTGATTGGGTCATGCAGGTTGTCTTGAGGTATGCCGGGAATTGCCATGCTGACAGCTGAAGAGGTGTGTGTGTGTGTTTGCGTGCATCAGTGTGTATTTATTTGTTGGAAGAAAGGGCAGGGTAATGCAACAAGATTTGGTGCCAGTGTGCGCTCTTTTAAAAATGTGCAAACAAGACACAAGATACACACCTTCAATATGATGCCAGCTGATACTCAGGGGAAACACATCCTCTTCCCTGCTGACACACACACACACACACACACACATCGACTGCCTTACACAGCACAAAGATATCTCAAACAGTGGCAGACGCATGTAGACATGACAAACATTCGAGGCACTTTGGAAACACACACGCAGGAAACATTGTAAAGACAAAGTGGCTGTGCACATGTCTTCACTATAACTGCAGGTGGTGCAGTAAGCCCCCATCCAACAGCCTCTGTGGAGCAGCTTATGGGGGGAGGGGGGCGGAGTGGGGCTGGCTTTTCAGGTTAAGGAAGTTGTGACATGCCCCTCCAGCAGGCCCATAAATCAGCCAGCTCAACCACACTAAGGATGGCTCCTGGGAGAGAAAGACATGGAACACATACACACATGCACGGGCACAGACCTTTGTCTGTGGAAATTACACACACATACAGAAGCATGAATGTGCATAACTGTGTGTGTGCGTGCAAATAAGAGACAGACACAGAGCAGGAGTGCACGCTCTGTTATGTAAACGGCTGTGGCATTTTTTGCCTCGGGCCTCACATGCCACACCTCCTACTATGCGGTCAAGTTTGTGTGTGTGTGTGTGTGTGTGTGTGTTTGTGTGTTTAAGGTGTGAATGTTCAGTAATCACTAGATTATAATTGTATCTTCAAAACAGAACATCCGGTTTCTACACAATGTATCTTCACACTTCTATTAAAGCATGTGATCTTTTGTGATTGTGATTCATAAGTCCCTCTGGCCTGAGTCAGGGTTGGGCTTCAGACCTGTTGTATAGATGCAGCAGCCTACAGCTGCTTTTCCATTACACCTAGAATCATGCAAAACCTAAAGATCACAATAAATAATCGAAAATGGTAAAGGAAACATCAAAATTAAAAAAAAAAAAAAAACTCAAATTTTGACAAAAAGTTTTTATGCTCTCATGAGGTTGCTTTTAAGACTCGATGCAGGTTGGCAGCGTGTACTGGGCTCTGGCCTTTCACTTCTTTGTCTGTACTGGCTCCCGAGGAAATAATGGATCTGGTGCAAATAGATCTTTGATTATATCACATATCATGTTGAGTGTAGGCTGCGTCATCTTGAAGTTTTGGATCCACAACTCCTCTGTGAACTCCTCAGCCACGATCCTCTCCCACACATATGGATTCTGGCGTTTATGGTTAAATGCGCTCTGCTTTCGTCTGTTGATAAAAACAGTAATGCCCAACAAAATGACAGCTCGGGCTCTTAAAAGGTTTGTGATATCCATGGTTACCACCGGTTACAGTCCTCCTTCCTTCTTCCACATTAGTCCACATTTGAATCTTGCAGGGCAAGATTTTACTTGTTATGCGCAACTCTAGTCGTTATGGAAACACCAGGAATACGCAATTGTGCGTCATAAAAACTTCAGAAATATCGCAAAATTATTTTATGTAATGAAGACACAGCTTATATTTGGGCTACAATCTAAAGCTGATGATATGAAAAACAATGGAGGAAGACAAAACAGGTGTACGCCAACAAAGCACTGAACAGCATTAAAATCCACTTCCTCCCATGTGGACAGTTAAGTCATACAGGATACACATCCAAGACTTAAAGGACGACAAGGTGCTTCTTACATGACCTACATTTTCTGAGCCAAATAATTCCATGAACAGTCATTCCTGTAACTCATGGTGAACACATGTCAAGCATAAGTAATCAATCAGTTTGTTAAGTCATGATGTGGTAATGCAGAATCATCAGGGAGAAAGGAAACGGTGTGACATCTTTTCTAATCAGCATGAGTACGACTGACTTCACACTGAGCTTACTGTTTCTAATGACGTCAGGGTGGAAGTCACGGTTCAAATTAAATTAACAGACCTCCAAGAATGGAAAAAGAATTTTTGTATTCAATAGATGGTGATAAATGATGCAGGTAACACCACATGCATAGTCTGATGGTGAAGCTGCCTGGAGGTTTTTACTGGGACTGAGACTCACAGGAAGTTATTCATCAAGGCTCTTAAACCTACACACTCCGTCTCTGCAGCTTCACTACTTTATTTTATTTATTTATTTATTTATTTTTTGATAAGGCACACTGTGAGAATCTTCTCGACACAAATACCCAAAATTTTGATCAGATACTTGTAAATCTATCAGTCACACTTGTGCTATAAGAGCACCTTCTGACAGATCAGTACCATCAATACTCCCATGCTTTCAGTGCTGGGAAGTGGTGACATGTAAGTGCTTGTGGATGTGAGTTGAGAAATACAGTAAAAGCTGCAAGCAGGGATTTCCCAAGACGATGCGCAAGAGTGGTATCATGTCTCTTTGGTAAGACGTTGTTAATATCGAATTAGCAGATGCTCTTTGTTAAACTACAGTGATTTCAACAATGAGTGCATGTTTGTGAGTGTGTGTTGTGTTCATGTGTAGACCTGCACTGAAACTGGAGATCTCTCTTAAGGCCAAAGAAAAAGTCAGGCGCTTGATTTATTTTTATCTTTTATGAAACTCATTTGAAACTATTCTAAACTAGAAACAATCTGTTCCACGCCTTTGAATTTTACGAGTCTGTTTTGTGAGGATGTAGACTGAACACTTTAAATGTCACTGGTTGTAGAATAAAATAGAACCTGACAACTACAAGCAGGAAAGTTTCTGTTGTGTTGTTAAGTTTTGTGTCCATCTGCATTTTCTGTGAAGACACAATCTGAGAGGAGGAAAAGAGCGAGGCTTTGAGAGCCACGGCTTGAGTCAGAGAGCTGAAACTCAAGAGTTGGTAACAATGCAGGTTGTCATTGAGTTTAAAAAGTAAAAGTGTCTTGCCTGGAGAGGAAGGGATGAGAGAGAGAGAGAGTAATAGTGACAGAGTGAGACTGAGAGGGATGCGGCTCTGGCGTCACATGAGTGGTTTGGTCTTTTCTTTGCTTCAGTGCAGTCGTCTTCCTCCTTTTAGCCAACATTCAGAGTGTGCAGTTCTGCCTGACCAATGCACTGTCAGAATGAGAGATGCTGCAATTACACTGCATCCATAGTCAGTATACTGATGTAAGAGTGCACGCATCCAGCCGTGCGAAGAGAGAGAAAGTTAGAAAAGCAGAGGCTGGCGCTCATTACATTACTGAGGTGCCCTTCAGCAAGGTGCTTAACCCCTAACTGCACCATCTGGGGCTGGACTGGGCAGCTTCCAAGCGTGCATGTCTGTAGCAAGGTTAATTAAGAACTAAAGACATTGATGTTTAGTGTTTTTACTTTCAGTACACGAATGTTTAGAAATATCAATCAACCAATAATGAATCAGAGAAACTTCACCGCATTGTAACTATGACCCAACAGAAGAGACAATCTGTTTGTCTTCAGTTAGACATTTCTGGTTTGCAGAGTAAAATACAATTATTTCAAGGAAAATCTATCATGGATAAATGGTTTATTAAGACTATAAATAGGCAAACATGAGCACCAAACAGCTCTACTTCAAATCACGTTCTGTCATCTCAGTCAAAAAGGGCAAATCAATAGATATGATTGATAACAGCAGGGAGCCTGGAAACAACACCTCTTCAGGTTTCAAAGACAGGAGCAACCACGAAAAACAGAAAGAAAAACAAAGACTTCATCAGATCAAAAAGACAATAGCTGCCAGCAGAGTTATCCAGTCAATACAGCCAAAAACAGAACTGTGTCAAGCTCAATTTAAAAAGCAAAGGAGAACTCAGAATCAGCTCAAGTTTCAAGTGGTACAGCAAAAACATTTCTCTGATTTTTTTTTTCCTTCTTTACAGCTTCCTCCACCTGAGAGAGGCGATAAATCTCGAGTTTTTTCACTCAGCTGAGGCAATGACTGGACCAGAGGTCAAACCAGTAAGACAGATGAAAACAAGAGATTGTCTGGAGGCCCATTAAAGGAAAATTGCCGTGGAGGGACAGAGACATTCATGCCCTTTCTGTGTGGGGAGCAATCGAGCTGGTGTGTGTTTATTAGAGTCCAGTTAGTGTAGGAGGGAGAGAGCTGCTGGTGCATTGTTAATGATAACTGTGTCTGTAAATCAGGCCTTCATTCTGATAACATTCAGAAGTTGGAAACATCCGTCTGAGGTTTGACGTTCATACAAACAGCTGCCGCATGTTTTGTTTTCCTCTTTTTTTTCATCATTCAAGCTCTCTTTCTGCACATTCGTTTGTCCCTGTCAGCGCTCTGCTCCCTTAGCCACAGAGTGAATGTGCGCTGTGACAAATGCCGTGTGGAGAATGTGGTCCGGCTGAATTCTTCTGTTAGCACACTGCTATTGTTGTCTCCAAAACAAAAAAAAAAGGCTTTCTGGAAATCCCAGTCAGTGGCTGCCTCCACATGCACAATATTTAGCAGAAAACAAATACTCTTGTCTTGAAATCGATTGCTGCCTTGTATGAATTTTGGGGACATAGTCATGGCTTTTGAAAATGTTTTGACATATTTCATGACACACAGGTCCTTTTGGCTCTGCTGCACCCGTCATGTTCAGGGCCAATAGGCCATCTGAGCTTCTTCATTAATTCCAATCTTGGAAACATATGGGCGAATCACACTGCATGCTAATTAAAACTCAACACTGCAGCCGCAGTAAAGGCATGGAATAAATGACTCGTCATGTAAGCTGTGTGTGAAGGTTGGAAAGAGGGAGCCCAGTGACATTAAAGAGAGATATATAAAAACCAGGAAGCATTTCATCTACCTGCCATCATCTTCTGGGCTTCATATGGCTCCATGTAACCATCATTCTCAGTCGTCACTTTTTCCGTAGTGGTCTGGGTGCCACCGGCCTGCTCAGCATCAAACGGATCCGCATAGTCTTCAAGAATAATGAGCTGCAAAGGAAAAAAAAAACAAGACAAGGTGAGACAAAGGGAGGGAAAATAGTGAAACAGCCAAAAAGGGAATACAGTTTGCTGCTCTGCTGAACACGACAACATGGGTAGACGTCAGGGGGGGGTTGTATGACGGATACTGCTGTGGCCCAGGACAGGACTGAGTGATATCCACAGAGGCAGGCTGGGAGATAAAGGCAGAATCACTTGAACACAGCCCACCTCTGTGTGCCTCAGCTTTTAGCCTTCCAGCACACTCTCTGCTGCCACTGCTGGTCGCCCTAATTATATGATATCCCAGTGACAGGCCTACATTTCAAGAGTGGAGAGGGACCACAACTGCTCAACTTTCTTAAGAGGAACAATTTGGCAGATTTATGCTGAGCTGGCAGCGAGCCACGGCTAATTGCAGTCTTGCTCTTTTGCTGAGTATTTTGTGCAGTAGATGGCAATTAGGTGGACGTCCTAAACCCAGAAATACAGCTCAGACCTTTAAAGGGAAATGCAATAACCTGCATCTACTCTGCTTTAAGGGCATATTTGTTTCCTTCAAATGCTTTTGAAGTCAGATCTTCCCCAGAAAGGAAATTAACTCCCCTCCAAGACATCTGCCCTTTTGGACACTGGATCTCATGATGGGTTTTGACAGCAGGAGTTTGACCAGCTGTGAGAGAATAGATTTCTTCAGCGCTGAGACTCCTGAATGACTAGGTCCGGGGGACTGGACTCATGGATTAAAAAATAAGGACATGCTTATGCAAACATGAAGACACAGAGATGACTGGTACTACACCCCATGAGTCATGCGTCACAGGAAGGGATTTGGTCTCATTACAAACAAGCTCATAACTCATCTGGTGGACGGGGCCTGGTGGGGTAGAGTGGAGGTTGAGCAGGCCTCATGCCTGCTGTGCTGCTACTCATGCTTGCCAAGTGGAGGCTAGGTGGAGGCATCATTGCCACAGAAAGAGCAAGCTTCCCAGAAGCAAGGCCAGCTGTATGAGACACACATATTCCTACACAGGTACCAACAGAGGCACCTGCAAAGAAGTGCAATGCACAGACACATCCTTTAAAGAGTTTGATTTCTAAATGAGTTCTCATGAGGTCAAGTGTCATCTAAGTCAGATATATTAAAGTAACTTTGTGTCAAACTCTGAAATGTTCACATAAGCTGCTTAGTGACAGGGATGTGTGTCAGGTATGTCTGTAGTGAAAACCTGCTCTATATGTGGATTAGAGAGTTATAGCAAAGAAAGTACCACAAATGTTTCAGAGCAACTTTTTCAATATCCCTACTCCATCTGTTTTGGGGAAACTTTTTTTTTCCTGCCACAGCATAATTATGAGTTACTCAAATGTTTTGCTTCTGTGAATTTCGAGCTGGAGGGAAAAAATCCAACACAAACATTGTCCTGGTTTGTTTTTGTGCCACACAGATATACATATTTCACTCATAAAGTGATGAATATTCAGCTAAGCATCATTTCTGCTGCCCAAGAGACCCCACACTCTGAAATTTATGCAACAGTGTCGTTACCATCTGACGAAGCACCTTGCTCTGAAACTGAGCCATTAGGAGTCATATCATGTGCCAAAACCCGGCTCAGAGATGGTCTCTGCAGACAGCCCAAAGTTAGACTGAGAAGTCGTTGCTAAGAAAACATATGAATCACCTTAATGGGAGGCATCAAGGCCAACGCCCATTTAGTTGTGGTCAACATAGTGTAGCAGAGCAACTCACGGTTTGAGACCATCGGCCCCCAAATGAGATAAAACACTCCAAATAGCACATCTTACAGTCTCTTTAGCAGCTGCAGATGATTGATGGAATTAACACATCCATCCACAGAGGATTTCAGGAAATGTCAGCAACAAAACATGACATCATCACTTTGCCTTTCTGATAGACTTAATGTTAGAGGAATACAGGGGGAAGAGATGAAACTTCTCTAAGTGTCAGATAAATGTCTGCTGTGTTTTTTTATAACAATCAGATGAAATCAAAGCTTAGATTTACACACAAGCATTCTATTTGGTTTGGCCTTTTGTTTGGGCTTCATACGCAAACAGATTATTCATTGGCTGCAAATTTTGGTTTGCAAATGGCTTAAGTATTGTGGTGTTGAACGGCAGAGACGGTAAACACTTCACTTAAACTAATAAATGTGCCTTTCTGTGGCTCCAAACAATCAAAATCAGGCTGAATTAAAGTCTAATATCTCAGGCAGTGGTCTAAAAGGAAAACAAACAATCAGTGTCAATTCTTTTCTTATCTTTTTTCCGCTCTGCTCTTTTTACATTTACTAAAGGTTGAGCTAGTATCATGAATGCAGATTTTATATCACTCCATTCCATAATTATTCTATTCCGAAACACGTCAGGACAAGACGAAGCTGTGTCGCATTAGCAAGTTTCTACAATTAATACTGATCAACAGCTGCTAACTCTGTGTACATCTCACATCCCCTGAGTCCATATGAAGCTGCAAATGTTTGAGATAAAACAGCTTACACTTACATTTAAGAAGTGTGTTTGTAAGTTTGACGCAGTAAAAGCTTTTTTCAGCACCTGGCTTGTGTTCTTCTTCCAGTCAGCAGGGACGACTGATGGACAAGTTTCCACCCTGAATAACTTTCAGTTACAGTAAATAAACTGAAAGAGGTTGGTGATGGAAGAACGAGATGGTCTGATGATCTTTCACTTTCGTTCATGAAAATGTGTAACTTAGGAGAAAACATCAGAGCAGCAGTGTGTATGATTAAAAAGAGCTGTTTAATCATCTCAGTCATGTCATTGTTGACTTTAGCTTACAAAGATTCCTGTGGGCTGAACCCTGGACTGTTCTGACTAACAGACTGCCTCCTTAAGGGACCACCACCCAGCCCCAAATGGCCAGCTCATGTTTGGGTGGAGGTGTTGGTTAATGTTTCCAAACTGTCCCGATGTGTGCTTCCTGTCCCACTGCACTGATGACCACTCGACAGCAGGAGAAGCGCGGGGCTCTAAGGAGAAGAGCGCTACGGAGCGGTGGCGTCGCCTGGGGACACACCATCTGCCTTGTGGCATGCCAGGGTGTGTCAGGGGGACTGCAGCCAAGCCACACTCATCATGAGAGCAAAACTCCCCCCATCAGCACAAGACTGCAGAGCCTCGATCCATCAGGTCTTTGCTAGGCCGTACTGTAAGCCTCTATGAATCTCACAAAGCCACCTCACTGGCTCAGGCCATGTCTCTGTGGTAGCGTGGTCCTTCACTGTTCTGCAGCACAGACAGAGAGAAATCACTCAATTACTTTCACTCCACAGCTCAGATCCCAGGTTGTCCGTGTCTTACACCTGCCAGAGCTCTGGCTGCTCGCAACAGCCTTCTTGAAATGCATCACGGCGCTCAGCCGATGAAGCTGCCTTCAAATCAGTGGGAACAGAGGGGGCACATTAGAGAAGGAGGGAGACTATAACGGGCACCTGCCACTTTAGCTTAATGTTTCACCAAGCTGGAGGTTGTGGGATTACAATTCGATTGGGCCCTGGTCTTCCATTAGCGAGAGAGAAGGGAGGCTCCCTCTTGCACTTTGAATGTTTTTGGCTTATCAGATAATCACTTGAAAGGACTGAACGTTTCACAAACTAAATTAGTTGAAATTTGAGCAACATTTTAAGTCTCTTTGTTTGATTTCTTTTGACCGAGACACATGTCCACAGTAAACAACTGGAAATAAACGCAAAATGACAAGCCCATCATTTCATCCTGCTACAGTCCGTTGAACATTTATCATTGTTTATTATGATAAAGACTATTTTAGCTGAAGTGGTGCAGAAAGGAACATGATATCATGTCATAGCGGGTCTGGAGAGGACTGAGTGTGTCAGAGGCTCGTCAAGGTTGAAGCCCCTTTGAGGCTGCCAGAAAAGTCAGCAGTCTGTGGGATGAAGGGGAAGAAAAAAAAGAGAAAGAAAGGAGTGACGTGTGTGATTTATGTCTCATGCCACGAGGGATTTCAGCCACCAATAACCTAATACAACTCAGTGCTTAGCAGCTCAATTGCATTAAGGCTTTTCAAAAGGCTCTTTTTGCTGCTATTGCTCTTTTGTTCTTCAGCATAATAAAAAAAGAAAATACACCACAATTGTGAGGACGGACAGGAAGGGAGGAGAGAGAAGACAAAAGATGACGAGAGACTTTTTTTTTTATGTCTTTCTACAAAATAGGGCTGCCATGCATGATGTATGTTTACTCCAGCTGGCTGAAAAAATGTTGAAATGTTCATGTAAAAGCCAAAGTCAGCAAGCTGAGCGTCATTGAAGTGCCTCTGCTGATAGCTCCTCTGTCTTATCTCTGTCCATAAACACAGGATGAATGCTGTGTGTGCAGTGCACAGTCATCTGGAGATATCTTTGCCACAGTTTTCTAGAAAGAAAAACTCCCTAAAGGCAATTTATTCAAGGGGAAATGTTCACAGCTTCTCTGTTGACATAAGGCAGTTGCTACCAATGAGATACTTTCAAGTTCGTGAGAAGTGTTCTAAACCCTGGTTACAATTCAGTAAAGGCCCCTTGTGAAGACTTGAGCCCTGCTGGGTGCTATATCTCCCGCCTGGATTAGGCACAAGGAAAACGGGGTACACCACTAAAGGAAACGCATTGCAGGAGAGCATTTCTCACCGTGCAGACCTGACATTAATGAAACTTTATTGTAGTGTTTCCAAGGAAACCCTGTTGCTGCTCAAGCTCCTGCTCCTGCTCCTGCTCCTGTGTGAGGTTTGAAAAGTGATGTGTCTCCTCTAAAGGCTTCTGAGAGAGTCTGCAGATGAAGTCATGATTAAATGATTAAATTTGCTGTAAAAACACCTTTCTGTTCTCAGTCAGGAGCTACAGAAGAGAACACACCAATGAAAAACAAATTTGGTCCATTTCTGGGAGAAATTATTTGATGAATTAACCAAAATTGCAATAATTTCTCATTTGTAAACTTGTTCATCTTGAGAATAAACACAACCAATAAGTGACCTCAAACTACATGACAACTGCATGCCTTTGTTCTTCTTCTTCTTCTTCTTCATGATAGTTAAAAACAAGCTTTTGAAAACAGCATATGCTCCATATTGCTTTCCTACCATTCAACCTAAAATGGCATTTTCTTCACAATGAGAGCTGCCATCATCATCATGAGGCTCAGGATGGAGGGAGTATATGAGTGAAACATACTGTCCTATATACCGTTAAAGGATTAGATTCTGCACATCAACGTACACAGCCACCAGCTTCACATACGTCTCCCACAGCTCACACAGCACACTTCTGACTACCAACTTATTTATCACACACACACACGCACACCCCATTTATGATTCAGACCACATTAAATGTTGGTTCTTCAGATCTCTGCGCTCCACCATGTGGGCCGGCTTTCGCACAGCAGCCAGGGTGAAGGCGGCTCTTTTGGCACATCTGATTTAGCCTGTTGTTGATCCTGGGAATGCTTCCAGATGCAGCTAACGCAATTCTGATCCCATTCCCCATACTTCAATGAGAAAGCAACATCAGCTATCTATATAATCAGGGAATGATTGAAAGATTGAAAAATGTAAATTTGATCTTGGTAGTCTCCACATTGCACTTACAGGTTAATATCTTTGGGTATTTCTTGTGTTTTTAAGGCCCTTAAGTTTAGTGTGGTTCATCGATATTCAAATAGTCATCAGTCATCATCGACAGAAATTGTAGATATGCACTCAAAATCCAGGTATGATATGTGAAAGCACAAATGGGATAAGTGTGGTGCAAAGAAAGATGTCTGGAGTTCATCATTTGTGCTGGGTTAAAATATATTCTGCTCAAAGTGGAGCTCATCCAGGCCCAGGCAATCACCAAGAACACCAAGAAACTAACATCACATTGAAAAATACTCTTCATACGTCTGAGACATGCAGGCTGTTAGAAATAGATTCATCTTCTGTTACTTTAACTTGCCATTAAAACAGTTAACTTTATACCGTAAAACTTATAGTTTCAGTATCAAATCTTTGCTGCTTCCAATCAACGGTAAATTTTCATGGGACTAAATCATCTCACATTGTGCTGACACTGGAGTCAACTGAGGGGCCATACGCAGCTGTAAACACAACTTGCATCATATTTTCAAGTTAACTATTAAAGCTCTATGGAGTGGATAAATAACCTATATGACTGCCTGTGCAATATACAACATTAAACCTTATTGCTATATCAATATGCATAAAACACCACCAAAAGTATCAGTACTGAAGAAGGAAAAAGCACTTTGTGTAAAGATATACGTATCTACCACCACTTAGTATCCTCAATATCAGTGGGCAGACAGAAGACTGGACGCACTAACTTTTACCAACAACAACCCATATTTTGCTCCTCTTATCCATTTCATTAATGGTGCAGAGGCCTTGTTCACATTATTTGCCCCAAAGCACCTTTAATGGCTATAAAGAGTGTACTGCAGCATCCCAGAATGCCCTTTTTAACCTCTCAAATGCAAACATTAAACTGTACTGTGTTTAAAATAAAGCATCCAAATCCAAAGGCTATCTCAAAACCAAAATCAAAGGAATAATCCCATAGACTCAATTATTTTGATAGTATCATAACTTTTTAGAGTGCCAGAATTTTTGCTCATGGACACTTTGAACACAGCTTTTCTTTCTTTCTCTTTCTTTCTTTCTTTCCATAGTTTGATGAACTGTTTTTTAATGTTTTTTTGTCACTATTTAAAGACCTTGAAAAACAAAACACTTTTGTATTTGTCTTAAGGTCACAGCAGAGGTTCTGAATTACCACGCTTAAAAGCTCTGAATGCTGTAAAGAAAGAGAACGAGTGTTTGAATGAGTGTTATTGGGTTAAATCCAATAAACAGATTAAATTGTTCTTTGACATAACTTTGTAAAAACTCATCATCCTTTCTTTTTTAGACTTTAACAAATGACCTCGTGGCTTCCACAACTGTAAGTAACTAAATGTGCAATCTTACTTTTCAATAAAGTCCAGGGTTTTCTTCCCCTCTGATGAATGACTGCACTTTTCTTTAGCACCCAAGGCAGTGGAGCACAAAAAGTACCCTTACTTGTCCCCAAGGACCTCCTTCATTGAAACACACTCCACACAGCCACTTAAGACCTCCAGAGGAGAAAGGGGAGGAGGCCGTGGGTTGCACCCTATGAAGGTGCTCTTAATATGCGACAGATATTCAAGATTAAGTACTTGACGACACGCTTGACAAAATCCAATTTCCTTCCTCTGCCCCCTTCCCTCTGCGATAGATTTATTGGCAGTGTTTCTGCTACATAGTGGGGAGAGTTGATAATAATTCCGGTGCTACAATACACTGCTGGAATTTTATGCAAAATGATAATCCCATGCCAATGTGAATGAGCAATTTGTCTTCAACACGGTCCACACCAATTTCCCTCATCACTACAGTTATTATGAAAACACCAATTTGTTGAGAATGAGGCTGAAAAGAGAATAATGAAGTTGTTTGCCCATCAAAAACACAAGTATGCTGACACACACTGTGCACATTTAATTCACTCCTGTGTGATGCTGTAAACAATACAAAGGCAAAAACAATATTGTTTATTGTGGCTCCTATAAGATAAAAACCAGGACAATTAGGAAAGTAGGGCTTTATGAAACAACATGGCGGATCCACTGGGATGGACGCTTTGATTTTTGGAGAGTGATTTATAGGGCAGGGAGAAAAACAAGCTGCAGTCAGGCTGTAAACAAAGCTGCACATTTTGAGGAGAGGACGTCTTGATTGAAGCTGGAAGCTCTGTGGCCTCAGATAGCCTCTGTGTGGTGAGGATGCACTGGCATCCGTGCACGTCGCCTGCACTGACAATAGAACAAGTACACAGGGTGGAGTCCCATTTTTCTGCCACAGCTACGTGGCTTCCCACCTCTGTGTACCAGAGAGGCTACATTAGCAGGAGTGAGCGACAATCACCAGTCCGTTTGAGAGCCCTTAATGTAGCACCCATCAGCCATGTTCTGTCACCGTTTGTCACTATTTCCGACATCTAGATTGCTGGTGTTGAAATAGCAGAGAACATCACGGCCGGTAATATTTTCAGCAAGAAAGCAACAGCTAGCATACACGGCCAGCACAGAGTGGCGAGCACAGACTTGTCAAGTTAAAAAGGGAATGTCACCAAGTTGTAAACACTTCCTGTCAGGAAGGGAGCACTTCCTTAATCCTGGAGCAACCAAGCCATTCTCTATTTTTCCACTAAACAAATGCAGATAGTGGCTCTCTCTCTCAACCTGTTCTTAACAAAATATCAGCTAAATTTGACTTTCAAAAGATAGTGTGGTAAAGTTTGACCACAGATCTCAGTGAATTGTTTTGACCCACTTTTTTTCAGTAGACTCATGTCTCATTCATAGATTTTAAAGAAATGAGCCTGGAATCCTAGTAGGAAGAAATGGAAGTGTTGAGCTTCCTGGTGGGCACTCAGATCACAGGGTAGAGGCGTTTGCAAGGCGGAAGTCTGGCTGCCTCCTGCAGTGTGACACAAAAACAACAGCCTCCAACAACTCACACGCAGGAGATACAAAGGCAAAATCAAATCTCTATGATCTCCACAGTTGACTGGACTGGGATGCAAAAATAATGATTTGGTTTGGGCTTAAATTTACATATTTTTACCCAAGAAGGGCAAAGCAAATACTGTTTCAAAAACAGTGCAAAAAAGTCAATGTTTCATGCATATTCTCTCTTTATGCTTCAGACAGCATGCAAGCTTTAGGCTCAATTTGTTTGCTTTTAATCTGTGTGTGACGATACGCCTGCCCACCAGGACTCCCTGCTTCTAGACTTGGTTCTATGCACACTGTCATTAAACAAAACAGAGCCATGTGTGTACAGCTCCCCAGTGGCCGGGGTTGCAGCAGTGGAGTGCAGGATAATTGTGACCTGGTGGAATCATGTGACTGATGTTCCTGTGCAGCAATAGAAAAAGCAAATCGAGCAACAAACACAACAGACTCCATTGGGACTCCTTAGACTGTGAAGAAAGCTCCCAGACAGAGGAAAAGAAGAAAATGAGCAAACAATGGCTAAAAGCCTATAACTTTAAAACACATGTGCTGGGATGCTTGTATACCAAACCTTAGCCAGACCAATTCCTTTGGTAAAAGATGCTGGATCTAAGTACTGTGGTGCAAATATAATAAGATTCTATGGTTTAACCATATGAAGAAGCTAGAGTTTTTGATACAGAGTTGATTAGCATTGAGGCTGTCAGTGTAGCCTTCATACAGGATGACTTCATTCTTCCCCAGAGGGGCGGAGTTTAAACATGTAAGGGTTAGTCTCTGTACTTCTTCCTTCCTCTCAAAGCGCCCTTCCAGGATTCTTCTTCAGGTCACAGGAACTTGTTCTGGTGCTCTTTTGTCAAAAGAGCAAACAAAAACAGTGAGTATGAAAGATATTTTGCAAGACAATAAAAGTATGACCTGTGAAAAATAAAAACCTAGTATAATACCGTTTTGACTTAGAGCACGGTGACTTCTTAAGAATGGATCAGTGGCTGAATTTAGTTCAGGAAATGAATACCATTCTTTGACTCATATGTGAAGAATGGGATGAAGTGGAAATGAGGTTTTTGCAATCACGTCTGGTTCTTCATGTCAACAACATCACAGGCTAGACTTTACTGATATGAGTCAGGGAAACTATTACAAAGCACTTTCTTCATTTTATACTGTTAATCTTAAGAGCTGGACAATTGATCCACTTACTGAAGCTGTGACTCGACAAATTCATCACCACTGCATGCACAATTAAGTAAAACAACAGCTGCAAAACCTGAGAAATGAACCATGCAGCTGTAGCACCAATCTGCTGATGTTCCCGATCTGGGTAACACATTATCAGAACGGCAGAAAATCTTCACAGTTCAAATCATCACATTTAGGGCGACATTCCTGTTAGATTTCATTTTGCTGAGTTACAGGAGTGTAAAAAAAGGTACTGGAAAGTATCACATAAACTATCACTATAACAAAAGAGAACAAATAAACCAGTTTGTGTAAACGTTGACCATCAAGGCCACATCCAGCACCGCTCAGCCTCCCAGTCAAACCTGATATCATCCTCGGCCTTTGTCTTGTCTAAAAATACACTGAGCTGCACTCAAAAAGGGGAGCTATAACAAAACACAATGAGCTTTGATGTTTCCTCCATTTTCCGTCTCCCCAAAGAAAACCACTCTCACACACTCAGGTGATATTGACGTTTGTGCTTGACATTTTCTCCTATCACTGGCACAGATGAGAGCGTGAAAGGCCGGTGGGATGTATTTATAAAAGTCCACTGATGTCTGAAGTGCCAAGGTGAAAGGCCAGGAAAGATATTCAGGTTGTGGGGAAATGACTCTGAGCTGAGATCAGCTGTGCTCTGCAGGTACTGTAATCTACTGTACAGTTAAACAGGCCGTCTATCCACCTCAGAATACTGTAGCTCAGCAGGTGTGCCTGGTGAGAACGTAATTCAGCTTTTTCACATACCGCTGTGCCCCATCTGAAGTTTCATCTTATCATTACACATCTAAAAGGACCTAAAAGAATGCAAAGAGGATGAAACAGTATCTTCTCTCAGGAAGCCTACAGGTCACACCTTTCTTGTCGTCTTTTTTTGTCTCTCTATTGCAGAAGCTTTATCTACACTGCCCTCTTCCCATGTCTCCTCCCTTCTCTCTGTTCCTTTTATCAGCTCTCCTCTCGGAATTTTTACGAATGAAAACTTCCATGAAATCCTCCACCTGCATTTTAGACCCCATCCCATCCTCCCTTGTTAAACACTGCCTACCCACCATCTCTCCATTTATCACAAGAATTGTAAACTCCTCTCTTAGCTCCTCCACTGTCCTTCTGTCTCTTAACTTGGCTGTTATTACCACATCCTCAAGAAACCTGGACTGGACCCTGACGATTTCAGTAACTTTCAGCCCATATCAACCCTTTCTGTACTCATCATAGCATCGAAACTGCCCTCCTCAAAGTCACAATCAACCTCCTCCTCTCTTCTGACTCTGGCCTTTTCTCCATCCTCATCCTTCTGGACCTCACTGCCACCTTTGACACAATTAATCATTCCATCCTGCTTTCCAAATCTCTTCTCCATATCATGGATGACGCCCTCACCTGGCTGACATCATACCTCACAGACCAGAAACAGTTAATTTTCATCAATAACTAATCCTCTTCCACTGCCCCCCTGTCCCAAGGTGTGCCTCAGGGTTCGGTGTTTGGTCCTCTCCTCTTCATCCTCTACCTAATCCCCCTCGGTCAGATCATCCATCACTACGGTGTCCAATTTCATTACTCACCCAAAAAGCACTCTATAACCAGCCCTCCTCTTTCCTTTACGATTTGCCAACCCTAGAACCCCTCCTGTACCCGCCGCTTCTCGGACGCAAACCTGCTGACCGACCATCCCTAAGACCAAGCACCAAACACCCCCTCCCTTTGGAACTCACTCCCACAACAAATCTGTGACACCGCTGACCCTACAACCCTCCAGACTCCATTAAAAACACACCTGTTCCACACTGCTTTTAACTTACAGTCGCTCTTAAATTTACATATTTAGTTACAACCTTTTTGATCTTGCTTTCTATTTACAATTTTTAACGGTTTTGTTCTGTTTTTCTTGTTGGACTGTACTTCCTTACTTTTTGTATATTTGTATTTGATTTTACCTTGTATTTTACCTTGTAAAGCATCTTTGAGTTTTTTGGGTTTTTTTTGGAAAAGCACTCTATAAATATAATGTATCGTTATCATTATTATTAAATTTTATTGGTGTTAACTTACTGGGTAAACTTTAACAGAAAACATGAGAAAATATATGATTTTAAGGCTAAGTCTTTGCTAAACTGAGTGGGGAAAGTCTCGGGTTACAGCTTTCACACATTAATTTTACTTATCTTCATGAAATAATACAAGCCTGCTTTCTTCAATCATAGCATCTTTCTCAAGCAATGTGTCTGCATTTTCATCCATTGAAAATGGCAGGAAAAGAAAAGACAGAACCTGTTTTTAAAGACTTTTCTCCTTCCAGTAAAATACAGATTAGAGTTTGACAGCATCTACCCTAAAACATAATGAATTCTTCCCTGACCCAAGGCCATACTTTCCATTTAAATTCTGTTGACTATTTTTATGAAATATTGAAACTTACAAAAAAAAGCACACACAAAATAGACCAAAGACACAACTTTCTGGGGGAAGATAGAGCAGGTTTTTCCACCTCCAGCAAAATCAATCGAGATGCCGAGCAGAGTCGTAAAAAAGGTGCAATGTGGCGATATAAGAAAATAAGCGGAGACGAAACCTGAGGATCCAGATGTCTCTGTTGTCTGTCTGAGCCAACTGCATGTTTCTAAAGATAGTTATGCAAGCTGGCTGGGAAGATCACTGAGTCAAAGGGTCCCCGAGCCAAGGAGGGAGCTGCAGTTAGATTGGAACAGCAGCTTCCCAGGTGCACAGATAGATACAGTTGATGATGACGGCCTGCTCTTTATGAGGATGCCACAGCCTGTCAGCTCTGCGTTACGCTGCTTTTGTTTACACATTCCGAGTGGAGGCTGTCATCACTTTTCTGTGTCCTTGAAAGAAGTTTGGTTTGTGCTGAGTAGTGCGATGAGCCGGGAGATGAGGCCTTTAATTAGCTGTAAGGCACGATGATAATTGATCATCTCCCTCAATTTGCTCTACCATGAAGGGCTCAGCACTACTCAAAGAAAACACATCACAATGCCATGGAAACGCCAAACTACGAGTAGCAATCTGAATAAAGTATGAAGAGTGTATCCACAGACATCAAGGATATCTGTGTTAACTGACACCTCTTAGATGATGGTTGTCATGAAAAACAATACAGATTTAACTTAGCATAAAATGTGCTTTTGATTTGAGCCTCTTCATGTTTTCACTGTAGAAACACAGCAAATAGAAATGGATCATGGAAAATTCACTTGATGGCGCTATTGGCAGTTCAGGCATTAGGAAAGCAGTGATATAATTAGCATTCATGAGTCAAGTAATTAAAACATCAATGTGACCAAGCAGTGCTGTTAAGCCACTTGTGTGCTCTCTGCTCAGGCCCCAGCAGGCAGTGCTCAGTCTATGCATTAGTTACTGCGATGACCAAATTTCTGTGAAGCTACTCTGACTCCACAGATCACAATGATGATCACGTTTGTGTGAGTGTCCACGTAACACACTCTCTTTTTTTAATCACTGCCTGGATGACTCTGCTAGTCTGTGAAAATAAATCCTTGAGAAAAGCAGCCATAAAACCAAACAAGAAATAATGTGAACTTGTACACTTTCAACCTTTCAGCAGCCTGAAGGGAGAGTGTGTAAAACAAGCAGCAGACAGAGCATCCTCCCACAGAGACTGCTGTTACAAGTCTTGTCTCAATAATTGGACAATCACACATTAACAACTCTTTTAAAATCACCTGGAGAGTCCCTCTAACAAGGATTAACAAATAGTTATCATGGTTTGTCACAGCTGGAAAGGAAATCCTTCACTTTTAGGCAAACGGTAATCCTCATAAAAGCTTTAACTTACAAGTGAAACAACTGAGCAGTAACAGTGGAGCACTGAGACTTATCTTAAGGGTTGCTTTTGCAAACTTTTCATTAATCTTTTATTTAAGACACAACACAGTTATGTGTGTTCTTTTATTTGACAGTTCAGAAACAGAATGAACAAGATGTAATAGAGGCAGCGAGGCGACATACCATATGTTCCTTGAAGGTATTTCTTCCACACATTTCCTTTTCCTCTTCAATGTCAGGTGACTTACAGTAAGGCACACAGTGAAAGTACACAACTCAGCAGGATGTAATAAATATAATACTTTTAATACAAAAATGGCACAAAACCAAGGTGAAACAGCTATTGAGTGCTGGTGACAAAAAAACTCAAAGACACCACCTCTATAAAAGCTTAACATTCATATCACAGTTTAGGAGCAGTTAGAGTTCGGTTCACAAAGGAAAAGAAAACTGGAAGAATTCTTCTCCATTTTTAAACTAACAGACCTGGAGGATAAAAACAGAAAACGCCCAGCCCCAGATCAATACTGTATTGGAATGAGGGATGAGCATTTTAACCAAAGCACTAGCCGATATTTGATAACTCTTTGACGTTCGAAGAACTGAAGTTTGGGATGCCCCTGAAGAAAAATGCACAGCCAGTATGTCAGCTCCAAAAATACCCTGGAATAACACAGTGTCAGGTACAAATCTGTCTCTCTGGCTGTACTTATTGAGTCTTCAGGGACTGCAAACTGAGCTGCCGCTGCCTGAAGCTCATCATTTTTCCGTGTACAGACATCACATGGTTGATAAATAATATAATTATAAATAATTGTTAAGTGACTTGAAATGTTCACAGACCTGTTGGCTGGAAATGTCTTTATGTGGTGCCAACAGGTTGTGCTTCTGGATGACTGATTAATGTGTGTCTTAAGGGTAAAAAATGAGGCTGATGTAGGGTGATAGAAAAAGCGTTGTGTGGCACTTCGCTCGAAGAAAAGGAGCTAATCGTCAAAGCTTCGAGTCCAACAGCAAGTTCTGATTTGACTGACAAAATCCTGCGCTGGGCACTGCTCCACAGTTTTCCCTCACACTTCTGTCTCCTCCATTAAACCATTTTTATTTAACCTTCAGCACCTGACAGGAAACCTATAAACCCTTCTCCTGTCATATTGCCTAAGCCCACCAGCTGTCAGTACTGATTTAGCACGTCTATAACATCATTTAGACCAGGAGGTGTGAGGTACTTAAACCAAAGTATACAATCATCCACATGCCTGTTAGAGCCACATGTGCACATGCAGAGAGAAAGAAAAAAACAGGAGTGAGAGAGGCAACTGAATTCCTGACCAGGGGGGTCTGAATAAGAGCCAATTAACACGAGACGACCATAATCTGTTTGATCAGCTTGAACAGCTGCAGTGGCTGGGTGAAAAATTCTGCTGTCCTGCTTGTTTTACTGATAAAACATATCTGTGTGATTGTATGATTGTCGAACCAGAATACCAACGTCATGAGAGCTACTGAAAATAAGAGGCCGACAAATTCCATCTCAAGAGACAGACCTTCACATGATTCCAAGACTTTGTATAGAGGTCATGTGGGAAATATCAACGCCGGTAGGGCAGAAAAGCACCAACTCAGGTTAGAGACACTAAAAGCACTGATCTAAAACCAACTTTGATCTGACCACAGGTCCCAAGACAGGTGAGAGAACAAAACACAAAGAGGAGGAGGAGGAAGAACCAAAGAGCAGAGATCAAGATGACAACAAATACTTCACTGCACAGTTGTGATTGGGACGTGACCTGAGGAGGAAGCAGTGGTGTGCAGTGTGTGTTTTCACAGGGCTCTGCTTTCTCCCCTGTACGCAGACATTCCTCAGGAGGGTCACATTCATGGTATGGGCTGCCCTCAACCTCACTGACACTGAACGTCTCCAGTTTCTCCAAATGACCTCGGTGTGTATGAATTCCTGGCAAGCATGACATGACCGTGTGCTGCTCCAAGGCAAGACCTGCAGAAATTCTGCCTGTCTCTACATCCACCATGTGCTGATGAGTGTGCAACAACAGCCAACAACTTCGGACCTGTGCCTAGAAAGACTCAAACTACAGCCACTTAATCAGGAAGCCATCCCTGGTTGTTCTTACTCCAAAGCAGCAGCAAAAAAAAAAAAAAAAAAAAAAAAAAAAAAAAAAAAAAAAAGCACACTCACATGATTGAGCTTTCCAGTTAAAAAAGACTTGATTAATGTTCAATCTAGCTACAGGCACTGTGAATAAATCTACATCACAATGTCCTTTGAGAATATGCAGCAGTTTAGGAGTTCACCAGCACTCTGCAAGTTCAGTGGATGCGAAACATATATCATGTGTGTGAGATGTTGAGCTGCATGTGTCAACACTGCTCCTCCGCAGCACTCCCTGTGTGCAGGTTAGTTATTAGACGGGGGAGGATGTCGCAACTGTGGACAGCCGTTGTGTGGCTGTGATAACAAGTTCTGCCGGTTGTAACGATTCATTCCTGACAAGAGCAGGTCAAGTGTTTCAAAACCTGACTGTGTTAAATTTAGAGAACAGACAGGGGGAAAAAACACTAGATAGTAAAACTAAACACATGTTAAGTATGTGGAATTTGTTAACGAGTAAAAAGGCGTTTATCTTCAGGCTGGTGGTTTATTTTCATCTTCTGAGCAAGTTCCGTGCTACATGTAGTGGAGTCTGCTCTGTACTTAGCCACAGACTACATTCTGGACAAAACTTCACTCACCTTCTCCTTGTTGTCGTGTTCTGAGGGGGGAGAGGTGGGAGATTTAACACTCCCCACAGCAACAGCTTGTGTGACTGTGACACCGCCGCCCGGAGCTGGACTGCTCTTTTCGATTGTTTCCACCTTGATAAGTCGGTGTTTGGGGGACACATACTTGATGTCCGGCGACCCCATAGTGTTCAAGCTGGAGCCGTATGAAATATTTCCACCTGGAGTGTACGGGTCCTCGAAGTCCAGCTCCTTTTGTAGTTTGTAAGCAGCGAGGATGTCCGGCTGAGCGGGGCTGGGGAACGTGGCCCCGGAGCTGGTTTGTTGGTAGCCAGGCGCACCGGGCACACCGGTGTGACAATGTCTGTAGTCCGGTTTTGGAGGCGCCGGAGGGGGTGCTTTGGTAGTTTTGAATCCTAGGTGCTCCTTGAACCACTTGGCCATGCTGCCAGTGCATCGCTCTCAAGTCAAATGTAGTTTAGTTCCACCTTTTCCTGCCAGCGGAGCCCGAGTCTGGTCGTCTAAGTGGGATCCTCGGGTCACCCGCGGCCAGCAGACCGGTGCCTGAGCGTGTTGCCAGTCTCGTGTGACTGTGTCGGGTTCGCGCGCGTGCTGGAGAGAAGCGCAGCCACGGGCACTTTTTGATCTGCTTCGCCGCAACTCTGTCACTCTCCGCTCGGCTGCTCTACACACGTCAGGTTTTCAGACTACGCAACATGGGAGCGCTTGTGCAAGAGGAACACACGCCCCCCCCCAACAACCTGCCCTCCCTACCTGAGACGTTCACTGCCACCTACCGGACTTAAGAAACTCCTCCGACTACTGAACACCAAGAGTAGCTGTCACAGCTGCTCAAAATCAAGATAATTAAAGAAAGAAAAAAGACCTTTAACTGCTGAGCGTTCACTACTCGTGTTTCTTGGTTGTCTCAGTAACCCACAGACGGAATGTAGGCTATGGGGTGATATCTAAATTAATAACTAGTTTAAATATTTTTGGGCTGCGAGGTTTGCTGTGATGCTTGACAGGGGCGTGTCCGGACTTTTTGACTGGGGTGGCCCAAAATGGGCATGGACGCATGCAAGACTTGTGTGCTTACATGTGCTCACATTTTACTCTGCCAAAACTAATCTATAAAGTACTAATCTATTAACTCTGATAACAGTAAATGTGTTAATTCAATTCAAAATTAATGGAAGTTAATATTAAGGTCAACATTAAAATCAATTAAGGATCTGACCCCCCTGCATTAGAAAGGGTTTTTTTGAGATTGTAATCCAGTAAAAGACATAATCCAAAACATTATATCCATAAAGATCCACAGATTATGTCAAATCTTCAAAGGCTGCTCTTGCTTAAGTTGTTTGAAATCCATCTTGTCAAGTAAAAGTCAGGTTTGGACCCGTCTTCCTTCTCGCATAAACAAACTAACTCCAGTAAACCCAGCGCAGAATTATGTTGCACCAATTTCTGCATTGCAAGTCAGTCAGTGGCTCCCTGGTGCTACACAGTGGAGAGAAGTTATTAAATTTAATAAATCTAATCTTAAAAAAGGTAGGTTAATTCATCTCTTATTAACATGCCTTAAATTCTACATCATATTTTGGGAATTTTTGACTGATTTGGTAATTCCAAATTATTAAAAGTCCTCCTGGTCATTTTTTTTTTCACCATTATCACTCAAGGGTAAAATGTCCTTTGGCCATCTCACTGCTTCCATGTCCAGATGGCCACTGCAGACTGTTTAAATTGCAAATTGTATCACAAATGACCAGGGTGGATGGACGCTTGAGTTAATATTAAGCCTTCTAACTCTGGTTCATTATATCAGTCTTAGAGAAGGTGTACTTACTGGAGGTCTGTTCCAAGCAATTCTATCAGTAAATGCTTCTCTTGAAGGTGTCTGTCAGACAGGGATGGTCAGGAGTTCACATGCTAAACACTAATTGTCTTTGCAGTCACAGGACAGATTAAAAAGAAAATCCCATTTCCCCCTCAGACATACTACAGCAACAGTGTGCATTATCAGGAGTCATGGCTGTAGTGCAGAGGGGTTTTATGAAGCAATATTTCTTTTTAATAACCCCACACACACAGCCTTGGGCAAGTCACAGTGTACAGATCAGAGTTTAACCCTGGCAGGCCCCTGGGACAGACAACTCCATGCTCCACAGATCAAAACAAAATCTATTATTTCTCTCCTGAAACACTGCCATCGCTGCACTTTGGGAAAGCAAAGAGAAATTTGACCGGTGCAATTTCCCTGCTCTTTATAGGAACAATTTTACTCCACAGTGAGGACATTAATCTGTTTAACTAGTGCATTATCCATGAAAGCTTTAAATGGAAAAAGAAAAAAAGAAAAAACAAGCAAAATGGATTCAGATGCTCCTCGGTTTATTGTAGAACGAGTAATTTTTGTTGCAGCTTTGGGGGGAAATAGTACCTCAAAACAAAGAGAAAGGCTTTATTAGACTAACACATACCATGGTATATTTTTAGGATAGGACTGCCACAGTAAATTTGTCCTCCGTGCTGCATTTACATGTCCACAGGATGTGATATCCTATATTATTGCCAGTGCTCCTGCTGGGTAATAGCCTGTCTTATGTTGTGGGTATTAGAGGATCTGGGGTTGGCAGGAGCAGGTTTGTCATTTAGACTACTTAGCTTGACTCACATCACAAATCTTTTATTGCTTAGCTACAATTGCATTCAACAATTTCCTCTAGCTGCCATCACTGACACCCTTTAAAATGCAAATCCTGTAATCCAGTACCTCACAGGATACAAACAGTCTCTCAAGTAGCCTACGCAAGCAGATTACTTTCCAGGGGAATCTATAGGGTACTGCCTCAGTTAGTATTGCTGAATGTGACAAGTGTATTTACACAAATTATCAATATTTACATCAGATCAACAAGGTGAAAAATATATGACAACAACAGGGGGTGTGCATGCAACAGTACTTCTGGTTACGTTATAAAATTATTGTATAAACCAATCAATAAACTTGTCTCGGCTGTATAAAAAGCTCTACCTGCAATCTGTTTCCTTCTATCCCTCTGAGCTTCAATGCCTATAATGGCTAGCTGTGTAATGCAGTAATGCAAATTCCAAACAAAGTTGCATTTTCATATCCATGTCAGTCATATGGATGTCAGCAGGAATTTATTTTCAAAAAGCGAGAAATTGACAGAGTTTTGACAAGATGACAGCTTAGGTTTGCCATAGGCAAACGTTAATGCCTTCAAAAGTTCCTGCTCAGCTCAGACATTTGACATGCTGTGAGAAACATGTCAAGTTTATTTCCCTCCGTAAGCCCATCGGCTCTGGGGTTTTCTGAGGTGCTGTTGGAGATGACTCCACAGGAGGACCAGGTAGCAACATGGGGAGAGCAAACAAATCAGAGAAAAAAAATGTCAGGATACATAAACGCTATACTTCAGATCAAATAAAGAGAAATGCACATCTTGCATTATGTAAATAAGATGTGTTTGTCTCTTCGGTCTTCTTGTATAAATTTATTTCTATTTACACAAAAAATGTAGGCTTCACTTAAATAAGCATTTTGCTTCTGCCTATGCAGTCACCACTCAGTTGATTTGTTAAACTTAAAGTACATTCTATTCTATTCTATTCTATTCTATTCTATTCTATTCTATTCTATGCAGATTTCCAGACCTCATGGAAAGCATCACTAATATTCCTGAATTTCCCCTCTGGGGATCAATAAAGGATTATCTTATTCTATTCTATCCATGATGGTGGCTTTGTTTAAAGTGTCTCTCCAGTGAAAACGTTTATATTATTTGTGATCACTGAATATAAATACTACTAAAATAATATTTAAATACAGTTTATGTCATCAAAGTTTTGTGAGCTTCATCACACCTTGATTGTATGGTGTTGTCGTTGTATGGTCATGGAGATGTAATACATTGTTCTTTACGCTTAGCATGTTCACTTTTATAACCTTTGCAGCACAAAATGCCTTTAAATTTCAAAATACTTCATTGGAATTGAACAGTGTTCAATTGACATTTAATTACATAAGATCAGTGAATGTTCAGTGTCTAATGTCACGGTGATTAGACCCCATCCAGTTGCTTTGAAATCTTCAAAGGGGTTATGACGTGGCACCATGATGGGATAACCACCCACCCAGCCTGACAGAATCAAGCCTCTTCTGATGGTGCTGAAGGAAAGAAGGACATCTGAAGAACTTAACCTGACTTTGGTGAAATCACCAACTGGTGGAGCAGAGAGGAAAACAGATTTTAAAACCAAAAGCAGCAGGATAATTGGTTGACAGAGGTCATGGTAAAACCTAATTGGATAGAGGAGATAGACAAAGTGAAAGACGCAAAATGATATGACTGAATGATGAATGAATGAGTGAATGTGGAACAGCCTTGCTGTTTGAAGAGTTTAATTTCTTAAGATGCCAGACAAAAGATTAAATTATGAAATAACAGAAAGAAAAGAAAATGTATATAAGAGAAAGTGTGTTAAAGGTCTCTGACTTCAAATCTGCTGTCTGGAGACTTTCTTTTGAGGTATCTGTGTGTAAAAGAAAAACATGCATGCTCTTTAAATGGCTTTTACTCTTTCTGCTCCATTTTTTCATTTAGTGCTGTAACTGGTAACCTTGAAATAAAATCGGATAGATTAAATATGCATAAAGATAATTAGTTTTACAAGACAAACATCAAAGGATAACATTTCATACATAACTGGTTTCATATTCATAAATGTGATAAATGTGGTTTCATGCTAGCTGTACTTTTAGACAATATGTGGAAGCATTGTTTGAGCGAGGAAAGTAGCCACTCAATGTTTGAGGCCAATGGTATGAAATATCTTTGCTCCATATTTGAGATTTTTCTCCCTGTAATATGAACAGGTGTTTTTTATAAACTGGCTCTCCAGCCTTGGGACCGGAACATCTGTGAAGGCGTAACTATCTACTGTCAGTCATCAACTGTATCACCAAGGTCCATGGGCGAGGAAATCAATATGTAATTGCCCGAGTAGACAAGCAGAAAGTCTGCTTTTGCACTGTGAAGCTCCCACTCTGAATGTAGTGGAGGGAATGGTAGAAGCATAAAGTGACTTCTGATAAACAAAAAGACAAATTCCTGTATTATTTCAGGCTGAATGAAGAACAATTTTCCCTTCCACTAATGCAGTGTTTCTTCAGAAATTATCAAATCAAATGGATCCCTGCACAAACAGAAGCAATGTACAGTTTCACTCAACTTATTCAACTGTTGCTGCAAATTGAATTTTAAAAACAAAATCTACAAACTTTTATCTTTTAATTTAAATATCTCTACACAACTATCCTTAACAAGAGTTTTCTCATATTTGAACAAAAATGCCCTTTTAATGACTACTGCAGTCTCAAAATTATTCAACCACTTCGTGTTATGCATCTTTAATACTAACAGAGCACCCCTTGTTGTTGTGACCCACAGCAAATGATAATGCATAGACATCCCCTAAAAATCTTGGCCCATTCCACATGAGCAATGGCCTTTAGTTCATCAATATTCTTAGTTCATCAATATTTGTTAGGCGACGATGATGGCCGCAAAATAATGGCTTATGTTCTTTTTAGCTAGATCAAAGACCATGTCATAAAATGTTCATATGCTTTCTATGGCTGAAGCAGATTGAGGTTGTACCCTGCTTCATAAGCTGGGTATACAAATTGATGACTCCTTAAATTTTAAAACTGGGTTTTTATTTTATTATTTTAGAAAAAAAAAAGTTGTGTTTTTCTCTTAATGTAAAAAGCGGCTTGTCACTGCAACTTCTTTACCCATTTTTGATTATGCTGATCTTTTGGTTACTCTGCACCCTCAGTCTGGAATAAGTTGCAGGATGGCTTAAAGCTCAAGGAGCTGGTGTCCTTAAATGTGTTTGACATGGAAGCAGGATGTTTTGAAAAATTGATCCCAAGTTTATGGATTCAAAATAGATGGCTCTATTTTTAATCCATGATGGTGTGCTTTGTAAATTATTTTGTTTTGTCTCTTTTTGTATTGAAAAATTAGGTTTTTAATCTCAAAGGGACCAACAAAGTTAAGTAAAGGTTAAATCAAAATTAATTAAATAAAGAATACTCCAGGAACTCCCAAGTCCTGTGATGGGCTTTGTGAATCATCATTGTGAAAGTCCT
This sequence comes from Labroides dimidiatus, assembly GCA_030710495.1. Lineage (NCBI taxonomy): Eukaryota > Metazoa > Chordata > Actinopteri > Labriformes > Labridae > Labroides > Labroides dimidiatus. The sequence goes on along the minus strand of CM061144.1, from coordinate 17,182,219 downwards.
ACAATGCTTGATCCTCATCCTCCTCACAGATGGCATGGCATTTTCTCCTAAGATTTCCTGATACTTGATGAATCTATCTTGCCTTCCACACACTGCAGCTTTACAAGAAGAAAACCGGGAGCCCCAGAGCATCACTACTGCCATGCTGCACCACTTAGTATGGCGTTCTTAATATATGTTTTATTTTTCTGCCTTCAGCCATACCGCTGATCCATAGGCCCCAAAAGTTCCAGGTTTGATTAATCTCTTCAAAGAACAGAATCCCCAAACTTTCGTGGAGTGATTTTTGGGTCCAACATTTTTAGACTTCATTTCAAGTGCATGGCTCAAGCAAATGGAACACAATCCAAGCTTTAATGTGATTGTATAAAAACACCCCAAAAAAACTTAGAATATAATAACAATAATGGATATGTTTATGTAATTGTTTTCAGCCAAAGTGTACACAGTATTGGTTAAAGTACTGCCTGTTCTTCCATAATAAAATCTTTGATAGAGTTTCATCACTTGTGTCTAAGTCTGACTGTGTATCAGTCCTCCCTGTTTCTCCAGTCTGACCACACAGTTCTGTTTACTTTCTCAAGCCTATCAGTCAAAGTGCAGGGTGCGATCTGAAGGGCTATAACTCCTTTAGCTTCCCTGCTAGCAACTGTGCTGCTGTCACCTTTGGTTGTCCCAGAAATGCTGCCACTGCAGAGATGAAATGAAGTATTAATGGGTGCCTGTGCCGTGAAGGAGGACAAGGACAGATTACTAATCTGATTTATGTGTGTGGTCTCCCCATCTGCCTGGATGCAGGTGCGCATAGATATGAGCAAAATGCACACACACCGTTTTATTACAGACTTTGATGGGCACAGTGGAAACAGCTGTAGTGTATTGCAGTGAAGTGAAGCCTGACCTTTGACTTGTGGAAGTGTCTCTTCCCTTGATTTGTTACAATATTTGGCACAAGAGCTTGTTGAACAACACTACACTCACTTCTTAGTTTCATGGCATCATACCATCCAAAACCCCCTCTGCCCTGTTTATTCACTTTTGTTGATAAAGTTCACATTCAAACTCTGTAGAGGTGGTAGTGAATCATCATTTTTCTGTACCTGCTTGAGATTTCATGTCTTGAGCTTCTATATATAAAGTCAGCAGCTGTGTCAGATTTTCCTCCTGCTGCTTTGTAAGCCAGGAGCCCCTGCAGCTTGAACGCACTTGGATATTTATTTTTGATTTGTATGTCAGACCTATAGCACAGAGCTGGGCTGAGATGCCTCGCTTTTTATGGGATTATTCAAGGGATTTCTCTGGTACTCCGAAAATATCAGTCCTTGCACTTTTACACAAATCATGAAATGCTGTTATTGCAGTGTAAACACAGTATCCACAGGCTGCCTCAGTGAGGGGGTACATCTAATTCCATGTGTTTGATCCTGGCTGCCTGTGACCCTCATTCTGCAGCAGAATATCCATCTTTTGGGATTCTCAGCTCCAGCAATACTCTCACACAACCACGTCTCACTGGACTCTTTTTTTTGTATCCTTTCTGCAGATCTAACAGCATGTAATAGTAAAACTTTTAGTCTTTTCAATTATTTAGGGGATCCATCACTGAATCGACCTAAATAATTTCTGCTGGTTTTTGGTTTAATGATTTTTCTGTCAGCCAGCTGAGGCTTGAACTTTTTTTGGCAGGAGGAAAACTCCAGCAGACATGTTACCTTTTGAACCCGGATAAGTATGTCAAACCAGTTTGATATGAAACCACACGGTCCAAGCGTGCAAACTAAGGATTTACTGCCTATTAACTGGAATTTTAGAGTCAACTGAAAACCTTTCCTGGAGTTTCCATTAGAAAATGTGATGTAAATCCTGAGTTATTTATGGAAAACAAATGCAAATGCAACTCTGGTGTATAATTTCTATGGATTAAATTGCACATATGCTCAGAAATGATCTGCTGTCTATCCCTGGCATTGCTGTTGATGAAATGAAGCAGAAGCCTTTCTTGGACCTCTGCCTGAACTAAAGTTAGATTCTTTGAGACTTTTTTGTGGGTGTAAGAATGACTGTTTTGTTTCACACCAGGGTTTAGGGACGTGAGTATATTTTGTGTTACTGTGATGGATCAGAGAAGCATGCTTCACAAGCCTGCCTCTTCATTCACTGTGACACAGTCAATGGCCTCTAAAACATTACATTCGACTGATGGTGCTCATCTTTTCTCACCGTCTCTTTTTAAGGCACTGTCAGTCTGTAACAACATGTTTGGACACCCTTTAGCGGGCTGAAAAATCCTCTAAAGCGTATTATTAGACGGCTTTCAATTGATTTAGATTGTGCTTTTATGAGCAGGGGAAAAAAACCCTTCAGTTGGATTTAAATTTTCCAATTTTAAATGAAAGTTGACATTGTAACTGTTGGGTCATTAACGCTTTTGCAAAGCGTCATGTAATTAAAAAAACACCAGGGAAGCGTTTTTAATTTAGAAAACTGTTATGTTCTTTAAACGCAAGCATTTACCCTAATAATCCTCTTCGTCTGCTGTTTTTCCCTCAGGTTATTGCATTAACAGAATGATTATTATGTCGGCCATACTTCACCTTGAATATGATTTCATTATTCCAAAGTTCAATCACTTAAATGAGAATTGCCGACGGTTAAACTCATATTAATTGCTTTGCTGGAGGGTACTGTGGCTGGATCCCCCCATAGCACCCATCCTCTATTAGTTTCTCATCTTCATTTTAATTTCTGATACACCTCTAAGTCTCCAACTGTGCAGGTAAACCGTGGCTGGTGTACGATAAGGTGGATCTGGAAATCTGAGAAAGTGCTCTGTTAGTTGTGGTTGAAGGGGAAACAGGCTCCAGGCTCTGGATGTGTGTGTGTGTGTGTGTGTGTGTGTGTGTGTGTGTGTGTGTGTGTGTGTGTGTGTGTGTGTGTGTGTGTGTGTGTGTGTGTGTGTGTGTGTGTGTGGGTGGGGGGGGGGTTGCTGAATGGAAGAGCTTCAGAGAGGTGTAAAGATTCTCTGGGGTGTTTTTCGTAAAAAAAAAAAAAAAAAACTGTGCTGCAGTTTAAGTTTGGGGAAAGGGGCTGGGGACGGGGGGGGGGGGGGTCTGTAAATGATGAAAACTGCTACCCAGAGGCTTCCGGCATTACTGTTATTGTCATGCTAATGCAGCCATGGTGACTGGCTGTGAACGTGTCATAACCAATAACAAAATGATTAGGGTTTCCATGCCACAAATGATGAGTGCGCCCCCAATTCTGCCTTGACTGACATCTTCACACCCCAACAGCTGTCTTTTTTCCTTTTTTTTCCCCTGTGTGGTAAAAAAAAAGTGCATGGCTCCCAACAGAGAACCCAGTGCAATGTGCTCCTCCCCTGCTTTCCCCGAACACGGAGGCAGGTTGCCAAGAAGAAAATGGAACGAAACAGACATTGACAGGTCTGCTTGATAATTAATTGTCGAGCAGATACTCAGATTGCTGGGCTGTGATATGGCTTGCGTGTGACTGAATGCTAAGCTGGGAAACATTTTCACAATTGGAATAAGCTGATGATGGCTGTCATGGGCTGCAATCTTCTACAGCTGTGGCCCTTAACCTTTCATTGTGCCACGGACCAGTTTCATGTCAGATAATATTTTAGCAGACAAATCTGTAAAGGTGTAGCAGATAAATACAACAAAGTAAAATGATAAGACCAGCATAAAAACCATTGTATTTTCTAAATATATAGTAATAAAAATTAATCCATACATCTAGAGTGAGCCATAGACGGATGTAATGGAGAGACTCTGGTCATTTTTCAAAATAAAACATCATTCAGACTCAGATAATGAATCAAGTGGAAATAATGGAAGTTATTTATACTTTCAGTAAATGATCCAAATGATAAATAAAGTTTTTATCTTAACATACAATTCTTTGTGGTATCATACAAAGAGTGGCACTGAAAACTGTGATCGTTTTAAAGTACAGGAGAATATGAGCTTTAATAAACGTTGTGCGTAATCATATAAAATACATAAAAGTGTGCTCCCAATGTGATTGTATTAATTATTTATTGATTTCTGGCGTGTGCTTTAATGTTGTGCTTAGCTTGCTTGCTGGAATCTTTAATTTATCAATACCTTGTTTGTCTTGTAATTGCATATCGATTCAGCACATTGAATTTGGCTGTTGGTGTTACTTTTTTCCCTCAAACAAAGACCAAATTCCTGCAGCGTGTTACCATCTTCATTTTCCTGGAATAAACATTTATTTGCTTTCCAGGTGCACAATAACTATCATTAGCATAACTAAAGACTTTGTCAAACACCCAGAGACAAAGGCAGCTCACTGTTTACACACAAAAGCAGTGGCCGAGTTGTGGAGAGAAGCAGCTGCTGAGAAATCTGCTGTGAGATTTCACATGCCACTAAACATGAACATCCAGCATTCTTGAGTACCTCTCTAACACCTTCCCAGACAAATTAGACACAGCTCAGTAGCACTCAATGGGTTTCACCCTCGGGAAATTATCACCAGACAATGAGCTTCTCATCTACCTTTTTATGTTCAGTGGGAGGAACCGATAAAAAAAGAAGAAGAGTTTTTTAGACTCCCCCTAGAAAAAAAAAATCAGGAGAGACTGACAGTATATGACAATCACAGAGCTGTGGATGATGAGTAATTTCCTCACGGGTTTGTCGATGCACAGGAGCAGATCCTCGAGACTCCATTGAAGTGCTGTTTTCAGAGGGATGATTACGTTCTGAAGATGATGGATGTGTGGTGGGTAATGTGGGAGACGGGAGAATGTCCAGGCTGCTCAATGGCTGATGACTCGCCACTGGCAGCCATAACCGCAGCCTCATTTAACACATAGCACCAGCTAAACTCTTAATACAGGAGACAGGTGATGTCAATAAAGCTGCTCAATTAAGCAGCATGAAATTTTCACACCCCTTTCTTTAAGGGGAAGTCTATTAAAAATCATAAAGGGGTGTATAATAAAATTTTACCCCATACAGACAGAAGGAAAATTTGTCTCCCAGAAAATGTCAGACTGATTTAATGGTATTCAGCCCATCTAGAGATGAGACTTTTCTTACTTTAGAGGATATTCTACTGCCGCTCATCCCTGGGGTGAGCTTACAAAGGTCTTATTTGCATAGGATTTTTCATCCCAGAAGGCTGTCAGAGTCGAACCCTGTTATCCAGGTGCACTGACCTGTTTCAGGCTGTTGACCCAAACAAACCAGAGCACATTTTCTCAAATACTATGGTTCAGTGACAGGATGAGGAGGATGAGCTGATTCAGAGAAATCCTGTAAAAACAAAAAAGACCCAAGAGTTCAGCTCATGTTAGATGTACAGCAAGAATATGTTTGGGGAAAAATGTTTGCCTTATTCAAGTTGAGCAATAAAAATGTGAATGAGAGTCTTTTCTTTGTATATCAGCAACAAAGACAAAGACTCTACATGACTAACAAATCATAGACTGTACAACATCAGGGACAGAAGCAGCTTCCTCCACAGTGAAGCCAAAACTTTCAGGGCTCCCCCTTGTGAGTGGCTGAAGTACAGGTTTTAAACTCCTCCTCCTCCTCCATTAAAACAAATGTAACACAGTTCAAACTAGAAAATTAAAGTGCACCTCATATAAAGTTTTCTCAGACATGCTTTTTGTCATTATAATTAGTTCTTATTATGTGACAGCTCTTTTGACAAATGAGGCTGTTGTGGTAAAATATTGTAGTGTGAGAAAAAAATTATAACACTACTTTCCAAAACTGAGAGTGCCTGCTTCAAATCAACACAACAATATGTGTTAGCATTTTTTTTTGCTATGCACAAAAACTAACACAGAGCTCTTAGAAACTGTGAGTCAAATTGAGAAGTATGTTCGGATATGTCACAAATAACACTGAATATAATGTAGAATACATCAAACCTGGGGTTATATGGCGCTTTGCAAAGACTTATTGACTATATCTTAAGGTTTGGCTGGTCACCTGTTTATCATGTTGACAACCTTAAAACTGTGTGGGGGCTTGATCATTTTGCTTATTAGCAGAAAACAAAAATTGGGGTGTGGGGGTGGGTGTCATTTGTCCTGCATGTATCCAGTTCAGTACTGAAGAACTTTCACAAAATAAAACTGACTGGTAACAAATGAGAGTCAACAGAACTAATGCAACTGAAAGGGTCAATATGTTGGCAAGACTAACAGACCAAACAATAATGTCAACATGCAAAGATTTGCAGAATTTGAAGATATGTGAGGTCTCTAGATCTCTGCACACATCCTTATTCACTATCTACAGTTTGTCGAGTCAGTGTTTATAAAATTAAACAAACACTGGCAGGGCTGTGGGCTCGTCCTCTCCTGAGGGTCATATGCTTAAGTGTAGACTCCTAGAATAATACACGTATCAGACATTCAGTATCTTCACACCGCCTCAGAGACCACCTTTCCACTGATTAAATCAGTGAGTCTGTTAACCCGACAGCACACACCAGACAAACATAGATTTCCCATTGAAAGGGCCACACTTGTTTTCACTGGAAAACAGCCACCTTGGCAATAACCTGCAGCAGTTTGTTAGATGTATCTTTATGTGCTGTGAATGCTGGGAGAGCTCCAGGTAGTCATCCTCCTTTTTTTCTTGGACTATTGTCTCAGAGCAGCTGTAATTCTAGGCCTGTTAGTCTGATAGCAGCCGTCTGAAAACCTTGCATATTCCACATGAGTCAGAGCAATGACGAAAAGGGAAACCAATTTCACTTGGACTACCGTGACAGGTGAGGAACTCATCGGCCTCATGTTATGCACGATGATGCTCTTATACCATATGAAAGGATGTGGTAGATCATGTTTCCCTGTGTGCCATGAAATGTTCTTCTAATGACTCATGCTTTCTTGTTGCTGCCTGTTTGTTTCCCACACTATACAACATTATAACATATATATGCACTGCATGTCTTGGAGTATGATTTGTGTAAAGCATTTAAACCCAAGATGTTAGTTTAAGGGTCTGTAGAATGCATTCTCTTCAAACACACTCTGGTGGGACTCAGCACTGTGTATGCTCTATCTTTGGACGACACGGAGAAGTGCCTGGAATTTAAAAATCAATCCTGCAGATTTGAACAAAACTTGGCCATGCAACATGGCTTAGATTCATTGCCTGGAGAATAGGCAACCAACTATTCTTCACTCTGGCACAGTTTTGGTGGAATTACCTAATTTTAGCAAGTTATATTCTAACAAAGAATAAAACATTTAAAAAAGCAAAATCCAATTTTTGGATCCCAAAACAGTTGCTGGACAGAATATATTTGGAGTTTTTTGTTTTAGAGCACAATGTCTTATCTCCTCAGGACAAAAATGCAATATAAAGTGTCCTGATAATGACATTTAAAAAGCTTTTCCCTTCCTGCAGAAATAACTGTTATCACCAACAGCCCACAGTCAGCATGCAGCACACCAGCCTCAGACTGAATCACATTCAGTGTTGAGGTAATAAGCTGATGGTAAGTTCCAAAGCCGAAGTTTAGCAAGCTGAGGTGGATAGAATAAGTTAGGCTTAATGAAAAAAACATGCTGCTTAAACAACAGTTACTTAAGCACAAGTGTGAGGTCTTTATTTCTCTTTCGCTGAAAAAAAAACACCCATAAAAGGTGGTTACTTTTGGAATGAAATACAGGTTATCATGGTCATTCACAACCCTACAATGATATCGTTCTCCATCATCAAGCACAGAAGAACCCTATAGGAAAAATGACACTAAACCTAGCTGTGCTTAGCATTCAAAAACCTGAGTTATTCAGAGTTTTTGTTGACTTGTTTGAGCTCAACTGAAATTCTATAAATGGAGCAGCAAACACTTTTCCTGTTTCCTTCTGGATACAACCAACGTGACAGCTCCTCCCCTGAGAGGATGGTCTATACCTCCACAGTAAGAAAGTTTTGAGAAAAGCACTGAGAACACTGAGAGAGAAGAACCCAAGATATTTGTTCTAGACATATCTATGTGCAACAAGGTAAACCACAGCACTTTGAGTTCACGACCATTCTTTAATGGCTTGAAGACTCAAAATATGGCAGACGTATCAGCTACGTCATAAAATGTTTGACACCAAATATTGTCGAGGAATTAGCTGTTTTATACAAGTAGCTCATTTCTTCTTTGTCCTTGTGTAGTTAAGTTGTAAATCAGTGACACCTATTCCCTTAAGAGATGAAGTGCTGCAGACAGACACGTGACTTGACAATAACCTACATTATAGGACTCCAGCCAAGGCACAAAGCCTGGTTTTATCATTCCTTCAGATGGATGCAAGTCGTGTCCCATCTGAGTGAGCATAATTAACACCCGGTGATAAAACCGGGCCCTCAGGGAGCTGTCCACTCACAATATATTTAATTGGAGTAAATGATATAAAAGGATAAATTGTGAGTTATATGGAGCTGCATTGAGCAAAGGGTTCAACCATAAACTGTTATACAAGGCAGAGTCATTTTCTGTGGAGCGTTCATTAAATAAAATGGTTCCAGGCAGTGAAGAGCAGGCTCACTCCTCCCATGCTTTCCTTTCTTACAATAATGTGTGCGTCAGAGTGTTTTTGTGTGTCTCTGTATGGTACTTGCCTAAAGCTTGATGTGTGTGCGTGCACATGCATTTCAGATGCTAATAAGCCGCCCATGACAGCCTCTACTCACCTTTCTGCATCAGCCTGTTTGACCTCTGACAGATCATCATAGAGGTTAAGGCCTCTCCAGACGGACTGAGGGGTTCCTAATCCTCTGACTCCATCAGCAAATATTCACATTGCATATAAACTTCACACACACACATTTGCTGAGCAACACACAAAAGATGAAGCTGATGTTGATTGGCATATACACACCCACATTAGCCAAACAAATGCATGCACTCAAACACGTGCCTCCATGTGTCTGGTGCGCTCTCAAAACTCAAACCATATTCAAACTGATAAGATCCGATCACCATGTAAAGAAGAGGTTTGTCGTTGTATCCCCAAGATCCCCTAGACTGACAAACATTTTCCTTCTGCAGGTAACATATCCAGACACAGATTGCATTTTAATACCAGGTAAACAAGGTTTCTGTCAGCAATCACAGTGACAAAACAAAAGCAGAGTGGGAACATGTCCCGTTTACTTTCCCTGGCTCTAGATCATTGTGATTATTTGTTTTTGTTGAGATTTGTTTCAACTTCAGTGTTATTTATTATTTTAATCATTTTTCTCTGAAAGCAGACCTGGAATAATGATGAGTGGTTTTTTTATTTATTTATTTTCCATTTTTATTTTTATTTATTTATTTATTTTTTTTTTTAGCATAAATCAGTATTCTGAGCTCTCTTTCCTGCTACATTTCTGAACAAGTTTCCATCTGGCTTTCTTACTTACACCAAGGCTCTGCTAAAAACTTGTTTCTGATTGGTCAGGAGAACCCCATAATGATAAAAAAAAATCTATTATGAGCATCAAAAGCAATGCCAAGGACCATCTGATCCTACACATCATATCAAATGAATTTTCTAATTTGCAAATCATCTCCTTGTTGACACTGTGTCCAGGCAGCAGTGGCAGAGTTGATGAGTGTGTGGGCTAACCATACATTGGATGACTTTTGAAACCCAAATCTTGGGAGATTACATACATAAGGAAAGGTCAGAGAAATGTTAAACCTAACAATCATTGGATCACACACACTGCATGATTCCATAAGAAACCCAGACCACACATTGTTTAGGTGCAACGACTCCATAGACATGAGATCTCCCAGAAGCTTGTATGATCAAACGTGACTTCAGAAGATAGGAAAAAAAAAAATCAATGTCATCAGCTGGCTGTCCTGGGATATGCTCCATTAAGCAGGAAAACAAAATTAGGAAAATAATATGGGTAATAATACCACAAGCTCTTCTTTTATTCAGTTTTCTAATTTGCTTTGTTTGCAGTTTTGTTTATGTTTGCTGCCATAACAACATTTCCCAGTCTCCTTATCTCATTGTTTGTTACGGGTATTCTATCTGAGGCAAGAATCATATTCAATATGTGTAATTCTTATATTTTCAGATTGGGGAGGTTGCGACATGACACTTGAGGATATTTGGATAAGATCCCCCTAAACCCGCCCCAAACCACTGGTGGAGGTAAAACAGGCCCTTCTTCTGGCTCAAAATCCTTCTGTGTGTGGCCAGCCTAAGTTTCTGATCTCTACAAAGCAACTTAAACTTTAAATTATAGTGGTAATGGGAAAAATGACAAAATGGTATTTGCCTCATTCAAGTTTATGGTGTATTAGCTGCAGAAGAAGTCTGACAGAAGTCCTGTACACTCTGTCCAATGTAAATTAAAATTTTCGGTAGAATATGAAGATCTGGGTTATCTTGTCTGGGGCTGAGGACAATGCAAGGCTAACCATGAACAACAAAGGTGTGAAGAACCATGTTTCTCAGTCAGGAAGAAATGAAAACCTTTGCAGTTGCTCTTTTAATGTGCAGCCAAGACTTTCAGCTTTTCAAATCAAACCATGAACTGAGACCGTATTAACTAATGAAGAAATAAGTTGAATTGTAGAATGAGGACCAAAGCGTATTCATGAATGGTCAAGGAGATCAGGTCAAAATTCAGAGCAACTGAATGAAGGAGTATAAAATCTCTCACAGAGCCCAATATACACGGTGCAATTTCATTATCATGTGGAACTGAGCAGTCTGAATGATCATGACTGATACACAAAGAGGGGCTGGGTTAAAGGCCTGTGGTGTGTTAAAGACCTCTTCGACGCTTGGCTCTGATGTGTCATTTGTGACCTTTTGATGACAGCTGGACTTAGAGCTTCTCTCCTGCCTTAGAAAAGAAATGTGTCACATTTTGGAAAGCTTGGACCTTCCACATTTTCCTCATGCCATCCTGTGAAATCAGTTCAAGAGCAGGGCTCTTAGAATTCACCCAGGACTTGCTACTGAGGCTGCATGTTTAAACAATTTCTGTTAGCAACTGATGTAACCTGTTGAACTGTAACCACACTGCACATACAAAAAGGGTCACACTTTATCTCCTGACTGAGTCATTTGCCTGCAGGATGGATTTTGAATAGCTACTGTTCTCTACTTTGTTTTGCAAAAACCTGCAGAACAGTTTATTTTGCTAAATAGAAAACATTAGCATGCTAACATTACAAAAACAAGCCTGACAAACGCCTTGCCTTTAAAATCAGCAAATGCTTTTGTGAACACAGTAGTGTATTTTTTTAGTCTGTTTCATCGTGTAAAAGCTGGAAATGTAACAAAGAATAAACTAAAAGGAATAGGTCATAGAAACATACAAAAGAGAACCTGCTACTTTTCTGTCACTTGACAACTTCCAGAATGAAGTTACAGCATCACCTCTGATCATGTTACTAGTTAATCCTCAGCTAACAACCTTTTAGTGACTCATGATCTTAAAGACTGTTATTTGTGGTCTATCTGCATCAGTCTGTTTAATAAATACGTATGTGCATGAGTGTGTGTGTGTGTGTCTGTTTGATGAAAAATGCACACTCAAAAAAAGCCATTACGTGTACTAATGGCAGAATGATGTCAGGGAGGCTTTTTGAGCCACTTAGCTCTGCTATCCGATCAATAGAGCAGCTTTGGGATTATTTACACTGGCCACATCTCAATTTACTGTTACGACTTGGTCATCCCTCACAGATGAATGTATGCTTCTCTATCAGGCAGATGTATAGGGCAGTTGTTTGGGTCAAACACTTGGAGGAACCTGATTAGGTATAGTGGATGTCTATTAGAGTATGGATTTTTCTGCCATTCTGGTTGAGATCATCAGCTAAGAGGGGTGACACATGGACTGGATGTTGACCTGAATCTGTGGGGCATTTATGAAGCATGGGAGAGGATGACATTTGTGTGCAAAACACATACGAACGTCCAAAACAAAACATACTGTAACTCCTAAAACAGACGAAACAGCTGTGGTAACAGCAAACACTTAGTGAATACATGAACATTTTCTATGGTAATGTTTGATTTGCAATGCAGATCTGGAAACACACAAACACAGAAAACACATGAAAAACAAAAACAGTGCAGAATAGGTAATGACAGCTTAAGTGCTTCAGGTCTACAATTTCATTTAGCAGACACTTTTTTTCCAAAGCGACGAACAACACCAGCAAGAATTTAAACAAGAAGGAGAAACCTTATTGAGTGCAAAGAAAAGCTTCAAGTTAGTTGGGTCACAGGTACTCTGCCTTAAAGTGCCCACAGAACCCCCCCCCCCCCCCTTTTTTTTATAATATTCCATCTATATAGTATCCACAACTAGAATTCAGTATCGTTCATGCAATATCATTCAACGTTCAGCAACATTCAATATTCAGTGTCATTCAGTTTCATTTGTTATGACCTCAGTCTGGGACCTTCTGATCCGACCCCTGAGAACAAAGAGGAGAAGGGTCAGATTAAGTGCCAAAGTGGTCCCTGAACAGGTGAGTCTTCAGACCTCTCCTAAAAGTAGAAGGGGATTCTGTGGAAAGTATGGAGTTGGTTAATTCATTCCATCATTTCGGAGCAACAGAGAAGAGTCTGGCTAGAGATTTAGAGCCATGCTGGGCTGGGAGCACCAGGCGTCTCTCACAGACAGAGCGCAGCGGGCGAGAAGGAGTGTAGACCTGGATGAAGGACTCCAGGTAGGAAGGAGCCGTTTTTGTCACTGTTTTATGAGCCAGAAGAAGAGCTTTGAATTTGATCGGAGCTGCCACTGGGAGCCAGTGAAGAGAGATTAACAGCTGGGTGACGTGTGCTGTTTTGGGCAGGTTAAAGACCAGACGTGCTGCTGCATTCTGGATCATCTGCAGAGGTTTGAATGTAGACACAGGGGGGCCTGCTAGCAGTGAGCTGCAGTAATCAATGAGTGAAAACACAAGAGCCTGTACCAGGAGCTGTGTGGCCTGTTGTTTCAGGGAGGGTCTGATCCTCCTGATGTTACAGAGAACACATCGACAAATCCGAGCGATCGAGGCCACATGAACCTTAAAGTTCAGCTGGTCTTCAATCATGACACCCAGGTCTGCTTGGTAGAATACACACACACACACACACACACACACACACACACACACACACACACACACACACACACACACACACACACACACACACCCTGTCCAAAGTCGTATAAATCTGTCCATAATTCTGAATCACTAACTGATGACAGTCACATACATATTTCTTTCAACATTCATTTTCTTGATATTATTTTTCTACAGCTACTTGAGGCTCAGTCAGAGGGGAAAACCTAAATACAGCTGGCTGGTAAAACATCCTCTCTCCATTGTGGATCATTTTAACTGTTCCAGTTGGCTTCCACTTAACTCTAACCCTGGAGAGAGTGAGGAAGATGAGCCAGTGAGTTTATCTTCAGGAAGCAGAGCAAAGCATTCATGATCACCAAGTCTCACAGAGGACTATAAAAACAACTGTATAACCCTGTGCAAAAACCAAAACAACTTTAGCCATATTATTGGTAGACTCTGTCTGCTGACAGGCTGTAAAAACAAACTGTGACATTGCAGTAGTTACAGAGTTAAAGCTTTAAAGCTACTGAACTCCCCAACATTGTTCTGTGTTTCTCTTCTAAACTATTAATTTAGTCATGATCAAACAAAATTTGACCCAGGAAGAAAATATCATGTCAGTAAAAATGTGCTTCACTGAGTCCACATAGCAGCTTCTGTTATCATGTCAAGATCTGCAGAGTTTCATTGTGTGTGTGTGTGTGTGTGTGTGTGTGTGTGTGTGTGTGTGTGTGTGTGTGTGTGTGTGTGTGTGTGTGTGTGTGTGTTGTCTGTTTGTGTTTTTTCAACATTTGTGATTTTTGCAGTACATTTGCTGTTATGCAGGGTTTTATGTATTTGTTTGTTTGTTTGTTTTGCAATGCTTTTATTTATTTCCATCTATTGATACATTTGGTTTGGACTTTTGAATGTGTCAGTGAATGTACACGGTTTCCGAACTCGTTGAGGACTAAGAGTTTGCATCAGATCAGCTGAGCCACTGTTTTGTCTGATTCTATAAATAAGGCATTGTTTTGTTTATTTATATATTTTTTGTTGTCTTTGAACTAAGAACAGTAAAACATATACTGATTGAAAAACTCCATGTGGGATTGCCTTATAAAATGCAGGTCGTATGAGTGTATGATGGTGGTTTGATCACAGGTTATTGATTTCTTATAAAGGTGTAGATTTTTAACAAAAACAGGATGCAAATGGAACATCAGAGAGGAGGCATGACTGATTTTTTTGCTAAAGCAATAAAGATATTAAAACCCAGTGTTGGATACAAAGATTGTTTCTATCTCTGTGCAGCGATCTAAAAATATCTGCTTTGCAAAACAATCCAGGAGAGATCAAGTGTGTGTTTACTGCTCCATTCATTTCAACAGCCTCTCTGTTTGAATCTGACACCTCATTGTTTATTTCAGCATCTCTTTTCCTGCCTGCAGAGGCCAAGCAGAGCGATGTGATGGTGAGATCTTGTTACATTGCATCTTTGATTCCTGAACCTCTGCCACAGTCCTGCCAGAGCCCCCGCTGTGCTCCTGTGCCTCCCCGTCACACATGAGAGAAGAATACAAATGCCTGCAGTCCCTGAAGCACCCCCCACCCCCCTCTCTGTCTACACCACCCTCTGCTTGCCTCCCTCCATCCCTGACCGCTCTCCTCCAAGGACAGCCAAAGATGTTCTCCTGAGTGAGAGAGTGAGAGAGTGAGATAAGAGTGATTTCAGCCAACATGGCAGCGCTCACACAGCCATCTCTGGTGGGCTGTCGCCTGTGGACGTTACAGTTGGAGCCTAAGTGAGAGTGAGACTTTGAATGCATGTGTCTGACTTCCTGTTGCACCACCAGTGATGAGTCACATTGCAAAGAGATCTATGTTTATCTTTCTTTATCAGTGATAGGGGGAAAGGGAGGTCATCAAAGGAGAAAAACAGCATCTCACAGCATAGTTCTTGTCATGTTACGAATCCCCTACATGCAGTATGACCTGGGTTAAGAAGCCAGGACATGCAGCATGGATGATGAATGAATGGGAAATGTTCTTAAATGTAAACAAAGACACTAGACACTGTATGATACACACAGTGTGAGAATTTCTTCCATTTTTTTTTACCTTTCTTGGTCCATAATTTAACTGAGTTTACATTTCACAGGACTGAAAACATGATGCTATGCAGTGAGTCTTTATTACACATTGGCAGATTTCAGTTTGGTAGAACAGGCTGCAAATTCAGGAATGATGCAAATCAAAAATAGATCAAAAAGAACAAAACAGATGAAATCCAAACCAGCTGCCAGAAGTAGAGGCCAGAATGAAGCATTTGATAGCTAGCTTGATAGACTATGTTAGTGACTTAATTTCATAACATTTGCGTACAAACACAAACAAAAAGCCTATACAAGTTTGGTTACTGATTTTGGTGTAAATCAATTAAAAATGGAAAACAAGCTCTGCTAAAATAGCCAAATAATTAGAATTTTATATGAGAAAGATGTGACATTTTAAAAACCACATGTGCGATCAGAGGTAGAAATATTGTTCCAGATGCAGCAGGTGACATGTGAACTCCAAGCCCATGAATTTGTGTTTGCGCCTGTGTGCAGTTCCTGACAGGGAATGTATGGGTTTTATGACCATCATCTATGAAGTTATTTGGCTCAGGAAGGACAAAGCATAGAGAGGTGATTAAAAAGCAGAATGAAATGTCACACCTAATAGATACGGAGACGGTCAGAGGAAATGGGAAAGGAGAGAGGTAAGAGGGAGGAATGGCGAAGGAGAGAGACGACAAAATATAAAGACGAAAAGGTCTTTAGAAAAGTTTACCTGTTTCCAGCTGTGCCTGAGGGAGCATATCAATGTGTGCGCATGTATACTCTGTGTGTACGTGCTTGTTTGTGTCCACATGAAGAGAAAAGAGAAATTGGAGCGCGTGACTGAAGGTGTTCTAGGCTCCTGCAATTTCAGGTGTAATTACCCACACTGAAAATAAGAGGTAAGTGGACTAGACAGAGGCACCTTGGGTCCCCTTTTCTGGCTCCTCTCTTCTCCTGATCTGTGCAATACTGAGGGAAAAAAACTAAAACATTTACAGCCCTAGAGAGTAGAGTATGTGCCGTCTGGGTAAAAGGATTTCTGGTTGAGCATTAACAGCCTGTTATTGAAAGTCTGTCCTTCAAAACATGAAGTTTGTTATCATATAATACTGTCCTCTTGTGTAAGTATATGGGGTAATTATTTCAATTCAGTGTCTGCTGGGGTATGTCCAGGCTTTTGTGACTTGGGTGGCTTAACTGGGAGATTAAAAAAATAATAGCATCCAAGGTAAAACAACTGCAACCAAAAAATCCTTTCTTGTTTGGAAGACATGACAAAGTCTAACACCAACAAACTCATAAATGCTTACATGGATGGCAAAGGATCAGCAAAAGCTTATTTTTGAATAATTCATGGGGTTCAATAGTTTCCAATTGCTCACGTCAAGCCTACTAACCCAGTAAAGACTGATTTTCACACCTGTTCTGTGTCCTGATTCCGCTTTCAGGCACAAGAATTATGATCAAGAGTTTCAAATATTGTCAGGGTGACACACTGCCAAGGAGCACAGGTATTAGAAGCAGCCAAATCCTCCCACTCTTTCCTACCACATTTGGCTGCTGAGCCTCACTGAAGCTGTTCCAGGTTAAGGAAATGCATGGTCCAAGAACCCTGACACTGGTTCTTCAATGTGCTACCTCTACCTGATTAATGCTCCACATTTTGGCAGTTCCACGGCTTCTTGGTTGTGCATGTTGGTACTATTGGATAGCGTAAAACTGGCAAACATCCTAAACTCCAAACCTGAACAGATCTACACCTGCCACCTGTCCTGGGCTGGGAAAGAAAGAAACATTGGCATCATGCCTCTCCAGTGGCAAAGCTGATAACCATCTGTGATATTTTTGAAGTAAGCTCACAGTTTTATCAACAAAACTTCCAGGCTAGCAGGAGAGGAAGAAGCTTTTCCTGCTCTTTGTACTTAATCAGTGTTGCTGCATTGATGTAGAAGTTGTCACAGGATGCAGAAGATGTAAAAACTCACTCAGTGTGATCGCTTGTTTAAGACCTATTCTCTGTTACAATGTTTGGTTTAATATACTTACATTTGGAAACGTCTTTGGCAAATGTCCATATTTAGTCATTTATCATACTTGTAAAACAGTATTTCAGGATCTTTCAGAACATAAAGGATTGTATTTTGAAATGTGCCTGATGTTTTTTGTTGTTGTTGTTGTTATTGTTTTTTACATGATAAGGCTGTAATACTGAAGTCCATGGCGTTTGTGTGTAATGAAATGTCAATGCAAGAAGACATCTTTGAATGAGTGACCTTCACAGCAGACACCCCTCCTCTCTCTCCTCCGCCTGTCTTTTCTTCCTCCTGTCCTGCCCTTGTTTGTAAGGTTTTTTTTTTCTGCATGGCCATAGGGTGATGTTGTTTACAAGGTTTATGGGAGTGCTGCTGCTGCTGAAGAATCCTCCTCAGGTAAAAATCATACACATTTCAAATCTCATCTATGAAAACAGAAAAAAAGCCATTTATAAGTTTGTTGAAACATTGCAGATGAAGATTGTGTTTCAAATTCTGACAACACTTCTCTTTTTGTGGATAGTAATCACACAGCTACAACAGAAGTTGTGACTCTTTTTTTCTTATTTTTCTCCCCTTTTCATCAAAAAATGTAATTATGGAAGAAATAAAGCCAGAGTAAAGTCAAGCCAAATTATTACAAGTCAGAGACTAGTTCTGCGCTATGGCAAGGTGATTGAACTGGCAGGTTGTTGATAGAAATGGAGGAGTTGTAAACAGTTAATTTTGCCTTGATATGTCAACTGGGGACATACCTGTATATGTGACAGGCTTAGGATAAATAGTTCATATCTGCTAACATCTGATTCATCAGCACTTTGGTAGGCTACTAGCTGTTTAAATGTGCTGTATAAATAAAACTGACATCGACAATGACATCAGTTCCCTTATGTATGAGTATCCTATTTTTTTATAATAGTGCTGTAATGTTGTACAATGGGTTTCCCCAATTTACCAGATAATCTGACCCCCTAATTTACTTTCCTTCATGGAGATTCTTTTGATTCCAGAAGGATGAACCTCTGCTGGCCCTTTCAGTCACACTTCACCAAAGGCTCTCCATGACCACTGGATATTACAGTGCAGATAATTAGCTTAAGATTTAAAATACCTGTTTGCTAGCAGGCTTGTAGCCAAGAAGAAGATGAGCCTGGTGGAGTTGAGAGGTCAGATACTTCATTTTTGGATTTTTCAACTCTTGAGATTTTGCGTCTTTCACATCAGACTTCATTTGCACAAATTCATGCAGCACAATTTGTGTAATCCACACTGCCAAACAAGAACTTGTATTTACTGGCATCTTTACATTGACTTTACATGTAATTCACCCTCCCAAAAAATCTTAGTCACAGTTGGTGTAGAAGCATCTTAACATTCAGTCTAGTTGTTGTACAACATCAGCGCCAAATAGTGCCAGAAGGTGATGATGCCAACTGTCTGTATTTGTAAGTAGTTGCCAGAGACGTAATGTTGTTTCATTCCGACTGTATCGCTTCTTCAAAATGTATGAGGACTGTCAGATCACCTTTCTTTGTTTTGCTAGATTATCTGTTTCCTTTTTCACACAATTTCAAGCATAATGTTACACAGAAGCCAATACATGTCATGTATCATAGCAAGCACTATTACAAGGAAGAATAGAGAGGAGAGGTCAGAGGAGATTAAGTACAAGGCTGATGTGTGACTGATGTACAGTGTTTACAAAAATGTAGTAAATACAGGAAACATGATCCCACTCAGCGGACCAATGAGAAGCCTTGTGGTCAGCTTTATTTTACTGTGTAGTTATCTTTGGAATACTGTAGATTTTTCTTTTTTCACATATTACATACTACATACAACTTTTTTTTACCAAATCAGTAGGAATTGCTGGTATAGTAGACAGTTTGGAAAATAGCAAGAGACTAAAAACACAACGGGAAAATCAACACAGGTGTGAGACTATGAGACACAGGTGAAGCTAGTGAGAGGCAATTAGGACAGGGAAACACATGGGCAGGAGGTAAACATAACCAGACACACATGAGCAAGAACTACAAAATAAGACATGAAACACACAAGATACGAATCACTAAGATTTAGGGGCTGTCCAGATGAAGACAGGTTTAGGTGTATCCACAAAAGTTTTTTTTATCGTATGCACGTTTCATCTAAACGGAGCCGGAGTTTTGGCCACCCGAGTTCAATCATTTTTTTTAAACCAGGTTCCTGAGTGGATAAATCTGAAACCGTGCATCGGTTTGGTTCCATGTTGACAAAGTATCCTGTATTTTTCGAACTGATGACGCAATGCCCCCGCCTCTCACTTACTTCTTGTATTCACCGCAATCTTCGCACAAACCAAATGTAATATCAATGCGTCATTCTCTGTTTTTGATGGACTTTGTGCCAGAGTCACATCGTCACCTACGGCCCTGGCAGCACTGTACCATAGTGGTTTCCGTGGGTTTCAGCGCTTTCATCTGGACACCCAGATTTCTTGTGAGGGTTCTATGTTTACAGCAGATTTTACTGATACGAGAAAGAATGAAACTGTTTTCAGCTTTGTGTGGATGTAGTCTAAGACTTTAAGGAAACTTAAGAAAAATAGAAACAAAATAAATTCACAAGACAGAAACACCAAGAATGCACATAACAAAAAGGCCAACACAGCACAGAGAATGACTAAACCTCAAACGCAAACTAAGTGAAGGGGAAGCATCAGTGTTGAATGTAAGGCTTGTTAGTGCACTGCTGTAGACTCACTGCTGCATGTTAACAAGCAGCCTCTTGCAGGACTTGAGTATTCTTTTCTTGTAAAGGTCACGCTAACATCGAGCATGATCACCACACATTTCTGGGTATTCATATGAGTTAAAGAAAAAGCACTGTTTTCCATTAGGGGCTTATTGTGCTTGTCTTTTTAAAACATTTATCACGAGTCATTTTACCTGGAAGAAAATATAAATAATGCATCAGTACATATTCTTTAATATTTTAATGATTTCACTGCGCTCCTAACTTGGCTCAGGGTTGGACGTCTGTGGCTACCTCAGAGGCTCGTCTTCAGTATTTCCTCACTTTTCTTCATGGTGATGTAAGATTCATTTGGTTGGTTACTGTACATTCGCTATCCACAAACCACAGGTGTCATCAACAGGACAAACATAAGTGTTGCTCCTGTAGTGTGTCATCAAATGTGTGTGCATGTTGGAGAAATAAAGGCCATCAGTCCCAGCTGTTTTATTTTCTCTTTTGCGCACTCTCCCTTTCTCTCTCTCCCTCTCTTTCACACACACACACAAACACACACACATAACCAGGCACTTGCACATACAGTATATTCAGCCTCACTGATGTGTCAGTGTCAGCAGAATGCAGTTTTGTAATCAATTTGGACTCAGGGGTGGAGTGGGTTGATGTTCCTTACTGCAAAGTAAATCCCAGAGTGACTGTTGCTCATATAGTGCAAGCAGGACAATCAATTTCTTCAGTGTGGCCACTGGAGAGCTGGCTGTGTGAAAAATATGAGCTGAGCCAGAGTTCAGGCAGAGAGCGTCAGTTTACTGCTGTTCTTTGAGAGCAGAGAACACTCAGTTCTTCTGTCCTGATGCAGATTCCTCATTGATTTAACACCACTTTTTAGCCTCAGTGAGGTTTTTGTTTTTAGTGCTATTAAATCATTAACGTCCATGACTCCATCTGATGTAGCACTCTCCTCATGAACCCATTAGTACAAATAAGAGGTGAGAAATAAACTGAAAAAGTTACCTTAGCATGAACCTGAGCCACCTTGTGAGAAAAATATCTTAAAAACCATTAGCTTATGAGGAAGATCTGTGACTGAAAAAGAAAAAGATAATCAAAGCTTTCTGAGTGTACCTTTATTGCTTTTTAACAAAGAGGAATTTTAATGATTCATGTTTTCTGACGAGTCTGGAGGTTAAGTCACTCACACAATGATTGGAAATGATAAATACATCCAGGAAAGAGAAGTACCCATTTCCAATGCAGTGTTGCATTTCAGAGCTCTAAAGTTATGTAGTCTCAACAGGAAACGCCAATTTGATGTAGATTTATCAGAGTCATTTGTATTCCTCTGACGTCCTCAGGTTTTATTAGCAATCTCGTAAATGTGATTCTCTGAAATTGTGGGCTGATTTAACAGTGAGGGCATCAGGTTTTTAATCTGGCTTAAAAGCCCATTAAAATCCATGAATCAGTTAACACGATAAGAAACTGTGGAGGACACCGTCGCCTTTCCCCCTTTAAGAACTGTGTAATTACTTCTCTCCTCTTTTATATGGATTAATGAGGACCTGACATTCTGGGAATCTTTGGTGAGCTATATCTTGTCCCTGTGAGGACAAACATCGTCTTTGTTTGGATTAGATCTACCTCAGATATTTTGACTTTGGAAAGTTAGTTCCAGGTTTTCCATTGTGTAATTACTGATGTTGAGTTTTTTTTATGAGATTCAAGGAGCCTACAAAACCAGTGGATTTGCTTCTCAACATGGAAACCACATGGTCCCCAGAAAACTGTTCATCAGTCAGGTAGTTGAATAGATCCATGTCTGTGTAGATCCCTAAAGGGACCAAGGTCAGTTCGGTCTGGACTCAAGAAAAAGGGACAAATACCTTATTTACAGCCCCTTTGGTAAAGTTATTCCCTGTCCAGTCTCCACTTGTAGCCCACCACAGTAATCCACATGCTTAGACACCCATGGGTGCTATAAGGGGCTGCTGAAATTGCTCCAGTTGGACCCAAATGCCAGCCCATTGTTGGCCTTTGTGAGACACAGATCGGCACATTTTCTCAGTATTTCATGACAACGACAACATTTGCAGACCATGATTCATCCTCTGGAAGATCTACCTGACACTGTGTTTTAAATCAAGCTTAAAGGTAGACTGGGGAGTTTTCAAGTCAACAAACAAAAAGTTCACCTTCAGTATTTCCTCACAAAACACATGTATGTTTGTATCTGTAAGGTCGAACACTTCAAGTAAACTCCTTTCCTCAAACATCTTGTTGAACAGGCAGTGTTTGAATGTCAGTTTTATTCAGGATTGATTTAAGTGGTGCATTGTTACGTTTGTCAGCATATTTGCATCACTGTTTGCCCTTCAGAGTGACATAAAACCATGAAGCAGCTTCTTCTGCTGAAGAATTAGACCAACGCTGCTGTTTCTTGAGTGGCACACCCAGTCCGTTATTTCGGAAAAAGTCACAAAGATACTACCTTACCTTACCTTACCTTACCCTGTGGACTACTTTTGAAACTTCTGTTTATATGTTCAACAATAATCTTGCTTAATATTTTCAATCCTTCATCCAAACTGAATCAGATGAAATAACATCAAACTCTTACTTTCTTCACCACTTCATATCAGCATGTGTGAAAAATGTAAACCCCTGGAAGTAACCTGAATTAATACCAAATTCAAAGCCTCAACGTATTAAAGAAATGGTTGGGCATACATCATCTCTAGCAGCACTCAGGCCCACGCACAACTGTTCCTGTCCTCCAATTTATGATTCATATGAAAAACATGCATGGCAAATTATTAACATGCAGTTTGATTCTGGATATTACCTGGATTTATTCCATGAAATGAAATGATGGCAGGAATCAGTGTGTGGGGGTTATGTGCATGTGTGGGTGTGAGTGTACTGAGATTTTCTGAGGAATACTAGGATTCTTCCTCACATAGTTACTAATTAGGCCCGACAGTCTCCTTTTATACCATCTGTTCCCTCAGCCTTAAAGGAGCAGTTGTCAGTTATTCTTCTTTATTAAACACTGCAGATTCAAAATAATAGATCTTAAAAAGCTCTGTGTTGTACAGAAAGCTGAAGCCTGTTTTCACCTGGAGTAGCCGTCACCTTTATTTATACATCATGTCCTAACCATAGACTGTATAATTAATGGACGTAGACGTTACCTGTCTGTTTCTGACACGGATTTTTAAAGCTAAACAGCTGGCACGGCCATATTGGGAATGAGGCGGGCTGTGAATCTCCACAGTAACAGCCATAGGGCACCCAGCAGTCACATGAGCTGAGCTGTGCCCCTGATTGGACGAAATGGTGATCTTAATATTGTGGAAACTGACGATATAAGAAAAAAATTCATCCCCCGTACAGTGCATGTCGTTAGTAAAATTAGAGATTCAGATGGGAGACATTCTTTGTACCAGGCTGTAAATGTGCTTATTTTGGCTTTTTTTGGGGGGCTCGGTGTGTACGGTACTTCCAGAGCCAGCCTCAAGCGGATACTTGAGGAACAGCAGACTTCTGCATTGTCTTATATTTTCAGACGGGAGGTTGCTGCTTGTTCCTAACAGACTAATAATCAGGACCTTGTCTGATGGAAATGTAAGAAGAGATATTTTTCTGAAGAAAGGGAATTAAGGGATGCAGCCTGTATTTTGTGTTAACTAAACAAAGAGGCTGTTTAATAAGAGATGAACTGCACCTTAAACTTCCAAAACAGCAAACTCTGTGCAATGCATTAATGTCTGTATGCATAAAGGTGCATGCAGCCAACCTGGGAGAGCCAAGGTGACCAAGCTGAAACACTTGTTTTTTTAACAGATGAACATTTGACCAAAGCTGTCTGCGCTTGAGCGACTTTTCTTTTTAGAGAAGTGAAGTTAATTTTAACGTAACTCAAAGCTTAGCTCCCAACTTTTTACAAGCAGTTTGCCCTTTACTGACTTTATTATTGCATGATTTTTTCTTTCTTTTTATAAAGTGAGCCATCATAATAAGAAAATGATAAGAAGCAACTGAGTTTCTTTGCTTAGATCTACAGCTCAAAAAGAGAAACACTCCCAAAAGGGTTCATAATTGCTCGTGCTGTGTATCTATCAATTTCTCAATCTTCTATCTTCTTCAGTTTCTTCTCCTGTTTCCACAGCTTCATCTATCACAAGCCCTTCTACCCTATCTATTTTTATTATCGCCCGTCTCTTTCAGCTCACTCATTTGTCTCTCAACCGTCCTCTTTCTTGCCCTTTCTCATCCCCTGTTTTTATCCTTCTTTTCCTGCCTTTTATCAGTGTTATCACACCACCCCTCGGCCTCGCTGATGTAAACTGACAAGTGAAATATAGCTAATTGGAAAATCTTGCGCTACTTAATCCCATCTGACAAAAAATCTATTTCCCCTTCCCCCCTCCATGGCAACATTCATCAAGTCAGAAACAAACTTGTTGCTGGAGGTAAGTAAGGATCAATCATAAATGAGTCATGAGCTTCCTCTTTGTAGAGGAGGATGACTATATTTCCTACAGTGATTTTTTGAGACTCAGGCCACATTGGACCTGACATGTGACTGATGGCCAGGAGTAACTTTATTGATGTGAGATAAAAATAATACATTAAGTGTGTATGTGCAAACATTAATGTCTTCATACTGTCTTCACTTTTGTTGCGTTTTAATGAAATCTTCAAATGTGGGACCAACATATATTACCTTTACGGTGATAGACGAGCCCTGTTTTATTTCGAAAACATGTGACACTTCGACATGACGAGCAGGGAATCGAACCCTCAACCTTCCAATTGAGAGGCGACAACGCCTTCAAAACAGGATTAAAAAGAGTCTACTAATGAATCATGCTCCAATGCACTGGTGTCCCAAAGTGGAAAAACATTTTCTATCTCCTGATGACAATACGGCTTGTAGGAACAGCATCCAGTTTTTCAGTCATGGTCCAGTTTGCAGTCTGAGATGGAAGAATGACGATGTTCAGAGAGGGGCTATCTGCAGCAGTTCTACAGATTTTTTTCATACTTACAATTACACTAGAATCATTCTGGCTTTGCATTAAGACAGATCAGGTTTCATCCTTTTTTATGTTTGGAGCTTTTACAGCTTTATTAAGGATATGCTAGTTGATAGAATTGGAAACTGAGAAGAGAGACTGCAGCAGAGGGTTGCGAGAACCAAATTCTAATCCACACCAGACGATTTTGTATCTTTAAGTGAAATCTGTGAGTAGAGATTTCAACTGCCCAAAAGCTGGAAGAGATGTGTCCTTATTTGTTAAGATTGTTTATTTGTTTGTTGTTTGTATTTGTTTAAATTTAAGTGATCATTTATCCATCTCTCGTTTACATATGTTGTTTTATTTTTTTATTTTATTTTTTTTTGCTTATGTGATTGCACACCTGGTCTTTACTGTTTTCCTCTGTGTCCTACTTGTCTCACCTTTCCCTGATTGCTCACAATCTACTGGCTTTTGCTTACTGTGTGATGTTAGTTTGACCCAAACATCCATTCACATTTGGTTTTAAAAAGTAATTCTCAATGCCTGATTCTAAAAAGTGATCTCTTCCTTTAAAACTTAAATATTTATCCTTTGACCCTAACTTTTCTGATAATTCCCTTTTGGCTGCCAAAACGATTTGTTCTTGTAATAAGAACAAAAGCACTTTGAGGCTCTTCCTAGCATGTCATTTAGTCATCCATTGCTTTATAATCCCACTCTATCTCCACAGAATGGGCCAGGCCAGCGAATTAATAATACTCTCTAAGGGACGCAGCTGAAAACCTCTCTCAAAAATGAGGTCTGACAAAGTCTCTGCTGTAATTGTATAAGCATTGCCACTTTTTGTTCGCTTCCAGGCACATCAGTGGGAGTGAGGCTTGCAAGAGCTGCCCTCTTGGCCTTGGAGCTGCTGTCATATCTCTGCCCTGCCAGCTAAACCCTCAGCGGGAAATCAAATACACTTAATGGAGAGAGGAAACACTGCCACTGTAATCGAACCTGGAACGAGATAAGTGTGTCACCAATCACCACCACCTTCCTGAATATATTTGCTGTGATGGAGAAACCTTTTAGTATAACTCCAGCGGTCTTCATGGTTTCACTTGAATGGAAGGATGACACGCTGCTTTTGTGCAGAATGTCTTTAATGACCTTCAGTCACACTAATACAGAATGAGTGCCGGCAAATTCAGGAGAAATAAAATGATGACCAATAGCTGTATTAAATAATGTTAGTAAGCAGACATTAAAGGGGAAAGACCAGAATTCAGACAGTCAAGGAGATATTTCAAAGCAGAGGTCTCCTCTCCTCCTCCCTTTAAACAAAACTAAAACATTTAATCTGGCAGAAACACAAAGTGAGTGAGTTTCATAATGAGCAGAAGTTTCTCTGTGGTGAAAAGGAAATATTAATGATCGACATGATGAAACATTAGCAAAGTCTTGTGTTAGCATCCAGACACTTTAGCTATTTCAATTGTTAGCTAAGAAGTGTCAGAAAGTTTATACCACAGTTTAATGGTACCTGATAAAACAGGAAAGACACTAACTTGTATGCAACGCTTCCCTTTTATTTTCTTGCCAACATAATATTTGCTAGCAAGTGCTTAAAAGTTGAGACATTTATAGGAAGGTAACTTAAAAATAATATTTTAAAAGAAATTTTGAAATGAATAAACCACAGTCTTTTGGAGACATTAATATGTTTGTGTTATGTGTAGAGGGTTAAAAATGTATTATGATAAAGTTACTAGTAACCTGTTGAAAAAATGTTACATAATCCAAGTACCATAATATTAAAATATGATTACTTTCAATTACTTTTGCATTATCCAATACAAAACATGCTAATAAAGACAAAAAAAACCCACCTAAATTGTTACTCTCCAAGCCTGGACGAGACTATTTTCAGATGTCGAAACAATAAGAAACTACTAAACCAGGGGGGAAAAAACAACTTGCTGCTATATTGGCACAAGCATCTCTCCTGCTTATGAAAACAAGTCTGTCATGTATAGTGAAAGGCCAAAAAAGCTGTTTTCTTTGTTTCATGATTTTAGTGTTACTTAAAGGTCAATCAAAAACCCACAATCACACATTGAGCCTCTTGTCCAGTCATCATGGCCTTAAACAGCTCCTCATGTTGGGCGGCCAGTGGATCAAGTTCTCCCTTTGATTAAGGTCAGCGTTCAGAGAGCAGAGGATTAGTGGTGCCGGGCTCACCACAAACCAGCTCCTGTTTCAGGGGAAATGGGCAGAGCTCAGAAGGCAACCTCAAGGTTAAAGACGTGAGAAGTGTTGGGTTGAAGCTGAGGATTATGCTGAATCTATGCTAAAGATCTATATTTTCCCAATCGAGTCAGTGGACTGAGGTTTCTGTGAAATGCTGACAGACTTTGAATCTAAAGTTCGACATGTTTTTTCACTGAAGTGTTTGTATCTCATTTTACAGAGATGTGCTGGGTAAATAATTAAAAATAATAAACACCACATTATTTCTCTTCCATGGCTCAAATAGACACAAGTACCTCCATGAGAGAGGGTTTTTGTATATTGTGTGCTGATATTTAGGTGCATTATTTTTAAAAATTGAATTTATTGGCACAAGAAGCCTCTGAGGCATGGTGGGAAAAGTATTTTAAATGACCTATCCACTCACCACAAAAAAACTGTTCCTGTACTTTAAAGCTTCTGAAAACGTTTGGTCTAAATTCTCAGTGCTCTGAGAGCAAATATTTACTCCCTCGTCTTTGATGAAAACTGGCAAATGGGTCGAAATCAATCTGAAGACCACATTGAGCCCCAAGGAGCTCAGTTATCCTGATAGAATATAATTACACACAATGTCAACGGTTGCTTATTTCCATATCAGATGCAAAACTTATTTAATTGTTTCTCCTTTTCAAATCAGCCACATTTATATTAATCAGTTCTTACACTTATAATTTGTAGATTATTAAAGGGTATCTGAATTGTCACATTTTGTCGCAATGTGGTGCAAAATGACATTCATTCCTGTGATAGATATAGATAAGACATAAACTCTTCTCCCTGGTCCAAAGCTCCTCCCTTAAGTCCACTTGTTCTGAATGTCAAGCCAACTTTCATTGTGTCACACTTCCACAAAGCATTACGGCGAAGAACCAACAGCTTTCTCTCCTCATCTGGTGATACAGTGAAACATTAACAATTAATAATGAAGAAATTCATCAGAAGAGACTTTGCATATAGATAGCCTACTTAAGCCGGAAGCCACCGTTAACTTGTGGGGAGTGGTGGATAATTAGAGTGGCTCTCCTTCTTTCCTTCCTTTTCTGTGACTAATAGAGGCCTTCGTGACAGAAGGAGGACACAGCTCTCACAGGACTGTTGTTCATCTATAATAGTTAACAAACTCTATGAAGTGGGAAGATCCTGAAAGACCGTCGACCTGCATAGTGAATGAAATCTACAGTCCTGAAGAAAGTTTTAAACTGTCTTTTATAAAGGCACACATTTACCAGTTAATTGATCTGCAGCATGAAATAAGTGGTCCTCTTAGACCTTTTATTCCCCGTTGACACCCAAGTTATGTTATTATGCCATCATGTTCACTTCTTCACTTGCATGACTGCCTGACGTTTTTCTCACCCTTGTCCATTCATGTGACCTTAACCTGTGGCCAGTTTTTAGTGCCCCTGCAGACTACCAAAGTGTCCCACCAGTCTGATTTTGGACCAGCAATCCATACTAATCCTTAACCTGCATATGAAAACGGTATCCCTGAGTGATTAGATATTTGACAGTTTCATGTTCTTCCAAGGGCTTCTGTAGTTGGGACCGTGACCACCTGTGGACCCACTAATCCTAGCCTGACAGATAAAGTGCTGGTTTCTGCTAGATCCCACCTAGGAGTCACCTAATTATACAAATCTCTGGGAACAGGTCTTACAGGATATATTAAATATCATGAGGATTTAGTCCACACTGATCAAATATTCTGCCTTCAGCAGGATGGCTCTCATGTAAATCAGTCAGAGCAGGGTTCGGGTTTTTCACTCCTCCTCCAGAGTCCTGGAGTTGTAGTGTAGCCTGGAAACAACTAAAGTTGACAGCATGATAGAAATTGTTAATGTGCGTACACTGTTTACCTCATAACCCTTCCAATCTGCTGTTCACCTGCTGTTTAAAGCTTCTCACTGGCATTGGTGACCTCAGTTGTTATGGAAACCCTAGCTAGCCAGGGGTGCTAATGCTCTAAAACCTGCTTTTAATACGTACCCCAGCTAATATACTACTCCAATTTCCTTCTTTCAATTTACTGCAACACTAAGAGGAAGACAGACATGACTTATAGTTTTTGTGGCTTGGCTCAGGTTCTGATGATGCTGCAAATTAGGGAATGTAACATGTCAAAAATCTGCTGAGGCATTAATATGATGATGCATGAAACTTTCCTAAGGGCACCACCTGCAGTTAGGGGTGATATTTAAACAGCAGGGGATTCTGCTGCTACTGCTGTATCACGTAATTCTTCATAACTCTTGATGGCAGGTGCAAAATAACTCTTTTCCCATGATTCCCATAACCAGAAAAAATCACTGCCAGCTTCCTTTGAGAAGGCGTTGAAAAAAAGATGCTATATCTTATGGGTGTGTGAATTTCTGTTTTATTGTTGAGAAACAAAGTAAAAAAAAATGATGTTCTCAGGGTTCATCTCAACAGATATAATCACTGATACATATACTTTATTTAAAATGAGATTATAGTCAAAGATTCAATACACATTCAGCATGTGTCATTAGTGAAATTAATTAATCCAATATCACAGTTAAAGCACAAAGAGTATGTTTGTGGTACAGCTCCGTGATAGAGATTGTTCTGTTATGGGACCTGGAAACTGACACAAGGACATGCATAACTCACAAAATATGACTGCTGCTCTGTAGATGTCTGCTCAAGGCTGCCAGTCATGCATAATGTGGTAAAAAAAAAAAAAAAGTTTCAGGCTGTGAAAATAGCACATTGATAACAAAATAATCCCCAAACCATACACCCTAAGGCATGAAACATGATGGGTGGAGAATCTGAGTAGTCATTCATCACATTAATGTTGCACGTCTCTTTTATTAAGCCTGTTGTGTGGGGAATGCAGTTTTAATTTAGTTTGATGAACAAGGTCGGTGGTAAAAATGTCAAATCTAACATAATATGATGCATTTTAAATACTGTGCTAAACAACATGGAAAAAGAAATGTTGGGGTGGCACTGATGTCATGGAAAGAGCCTTTTGATAGACTCATGATCATGTTTGTATGAATAACTTTAAGACCTAAAAAAAAAAAAAAAAAAAAAAAAAAAATCTGATGTGAACAGCATATCCCCTCTTGTATAAGCAGCTAAAGCTGGGATATGTTTTTCAGTATCAAGAATCATGAACTTTATTATCCAACAGCATCAAAAACTCAAACATTTGTAAATACATACAAAGGCTGGCTTGCACACAATTGTCGAGTAGAATTGCAGAGTCAGGTTAGCTAGCTAACACAAGTTTTTGATCTGTTCATGAGTCATGCTAGCTCACCAATATGCTGTAGAAAACAGAGTCAAGCCGGAGACCTCACATATTTCTGCAAGCTGGATGAAAACAGAGACTTAAAATCACACTTGTGGTCGGTACAAAAGCATATTTATGCTAGCTAACTCAGGGATTTATTCAGCCCATTGAAAAGCAAAGTGCTGAGTCATTTTGGCTAACATACATTTACGTAAACTAGCTAGCATGATTCTGCAACAGTAGAATCATGCTAGCTATTTCTACCTGTTCCCAGTTGTTATGCTAAGCTATGCTAACCTGTTACCGCTCCAACCATCATCAAAATAACCAAAAATAAAGGACAGAGGAGGAAAATTAAGAGTTTCAGTGGTTTTCCTCGTCTTCTCATGCAGCCCACCTTGAGCTGCTGGTCTCTGATCAACCTGCGATTTTGAGGCCCATGGTGGAAGGCCCATTTAATGGGATTGCTCTCACACGGGTAGCGGTGGTCTATTGACTGCTCTCACTGTGAAAGAGGACCCCCCTCAGTGAACTGAATGAACTGGAAGATTGATGATGCTTGACTGTGTGAACGGGGCCTGGCCTCATATCCAATCCAGCCTGAAGGCTCCAAAAGATGTCTATTTAGGGAGTATAATTCATATGTATGTGAGAATAAGATGCCCAATGGTTTGTTGGAAAAGCAATGTAATCCCACATATAATGCTCAAGTGAAAGTGTCTGGAGATCCTCTGGGTAATTGGCACAATGTGTCAGTCTCAGCTTTTTTTGGATCCAATATCTGCAGTTGGAAAACAGAAGCTGAAAAGCAGTTGCAACATAATGTAATAGAACAGGAATAGCATGACCCATTTAAAGCTTGAGATAAATGGTTCATGTGTTCATTGAGAAATGCTATACTCTCAAACGACTGCCTTTTCTATGTGTAAGTGCTCCGGAGGCACAAAGACTGAAGGTTCCTTTGTCTGTGGGTAGCAGTGGTTGTCTAACATTATGTTATACAACAGGTATCTTCTGAGAGTTCAAGAGGCAGGCGACAGGCTGATAAGATACTTATCATGGATGAGGCTCTACAACCTTATCGCTCATATAGAACCTCTTACCTTTTGGCTCTAAAATACACAAACACCAATACTTTCTCAGCTAAAACTCAAGCTGAGTGTGGAAGAAAAACAATTTGGTTTTGATATCTTGCACTTTGTGATAGCTTGGAAGTTTTTTGAGCTGCTGCTTTCATTTCACATATGTCTAAAAACATAATCTGGTGAGGAAAGGGTGTTTATGTCACACCTGAAGGATGCAGTTGTGCAAGGCAGCAGCATTAGTCTTAAAGATGCTATATCATTTAATGCAAAAATAAATCCAAGTATTACTTATGGCACAAAGCCAGTCCTCTTAATGCAATTGTCCCAAAGTAATAGATAAATCCTTTGTCTTCTCTGCTGGCCCCTGCTTCTTCCATGGTGGTTGAGCTATTTAGACAATTAAGAGATTCCATTCATCAGGTCTGTGAGTGCTCTCGTGTCTGATCATTTGTCAAAAGCTCTCTTTCGTCTTCGACATCCCTCCTGCTGCTTCTCAAAATAGAGCAGGAGATTAAGAAGAGGGGAGCATTTTAGCCCAGTCCCAGGAGGTCTGTCATGCCATCCCCTTCATCCTTCCCTCAACACCCCCCCCCCCCCCCCCCAAGTCTCCCCTTTAATGTCCATCTTTTTCCTTCCTTCTTCTCCTTCACCTTGTTTCTTCACCTTATGGAGCCACCAAGGGAATTCATTGTCCAGAAGATGTGCTGTGTGGTTTGTGTGGCAGGCACTGTACACTCTAAAAAAAACTGTTGGTCCAACTTAATGTAATTATTACAGTTGGTAAGACAAAATTAGTTTTATTCATTTTTTTACTTCAAAACCAATTTCTTAAAATGCAAAGGAGCCGGGGTTTTTTTAAGTTTGGTTACAGAGACTGTTTAACTGAAAAGTGTGATTTTTTTTAGGTTAGCTTGTCTAAATTTCGAGTTTGATTTTATATAAGGTGAAGATTTGAAATTTGAATCAAAATACTAAGCATGTGATTTAAACCAGTTATGTTATTCCAGCATAAAGTTATTTGACTTTAACTATTTGTGTTACCAATTGAATCAATTTTATTATGTTGGAGCAACAGTTTGTTTTTTTCAGTGTAGTCCAGTCCAGATAAGGACACACATACTGCTGCGGAAAAGGATGAATATCGACAGAAGATCTACAGAGACAATCAATCAAGAGGTGCTTAAAAGTGTATATTTTAACTAACTGGTGGATTCACGTCTTAAATTAAGTTTAAGAAATGGTCAGAAATGGATAAATGGAACTTATTTTTATTCCAAACACGAGAGGAAAAATTTTATGGCTGCAATCAGGTTTTTTTTTCCACAGCAGATATTCTGACAGTTCATAGCAAGAAAAGAACATGTGTAATTACTAACCTCAGCAGTCACAGCTGACTGTGTCAGTAAATAATTATGCACAGTTAAAGTACCATGAAAGAGGGGCAATGAAATGGTAAAAGGATGTGACTCATTTCAATAATCACGCCTGTTTTTCCTACAATTATATAAAAAGGTCTTTTGCAAACATTTTAAGTCTAATCTAGAAACAAACTGACTCACGCTGTAAGGTTCTTGAAACATGCAGAAATAGCAAACACCTGCTTTTGTCTCTGAATTCAATCTTCTGGTTTGAAAACACACCAGTAGCCTAAGCGAATACTTTAAAGATAATCCTGGCTTTAAGATATAGGGCCTCCTCTTTTGCCTTGCAGTTAGTCACACTGCAAGAATACCATTAAAGAGTTTCAGTAGAGACACATGGCTCTGCATATGAATAACTGTTGTGGCTGTGCCTGCAGAAACAAAGAACAAACACAACATTATCCAGCTTAACCTGATGTAATGAAACAACAATCAGCAGCTCGGCTTTGCATTAATCAGTCTGGACCGGACAGACACACACACACACACACACACACACACACACACACACACACACACACACACACACACACACACACACACACACACAGGTACAGAACGTTGAGCTCATTGATGGTAAAAGTTTCAGGTATTTGTGGTGCTCCAGTAAAAGGAGAAGGCTCTGCAAAGTGAACGAAGTGTTACATTGCAGACAGCAGTTGCATATCAAATAATTCATCCCTCCTCTTCTACTCTGCATGTTTAAAAAGACCCAAGTTTGAGTTAAAAGTACACCAACATGGTGTTTGTATCTTCTTATACTCTGCAGATTTTTCTGATTCAGGTATTGTCATTAAGATGCCGCAGAATGTCTACAGAGGGTAAAGAGAAGGCTCTGAATCAATGCTCAGACAATAATTCAGTTCCATCTTGCCTCCTCAGTGGAGGAGCTGCATGAGGGTTAGATAGATGGTCCATTTCACAGTGATCACTGCTGTTCTTATTGATCTTCCAGTGCAGGTCTAGCCTGAGTCGAGATACGCTGCTGTAGAGATGTGTGCATAGCAGAGGAGGAAGATAACATGCACTGAAAAGTGAAAGTGAAACAACTGTGTCATTTAGTCAAATTCCATTTTTCAATTGCTCTAACTTAAAATCATGGGGTTCTTTTCTTAATAAACTTGTCCCGTTCAGTTGGTCTGAAAGCAAAAAGCAAATATCTTGGATTCAATTAAAAAAAAAACATTTTACTGAAATAGTATTTTTACTTACCAGAGGTTTCCATTAATCAATCAATCAATCAATCAATCAATCTTTATTTATATAGCGCCAATTCATAACAAACGTTATCTCAAGACGCTTTCCAAGCATTAAAGCGTTAAGCGTTAACAGGTCTAGACCTGTAAATGTTCCATGTCATGTGACCCCATGACCCCATGATGTCATCAAGTGTCAGCTCTGATGAACTGACTTTTGCTGCTGCCATTACTCTGGACTTGACAGGAACAAAAGTGATTTTAATAAAAATTTTGGCATTTGAATCACGGAATCATGGATGAAGAAAATCCACCCTCAGTTTACTGCGCCTGTGTCATAGCGATGACCGCTCCCCAGTTTTAAAACTTCTAGTTTAGTCTATCGAAGTTATTCCCAGAATGCAGTTGATAAGGGAGTCCAGTGTTATGGTGTATACAAGCAGTGGCAGCGCCATGGAGCACTGGGAGAAGAGCAAGTTTCATGGCTATCTCTAGAACTCATGGGAAGGTAATTACAGATGACACATTGCCCATTTCTTTAATATACATGTTAAAGCATGTTCTTCACATTCTTGTGACTAAAACAAACATACTGACTCGGGTATATTACTTTGCTCCACAGTTTGACTTGAAGAAACCTAATAATAATACTTGTAACAAAATTAGAGTATTTTAATGACTTGTCTCAAAGTAAAAGTTCAGCTTTGATGGAATTATAAATATTAGGTTTGTTCCCATTGAAAAATAATGTTTAAACAAATTAGGGCAAAGTGTTTGGTGTTCATAATGAATTATCTTTTCACTTTGTGTGAATGTAAATTTTTGACTTTGGTAAAGAAAAAAAAAAGATATTGCGTTAAATTTTAATGTTCAGCCAAATCAAAAATATAATTTTAGAAAAACTAATTATTTTAGGTTTAACAAATCAGAGTAATTTTTTCAAGTTGGTCCAAAGTATCATTTTTTTCCAATATGCACTAACCGCCTTGAGCTCCCACACCAACATAGTAAGAAAGATAAACTGAGGGTACTGTGTGTGCTGGTAAGTTTGGGAGCATGATACTTTTCTATCACGCTTTCTTATATGCTTTATTCATCACAATATTCATTGCGGTCACAGTTATAAAAAAAAGATACACGACACAATGCTGTCTGTGTTTTGTCTCATACATGAATGTTTGCTTTTGTCGTCCCTTTTTGTTCTTTCTGAAGGAAACTTTCTGCTACAGTGCCCACACAGTATTGAGTAAGCATCTGGAATGAGTCATAGCCCCACTAATGGAAATCCATTTAGCTTTGTCTGAAGTATAAGTCTGCGCAGGGAAGCATATCGTCACACTGAACTAAACGCAGGGCTATCTTTCAGCAGAGGGAGGACAAGCCTTCAACCCTCAAGGTGAAATCACCTCCTAAACCATCAACAGAAAAAAAGAAAGGGATGATGGGGTCATTTTGAGACCAAACAATGAAAAAGAGTTGGTGTGTTACAACTGATTGCATCTCTATCAAACTATTTCTCTACTTTTAACTGCTTTCTCTCTGGAGAGATGACTAATGATGGAATTTCTATGCAGTCAGGGGCAAACACTGATTGAAAAGTGAGTGTCCTCACTGAAAGAATTATCTGATCCGTATGAAAGCGCCACAAAGGCTCTGAAATATGAGGCAAAATGCAGATCCATGGATCATTAATATTTACATATACTTTGAGCCAGGGAGAATTGGATTTTGAGGCAGGCCTTTTAGTGTAATGTATGCGTTCTGGCTCTTTATTGTGACGTGGCTGAAGCCTGAGAGGCAAACTGTGAATACATTTGAAGTGAATCGTTTTAATGGAGACATGAAAGAAGGCCTGTGAAGGTCAGTTTTTCATTGCTGCTGTGAGCAAACGCGCTTTTCTCAAGTGTTTGGAATATCAGACATCAAAAAAATGTATGTACTGTAAGTATATATATATATATATATATATATATATATATATATATATATATATATATATATATATATATATATATATATATACATATATATATATATATATATATATATATATATATACATATATACATATATATAATTTTGACACTTCAAGATTCATGAAACCATTTCAACATGTACAAGCAGTCAACTGAAACAGCCAAAGTTTAGTTTCAAGTTCATTGAAAATTCCATCTTCTCCAGCTGAGGAGGTCTGAGTGTCCCTATTAAAGTGACAACACAACAGCTGAATGAGCAATGAGCTCCATCACTTTTTTTTATATCTCTTTGATCATCCCCTCTTCACTTTCTATCACTACTCTGCTCTCTGTCTCTTTCCAAATCACAACATTTCAGATTTCATCATATCTAACCCATCTTTGAAATCTCTTCTCAGTCCATCCAAACAAAAACTTTTCTTCTGAATACTTAAGGGATAAACAAAGAGCCCCCCCTCTCTACAAACTCAAACACATACAGTATATTTTATTCAGTAGCCGTTCACCGGGCTCTCCCATGAAAATGATAAAATGTCCACATTGTAATTCACCACCGACAGATAATGAGAATTCATTATCCCTTGTTCTTTATAAAACCTGATTTCTCCAGCTCTGCAGCCTGATTTTCAAACATTTCATACCTCTGATTCTGAAGATACCCTCCCACTTCCAGTTTCACAATTTTTAGGGAAAAGGGTCAGGACCCACACACAATTTCACTGGCAATCAAAAGAAAGTGTTTCCTTCCAACAATAACACAGACAAAGTGTGGTCATTGGAAACTTTAACGGCTGTGTATTAACAGTGTGTGTGGGACCGGCACCTGTCTTATTGCTCTCCAGATGCTCTGCTCTAACATCAGGTCATTCAGAGTCACGGTGAGATTGGTCCTCATCCAGCCACTGATTCAGTCTGGTCTTTTAAAGCCAGATGACATTACTGCAGCTCTGAGCCTGTGTCCTCAATTTACTCTAACAAGGCTCACACAGACAACTATAAAAGTGTTGGCTGTCTATTAATACCAGGAATCACCTGCTGTCTGTGAAACCATCTGCTTTTGTTACTGTGACTGTTTAAAGCATCTCTGGGACTCTGAGTGCAGGAGTTGGCTGGTACAGATTGTATTAATTAAATGAGTCGTGAAAAAGAGATAACTGCAGGCTCTTTCAGACATGGTACTGAGACTGTATCCTGGGCATGGTTTCCTTTTTCTCCAAGCTTCCTACAGAGTATGAAAAGTACTGATTTCACAGTAATGAATATAACTTTACATATCTTTAACATCTAAGCTGTTCTACATGACTTAAACACTTTATAGAGCTTTACACAGAGTGCCGGAAAAAGCTGAAGCAGCCGGTTGGAGTTTAAATGTGTCCAGCATTTAAACAAACATACTTGAGTGAAGATGTATTGAGATGCTGAGTTAACTGAATGGGGCTTTTGTTATAAGCCATTTCCTCCTGTTTCAGTCTGTATGCTATGTCAGAAGATGACCAATAAGAAGATAAAAAAGTGGGATCAGTGCTCTCATGTAATTCTCAGCACAAGGCAATGACTTCCCCCTCTTCCCAAGATTTCACTCCATTCTGCACACAGCGTACAAACATACACGTGCCATTGGATGTTGTAAGGTATGTGATATGTTAAACCAGTCGGGAAATCCATGCACCCTCTCATTCAGCATGAATCTGTGTTTTTACACTTGAGTATGTTACTGATGGAAAGCAAAGCGGGGAAATTCAAGCTCTGATGGATGCAGCCACTAAGCCTCCAGCTATCAATCAGCTCCAGCTGATTCTGAATGCTGCTCACCATGTGCTGCTCTCTGTCCTGGGGTGAAGGAAGAAAAGTCAGCTATTTCTCGCTGTCTTAGTGTGGGCACCAGCAACTTAATCACAGAGATTCTCTGCCTCAGTCCTCTGGGCCCGGAGCCTTGACTTGTCTCTGCACAATGTTGTGTCTGAAGCGACAGGCTGGACAAACAGATTGGCTGAAGCCAGATAATGAGGCCTGGTATTGTTCAGCTGAGAGAAAGGGGAAAAACACATATAGGTTGGGTTATAATCCCCAATTAGCTTTTATATTTGTGCGCTGCAAAGATGCACTTGTACCACTCGTCCTCCTAACTGCAATCTGCTCTTTTGCTTCCTCCTTTATATTCCTGACATCTTGAAAAAGTATTTCCTGCTTCTTGTATCCATAACTACCTGGGCAGCAACAACATGACTGACCACACTCAATAGGTCACCTGTTATCTGTCAGCCCTCCCCTTCATGAAACCAACTGTGGATTAATTCAGACATTTATAACAAAACTGACATCTATTAAAGCGGCGCTCGATGGAGCAGCAGGGCTGACTCTGGCCACTGAGATGGTCATGGGAAGGGAAGCAGCCTCCCAACCCAACCTAATACTGCCTCATCACATTTGAGATCATTTACAGCACAACTTTAATGCAAATTAATCACTTTGTTGAAGCCTTCCTGGAAACTATAATCAAATATTTTGCTAAACATTCAGTAATTAACAGAAGAAAATTTGTCCTTCAGATTTATTTTTATAATTCTATGATTCATCAGCACCACCAAGAAAATCATCTGCTGTGCTGCTTCAAAAAAGTCAAAACACACTCTCAGGGACCCATCACACCCAGCACAGCACCATTTTGAACTGCGGCCTTCAGGCAGAAGATACAGGACGGTGAATCCAGGACAGAGGTTGAAAAATAGTTTTTATCCAACAGAAGCAAACCATTTGATTCTTTGTTGCTTGTTTTATTTATCACCATTTATGTTCATCTGCTGTTATTATGCTTTCACTCCATTACTACTGCTCCTTCATGCATCTCTTTGCACCGATAAGGATAACATTTTAATTCTGATCTGCGTAAAGACCTATTCTATTCTATTCTATTCTATTCTATTCTATTCTATTCTATTCTATTCTATTCAACATGTTGACTTGAATTTAAAGAAAGTTAAATTTATAAATTGTACAATAATTTCTAGTGTTAAAGTCCCTTCAAGGAGTGGGACAAGGATGTGTCATTAGGTCTGCAGGTAGATTTATCTTTATTTACTTTACATTCTAATATATATTTATATCTTATTCAAATCTTTGTTTTTCTTTTTATATATATTTCTTAACATATTTATTTTAAACATTAAATTTGGGGCTTAAGTCAGTGTCTGCAGGTCAACTCGTATGCAGGAATTCATAATTTGTCACCCTTGATTGAAATGCAACAGCCTACAGTTAGAGAAGTGTTCTGATGCCATCTTGTGGGAATTGTTAGGAAACACACACACACACACACACACACACACACACACACACACACACACACAAAGTGGAGAGTGTGAGTAATTCATCCCACTCATCCAGCACACCACCTCCTGTTCCAGCCATGAACCTCAGGAGGATGTTATAAGACCTGTGTACACACTA
The DNA here is from genome assembly GCA_030710495.1 of Labroides dimidiatus. Taxonomy (NCBI): domain Eukaryota; kingdom Metazoa; phylum Chordata; class Actinopteri; order Labriformes; family Labridae; genus Labroides; species Labroides dimidiatus. Next base: position 17,142,580 of record CM061144.1, on the reverse strand, counting down.
CACTGAGTCATCTTAGATCTACCCTCTACAATGTTCTGGGAAAACGACACTGGTGCAGTGTTGTCACATTTCAGCTGGCAATCTCTGCATGTTTCTCAGATGTCAGAGTATGACCTCTGTCAAATCAATGTCAAGACTCTGGAACATCATTAACTTCAACAGAAAGAAGACTGTAAACACCAGGAGTTTGGATCGTAAGAAGGGCTTCAAATGAAAGAACAATATCACAGGACTGAAAGCTGGAAGGATCAAGAGACTGATGTCAAGCAAAAAAATTGAGAAGTGTCTGGAGAGTTGCATCCAGAGTTTGAAGAATGAATCAATGAATTTTTTTGTTTCTTTGTAAATTTATTATGTAATAAACTATTTTCTTTTGTGCATTGGTCCAAGTGATGAAATCATAGGTCTTCAACCGAGCCCTACTCATTAGTTGAAACAAATGTAATATGAGGTGCACTTCAGTTAGCTACGTATGGTTCAGTCCAATACAAAAAGTAAACTAAAGCCACAAATATCCACAGGGACAAGAGATATTTCATAAAATTCTTTATTCATAAACTTGATGCAAGTTTACAAATTACTTTACATGGTCAAAATCACCCTTGCAATGGAAAAAAAATGAAACCAAACCAAAGCATGCTTACAGTGCATAACTTTATAACCCGGCCACTGCAGTTAATGAAGCATGGTAAAGAACCCAGATTCAGGCTAATTCAGACCTCAGACCAATGTGTGACTCGCCAAAGCAGAGAAGTTAGTCAGATGACATGAGACGGTGTAAGAGACGCTGTTTCCAGTGCACAACAGATTTGAACACACCGTTGTCCCAAAGGTCAGGTAATGAATGTAGGCTTGCAAGTGGTCTAATGGCACACAAATCTGCAATGCTACTTTAAGATGGGAATCCTGGCATCTTTAGGAGGAACTCTAAGCAGGAAGGATGTCCTGCTGCTCCATGTGTCTCATATAATACCTGACCTGGTTCAAGAAGTCGAACACAGAGAGAAGTTATCCTGTGCACTGATGTAGGATAATAAGTAGGCAAATTATTAAAAATTGATATATCTAGTCTTTTTACTACCCTACCTAACCTCTCTTCACCTTCAGTAGCTTGGGGGGAAAACACCCATTTATATATTGACATGCAAAATACAGCAATATCAAAAAACAGGGTAGAATGTGGTCTGAAAACTTTGTGAAGCGCAGGACAACCACCATCGGAGTATTCCAGAAGCTTGCTTGGGAATCACTTATCAACCTGAAAATACTTAAGAGCGTGAAATTTGACAGCAAACCTCACAGTAATGCCTTTTCTTAACACAAAGGCATCATTTTTAAAATGGCCCAACAAAATATTTACTTGTCCAATTTTGCATTTTATGACGATACTCCAAAGCAATCTTTTTCGAAGTGTGCAGTATGAATTCCTGAGTTTGCTTCTCCAGAGAATGCAGGGGTGGGCTCGACAATGTGACCGCAATGAAGTGATCAGTAAATTTACCAATGGCATCACAACAACTAACAACCATGCCAGAGAGGAAAAGCGATGTTGAGATTTGTGTTGAAACATGAAAGCAGGGTAAAACCCGTCATACACCTCCAGCAAGTCCAAACAAAGTTCAGAGAGTGCTGTATGTTTTGTAACCATCTCTGCCCGCTTTAGAGATATTGGTGGCTGAGGTTAGGATCACTGAGAAAATCAAAACTGAGGAATGTCTGTATGAATTAGCATAACTAAGCTTTCTATGCTGGTTTTTCAGGACAATATACTTAAAACAATGCAAGTAACCACACAATAGAACACCCACAACAAACGTGTAACTGCATTAATTGGAATGATCCACACAGTTTTCTGCATATTATTCACATTACATCAAAGACCCGGCACGCCGAGAGGGGCAGCAGTGCTGAGAGTGGTTATGAATAGTAACCAGAGAGGTGATCATGGGAAGAGCTGGCTCCTTTCCTGTGGCAAATCTGAACAAATATTTATCAAACTGACAGAAATATTCTGGAAATGGAATAGACTCCAGTCGATCTCCCCAGGTGTGAAGCCAGAAGGTATACGGTCGAGACTATTGCTGTGAATTTGAAACTCTGGCTGCATTTTAAAAGCCAGCCGTGAGGTCGAAGAAAGTCAGAAGGTAAAGGTCACTTTTTTTTCCCTCCGAGACGGTTAGTTATGAGTGCCATAATGGCAAAGTGCTCAGGATGTGAACCAGCTACAGAAACTAAGCAGGTGACTACACTTTAAGCTGTTAAGACTTATTTTCTTCATTACGCCAACACTCCTCAAGACTCTGTCTTCACTGCATAGCCTTTCTGAGGTTCATCCGGTTTGTGATTCGATACGAAAAGCCAAACATCTGGAATGCCAGAGGACACCTGTATTTGTGCCATTATTGTTACGGTGTCTGTAGTTAAGATATGCCATTAAAATGAGGGGAATGGTTCTGTAAATGTTGCCAATAACATGAGGATTACAAATCAATACTTGGAAAAAAAAAAAAGAAAAACAAAACTGCAGTAGTCATTAAGCTTACATAAGAACATGGCGTACTTTTGTTTCCTTCTGCAAGAGTATCCATGAAGCAACTTTTTCTTATTCTAAATGGGTCTCGAGAAGTTGCAGATCCCCTGCTGTTATTAGTCAAGGGTTTATAGTAATAGTCTCTGCTAAGCCAAAGACCCAGACAATGTTACATTATAAACAATTAAATCCTTTTGCAGAAATACAAATTTACATGTTTACACATGGAGTTAAAATCAACTACATTACAGTGTGATCATATCCAAACACGCCCCTGCTTTGCTTGCTCATGTTTCTAGCCACACGCTGAACCCATCCTGCAGGGAGATGTCCCACTGCTGGTTGTGATGATAACAGCAGGATGTTGTTCTTCATTTGGCCTGTCCAACCCAGGCTAGAAAAGTCCTCTTATCCACCCCCAACCACCTCAGAGCTTCAAGCTTTAAAAGATAAGAGGTTTTGGAAGCAAGCTAGCCTCAGAAGCACATTATTCCAGATGAGGGATCTTGGCATTTTTCAAGATAATGCATGAGCACAATAGTACAGAGGCTGTCCGTGGAAAGAACAGGCAGCGGTTTTCCCACTGCCTTCATTTAAATATCTTCCCAGCCATCACCGCATCCCATCAGGGAATGTCACATGCCATTCTTAGATCCAGTTTGTGGCCAGGGAGGCAGAGTCCAGCGACTGGAGCAACACACTGCTGGATAAAGCCATGCCACACCTTTCAATTTACAGCCAGCAGGTAACCTCGGCATGCTCAACGCCAAAACCAGAAGGGTGACTTTACGCAATACTGAGCCCACCTGTGCCATAGAATAGGATGATTTTTGTTATGAAAACTTAGATCGTAGAAGACAAAAGATGTACACAGAGATAAATATCTTATGAGACAACACTCTTGCGAGTAGCTGATGAAAACGTCAGGTGGAGTCGTGTGTTTATGAGCTTGTTCCTGGGTGGTCACTGAAAGACAAATTTGCTTTGGAGTTCAGACTCTCTTGAAGAGAACAGAATGGTTTGCAGGAATTTAGAAAAATTATATTGGTCTCAAGGAAGAAATAATCAAAGACATGTGGTCCCAGTGCAGGAAAGGCAAGAGTGTGTTTAGCCATCCTCCTTTGGGGGTGTGTACCAACCTGGGGAAAAAAAGAAGAAACAGGTATATTTCCCCATTTGTAATTATTCACTATCTAGTTTCACTGACAACTGATACTGTGATGGTTTACATGATTTCTGCAAACTGAGTGTTTTCCGTCTCAGTGGCTTATACCAGTATATATTATACCAATTATACCAACTATGTCAGCCATATTTGGTGCAGAAATCCATAACACCAGGGGGCACAAACGGTCCAGAATTTAAAAAAGGCTCAGCAATACTTTCAAATATTCATATTAATAGTCTACTAAAACTAAATATTGCTCAATGTGTCCTGACTGAGTGAAATTCATTAGCATTTTTCCTCCTAAAATGAAGATTCATATGTAGTGAGGCATTTTCAAAAGGCTAAGGAACAAACAAAAATGGACCAAAGATAAATCCCAGTGATAAGGATCTTATCTTGTTGATTCTATTATCAGTTTAATCTGCAAGTGACAGTCAGTGCTGCATAATGAATAAGTGTAAAACTTCATCAGGAAAGTTAAACTCACACTCAGAACAGTTCCTTAACTTTTGTATTTAGAGCCAATGATGTGCCTGAACACGTTGTTGGTGGATCGTTACATGTGTGTGTTTTAAACACATAAACACATCATTGACCTTTACATTGATGTTTACTGTAGTTTCCACTGTTTCTTTGAGAAGATATAAAATGTGTTGGATGAATATTGCACTGTAAAGTTTTGGCTTGAGCCTTAAGACTTACACTCAAATTACAAAGATAATATATATTTTATATATTATATATGTTTGATTTGATATGGGTCATACATAATTCTCTGTTCTGAGTTTTCAGAGCTTTTCAAAACATGTTAAACATTATAGATAATAAAAATACCTTTAGTAAATTTATCTGAATGCAGTTGTAGAGCTTGATGGCACATTTAAGTGGTACACTTGGGTTTTCATGGCTTTAGATTTGATATCTTTTTATGATCACAAAGTGGCATATTGTAATTCATGGAGGAAGTGAAAGTGACCGAGGGTTTAGAATTGAAGCATAAAAAAGCTGCAATTTTCCTCTACAGGAAACAATTTCCAAGTGTGAACATTTGTTTCAAGTTAAAACACATAATTCTGAATAACTACACTACACAGAAAGTGATCTGAGTTGTCAATAAAAAAAAGTAATTCCACAACTAACTAATGGTGCAATAATTTTGAGTTACTGTCCAATGAAAAATCAATTAAATCTGTTTTCCCACCTGTTTCAGGTGACTGTTATTTCACTGCTAAATGTTATGACCATCTTCCACCCAACTCCCTTAAAACTCATTACTTGCTCCTGCATCCTACCACTGTCATCAATGTCCAATCAAAACATGACTAAAGATAAAAGATGATGCAGCATTGGGGGACTCATTTTCAGAGACTTTCAAAGTTTCCCTCTACAGTTCATGTGATAATGAAATCTATAACTTATAATGAAGTCTGTCGACTAGATTGAATCCACTACAGATGGACTCGCGTTGGGGTGTAGTAACATCTTAAGGATCTATAGATTGATATTTTTATGAATGAGGTATTGTGGTTCATTTTTGATTTTTGAATGAAAGTTGTGAAAACCCAAGTGTACGGTTTCATTTTTTTGGACATTATTTGTGCTACTGTACTGATGAAGGAAACATTTATCTCTCAAAACTAATAAATAAAGCCATCAATGAAATGCTAAACCATTCATCACATGAGTTTTGATCAGAAGCATTCATCTTTAACCAGATGATATGCTGTTCAAAAGATGTTTCCATTTTCTTTGGATGCATAAACTTTTCATTTCACTTAAGTTACTGGAAAGTAAAATTTCTTCACTCAAGCTTCAATCAATTGGCTCTTTGGCTCACATAAGCTCAAATAAGACTCATAGAATAAACTGTGGCCTGGTTCATCTTGGCGTTTAAATACAGGTATCCACCCTTGAAAGTCATGTTGACAGCACAGTCAACTTTTAAGGTGTAATTCTAAAATGAATAAAAATCACTGCATTTTGATTCCTATGTACCTCACTTTCTTTGTGTGTTACATTTATCTGTACCCTGCTTTCCTAAATCCTCCATCACTGACACCAGCTGTAATGATGTGGACTAAATAGATGTAAATGTCCCCGTTTGGTACATACACACAGTACAAGCACTCATTTCAGCTGTGATGCATAGGAGGGATTTGGTTTCAGTAAACGAGGTCAGTGATGCACTCACAAAAACACTGGAAACAAAAACACTCACCGTTCTTTTCATGGATCTGAACCAGGGATTTGTAGGACTGCTGTGCTCTGGCAAGATTGTACTGGTTCTGCGTTAAAGATGAAAGAGAGAAATCAACCTTAAGAGCATACCTGGGAATTTTATGACAGCAGAGAATACAGAATGGTGACAGCTCTTCTCTGAAAGTAAAAAAAAAAAGCTTATCATCACTATCTCCAATTACAAGAACAAACTAGAGTGTGCTGCAGGATGATCAACACAGAACACATTCTCTGCTTGTCTGACCATGCAGAGTTTTTCCACGCACACCTGGTCAGTGTTAACATTAGATCTGCCTTTGCACCTGTCATTTTATGGCTACTAAACCACAAAGGACCTCAACTAGGTCTGTGTTATTTAGTAAGAAAAGTAATTTCATAACTGCACATTTCCCAGAATTGAAACCAAGGCTTTGATGAAACCAAATATATATCTAAATGACTCTACACTAATGCAGTCCTTGAATATTTTGGGTGGGACTCACTTGCCTTGCATTCAAGAAGATTATTTTAACATAACACTCAGTACTCATTTTTATTGCATTATTTTCCCTGCTGAAGTTTTCAGTTTGGTTCAGTTTACTTGTGGGGGCTTTTTACAGTGTAACAGTCAACAATTAAACCAAATCTCTGCGTTGAGCAGCCCTGAGGCAAAGATAAAAGATTGTGGTTTCTTTCTAAATTGTGCGTTTGAAAGATAAAAACTTCTATTTTAATCCATACTACAGGCCACATAATGGCTTGTTTGTCACCCATGCTATAGGCCATGACACTACAAACCTCACTGGGTCAGGTTTTTTTCCATTTACATGGGTACATTCAGTGGTTGTGCGTTTGGCTGTGAAAGCAGCAGAGATACAAATAACTTACACCAAATACATCCTGTGTAAACACTTAACCCTTCTTTAAAGATGCTTTTTCCTCCATGTAAAATTAGAGTGACCCTTTAATGATTCTATAGTGCTAAATCTGATTTGTAAGTATAACACCCAAAAGGGCCTTGTCACCTCCTCTGACTAATTTAATAACACTGGTTGACAAAAACTTAAAGGTGACTTCCTGATGGAAAAAAAAAAGTCATATGCTGAGTCATTATACTGCTGAACTTATACAACAGGGATCCAATCAATGCTTTCACAAAAGCCAAAGCCATACTAGAAAAACTGCTCTGTAAAAATATGCCCCCTTAAGCAGCCATGTTCAGTTCATGTCCATCTAATGTCCCCACGGATCAAAAGCATAACTGCACAAGAAGGTTGTTACACAAGAAATCTAAGTAACCTCAGTAATCCTCATTACACAGGAGAGGATACATGAAAATAATTCACAAGAGGGACAATTATAAGGAAAGATTCAGTATTGAAAACAGGTTCAAGAGGGGGGAGTGCCTACTAATTGATCTCAAATGGCAATATTCCCACAGACTGATGAAAAATAACTAAACAACTAGCGATGCATCGAAATTCCGGCTGAAAATGGCCCAAGAGTACATCTTCAGTTTTTCGTCTGAAAGAGTTTTATCACAAAAGCAACATGGCTGAAACAGTGACATGGCTAAAGCGTGTGATGCGTGCACAAGAAATGATCCAGATCCCAATGACTGTGGAGAACCTGCTTGGAGAGGGAGACGTGCAGAGTGCAAGTGAGGGAGAGCAGGACATAGAAAAAAAGACCCGTCGCTCTGAACCAGAAGATGGACATACCCCTAGATCTGGTCTAAACTCTGTTCTTTTATTCAACAGACTAAAGATATTTGTCCTATTTAAATGGTGGGATGGTTAAGTGTCCACAACTCTCTTCTGCTCACGGCAGTTCCAACCCGATGCACAGACACGAACACATGAGTGCACATACACACACATACACACACACACACGCACAGAGACAAGTACACTACATGTAGAACAGAGAGTCCAGAAAAATGTCACAACCATCACAAGAGATGCAGAAAAAATTCTGCCTTTGTAAAGCACCCCCAGACCATCTCTGTGAAGAAGGCATTATTCTTTGAAGCATTAATATCAATTTATGCTATGATACTAATGATTGGAATGATAATTTTTCGGTTTCAGTTTCGGTTTCGGTTTCTGTGTTTCTTCATTTTGGGGTTTTGGCTTTGGCCAAGAATTTTCATTTCAGTGCATCTCTATAAACAACACATAAATTTCCTCAAGGCTTTTCCAGCATATCTCATTCAAGACATGAGACTTCCCCTCAGAAAACACACATCATAACAATTCTTTATTTGGATCCCTATTAGCTACCACAAAGTGGTTGCTAGTCTTCTTGGAGTCTGCACAAATTATTCTAAATTCCAAGGTGATGTTAGGTCAAAGGATTTTAACCAGTATTCCTGAGAGATTGCTTTCATAATAAGATGGAAAGACAGAAAACCACAATTTATAACAACTCCAGATAAGACAACATTTTGAGGCAAAAAGAGAACATGAAAAACAACAAACAAGTCTGAAATAAATAAAGTGATGCGTCAAAACCGGATTTGCATTCATAAGACTCCATTTGTGAGAGGAATATCTATGCCTCCATGGTATTAATCTAATCTTGTTACAGGCTGCAGGCTTCTCTGAGAAATGTAGAAGTCATCATTCAGAGAGCATATTAAGTACTCATGACAACAACTGCAAAGTGGTGAAAAAAATCAGCACCTTCTCTACCTAACCCAACTGTGACACACTGCATTTTTCTGTTTAAGCGGATTGAAACACATTTGACTTACACTGCAGCAGATGATTCTCATAAAGCTCACTGCTAAGATTAACACAATGTGGCCACGACCACAACAGCCAGTGTGAAGTCAAAGTCATCACAACACATTTCCTGACTTGAAGTGAAACCTCTGCAGCTTCCTCACTTACTTTATTGGCTCCGAACTGCACTCTGGCTTTTCCTTTGACTAAAGTGGCATTGATCTGCATGATGACAGACTCAATGGAATAGGCACTGCTCCAACCCTGCAAACAAAACAATAGATGCCACCATAAGTGGGGTTTAAGAACTTTGATGTAGAGTTTTATTATGTACAGTGTCAATTCACAGATTTCAGGCCTAATGCATAGACATGACATACCTGTTTGGTGAGAAGTTCCATGCACAGGGCACCTCCTCCAAGAACATACCTAAAGCAAGAACGGAAACAATCATTAGAACGACACATTACAGCCTTCTCTCAAAAAGACAATATTTGAACATCTTTTCCACTAGCTTAGCTTCAACTTGAAAAGTGTCTTTGAGGATTAAAAAACTTTAAAATGTGATGGTTAATGAACTCACCCTCCAGAAAGCACTGGTGAAACCACACGCACAAACGGAGGATCAAAGGGGAAATTATCCTAAGGGGAAAAACCGACAAAAAACGTTATTTTTCTAAATTCAAAGAAAACTTAATGGTCTTCCAATTTTATAAATGCAGACATTTTTACTCACTTTATATGAGAAGTTTAGTAAAATGTAGTCCATGCCTTCTTTTTCCTTTAGCACTTGTAAATCACTGTGTAAGGGGCTATCTGGATCCACCCTGTTGGATGTCAAATCATGCAATTAGTCATAGTTTATGCTTGAAGAGAGGAGACTAAAACAGCAGTAGTTGGTACTTACGTCCTTAGTTTGACGTGCCATTCATACAGGCTGTCATTAACAAGCTCGACAGAATAGATGCCTGCAAAAGAAATTCATTAATAAGATAAATCAGATGTTTTCCACTGATTCCAAGATTAACTGTTTAGAGAAACTTGAAGGCAATGCTGTTAGGCTTCAAATATAACTACAACTGTCAACTGATTCTGCAAAATCTAATCTTGCTGAAAAGTGAGGAGTGTCACAAAATTCAAGAGGACTGTGTAATCTACTGGTTTCAGGTGAGGCTGTTCAAACCCCACCCTTTGGATTAAATCATGACATAGATGTTAACATTTGTCAGACAATGACAGATATTTTTGCATGAATGGATAAGGATTAACTGATCTTTATTTTTCTCAAGGGTTTGTGGTTGAACGTGCTTGTATTCCTTTCACTTAGATGTGGAACAAAGAGCACTGTTCAGTGTGCATACCTGTCTTGTAACTCTGAGACCTGTAGATCTCTCTAAGCTCCTTCATCAGGCGATCAGAAGCTTGCACTGAACCAGACACAGCCCCCTGCAAAACACAAAACAAACGTAACACTAAAGACAAACAACAGTGCGCTGCAGTTCACCGTGGAGTTTAAACACATTACATGCGCTTAACATGTGCCACCATAAGAGAGAAGGCTTGGAGTCTCAAATATTTTAAAAACATAAAAAAAAAAGTGTGCATGAAAAGCATGTAGAATTTACTCATATTTATGATATAATACTTAAACACATGCAATAAATCAAGACAGCCCCACAGCTGAGCCATATAACAGGACAATGAGAAAGCCGAGAGCCCCGCTCAGAAGAAAAACAAGTCTTTAAACAAGTCAGTGCTGCCTTGAGGGGCAGACACTTGAAGACATATGGGCGAAAGAAGGTCACATTTTTTATTGTCATTTATATTTATGGTCTGTGTAACTTCTGCCTTCTTTAACTTTTTACAATCTGTTTACCTATAACCATTAAAAGAGAAAAAACTGAGAAAATACATCAATGTATTGTATGAATGTGGAGTGGTGGAGTGAATGCATTACATATAGCTGATGGCTTCTGCCATAGCATCACCTTGCCATCAGTGTGTGAATGTGATGTGATTGGGTGAATGAGGCTAGCAGTGTTTGAGTGGTCAGTAAGACTAGAAAAGAGCTATACAAGTACTGGTCCATTTACCATTTATTTACCATCAAATGACAGCTTTAACATCATCCCACAGTGTGTAAAAACAGTTTTTGTTCATTTGTGTTTCTGTTTCCTGTCCTTTACAAACCAAATACTTACATTCAAGTGGTCCTGCCTCTGGTTCTTTCGGATCTTCTCTAGGATGGCCAGATTCTCCTTCTCAATGCCATCGTCCTCAGATTTCTTCCCATCTACAGGCTCTTCTTCTTTCATTTCATAATGGTCCAGATCCTCTATGTCCTGTTGGAACAGATTTTATATTTTATACACTCTAAATATTTTAAAGTCTGCCATAAATACATGCAAAACTAGTAGTAAAGAGTAAAGACAGCACATGGATCATGCAAGTCAGAAGATGTAGTGCAACATGTTCAGCAGATAATCCTGTGTATGTGGAACCATGTGTAAAACTGTCATCCTCAATACATGACACATTTCCCACACCACATTTTGTGCATGTTTGCCTTTTCAATACACTAAATCCATTTACATTCCTCCTGAACTAGAGGTGTGACTAAAATAGAAAAGACTTGATGACTTACCTCTCCCATCTCTTCCTCCTCCTCTTCCTCAGAAGTGACCTCTTCTGTCCCATGCTACACAAAGATACAATACACAAGGCATTAATCAGTCTGAATTATGTGAATGCTCTTTTTATTCTACAACCAACATTCTTAACCATGACCAAAGACGTCATAGCAGGGGGAAAGTGGGACCGACTACCCAAGGCCCCAGTGGAAAAAGTATCCATTAGTAGGCTTGAAATGAACACTTCCTCTAGTTTGCGTTGTAATTTTTAAAGTTTGCGCGGTTGTTAGTTGAATTAAAAAAACAAACATAAATAGTCACAATTCTTTACTCTCCGAATGAGCCCCCTCACTACTGCTGTGTGTGCATAATGGTTCAGTCCACCAACCCCGACGAGTCAACAGCATTTGACTACTCTCAACCTAGTCAAGTGAGTGATGCTGCAGCACCATCTCCCTCCAAAAGACAGAAAAAAAATCTGATTTAAAAAAGAAGTAAGCTATGAGGTTTTTCTCCTTTTTCAAGGGGGGAAAACAACTCATGCCTTGTAGTAAAACAGCCCACTTAAGAGTATCTGATATCAGTAGATTTACACAAGCACTAGCTTTGAAGCTCTGCAACTGCCTTAATAACACAATGTTTGTATTCTTTTTTTTACTGTAAGTATTTTATCAATACAAGAATACTTTTATTCATCACCAAAACAGTGTGACCAGCAGTGGATAAAAAAAAAATTCATGAGACTCCAACTCTAAATTGCTGAGGAAAAAAAATAGTAAAAAGTGAAAAGCATCAAATGCTTGAAAATGTTTAAAATGCAGCAAAGTGGAATATATCTCCTGGTGCATCATAATCTGAAATCTTTCATGAAAAATAAACTAGAATTTACAGTTTATGATCCACACTTTTTGAAGTACTGTGCCAACTTTTAACTTAAAGGGACTGTGAGGACTTTCTAGGTGGTCTTGAAAAAGACTCATTTCTAGATATATGCTCAATCCTAGTCCAAGGCTTAAAATTTATTATGTAAGAGATTATCAGCACCAATATAGGTTATTTCTAAAAGCTACTTCATAGCTTCCCGGTCGGGTCGGACAGGACTGGATTAATTTACGACATGTTGAAGTCTCTATAACAACACCCCGCTGGCTGACAAAGTTTAGTAGTGAGAAGGGAGATCTGTTTCCTCTGCTGAAAACAATTACTGGGATTCAGCAATGGTGGACACTAGTGCTGAACTGTAAGAGAGAAAACGCAAAGGAAAGTTAAACAGGAGACTGAGGGTACAGTCACACTGACCAATCATACTGTGCCCAAGCACGCTACAGCCCTAAACTCAAGTTCATTTGGCCAGGATGACCGCAAGTATACCATGCATTAGCATGGTGCACTTCTCCTCTTTGGCATGCGTTGGGGGGGGTGTGCTTTGGCACAGTGCACTTCATGCACAAGCACGCAAACATGATCGCTGCGACTGCTCCTCTCGACAGTCATTTTAAGCAATAACAGCGAGGGCAGTGTCGTACCAAAACAACTAAACATGAGCCAAAAACTCACTAACATCGTAATCCTGTTCTGTCTCTCTCATTATGCTGACTCTGGTGAGACCGTAGGTGGGCCATGCGTGTGCCTAAAGTCTGGTTCATGTTGGAGTAGTGTGACTGTACGGGGGAGAGGGGCAATCACGCTTAAGTACGACATGGTTTGGATAGCCAGTGTGACCGTGCTCTGATATAGCACGGGCTAAAGGCTAGATCAAGAGCTAAGGCTAGATCTTGAGCTAAAAGAGAAACCATGAGCTAAAGGCTAAAACACAGGTTAAGCTGTTAGTGATAATGTTCATTGCAACCCACATGCAGTGATCTGATCAAACTTGAGAGTCTGTCGAAAAACCAAGAGTGAGGTTTGCTCTGCTTGGTGGATGGGTACTGGCAGAACATTCGAGGATTCCCTCAATATGCGTTAGCCTACAGATAGGTCTCACAGCCTTGGGCTGCCAGCAGCGCTTAATATAGCCGCCGACTAAACTATAGTTCAAACTGCCAAAGTTTTCTTGTTGTCACATTTCAAACAAAAGCACTACATAACAGTTGAAAATACTTAAACTCATCACGTTGTATCTGGTAAAAAGTTGTCTTGAACAACAAAAAAAAAAAAGTAGTGTCAAAGAGAAGATCTGATCTCCATTCATTTCCAAAATAAACACACTCTTTGTTAAGGGTCATGTCATCATGACAGTGTGCCTGCAATTCTAACCAAAAGGTTTCACTACAATCAACTTCAAACAGATAGTCCTCACAGACCCTTTAATAACGCTGATGCAATACGTTCATTACATCCCACAAATGATGCCAAAGTTATTATAACCTCTGTGAGGAGGTTTATCTTAGCAGAGCACAAAGCAGTCTTAATTTTACTTCCACTGAAACAGTGTATGTACTTCTCTACACACCATGAGGCATAAAAACATTTATTAGAACAAATCATCAGATGTTCAGATATAATCATTTACCCCAGTGTTTCTGTGCCGCACAAAGTTAGGGTTATTGAATGCTTTTTGTGGGTCATTTGGAGGTGTGATTATAAAAATATTGAACAGGTTTGGCCTGAACTGTGATGATGGTGGAGCCCAATGTGGACTTTTCAGAGGACCAGAATTATGAGCAGTATCCCTCACCATGACCACAGATAGAGCCAATTAATTATCACAGGAAAAAACTTTACAAAATGCCAAGGCTCTCTGTAATGGACACTGCTTTTTCATTACTGAGCAGAAGTGGTTTTCAGTTTGCATAATTAAACATCCATTTCTCATTTAAATATGCATGGAATATACCTTTAGAGTAACCAATTACTGGTCATGTTCTGGGCCTAGCTGTGCTAGTCGATTCTGTGCCACAAGATGTTTTTGATGAGAGTAAATAAGAATGCTTGCCTTTCGGTCTTGTCCCACAGGGCCTGCAGGCAGGGGTTGGTCCAGCATCTCCACATCTGGATGTTGGGGAAGGTTGTACAGTCGGCAAAGGTCACAAATGAGTTTTTTCAACTGCTGCAAAAGCTAGAAAGGGCAAATCAAAAAGAAGAAGGGATAAACCAACAGATAAACCAACCAAGACAGCATTGTGAATGCAGCTGTACAGCTATGCCACAGGGGAAGCGTGTGACAGAAACATTATCACAGACACGAACAGTAGTTGATTATAATCTGCCCAATCTGTGAGCAGATAATAGAAACTGGATGGGCACAGCTATAAATGTGTTTTTAATATCTCAAGTTCCTAAAAGCAGAGCAAGCATATCATAAATGAGAGATAAAGACAAAGAATAATTGCATTATTCACTTGGTTAAAGAACTTTTTTACTGAAGCACTGGTAAAATGTTAAAGCTTTTAATCTACAAGTGAAGTGATAACATTCACGCTTTGACTCTTCGTGGGCATTTGAAAAGAAAAAAGTCAAAACCCAGGAGAACAACAAACACATACAGAATACAGGACTGGAGTTGTTTTATCTCCAAAGAGTTGGAAAACATTAGTCATTGAGTCAATGACATTAGTCACAGAGCTGTACTCTGCCTTTGCAAATTTGGTGCAAATCAAATATAGGGTACCAACAAAACATTTGTGCTCTGTGAGAAAATGATTTTATTTTTCCACAGGAAGACAAATCTTGTCTTTTAACTAAAACAACATGAGTCCATCTTTATTTAAAAAGTTGATTCATTTATGGTGCACACTAAAGACAATCTTTGTACAACATAATAACAGCACTTCTATAAAAAGCATATTTTGTGTCCTACAGACAGTGCTGCATGAATAAGTAGGCTAACTAAGCTCAGGATGTTACACTGCACGAAAGATTACATAAGAACCTGCTTGTCACACACATTTTGACCTCAAATGCTGTCCCAATGATCTAATGGCATAGCCTTTCAGACAGTATGGAGCATAAAGAAGACATACACACATCTAAGCAGAGCAGCTAAGCTGTTTGTGCTTTAACACCAATACAAATTTGAAGCTTACTTATTTGTTAGGGGAAGTCTTCAACTACAAGAATCTGACAGTTATCCTTTAGCTATGATGCAAAAACATATTGACATACACTTAATAGAAATTATTCCATCAAATCCATTTAAAGTAAATTCCAAAGAAATATAATTTTGTTTAATACTAATGAATAAAAAGCGCTCTGTCCCTTTAACATCTAATGTATCTGAAAAGCAGCTGCAGAGTAAAGGCTGAAAACATGAGACAAATAAATATCCTTTATCAAAATTATTTGCCCTTCTTTATGAGTAGGAACACTGAAAGCAGATGTAATGACACAACATCACGAAGCCTAGGCTCCTGCTGAGAGGCAACCTGGTCAATACTTGTTCAGCAAAGCAATTTAGTTAAGTGACACCAAATGTGGGATTTTCTTTTAGTCATATACATCAGGAATGTAATGAAAGTGTTTTGGAAGCAGTAAAGTTAGTCCTGTTGTCAGCTGCAGGATACTTTGAGGATGACTGAGCAGAGCATAAAAACGTTTGCTTGTTCATGTTGTTTATTTCATTGCTGCATTAAAAGGCGCAAAATGTAATGTGTTCTAACAGGCAGTATATTTTACATGGCAATCAATATGATTGAGGAAAAAAGGATCATAATCCTACTCAGAATAAAAGAAGGTCGTGATTTTATGAGTGACACATTGCAATCAGTAGTCAGGAATATTACCAGGGTGCTTCCTTTTCGCACATCTTCCAACCTCTCCAAAACTTGCGCCAAGCTCGGGTCATCAGAGTCCACAAACCATATTGGCGGCGTAGATGGATAAGATTCCTGCATACAGTAAAGCACAGAAAACCCGGGGCATTACCTCATGTTATCTGACATACTTCTATGTCGCAGGGTTAAACACGGCGTCAGTAAACAACGTTCAGTTGGGACTGACGGCATTAGCATTCAGGATGCAATGTTAGCTTACAGTTGTGTTTGCTTAGCAAAAAATATCACCCCTAAACTGTCCGATAAACACACAACCAAACATTGCGTAGCACCCACTGACACCAATTTAACAAACTACGCATAACCTGCCCCGCATAGCATCCGATTATACAGTTGTAGGTAACCTGCTACAAAGCTAGCAAGTAAAGCAGCTAATTTAGCTCGCTAACGGCCAACAACAGAACTGTAGAAAACTCTGTTCCCCTTACCGTTATGTTACAGTGGATTATTAACAGCTTTTCTCCAGTAACATTAAACTGGCAGCTCAGCTCGTCAGGTTTCCAGTCAATGATCCTGAAGCGCTCGTGGTTTGGATCAAAAATGGATTCCAAAAACTTCAGTTCGGCCTTCAGCCCCGACACCGACATCTTCCACGCATCTCCGGCCGGGCCGCTGGGGAGGGGGAGAAGTCGGGACCTAGCTTTTAGCTAACTAATGCCACTGCACAATTTTAAGACTATGTGGACTTAAAAGTGGCAAAGGGGTGGCAGACAGCTGGGCTGGAAGATGTCTGACTCACTGCCAGTCTCAGTAAGCGTCTAGTTGAATTTTAACGCAACCGAAAAGATTTGCTGATGAAGTCGCTAACGGTAGTTAGCCCTCAGCTAGCATTTAAAAACAGCGCAGCGGTTGGCAAGAAGCTAGCTAGCGAGTTAGCCAGCTAGTCCGTTGTTGTTGTCTTTCCGTCTATTGTTATTGTCTGGCTATGTCAACAACACCTAAAGGCTCTCACGGTGTCCTCTGACCATCTCCTTACAGTCCCATCATACAGTTCCTCGAGGGTTATTTGACAGTAGAACAACCATGCCAGCTCCACGATGTGAATGTATATTCCGCGGTATGGACAGGGTTTTTCATCCCGGTATACAACTGTAGCTGGCCTCTTGTGGGGTTTAAAGATGGCGTTCCGCAATCTACCCGTTCCCGCAGAATCCCAGCATTCAGCGCGTCCTCAATTTATTTCAGAGTGAAAAAACAAAGTTTGTACATAGTATGTCAATCTTTTTTTTTTTTCTTTTTTCTTTTTTTGGTGGGTGGGGGGTGGGGTCTTTACCTGCAATTACTGGTGAACACAGCTACACTGGGATTTCCAAAATATAGCATACTGTGTGGTGTGATGAGTTATCTGGTTATGACTGAATGAAATTAATAAAGATGTCTGTAAATGAGTTACAAAAACAATAAAGACCAACAATATGAAGATTAATCAATTCTATTTAGCTTATCCTAAAACTGTTGTTGCAGGGCAGGTGTCACACAGGGTGATAAAATACCTATGTAGACTTCTGTTGTTAACAATTCTGGAAAATTTACTTCGTTTTCCATAAAAAAAAGAGAGTACAGAAGCCTTTTTAAATTGCTCCTATATTCCTGCAACATCATTATCCCATAACATCCATAACATATGTACATGATTTCTTCCCACACTCAGTTATTATTAGTATTGAACTTAATGAGTTTCTGGAGATAAAGAGTTTACATTTTTTAATTTGTAAATCTATCGTTTTTATTAATATTTCCTATTTTATAACAACGTTTTGCACCTTGTTTCTCTTGCTGTTGCTGTAACAACAGTATTCCTCATTGGGCATCAATATAAGGATATTCTATTCTATTCTACAGGGACAGAATCAGCTAGCTAAGAGCTGCTCTGTCTAAAGGGGTTACCAATATCTGCACATATAGTTTCCATTTGCCTTTTAAACAACTGTGGATCTTGCAAATCCCAATCTGCTACAAATTTCCTTTATCCTTCTGTCATATCTTGGATATGTTAAAGCTCAGTCATCTGTCTGACCTGAATACATGCAAACCTATTCCTCCAATTACTAAAGTCAGATCAAATCGAAGGTATTGTCTGTTTAGTCTTTGTTTGTAACATTGACGGAGACCACCTCCATCTAGACCTTAACTACTTTATCAAATCTGGTTATCTAATGTGAGTTCCAACAATTTCCACCTTCTTTAAAAATGAAGCTGTAGTGTTACCTGGTGTCCACTAGAGGGTGACGTCTGCTCACGTTTTTAACAGCCAGCGTCAGGGTTGAAACGGGGCAACGTATTACTACTGTTCATAGTAAGTATGGTGTTTGTTCTACTATCTACTGACTTGGGTAACACTGCGTCTCAAGCGATACATTCAGCTGTATTTGTGTTTGTATTTGTAATGTTCTAAAACCATACAACTGTATTCAAACAAGTCAAACCAATCACCCCCCCCAAATTAATAAAGTGTTATTATGTTGCTAATTGTTAACGTAACTTTAACATTCAAACAACAGAGATGCCATGTGTTCATGATGACACAGTGATTATTCTCTGATTGCTGTCTTAGTATTGGAACTTGGATTTATTCTGACTTTCAGGTTAAGAGCCAAAAAGGTTAAAGACCAGGAAGCTGGCAGGGACCCTTCATTTATTTAAGTCAATAAATTCAATTAGATAGATAGGGTGAGCTGGGAGCACAGAGGCGGATTTTAAAAGTTTCTCTTTGTACATAAGTTTATATCAGGAGAGGTTTGGGAGTAGCTAACAGGATCAGAAAATTGCTTGCCTGTCACCTGCAATTATACTATCATGAAGTTCCCCTTTCAGTCAGGACACACTTTCTTTCACTTGTCCTCATCCACTGAGCAGTCTCGGATAAAGACTGAATGGACACAAGGAACTCACTTAAACTCCAAGCAGCTTTGTGACAATTCAGTGAAGCACATTTTGTCGTACTGTAACTTTTAGAGATATTTTTTCTCTTTAAGCCCTTGGAAACGCTAAGAAGAGTCATTTGAGGCCACCCTGTTGTCATACCTTCGGATAAATATGGTTATGTACCAAGTGTAAGAAACTTAAGTGGTGTTTGTACCACTACTACTATCTACAAATGGAGACTAAATAAATAGGGCTTACACATACATGCCGCCCCATAATAGTAACTGTGCCTCTGTTTGGTTGCCTCAGTCAAAAACGATGCTGGACGCACCCCAGTCTCTGACCTGTCTGACTTTGCATATACAGTGGATGGAGAAGTGGTTCGTACATATAGCTGAGGCTGCTTTCACTTATTTGCCACAGCACTTCTAGCTCTCAAAGCTTGATATGTTGGGCTTTAAAGTGTCAGTGTTGAGGGAAAACATATTGATTTGTAATATAAAAGAACCATAAACTAGAAGAGCAGGGTTGCTTGGCACTGTTGTCAAAGGCTGTTTGCTACTGCTAATATGTATAAACCTACAGCTTGCAGACTCCAGACTATGGTGAGTTATGATCAGGGATTACCCCCGCCCCCTCTGTCGTCAGCTGACACAATTAACCATCCTGCTTTGTATGCAACTGCATGGATTTGTTAGCAAATTCAATCCACAAATGAAGTTATATAATACATAAAATATAAAAATATAATAACACCATGCAATAAAGTAGTAATCTACCTGAACTTGCTGAGTGTACTGTGAGGTCAGGAGCTGTCATGCCATGTTTTCTTGAAAAAGGTCAAGGTTCCAGTCAAGCAAACATTGTAATCTTTTTTTTGTTGTTGTTTTTGGTGGGGAGAGCAAGGGTGGTGGTGTACAATCACTGGGGGTAAGTCGAAAACACTAAATGTGACTTACCTTTTTCCTGAGCCTATATCTTGGAAGGGATATACGTAGTTTCAAAGATGAAAACTTGACTTTTAAATGGACTGCAAAAAACACACTAGCACACAAAAAGACAACACAAGAGTGAAATAATAGTATATGCCATTGCTTAAATATTTGTGTTGCTTGTATTTCAAAGTTCTGTAACTGGGTTTACTGCATTTCCCACTCAAGTGGTCCTTTAAGCAAAAGGTTAAATCGATAAGTATATGTTCTCGATTTGTAATTACTCTGCAGTGCTTGCTTATTGATGGGTCTATATTGAGGCACTTGCCCTCAACATGTGTGCACTAGTACGGTGTCGTGTTATTGAAGACAGCTGCTATAAAACACTGGCAGATGCAATTAGACCTCCACACTAAGTGTGTTTTCAATGTGAGATAGAGTTGTCACCCGAAGACATATTAACCCCTGCAGAGTGTGTCCTCTTAAATACTGGCAAGTCATTAATAAAACTCCAGAGTAAAATACACACTGCATTAATATGCCATGTTGTTTTTCACATGTGCAAATTAGATGACACCACCAAGGGAAAGATATTGTTTATTGCTCCTTACACCTACACTGCCAAATTCATAAAGAAATTGGCAATTGAGAGATGCATTGAAGACCTCATGCTTGAATAACTTTCTATTTTAGGCTTAAAGGACGTAACCTATTCTTTAGAGATCATATCCTAAGGCAGCCACAATGCATGTCAAAGGTAAAAAGAAGCTTAAAGGAACATCTTTGGTTGAACTGTGATTGTCTTCTCAGCCTTGTTTTATGATTGAGCAGCTGGCATGTAGTTTGTCACAGTGGGCTTGTGTACTCACTAATAAAGAGGCAGATTGCTGTTGTCCTCAATGATTTATCCTGCTCTTCTGCCCTCTTTCTGCACAAGACCAAAAGTTAATTAAAACCCTGCCTTGTCTCCTCATTCCATCACAGACAGCACGAGCAAATCATCTCCCACCATTCACAGTCTTTATTATTTCTTTATGAACAACACCAGGGCTGAAGTCAAAGGCTGAAGCATGACAGCTTTACTACCTTTCTTCTCACTGAACTTCATTATAAGATGTAAATGCTTGCATGCTTTATTTCTGTTGTCTCATGCAGATACTCTATTACAAATCGCTGTGTGTGAATAACAGATAGCACAAACCCTATTAAACTTTATTCTGCCTGCCCTGTCTATGAACAATAGGAACATAAAATTAATAGCACAGCAGAGGCAAAAATGAAACAACTTTTACATCCTGTCCTTTTTCTCCAAAAACTCCAACTCAGGGAGGAGTATATTTTAGTGATGAGAGTACTAAAACTCTTTATCAGCTGCATTAGGTAGGAAGGAGTACATCCAACAACAGTTGCATTAGTTTTAAACCTCTATCTTGCATATGGGCTAGGGGGTGTTTAGATGTTTAGCTTTAGATACCTGAAGCCATTCCT
Organism: Labroides dimidiatus; assembly: GCA_030710495.1. NCBI lineage: Eukaryota > Metazoa > Chordata > Actinopteri > Labriformes > Labridae > Labroides > Labroides dimidiatus. The sequence goes on along the minus strand of CM061144.1, from coordinate 17,121,252 downwards.
CACCCAGTCCAGCTGCTGATTCACCACATCCAGCAGGGCCGTTTGTCAAAGGAGACGGTCCCATTCCCACCATCCAGGAGTGATAGTCAATTTTCTTCAAGGGAACAGTGAGTTACTGAGGACTTACGGAGAAGACAGTTCACATCCAGGACACATGGCCCTCATAGTGAGTGTGTGTCAAATGTCATTGCATCACCCAAACACCTGTCAATTGTTTGGTTATTTACAGTGAATCTTCTCAAAACTAAAGCTGGAGACAATTCCCAAGAAGCTTCAAGACTTTATGGCTTATCAGTCAAACCTTTTTGCAAGCACGTTGCTTTTTGTTGCCATTTGTTACCATTGCTTCAGAGTTATTCATGATGCTCTTTCAGAAAATGTATATGAATAATCAAAGCCAAGCATTTTTTTTCTTTTTTAATGTTGGCCATTACTTTTTAAAATAGAAAAAAGGCACAAGGAGCGCGGTCTAATTGTGCTGCAGTGGTAGGTGTAAATAGAAATCATACAATGTTGCATCACCAATTTATCCATACCTCAGATGAAAACTTGACACCACACAAAATGTAACGAGAAAGACCCAGCAGCATCAGCAGCATTCTTCACCGTCTACAATCTTAGTGGCAGGAGTGATTACACTCGAGAGTAACACCTGCGCACAGGCCTTCACACTTATTTCCAATGTGAAATGGAAGGCATCCTCCTAAATCGGACAGGCATCTTGGGAAGTGGCCTCCAGAGGACCATGATAGGTTTCTGAGGTTCTTTCAATACCTGGGAAATACACAGCACCTGAAACACTTCCTAGAAAATGAACTGAAATGCCGATAAGATGAGAAGGCAGGCAATGTGTTGTACTGTACAAAACTAAACACCAAAAACAGCTGTTTGAAAAAAGATTGAACCTTTGTACTGCAAAGAAAGAAATGTTCTCAAGGCCAACACTGCTGACCAGTTTTCCTTTTGAAAAGTAAATAAAAGAATATGAAAAAATGAGGTAGATGGTACATCAAGACAGTGGACTGCTAGCTGGTTTCACAAACCTTTTTGCACCATTTTCTGTCCAATCATATTATCATTCAAAACCCTTGTCAGTTTAATGGACCCATGTCAACCTAAGTATTTCCCAGTGATCCCAAAAGGGAGCCAATTATTTTTCAATGTACAGAGTAGAAAGCAAACGTCACGTTGAATGTTAGTGGAACAGACATGTCCTTAACAGTCACTTATTTCAATGCTAAATATTTCAGCTTTAAATGGAGTTATGTTTAGTGCACACTATAGGAACAGGTGCAACAATGACTATTCTTTCTTTAAAGTCACTGAGAGGATGTTCATGTTCTGTTGATTCTGGTGACTTTTTCTAAAAAACAATCAAGCATATTCTGTGATTGAGACTGCTTTTCCCATTAACAGTATCACCCCTTTTTATTAGAGTGTGGCTCTTGCCAAAGCACACATTTTTTATGCAAATAAATGGACACCTTTTTATTGTGTTTTATACTACTTTTCTCGGTTCAGGACCTCTTGAGAAATTAGCATTTAATTGATTTGACACTCCTTAAATTAATCAAGTTATTATTAATTTAATCATAAACCATGGATGAACAAAAATAGTTGAACCCTAGCTGATTTATTAAGACTTGTTAGCTTTCAAAATGTGATTAGGTGCAGTTGAACATTACTTGTCAGCCCCAGTGTCATGGTGTGTGCTCTGGTATGCCAATAAAAGTCAGAGCAACTTAAATATGCACTCTGTGCAACAATTTTGTTCCTCAGGATATTTTCTCCAAATTTTGCCAACCAGTTTTACCAGCTCAAATCTAAATGGAAAGCTAGTTGGATGTGAAACGTGCTAGAAATGAGAAACTGGCCTACCACATGCATCTGTATGATGCTCAACCAACACTGCCCTTGTTTCTTAGTTGAGATGCTAAGGGTGCTCTGTGCATCTGATGCCACTGTAATTTGACAAGGTATCTGACAACTTGAGATGAGAATGGTTTACAGCAGAACAAGAGTGTGGAATAATAAGGCACTCTACTAGAATACATCACCAATGATGCTATATGCTGGTTGATAGCTTGGGTCCAGGACCATGTGATGATTATATGTTGCAGCTTTTAAAAATGTAGCCTAATATGAATTCAGATTAAAGTAATGACAGAAATTTATGTAGATAAAGGGTCTGGTCTGACATATGGTGATACAGAGTAATAGTATGGGAAGAGGCAGTTAAAAGAAGCACTTTATGATGAAAGGGGAAAGCATGAACGAGTGCTCAGAAGAATAGTTTGACGGCTGCTCTCGTGCATTGTAAAAGCATGTATTTTTCATAAGTTTTACAGTGTAATGGATAGATGGACTGTGTTGTGTCAATCTAATTGGATAAAGGTTATCTGTGGGACATCACTGCTCAGTAGGATCTGTGGTTCCTCATGTGGTCTAACCAAGTAAACTGCAGCTTAATCGCATTCAAGGCAAAGTCTGTTTACTTTCTGGAGCACTGCTGCTCTGGCAGCAAAATGGGCCGGTGGAAGGGCTCTCATAAATGAGCACACCATTGCCAATCTAGCCCTCATAATGCTAATACAGTATACAAGGCCAGTAAGAGGCCTTGACAGGCTGGCAACAGGGGGAAGGAGACCCTGCTAAAATCAATTAGCTAAAAGGACAAATATCATCTAAATCATATCGTGCTTGCCCCTGGGCAACTCGCCTGAAATGGAAGACACACGCAGGCAGAGATAAACATTTGTTCTCTATGGGCTCTCCTGAGGTGATGACTGTGAGTCAAACACTTATTTTATCTATGCAACTACATCTATCCATCTATCTTAATATCTATCTAAATATCTCTGTAACTGAGGCAAAATGTGACTTTGAAAGTTAATAAGTCACATTTTGCCAGTCTACCTGTCCAAATCCTGACCTGTTTGGTCCTGTGAGTGCAGCCAAAGTGTGGGGAACAGGGAGTGGTATCAAACAATGAGAAAACGTAGGGACATATGGTGTCTGTGCTGAGAAGCTGTATGTGGCAGATAAGATTTTCACCAATGACCGCGATCACTGTGGAGACTTCAAAAAGGAGAGGGTCTCAAAGGGTGCAACATACCATCTGGATTCCTGCGAGCTGTGACACATCCAATTTACCTCTACCTGTGGACCAGTCAGTAACCTCTCTGTAGAGCTCACCAGGCCAGAAAGAGTCTGTGAAGTTGGACAAAAAAACACACTTTTCAGAGGGGTCAAGTTGCTCTTTGCATTAGAGAAAAGCTACGTTAAGCTCATTTAGAAAGAAACTTCTTTGTTGCTCTCTGCAAAGCACAGTGAATTAATGTAAAAGGGGAAAATGTGGAAAGAGAGCAGCCTTTTTAGCCTGAGGTGCTGTTAAACTTTTCCTTCAGATGTCCCCTATAACTGCAATTACACTGTAAATGAACTTAATACGTTTTTGAGATTAGCAGTCCATAACTAAGTTATGAAAGGAGAACAACTCACATCTCCTCAAAGCAAGGACATAAGCCAAACTTCTTACTCTTGTATAATGCCAAGGACAGTCTTTCATTTAGGCCATCATCAACATCATTAAGCTTAGGATGAAAAGTCATAAGTCACATTTCATGGAACAAAGAGTTCTTTCTGATAAATCACTGAGCTTTCTTTCGGACAACTGTCTTTATATCATACAAACAAAAGGATACTCAAGCAATACAATGTCACACTGGAGAAATAAATCATCCTCTAATTACATTATATAACCCAGATATCTAATTAACACTCAAGGGCATGAGAGAGACAGTTAGTTTTCTTATGACCCGTTAACATCTGCATGTAAACTGTCCACATGGTGATAAGCATCACAAGTTTCTGTTTATCTTAATGTTTCAGAAAAAAAAGAATGATTTGTCAACACTGCCATATTCATTTTTTTCTTCACTCTAAAAAACTGAATACACACTCAAATACATTTATTTTCACATTTTGGGGGTATTCCTCTTTAAGGCAGAGTTAAATTTGATACTAAGCTTGTCCACGGAGAGCAGTATCATCAGTATGAAGTGATGAATTACTGTAACTTCACTGTCATAAATAGGTCAAGATTTATTTACCAACTGACCACACAAAGCACCAAACCAAACCAAACAACACGCTTCTATTCAGCTAGCAGCCAGGGAGCCACCAGTGGCTCAGGTGCAGCTCACTTTAGCTGGGTAGACCAAGAAGGAGTCACAACCAAACCCTGATTTCAAATCACAGCTAGATCCTTGTTGTGAGCCATTTGCCTTCCTGTGTAACTTATTTATCTTATGTTGCCATAAACAACTCAGTAACTTTTTGATAATAGTAACTCGTCGTTGTAACTACCTACTAATTTTCAGTACCTTAGTAAACATGGCTGAAAGGTGAAAATCATGCACTAACAAGCAGCTGATTAGCGTAGCACTCAGTTTGAGAAAAGTGGAACAGCAAGTGTGAAATCTTGCAAAAACTGCTTACACCATCAAAGCCTGCTGCTCCAGATTCAGTTCCAGGTATTTTTACTCTAAAGAGCGGTCAGAAAACAATTCACTATTTAAGTCAATCATATCAGGTAATTGTTGTATCTTAAGGTCTGATCTTTCATTCTATTTATTTTGTTAAAACAGCAGAGCACATTTAAAGTGTTTTTAAAACTTTGGTATTAACTCAGGTGGAAATGGAAATAGAAAGCAATCTCCTGGATCATTTAACGTATGCAGAGCACGGGACACTACAAAAACAAGCCTAGTAAAACAGACAAAAGGCAGCTCTTGGGTATTGTCAATAACACTAATTGCAAATTTAGAACAATTAAAAGTTAGTGTGTGTGTGTGTGTGTGTGTGTGTGTGTGTGTGTGTGTGTGTGTGCGTGCGTGCGTGCGTGCGTGTGTGTGTGTGTAGCTTGTATTTTCTCTAACGGTTCTGGGTTTTCATTGCTCAGTGTTTGAAGCCAAAAAGATGCCCTTGGTGCCAGATGCTTTTTGTTGTTGTGCTTACAATTAAAAATACTTAAATAGTTTAGCTTTTGGAACACTGCCAAGCTCATCAAAGTCACTTCTACCCAATCAGCCAGTAAATTCTGATAAAAGTTTTGTCAACAAAAATGGCAGAGGTCCTTATGGAGGACAAACTGCACCCTTTACTCACTCATTCATCCATCCATCTTCTACACCGCTTGTTCTGTTCAGGCTCGCAGGTGGCTGGAGCCTATCCCAGCTGTCTTAGGACGAGAGGCAGGGTACACCTCACCAAGTCAGTCACAGAGCAATTTAGATTCACCGCTTAACCTGATGAGCATGTTTTTGGACTGTGGGAGGAACCCTGAGTACCTGGAGGGAACCCACGTACACAAAGGGGGAGCATGCAAACTCCACACAGAAAGGCCCACCGGGCAAACTGGGATTCAAACTGGTGACCTCCTTGCTGTGAGAAGGTACAATTTTCAAGTGCTAATTTGTTGCTGCTGCTAAGACCCACATAGCAATGGTGAACAGCGCTCAAAAAGTCAGGCTGTGCGCAGCACACAGGCCCTTATTCTTCACACCACAGCTCATTCACTGACAAGTATGATTCAGTGTACTGTTCAACAGTAGTGCACACTGTGTATTCATTGCAAAATTAAATAAATAATTCTGGTAAAAATAAAAAGTATGTGAGCATCTATTCCCCAAATATGAACTTATGCTCAGCACAAAAGGACGGTTTTACTAAACTGCATTTCCTGAAACTTAAGGAAATCCTTTCTTTTATCCCTGCAATCTTTCATTCATCATCTTATGGTGAAGCACTCAGAGGGTAGATGGGGGTTAGATACTGTATTTAGATGTTACTGACTGACTGTTTGTTCAATAAGTGCATACATCTCTAGCACAGACAACCTGAAGTTCGATTTCCTGTATCAGCTCATAATTCATGTTAGCAGCATCTAGAAAAATATGCACGACAACTGCAGAATGGGAAGCATCTTTTTGAGATCACCCCCAAAGATAACAAACTATCCTCTTCACAAGGGAGTGTTTGCTTTTAGTTAATTGATGAATGGTTGGATTTACAGATAGACAACAAAACCCCTCATCCAATTTGTTTCACTTATTTTGGAGTAACTACCAACCAGGCTGCCTGTGGTTGGGTAATTATCTCGACCCGGTATCATTAGCAGCCAGTCCAGACAGACACTCAGCAATCAGTCACATCGCCATCTGAGCCCGGCCCACCATGATGAGCTCTCTGTGATGATGAGGCTCTCTGTGGTCTCCAGGGTATCATGGATGACAGAAAGGCCTCATCCTCTCCATCTCTCTCCCTGGAGAGCTGCCTTGATGGTAACTCGGACACAGAATTGAATCACAGAGACAAAACACTGGCCAAATGTACAGCTGTCATTACCTCAAGATGCTTTATCTGATTCGCCACAGTATCAGGATGTAGTTGCATCATGAGAGCAGCTGTCACACACAGATCGGTAACATGAAACACACAAAATGTTGTTCTGCAACAAAGTTCCCAGGTACTCCTAATGACGTCATGTAAACTGTTAAATTGCTGAAATGTTTAAAATTCAACACGCTGCAGGTTTTTCAAAATAAAATTTTCAGTTGCTGCTGCTAATACATTTTTCTTTCAGTATGACTTGTATTTGCGGATATCTAAATTTGTTTAAATGATGAGTAATATATTTCCCACCTCATCATACCACAGACTTCATTTTGCTCTCCCTTTATAAAGATGTATCCCCCCACTGGGAACCCCTCATTGCTGTGTATTACCCATCTCACGCTGCTGGTCAGGCCCAGGCGGGTCATTTCCATGTGCATCGCTGATAGACATTGATCCAATCTACACTGCCGTGACCCCACTAAGAGCCCCAGGAGAGGAGTTTGGCTTTCATCGTCCAATACCATCAGAGTTGCATGGTCAGTCTCACTCCATCATAATTATTGTCTTCCACCTAAAATCTCCTCTCTTTCCTTTGTTCAACAAAAATTAGTTCATAAGACTGAAAGCAGCATGAGAATACTTATTGCAGTGGTTTCAATTGCATATTAGCAATTTTAGCTTCAAGACAAACAGATGAAAACTGTAGTAGGCAGTTTACTACCACATGGATGTGCACAGAATGGAATATAACTGCAACCACTTTTATAAAAAAGAATTCCAAGTCCAAATTTAGATGAAGGCTTCCAATTATTTTTTATTGAACTGTTAGAAGTTATGCAGCCTTGAAACTGATATTTGATACTGATATTTTTTGGGAGATCATGTTACATTCCTAACCACTCGTTAAGTCAAGATTTTGTTTCCCTGTCTGTCATCTTTAAGCAAATTCAGCAACAAGTGCTGAAAGATCAGGAAGTGTGCTGTGGTCTGACGAGTCCACATTTCAAATTGTTCTGGTAAATCATTAAAAAAAAAACACAACTTGCTTCTAAAATAAAAACCCAGTTTTAGCCTTTTATTTTTCACAAGACAGTACATATGATTTAAAATTTAAGGAGTCATCAATAAATATACCCAGGTTTTTGTAGTAGTATACAACTTCAATCTGCTTCATTCAACAGTATAAAGCAAAGGAATATTTTATGACCTGGTCTTCCATCTAGTTAAAACATAAGCTTGGTCTTATCTACATTCAAATCAAGTTTCAGTTCATGCAGTGTATTATCTTGTTTTATTTAATGTGTTTTTAATCACTCTGTAATGTGCCCTTGAATGTTTGGGAAGGTGTTTTTAAATAAAATGTATTATTTTTTGAAGGACCACAAGGGCATTTTGCAAATGTTCAACTGCCTGTGCAAGAGATGCAGCACAGCAGTACACACCGGTGTCATCTGCATAAATATAATGTTGCATTTGACACATTTTGACCAAGATTATTCACATAAATGGTATATAAAAGTGATTGACTGGAATCTATTTGCCTCAATGTTTATTGATTTAGAATGGAAATTAAATCGTCAACAGACAGTTGCTTTTGCTGTTAAGAATTAATTATATTGTTTTGGTTATTCAGAATCAAGTATTTAACACAGTAATTGCTTGTAACTTTCTTTACCAGCTCTTGCTTTTGAACTGTTGGATGTCCATTTTTTACTTACTGCTCACTCTAATAACCAAAGAAGCAGAAAAGAATGATGGTCAGAGATTGCATGACATTGCTTTGACCCTGCTCTTGTTCTTGACACACCTTTCCAAGCACATTAAGATCTCATCCAGAGCAGAAAGAATCGATTCCAGTTGGCAGTGATTGTGAGGAAGCATGTCAGTAAATAGTGCCTACGTAGAAGACCTCACAGTGACAAATAGGATCGGTTATAACAGTTAACATGGATGTAACATAGAGGGCTTTGTTGTAATTTGCAAACCTGCAGAGTCAGACAGAATTATGCATGATTACAAAAGTTCCTGCATGTGTACTACACTTTTCAAATGCATGCATGTTCAATCATTTTAACTCAAAAACTTACTTTTGTATTAACATAGAGATTTATGATCTTGTTGCTCTTCTTTTTTAAAAATATATATCCTGTTACCAGAAACCCCCCTAATGCTATATTTTCTATTATTACAACAGCCAGTAATTCAAGGCAGTTCTTTATAACTGTTTCTGCTCTGTCAGCCTCTGAAGTTCTTACCTGTGACATACAGTTTGGGAAACTGTTAAACTTCTGGTCCACTTGAAAAAGGCTTGGTCGGCTAAAACTACCCCTAAAGCCCCTTGACTGTGAACCTAGGGAGAAGGCCGCTTGTAAATCAGACTTCTGGGTGAATCAGGGATGGCCCAGACCAATTTATCTCATAAGGATTTGTGGGGCAGCGCCTCAAGACAGGTGTAGTTTATAACCTCTACTGAGCAGTAAAAAATATCCCAGTGGAGTACGTTGAGGAGGTCACATTAAGTCCTGCTCTATCTGCAGGTGTCACATATATTAATTCATCTTCCTCACTCTTGCTGTATGACATATTGAACAGTACTCTGGGTGCAGCCTCACCTTCCTGTCTATCATTGAGAGGTTGAATGCATTAATGAACAGGCTAATCTGTCTTCTCCAGGGACTTTCCATATGTGAAGGCTCAGTCTGACACATCAGATATGGACAGCTGAGATAAATCCTCTCAGAGATCAATGGTTGTGTGTCCTAAATTCACTATTTACTAAATAAGTTTTCCAAATGGCCCCTTAATACCTCTTAATGACAGGGGCATGTTTAGATATTTGAGACTAACTGACTTCCCTCTGAATTCTACACACAGCAACCCATAATGACAACATAAAATATATACATTTTTTATTTTTACAAATTTATTAAAAATAAAAACTAAGAAATCATATGTACACAAGTATTCATAGCCTTTGCCACGGAGCTCAAAATTGAGCTCAGGTGTATCCTGTTTCCACTGATCATTCTTGAGATGTTCCTTCACCTTACTTTAAGTCCAGCTGTGGTAAATTGAGTTGATTGGACATTATTTTGAAAAGCACACACCTGTCTATTTAAGGTCCCACAGGTGGCAGTGCATACATGTCAGAGCACAAACCAAGCAAGAAGTCAAAGGAACTGTCTGTAGACCTCTGAGACAGGACTGTCTCAAGGCAAAAATCTGGGGAAGGGTTCAGACAAATGTCTGCTGCTTTGAAGGTCCCAATGAGCACAGTGGCCTCCATCATCCATAAATGGAAGAAGTTCAGAACCACCAGGATTCTTCCTAGAGCTGGTCACCAGTCCAAATGAGCAAGGAGAAGTGCCTTATTCAGGGAGAGACCAAAAACCCAATGGCCTGAATGCCAGGCATCATGTTTGGAGGAAACCAGGCACCGCTCATCACCTGGACCATATCATCCCTACAGTGAAGCATGGTGGTGGCAGCATCATGCTGTGGGGATGTTTTTCAGCGGCAGGAACTGGGAGGCTTGCCAGGATTGAGGGAAATATGAATGCATCAATGAACAGAGACATCCTGGATGAAAACCTGCTCCAAAGCTCTTTGGACCTCAGACTTGGGAGATGGCTCATCTTCCAGCAGGACAACAACCCAAAGCACACAGCCAAAGAGTGCTTTAGGAGAACTCTGTGAATGTCCTTGAGTGGCCAAGCCAGAGCCCAGACTTGAATCCCATCAAATGCACCAATGCTCCCCATCCAACCTGATGGAGCTTGAGAGGCGCTGCTTAAAAAAAGGCTCGAGGCTGTAGTTGCTGCCACAGGTGCATCAACATTTTTCATGTTGTTATTTTGGGGTGTTGTGTTTAGAATTCTGAAAAAAAAGAATTTATTCCATTTTGGAATGAGGCTATAACAAGAAATTTTGGGGAAATCAAAGCACTGTGTATACTTTCTGGACTTACTGTATTTATCATGATTGCACACACACAAACACACACACACACACTCACACACACACACACACACACACACACACACACACACATGCATCATGCACCTCAAGACAAAAAACAAAAAAAATTCAAGTGGTATCCATAGATAAGGTTTTCCAAACAGAATATCTGCAGGATGGCACGATGAGAAGAAGCTAACCCTGCTGCAGGCATTGGTTGCTAAGGAATCAATATCTTTACATGAGGCTGAGAGACTCTCTGGTCCAGAAGCCAAGCACTCTGGGTAATGAACTGCCTGCTTGATATATTTCCTTCATAGACTGGGACTGCAGTGGCACAACATGGTACTGCAACAGCAGCAATTCTTTAATTAGCAATTTGTCTTCCATCATGCTTGAATCTCTTACACACATGCACTAAACAGTCCGTCAACATGTCAGCATCTCCACTGTGTTGCACAGTCATGTGGTTACTCCACATCTCAGACTGCAAAGAGTGGAAACAGTCCTCTCAGAGTGTGGCATCATTTCCAATTGAGTACAGTTTAAGGTAGTTCCAGGTTTGTTCCATGCTCTGAACACATGCTGCCTGGTATGCATCTTCTTAATTTCAATTTAATGTTTTTATTTTTTAATTGCAGAGCTAGAGAGATGGGTGTTTAGAGGTGTTTAAGCTTTCTCTCAATGAATTCAGACTCAATGTGAGGATTGTGATAATGACAAACTGCCTGAATCATAAATGAAAGCATAAATAGATTGTGAACAGTTTAAAATTTGCTCTTTTTATATATATATAAATGAAACAATGTTTCACTCTATACCAAATTGCAACGCTGTATATTTTTGGTCCAAAGACATTGTCAGTTAGCTGCAGAATGTTTGAGAGCTGTTTCCTGTTTTTATGGTGTCCACTGAGAGTTAAGACAGGCTTCCCTCCAGGCTGAACTTGATTAAGATAATTTACAGACCTGAGCTGGAGGCTGTTTAGGCTGATAACAGAACATTTTATATCCAGAACAAAACAACAGGGCCTCTGCAGACAGATACAGATGTACTCTTTGAGGATGTGTGCTGTGACCCACAAACTTGTCAGTCACTGCAGGCAAGTTGAATCGTATTATTGTTTACTAACCATATTTACCTCTGCATTAAGGTTCCTTCAAGTTTGGTTTTGGCATGATTGAATTTTCTTGCACATTGTGTAACTACCAACAGAAAAACCAACAAACTTGGGAAAATTAAAACAAGAATTATTTAAGTTTGTTTGACATGGTGTGGTTGTGTTGCAATCTGGTCAAATTTCATGTTCTTTTTTTTTTCTTTTTGGCAGCACTTATGGGTGGCATCCATCTCACATTTTATCAGCTAATTGTTAACACAATGCTAGTATCTGTATAGGTTTTGGCCATGTTCAGTCCTTTCCAATGATTGCGTTCTATCATTTGCAAAAAGCACTAAACCTTAAGTTAGTTGACAGTTGTAGAAATGTCATAAGCTTCAAATGTATTTAGACGTAAACCTGATTTCCATGCAAGATTATAGTAAAACCTACAAACTGATCCTAGTCTGGGGACACAGTTGCCTAAGGACAGCTTAAAAGAACCTACACACTGTAGTTATAATAAGAACGTTATATTTTTTTATGAATTAACTGATTTGCATTCTCAGTCAAAGAGTTAGAAAAGGTGAAACTCCTTTAAACTTGTCCAAAAACACATGGCATATTTAAGTGGTGTCATTTGTTTTTGTTGAATTGACCATTAAAATACCCATTAATCAGATAAATAATGACAAAGTCATCATTATGTTATCAAATTTTAGAGTCTATAGCATTGAAAAGAGACAAATCATAAGGTGATTTGGTCGTGATTTTTATAAATAGGAACACTGAAAATGATGGACGGGCCCCCTCGAGTCCAAACCTCAACCCCATCCAGAAAATTGCGGGAATTTGGAAAATAAACTGGACAGATCTATTGTTCATTCAAAGGTAAGCTTTTGCCTTGAGTTGCAGAAGACATGAAATAACATAAGTGTTGAAGTTCTCAGGAAATATGAAACTATGTCAGAGAGATCTGCTGCTGTAATTTCTGCAAAAGATGAGCAAACCAAATACCAAAATGAAAGGTAAATAAAAACAGTAGGTCTCCCTTCATCTGATATGTTTTGTACTCAGAGCAACAATCTACATGTTTCGTGGTCATGCTTCAGAGGGAGAAAAGGTCAATACTGTAGGCTCTGACAAGTGTTCTATTAATTTTGGTCACCACTGTCTTTACATCTATGTGCTGAAATATCAGGGATAGCACCGTGGCAGTGATGGAATAAATGGACTTATTCCAAATCAAAACAACCTTCCTGCTCTCCATTTAGAAAAGGTAGTGTATGTTTATATTGTGTATTTCGCAAAATGTGTCTCTGTACATTTTATTGCTATGTAATAAGCTGCAGGCAGCCATCCACACAATGAACTGCCAGTGGTTCATTCCTGATACCACAAGGGCTTCATGTTTCACCACTTATTATTGTGCTACAGTTTATTGTATATAACAAGTTTACTATCACTGCTGCTGCATTTGGGATCAGTTCCAGGCATTCTGCCCATTCCTCACACTCTGGTTTGCTGTAATAAGAACAGAGAGCTATAGAACAGATGACTCCAATATGTATGGGGAGTAACAATTCAAATAATGGAACTTGTCCACATTTATTGTTAACATTTTCTTCTTTCCTTGCAGTGTAAAAGAAAACATAGATTTAAAAAAATGAATACGTTTTTGAGCTGTAGACTATGATTTACCCATAAAAGTTCCAACCGAAAAAAGAAATCTCTTGAAACATTTGATTTACATGAAATTAATCTAGATAAATGAAATATTCAATTTCCTAAATAGCTGAAGGGGCACTGAACCCTTTCACAATGTTATATTTTTGAGCTGCACCTGTACATTGCAAACATGTTAAGGGTGCATGTGTTGGTGTTATAATTCTAAATTTAAAAGCATGAAATAGTAGTATAATGCTCTTTGTTGTATAGCTGGAACTGTCTAATTGTCAAGTGGTCACACAGCCTCAGTTTGAAAGTTCAGTGTTACCATGAAGTCAGTTTTCTTTAAAATTAAATTGCGTAACTGACAGATATGATTCCACAAACAGAGGAGCAGTCTGTGCAGTGGCGCTGTCCATTTCAAGCTGGTAAAAGACAAGAAGAGTCAAAATCTAATCAGCACTCATTGATCTGCTCTCAATGATCCAGAAAAGAAGCCTTTGGATTTCAAATTTATAACCCCACACAAATCCTTGGGGCTGCTCCTCATGCATGATACAGTTCCTTTACTGGCCATTATAATGAGGCTTTAAGCAGCGTGGTGACTGTAAATCTGTAGCGCTAAGATTGCACTGCTCCTGGTCTGACTGGACCTCAGCACAATAAATCTCACATCCTGGACCAGAGAATAATTTGCTGTCCACTCCTGAGCACCCTGCCAACGCAGTGTAAAGTCAGGAAATGATCACAAGTCAACAGGAGATGTCAACTAATGTTTGTTGACGGTAAGAGAATAATTAGATCCACCTGGGTGGATCAGTGTGTGTGCTGAAGTGTCAGGGTTGTATGTTTGTGGGTCCAGTTCAGTCACTTTGTGTGTGTATAGAAGCTGCTGGCTTTAAAAGGAAGGAGTTAGAGGAAATAGTAAATAAATGAGAAAGAGTTTGAGACTTCACAAAAACTTGCTGGATTAATTATTTAATACAAAAGAGTACATTGTGTGTTTTTATGTAGTAAGCTCACCGGGGTACATAAGTTATTGGGAGCAGTACAGGCCACTTCTCTGGCACTTATTACATCTCAAAACTATGTTATCAAATTAAATCTTCCAATACTACAGCAAATGCCAGCAAAGCAGTGGTGTAATGTAGCCAAGCCTAACACTAAAACTGTTGCTCAGGATGTGTAAACTTGTCGTAACTGATCTCAGTCCGGCCACAGGACCTGCAGGACTCGCTGGGGACGCAGAGAGCAGTGCGCGGGGGCAGGCTGCTGCGCATCGGCGGTGCGTAAAGAGTCTGTTGTCTCATGGAGACTCTGGGACAGTGTGTGTGGGCGATTAGTTGCAAAGTAGCCTCTGAGCACGGCAACAGATTTCGCTATTCGGCCCATGATCTCTCGTTTTGTTTTCGTTCTTCCAGCAGCAGAGTGCTGGTGAGGTGCCCAAACTGTGAAGAGTCCGGCATGTCCGAGAGGAAGAGCGCGGAACACCGCAGCTTTGAGGCTTCGTCACTGACAACTCCTGCTGAGCGGATGGTGCCGAAAAAATGACTCGGGCTTTCCCTCTACTACTCGCTTTCTGTTTGTCTTTGTTTCAGAGTAAGTGTGTCTTTTTTTAGGGTTTTGCACTGTTTATTTTGGGGAAAATCATGTCTGTGATGGGATGAATTTACATTTAATGTCTTTAAGAATATATTAAATTGTGACAGTAACTTCTAGGCTGTGGCAGTAGTAGTGCATGTGAGCACCTCAGATTCATCACTGACAGCCTAAATTCTCTGCTTGAATTTTTTGTAGAAATCAGTTCTAAAATTCAAATTTACTTTTTCTTGGATTAAATTATTCTCAACATGCTTTTATCACATTTATCAGCAATGATATGAGTCGTTTATTTCACCAGAGACAACTTGATGATTCAGTCCTGTTTATTGTGGCCTTTGGTGATTACAATGGAAAACTAAGAAATGTTTAATATTTTTAGTGGGATTAAAGCCAATAAGCAGCTTTAATCTTTACCATGAAGAGAGATTTCTGAAACAGCTTTTTAAATCAGTGACGTTAGATTACTGTAATGTGTCTTTTTTCTGTTTGTCTAACCCCTCACATTTTCACATGGCCTGCATAACTTTGTTTGATGTGTTTAATGTGTTTAAAACTTCCCACTTTCTTACGAGATCATAGGATCCCTTAAAAAAGTCAGATAGTTTTCCATGTGGGATTATACAGATATTACAGAATTTAAGTTGCAAATCCCAACATTTTAATTAGTAAAAATCTTTATATCCTGCTCTTGTAATCAATAGAGAAAAACTCATAGGTGCATTTGATCAAATAGTTGAAACCAAAGGTTATCAAACCACCAAGAAGTGAAATAAGATGGATTGTAAAAGGAAAAAAAAACTGTATTCACAGATTGAATTGGTTCACTCAACCTTTGCTTTGTTTTGGTTCATTGGCTCACCTCATTATGCTCTCAGGACTCTGACTGTATTAGATTTTTGTAAAATCATGTTTTCAGTGCGCTGGGCCGAGTGACCTTATCAACTCTACAATGGCTGATTCTGGCATTATATTAACACGCCTGACCTCTCTCTCAATCAACATAATGTCAATGCAACACTCACTTTACCCAATCACCCCACACACATAAACACACAAATATGCACACACACACACACACACACACACACACACACACACACACACACACACACACACACACAGTGGCAGTTCATAGCTGGTTATCACAGATTCGGATGGTTTTGCACATGGCCTTAACCCTCGGGTGAGAGCAGATTTTGTATGATTCTGGTCTCCGAAGGCTTTGACAAAACAACACGTGTTAGAAAATGCACTGAAGATCAGATTGTGTTTGGATGGGACCTCAGCCAAATGACTTTAAAGGCACTGTCGTGACAGCATGCTCTGACCAACCAGCCTTTAAGAGTTTACATGCCGATAATGACACAATGTTTAGATCTCAGCAAGAAGAAGAAACACTTGAGAAGGAAGTGTTACAGTAGTTTTGAGCTGATTCTCTGAGCTCCTGTAAAGGAAAAAAAAAACATAGTGCTCAATAATGACAACAGCAGTGATTCGTCCTCAGTGTGTCCATCACTAAGAGTCTCACCTCACTGGAGCGTTTTCCATGAGTAAGTCGACTCAGCTACTCTAGGCCATGTGGGGGCATTAATAATCAGATGCATATGGGGAAAATGGAGGAGGTAGTGCTACATGTATTCATTCTGCTCCAGATGAGAAGCACTCATCATCAGTTTCAATCAGGCTTGTCTTCACCCCTGACGTGAGCGTCATCTATCTGAGAGAGGGGGAGAGAGGCAGGGATTCAGTTTTTCTAACCCTAGCTTCTTCTCATTCTAGAATATGGATACCTACATTTAGTTTAAAGAAAAGCAGGATTCTTAACATGCAAACTAATCTGCCACCCTCCCCAAAAATGTAATTACTTTCAAATGACATTGCAACCTTTCAGTGTAATTTCTACCACACAGCCGTGCCCGTTTTTCCTAATTAACAGCTGCTGTTTTCAAAAAGACCTTGAAAGTTACACATGCAGTATGTGGGATTCAGGTGCAGCTAAAGGAAGAACATTCCTTGTCAAGCAGGGTATGTCACTTCTTTTTCTAGGGTGTTTCAAAGTTTTAGAAAGGAGAAATTTTATTATTTGAAAAAATGACTTTGGTTGGTCAGATTTTTTTTTCAGTAATCACTTCACATGCTCTCAGACCTTTTTGAGCCAAGTGGCTAACTGTGCAACATTTAAAGCCACACTTTACTGTGAGAGAAACATATTTAGGGATTAATAAAGTACATTCTATTCTATTCTACTCTATTCATGACATCAGGCATGGGAATATAGTAAAGCCTTGAGCTGAGCTGCTGGATGCAGTTTTCTGAAGAAGGAGAGGAGGAAGGGGTTGGCCAACGTAGTTTTGACAGTAAACATCTGAGGATAATTTAATAGCTTGCAAATTATCTTGTTTTACCTGCATGTTTTCCTAAGAATAGTGTTCTATTTGTGATGGTGGCTGTCTGTGTCGTTTATTTATTAAACTTGAGAGACTGAGGCTGTTTTTAAAACCACCTACCATGCTATTGGCCAAATGTTATGGTGACGCAGAATCTGCAGTGTTTTGAAAATGCCCTGATGTCGTACCAGTCTTCCTCATGTATTGTTTTGTTGCTCTTAATACACAGCACTCATGTTGTTCTTTTTCTTTTTCACATTTTTAGTATGGAGATCCAGCATTTTTACTTCTTATCCATGTTTTAAATATGGGAAAGCCTAATACCGCCTTCTTTAATAGTCCTAACTCTTATGGGCTAGTGACAAATGAAGAAAAGAATAATTCACACTGGGCAAGCTAACAGGCCAGGAATAATGAGCACTACCTATTGCAAAATTATCAGTATAATAATATGAGAATGTTACCTTTGAGGCTTAATGTAATTACAACATATGAGTTATTGAATAAAAACATCCCCTAAATAGTGGAGAAATGATCCACAAAGACCAAACTCTTCCCTTGTACCAGGCTTTAAACTTGCATCAATATGGGCCAGTAGCATGCACAGACTTTTTGAAGGGCAGGGGCGTTAAAAAAATAAGGCTCATAAGGTGCATTTTTAAGTTCTGCATGTTATCAAGGACACTTTCAACATGTTTTTATGTGACCGCCCCCTCATGTAAGATTTCATGTAAATCATGGTCGATCAGCTTTTCTCCTCTTTAATAGAACATTGGGCCTAAAGCTCTTTCTACCTTACCTATGCAGACAAATAATCAGTGTACTTGATTTTGTGTGCAGGTAGCAGTGGTGCAGACTCAGAGGAGCGTCTCATGAACTGGCTGCTGGGAAAGGATCGCTACAATCCGCTGATCCGCCCGGCTGTCAACAGAAGCGCCAGAGTCACAGTGAAGCTGCAAGTGTCTCTGGCTCAGCTCATCAGTGTGGTAAGACATCAAATACCCCTGCCCACCATGAGGATGGATTTGTATTTGTTTATGTGTGTGCAAGGGAAATGTGAGCTGAGCAGACAGAATAAGAAAGACAGAGTGAAGGAAAGGAGATGATAGAAAAGACAGAGCAGGAGCCACGAAGCATTGAGAAAAACAGTTAATTACACAGCAGCCTGTGCAGAGACAGGCTGTAGCTCTAAACAAATGGATGAAGCAGAGGATAGATGTGGTCAGCTGTGATCTCTGCCTCTGTCATGTCCAGATTGAAACTTCAGCACATTGGATTAAAAGGGGCCATAAAGCTGTTTTGGCCACTGTGATAGAGGCTGTGTTCTGATTTACAGTAGACACTCCTCCAAACTGCAGATCAGGGCAGCAGGGTTCATTCACAGCTTCAGTTTATGTTTGTATTGCATTGTACTGTACTGGATTAATTGACGTTTGATTTTGATGTAGTGAAAGAGCATGTCAGTGCAGTGTGATGAGAATGTAATCAACAATCATGTTAAGCAGTTTGAGAACAAACAAGGGTTTATAAGATTTTTGGATGACAGTCAAAAGGAATCATTGCAAGTTTTGCTTAGGGATAACATTTTACTTTTGTACTTTGTGCTTGGTTCTGCTGTTGGTTTGAAGGCAAAGTCAAAACACTGCACACAATTGTAATTCTGTCTGACTACTGATTTGTCAAACAGAATGTTTAAAAGAATAATCACCTGCACTACAAAGGATATCCAACATGGACACCTTGCGGCAACGATCCTTGCCAGGCTGTGACTGCTAATCCGGCAATTCCTGCAAAGGGAATCAAGTGGGTTGTAAAGGTGTCATTAAAATGCAGACAAAAAGTGTACAGAGGCAGAATCAGGTCTACTGGAAAGTGTATTAACATTTGAGGAAAGTGCATTTGCAATTAAACGTAATGTAAACCACAAAGAATAAATTACCAGATTGCAAGAAAATAGTCTAAAATCGGTGCATTTAGTTCCTACACTGAAATTGAGATGGATGCATTGACTTATTTTAACCTGTATTGTCAATGTGAGATGTGTTTATCGTATATGTAGTCATATCTACATTTTTCTTCCATTGCAGTTACTTGTCTTTAGTTAGAAGTGAGGATCAGCAGATGTGCAGCCATGATAAAAGCAAAAACAAAAGTCGTTACCACTTTATTGTTGCCTTTAAGCCTTCTATTTGAGTTAGCTGTTGTTGCTCATGAATAAGTTAATTCTTATCTCACTTGTGTATTTTCAGAATGAAAGAGAACAGATCATGACCACAAATGTCTGGCTCACTCAGGTAAGTTAGATGAAAATCAGCACCATCTGAACCTGATAAACCCATATCCTTTTGTCTCTTTACATGCGTAACAAACTGCTTCTGTAATTGTGCTTTTAACATTGATTACTTCTGATAATGAAGCATGTAATGAGAAATAAGTTGGTCCTGAGGGACTGCGTGGTACCAGACTTGGCAGCAAGGTTTCTCTCTCTCTCTCTCTCTGTACAGCACTGGGAGGATTACAGGTTGTCATGGGACCCTGCAAAGTATGAAGGTATTGACAAGCTGCGTATTCCCTCCAGACACATTTGGCTCCCGGATATTGTTCTGTACAACAAGTAAGCAACAAAGAGAGTTTTTGTGCTACCTTAATTTCTGAGATTTGCTTTGAATGTTCAAACAGATGATCATTCTTTTGGAGAATGGTTTCCTCTTAGGTTTGGTCTTACTGTGAGTGGTTATCAGGTTTGGCATTGGTTTGACTGTTCTAGCCTGCAAAATTAAGCTTTTGTTTTGCCTATTCAAAAACGGTTTTGTAAAAAAATACACAGAATTATTAAAGCATTTCTATGAGTGTTGTATATGGAGAATATAAAAATATAGATTACAAGTGAAGAAATTATGGACGCTGACATATCAGTAGTGATTGGCGAATGGAGCTGCTAAGTGCTAACCCAAAAAAATCACTTAACTTATAGAACACCAGGACCCTCAGGTCAAGCACTCATTAACACTGTTAATCCTTTACTCCACTTGACTAAGCTCAGCATGAGCCATATTTGTTAACAGAGCTGTCAACCATAATGTCAGGTCCTGTTGTTCTAGTCAATAACTAATTAGACACCATATGTTTTAGTTTCACTTCACCAAGTGCTGTTATGTAACCATCTTTTCATGAAGTCTTTGCTGTGGTACAAACCTGGAAATTAGTTATAAAGAAACCAAATCAGGAAGTCATACAAAGAGAGCGCTAGTTTGGCTCAGAGGTTTCAGCATGCAGCCCATGCAAAGAAGCCATTGACCTGGTCACAGCAATTGCTGGTTCAACTGTCAACACTTTGCTACATGTTATCTCCTGCTTTCTGCACTCAAAGATTCTTGTTCTCCTCCAGCTGTACTATTCAACAAGAACTATAATGCACAGAAAAATAACTGTGAATAGCCATACATACAAGTACCAACACACAAAATACCACACCAAAAACATCTGATCACTGAATTCACAGTTGACCTCAGCAGATGACATACAGGCGTTTTCTTGTAAACTTGTTATCTGTTGAGGTGTTGTTACTACATTTATACATTTTAAGTTGTGTTGTTGAAAATCTTTTAACATTTCCTGCAACAGGTCTGTTTTCACTGACATGTCTGGATGCTACTCAGGACTGTTGAGTAGCCTGTTGTTGAAATCTTGAATCTTGATTAACACAAGCCTAAAATTCTCTCTCTCTCTCTCTCTCTCTCTCTCTCTCTCTCTCTCTCTCTCTCTCTTTCTCTCTCTCATAGTGCTGATGGTACTTATGAGGTCACAGTCTTCACCAATGCTATAGTACTCTTCAATGGCAGCATCAACTGGCTTCCTCCAGCCATCTATAAAAGCGCTTGTAAAATTGAGGTCAAACACTTCCCTTTCGACCAGCAGAACTGCACCCTCAAGTTCCGATCCTGGACGTATGACCACACAGAGATCGATCTGATCCTGAAGTCTGAGGTGGCCAGCATGGATGATTTCACACCAAGTGGGGAGTGGGATATCTTGGCACTGCCAGGCAGACGGACTGTCAACCCTCTTGACCCCACTTATGTGGACCTCACCTATGACTTCATCATCAAGAGAAAGCCACTTTTCTACACCATCAACCTGATCATTCCTTGTGTGTTGATCACCTCTTTGGCTATCTTGGTTTTCTACCTACCTTCCGACTGTGGAGAGAAGATGACCCTCTGCATCTCTGTCCTCCTGGCTCTCACTGTGTTCCTGCTTTTGATCTCAAAGATCGTCCCCCCCACCTCGCTGGATGTGCCCCTGATCGGCAAGTATCTAATGTTCACCATGGTGCTGGTGACTTTTTCCATCATCACAAGCGTGTGTGTGCTCAACGTGCACCACCGCTCTCCCAGCACCCACACCATGCCCTCCTGGGTCAAACTGATATTTCTTGTCAAACTGCCCTCCTTACTCTTCATGAGACGCCCTCACAATAACTCAGCTCGCCAGAGACTCCGCCAGCAGAGATGTCTGAGGGCAAGGAGAGCCATTTTAGGTGTGAGTTACCCAGTGGCATCCAAAGCAGGCATAACAATGTCGTCTGCTGCCCTGCTGTCTTCAGAGTCTGCCTTCTCCACACCAGGACACAAAAATATTGCTTCTACACTGAGCCACAAACACTCCCACAGGAGAGGAGACCAGCGCCACAATGATTACCTTCCCAGTTGTTTTACCTCTTCACAAGACCTCCAACAGAGCAGAGGCTCAGACTGGGCCTCTGATGTCCAGGAGGCGGTAAATGGGGTTCGATTTGTGGCTGAACACATGATGGGAGACGATGATGATCAGAGTGTATGTATACACATTTTCACTGACACATTTCATTGTACCTACACAGTACAAAAGTTGCTACTTGTTACCAAAAAATGGTTTTAAGTATATATGTGGCACATTTTGAATTAATAGTGCACTTAAGCTCTTTTTTTATTAGAGGTATTACTGGTATATCATGGCCCCATCCCAGTGTAATACTCTAACTTTGCTGTGACTCTAGCTTTAGGTGGTGTTTACACGAGAATGGTATTAGGATGAAATGCAAAAGTATTGCTGCAGTTTAGCCAACCTAAAATGCAGGGTTTTTTTAACACACTCTCCAGAGTGGAATTTTTCTGATGCGCTGCAGCCACCTTTGCCGTGTAAACAGCAAGTCGGAGTTTTCAGAGGAAAAGCTGACATCACGCTGTTTTGCGCATATGCATTCCACTTTCTTACTTGGGATTGCCATGCACGAACCGGACAACAACAACAGTTCAATGGTGGACTTTACCGGGTTCTGCTTGTGCTGCTAAATCTACTGACTGCCTTTCAACAAAATGTGCATCTGTTGCTCCACTTCTGTACTCAGATAAGTCACAATTAATATATACGTCAGATGATCAGCCCGCCTCTTCTTCGGTGGCAGACTACCAAAAGACTCTACAGTTATATCACCATCTACTGGCCTTGTATGCATACTACAGCATTTTCAGCCCATCAGCATTTCCGTGTAAACAGATTTTTTTCTTTTTCGAGTGAAACGCTCTGAAGCATTGTTGCATAAACGGGGCCTTAGTCTAACACTGTGTTGTCCCAGCATTTCCTCTACATTCAATACATATAACTGAACTTACTTTTGAAATATTGGCAGAACAAGTACACAGGAACAACTTCTGCTGTGTGCCTTTAACATGTTTTATGTTTACCTTGACTGTAATATTAAAACCACAGAACAACAACTGCTGATAAATCACCTCACTGTGGTAAACAATATTGCTTCCTGTAACCATTAATAACCCTAAAGGCAGAGCCCTTTGCTGCTTTTGCTGCCTGTCGATGCACTCTTTAACCCCTCATTTGCTACAAAATAAGAATGTATTATTCCAAACTGTGCTCTAGTAAACTAAGATACTGTATATCTTTTAAATACACATTTTTTATCATGACATTAACTTATACGAATACTCTCTAAAAACCTACCATCAAATATGATACCCACTTTAGCCCACTTCATGCGTACATACAGGATACGTGTTTTTCACATGAGATAAACAAAACACAGACTTATAATCAGCAGCTCATAATATTTAGTGACATGAAGTTTATTTATTTTCCATCAAAGCTTTTCCAAATCTCCATCTATTCTTGACACATAAACTGGACCATTGCTGTTTGTATTAACATGATAACATTTACTGTAAACTGTGACCTCTGAGGCACAAGAAGAAACACCACTAACCTTAAGTAGCGTCTGTGACCCAGGAAATTGATGGCAGACTCTAAGGGATCAATCGCTTTCTTGGATAAATCAATACAATAAGGAGGAAACCAGAAATGAGGAATGACTCATTTCAACAACTACCAAGGACAACACTGGAAATGGGGTTAAAGGGTCAATTACTTTTTTAGTGTAGATCTCTGCAATATGGAAACAACTCTTACATTAATTAACTACAGTCCCATTTAAAATTTATTCAGTCCACATACTAAGAGAAAGCTTGCACACACTCATACTGATAGGAGAGAAAATGAGACTGAAAAAGAACAATGTCATATATTTCAAATATTTAAGTGCTATAGCAAACTCTGCAGACTATTAACATTGTGCATGTAAGATGTATTATCACAAATATTTTACAATTTGTTAGGTTACAAAAATCCTGTTACACATATTCACTTATTCATTGACTTTGTTACACTTTATGCCCCCTAGTGGCTAATTAAAGGCATGGCTGCATCTACATCAGAGTAAAACTAAATGATGTAGTCATTCTGTAATACTTTAATACAATGTATGCCTATGTATAGATTTCACATTGACTAATTTAAGTGTGATTTCTGTCTACTTGCAGGTGATAGAGGATTGGAAATATGTGGCCATGGTAGTGGACCGGATGTTCCTGTGGATCTTTGTGATAGTATGTGTTGTGGGAACACTTGGGTTATTCCTTCAGCCTGTCTTCCAGAGTCATATTACTCCAAGTCAAGAAAGCAGCTCAGAAACACCTCGCATTTGAAGAGCAGGGATGGCCATGATTCATTTTACCTTTTTTCTTTTTCCTTTCGTTTCTTTTTCTTTTTTTTTTGGTCAAGTAATCAAAATCTCAAGTCACACAGTCTTATGGGCAGATGCAGGTTAGTATCAGGTGCGAGGTCTATGTATTGATAGTTTAAAGAGATACAACAACAGTGCTCTGAAAAGTATTTAATGTAATATTGCCTGTGCCAAACTTCACCAATAAGGCACATGAAAGGATGGTCTAGCAATACAACACACCCTCTGATATATTAAAGAAATTCATCTTTTAAAATGAGCTAACAGGACATGCAGCACTGAGGTCACCTCCCCTCCATTAAGGACTTCTGCAGAACTACTCTAATGGCAAAATTCATTGCACTGATATATTGATGACTATTGCAGAAATATACTTCAGAATGTCAGAAATATGTCAAAAAAATCTGTCAGCTGTCAGATGATATTTGACTCTCTATTTGTCTTCAAGTTACAATGTGATATGTGATTAAAGAATGGGAAACAAAGGTAAACTGTGTCCTCTTTCAGTTTGATTAAATCTATGAAATCACCAATAAAGTCATTAAATTGCCGGGGTTCTGCCAAAGTGCTCAGTTAATCTTAGTTGCAAGTGATAAAGTTTATACTCAGAGCCAGTGCAGTTGCTGAAGATGTGCCAATAAGAGCATTTAATCAAATAGGTAAGACAGCTGTTCACTTGAAAATGTGTGACCAGGCAAAAATAAAAATGTTGACGCAAGAAACCATTTGAGATGGAGCTGATATACATAAGAATATTGGGTTGTCCCCTATATGGGGATAACATTTTTTTGTACAGCAAATTAAAAAAAAATACAAGACATTAAATCTGCATTGTAAATGTATATGAAGATGAATTTCATTGTTGAACTACTGTGATCTGATGAACTTTTATGGACTCTTTTACGCCAGAGTTGATCTCTGTTAAGTGCTTATGTGCTCAGGAGGGCAAGTGCAGCACATTTAAATGATACTTTCCAGTACACACAAACACACAGACATTTACAGCTCAGTAAACAGAGCTGAGTGATCTTGTTATAGTTTCCACCTGCTGTTGGTTGTTTTGTAAATTTAAATCAAGAGATATCAACAGGCATGTATAACAGAGTACACTTTTTATTCAATTTAATCTGTTTCCCTCTTTCAGCATAATTTTTTTATTCTTTAATTCACCTGTTGGCTTCCCATCATTAGTGAGGACAGAGACACAGCCATTAATCATCTGTTTCAATCCAAACAAAGCAGGAGGAGTCGTCATTCAACGCTCACTGAGAGGGCTCATAAATCATGAGCCTCGTGTCAGCAGTCTTGTGTCATTAGTCTCTAATAAGATATGCATGGAAACATTGCTCTCAGAATTGGCCTTTCACACAGGCAGGCAAGCAATTTATGCTTATCTACCACAGCATGGTTTACGTAAACAAATAAGGGTAGGATTAACATTTCTTTCTACATGTTTTTGATGTCTTTTTACATGAACCCCCTTAGGTGCAGCTCTCCTTTCACTTACCCCCCTTGAGGCAGTTAACAGGATCAGCATCTCCGGTTGCTGGAAGGGACTTATCCTTTGAGGACTCTTCTGCAGGGCTGAAAGCACTTAGACCTCTCAGTTATTCAGCTGAAGGAGAGAAAGAGAAATACTACTACAAAATGGTACAACAGACTGATGGAAAGCTTGAAATACAGAGCTATATGCATGTTAGAAGTGACGTTACTGCTAGAAAGCAACATTTTAAGGTTCTTATGCTTTCCTTGAAAGCCAACCAAAACTGGAACCAACAGTGCAGGGGTTATTGATTATTTGTTTCATAAACTGAAGCCTCTGAGGCACTTCAATAAGGGGGTTTTTCCCTGTAGGGGAAAATGTGTCACCACCACTTGGGTCCATGTGGGAAAATGTGCAGAGAGTGAGTTCTACAGGAAATAAAGGTTTACACAGTATATTGATTCAATAAAACATTTAATATCTATAAAGTGACAAATAACCTCATGGTAAATGCATATTGATTTATTATTGTTAATTGTTTACAGATTTTATCAACTAGTCTGCTTTATCATCAGCCCACTTAATGAGATCAAACTCATACAAGAGCCATGAATGGCTGTCATATCTCATCATCTCAAGATCATGTTAATCAGTTTTTATGGTGAGATAACAAAGCTTGTTTCCTTTGTTAGTGTGCTAATTTATCTTGTTATCCTCAGAAAACAAAGAGAGATTTATCGTAATTTTCTACATTCTTAGGACCATGGAATGAGTTCCGACATACTTCCCTCATAAATGACATCCACTTGCCATTTCATTAAATAAAAATGTTAAGGAGTCAAAGGAAATAACATTCTATTTGCCAGTTAAAGTGATTTTATTTCAAGTATAACTTAATCCCTATACCAAGTTCGCAGGGTTCTTAAGTCATTATGGTCCAAATCCCGACCTCTGAGTAAAAAGTATGAGGTATTTAAATTCCTCATATTGTGTTGCATGATGCCCTCCTCAGGTTGAACCACAACTACTGCAATTTAATTTTTTTTTATTGGCTGATCTGGTGGTTGTTGACAAATCTTGAGCCAGTTTTCGTCACCCACCTCATCTAAGAGTATGAAGTCCAGTGGACTAGCAATATCTAATGGACTGATGTTCACTGTAACATATAGTGGATTTAGGGTAAGTAAGAGTTGTGAGTTTATAGAATTAGGAAGTTGGTTAGCAGTTTCAGGCAGTAATTTGGTTGTTAGGTTTGTCTAATTTAAACGTTAGTTGTGGGTTAGCTTTAGCTTGTGGCGTTTATTAGAAAACAGAGCTACGTATTTCTTCTAGCATTAGTTATGTAACCTGAGTATCCAGTACAGGTGGACACCTTCACTGAGTTTGAAAGACACTAGGTGCAGCTCTCTCTGCTTTAGGACCACTGAAAAATAGTTAATGTCGCTCTGAACAAAAGCTTAATGGACACAAATTGCAAGCGGGGTAACCACAACTAACATTAGCAGGCTATCACTGATACACAAACACTTCCCCCGTCCCTGCAAGCACATTTACTAACCTGACACTCACGCCCTGGTGCACAGGCTGCTGACACTGATGAGCCACTTTCTGTGGATGTCAGCTAATGAGGTTTTGCATGAAAAACTGAATGATAATTTCATGGCACCACAAGCTAATTAGCTAGCCTGCTGATGTGCTCAATGGGGTAATGCTATGATCTAAACATAAACAAAACCTCGCCACAGGTTTGCAACAGTTTGCACAGAACAACATATGGCAATGTTTACTTCATTTCATTCAGTTGGAAAGTCTGATCATTTCCCTTTTAATGGTGCTACATTTGTGATGCATTTGTGGGATAAGCAGCTGTGTATGTTGGTTGCACCCATTAAAACTTTGCCAAATCTTCTCTGCCAATGACAAACAGCTTTTTATGCCTCAAGTTCGGTGTGAAATCAATGATCAAGTAGGAAGAAACAAGACATATTGGAAATGTACTGTGTATTATGTTAAAGGTGCTTCAGTGCTTTGAATTGAAGAAAACTTTTTTTTTATCACAACAGTTTGTGACTTCATCAAAAATATGTAACATCATTTTCATAGCCCTGCCTAGTTAAGAAAACAAAGAGAATGAGAAATGAAACTATCATGTCAAGTTTTTAGTAGGGGGTGGGGGATTAAAATGTAAAGATAGAGAATAGAATATGTATTATAAATGGATACTATCTGAGACATCACGCATCTGTTTCTGATTTGGAGTTTTGAATCAAATCCTTAACAAGCGCCATACGGAAAATGTACATGTTAAGCTACCTCAGTATCAGCTATAGGATGCCAGCCTGTCAGTCCGGTAAACTGTGCCTCTGATTGGGCAAACTCATGATCTTCATGTCGTAATGCTGTAAAAATTGTTGACTAAAAATAACAACAACAAAAAAGCCCCCTAAAAGACACTGAGTTTTACTTAAGTACTACTTATTAGTGTTACTCACATCTCAAATAAAGTAATATTATATCATAATATATTTATTTTACTAAAGTGTGATTTTAAGATGCTGTGGACAGACAATATGACCTACCTGACAAGAAATGTTTGTGAACAGCCTCATAAATTGTTGATTATTTCCTTGGAAATTCTGGTAGTTTAGCTAGCCACAATCTCCTCTGTTCTTTGGACAACTGTTTGTGCTCCTCACCCTGATTTGTGATCATTTTTGGTGGTGGAAAGTATTTGGGATGTTTTTCCTGATCCAACCAATTAGTTCAGACAAAAATGTGACAATAATTTACCGTTTTGTTAGACAGTAATCCTATACCTGTGAACTCAATTCTGTTGTGACCGTGAGAGTGCCTCCAACATGGCTGAGTTGATCACTTCTGGAGCCAGGATTTAGCACAGGTTTCCCGCTTTCTGTAAAATCCTTAGGTTGCTGAAGAAAGCAGGCACTTCTGTCTTGGGGGGGCGGCGCGAGGGTCTTAGTGGAGGAAGCTAGCTGTAATCGGTAAGTGAAGTTCGGCCAGATTCTATCACTGTAAACTGTTATGCAGTGCAGTCTCTCTCTCTCTCTCTCTCTCTCTCTCTCTCTCTCTCTCTCTCTCTCTCTCTCTCTCTCCCTCTCTCTCTCTCTCGGTTGCTCTCTCTCTCTCTCTGAAGCTGCTTTCACTTTCTCCCGCTGTCGACTCGGAGGAGCTGCTGCCTCTGACCCTGTCCGGATTAACAGTCAACTCGTCCTTTCAAACATGAAGAAAGTCAGGTTTTGCTTGCTTTTTCCTTCGTGTTCCCTTCTTCTGTCTCTTCTACAAGGTGAGGTTCAAGCGACTCAAGCTATCAGGCTTACTACTAAGATAATATTACTTACTTGTTGCTTTGCATAAACGTGTCTGATCATTTTGCCACACTCGACTGTTTATATTTTTGGCTGAATGAAAGTACAAAACGGTCAAAAAGAAATAGCTAAAGAATACCTATTTGATAACTTCAAATTATACTGATGTAGGTTTCCTTCATTTTGAGAAATCGTTTTTAAAAATGCACAAGATGAACAGATTTATTTTTACACACAAAAACCTCTAGATAAATAGACCAATAACAAGCATATTTTTCCATACTGAAAGATGACCAGTATATTATTATTTAAATTATGTTTCATGTTGAAACTGCTCCATTAAACTAAGAACTAAAAACCATCTCACATTTAGTCATCTTGTTAGCAGGCTGTACAGTAAAGCAGTAATATGTCTGACCCTTTGCTCTTTCTCAGGTGTGTCCTGTTCAGACGCAGAGCACAAGCTCTTCTCTGTTATATTCTCCAGATACAACCAGTACATACGACCTGTGGAAAATGTTTCTGACCCAGTCATTGTACAGTTCGAGGTGTCCATGTCACAGCTGGTTAAAGTGGTAAGTCAATGATTTTTTTTCACTGTTTGTGTAACTAGTCCTGATGTCTGTTGTACCAGTGAGGCAGCATCCTCGTGGTCAAGCATTTATCACTCTGCAGCACAAGCAGTCAGGACCTGAAGGGAAAAAAACAAGGAATAACATAAAGCCAACATTAAATATGAAAAGGCTGAGCATGAGAAGAAATATGAGTAACAAAGTTTTACAGATGAGAGAAACTTGGGATGCCAACAGTAACCCTTGAATTACACCCTGTCAGTGCACTGGAGCCTTTGGTTTATAATCCTGAGGAGGGAACCAGAAGAAAAAAAAGGTGTAGCTGTTCCTCAGGACAGGACAAGATGGAAAGTGTCAGCTATCTGAGTGCCTCTCAGTTTAGGAAAGCCTCTATCACTCCATCACTGCCACTTCACATGAGCACCCTTTAGATTCAGTAGCAGGTCAAGCTGGAGCTTGTTGATTGCAGACTGCAGGGCAGACAGACGCCTCTCCCTTGACTGAGACGGCTCAGGAGCGGATGTTGATAATTAAGCAAAAAGGCTCGTGTCTGACAGGGAGGACAGCCCTATTTACAGAATCAACAGCTCTGGACACATTGTACCTCATCACATTAGTCCGTCTGCTTCTCTTGAGTGACACCAGGAGAGCCTCACCAGCTTTTTATGCTTGAAACTGATGTGAGACAGATATGTAACTACAGAGGTCTTATTACTTTATTTTAGCAGAAACACTGAAATTGGTTGAAGCGTTACAGAAGCATTAATTTTTGGAAAGGTAAAGGCTTAAAAAGTCACTTAAGGCTTTTAAACTAACGAAGGAAAGTTTTTCCAAGACCAGCGCTTACATATGAGTGGAAAAAGAAAATAGAGAGAAACATTGTCATGCTATGGCCACAGGGGGGCTCCAAATTGACACAACCAGAAAGTTTCATACAGGAACTTTAAATCTTTGTATGAATTTAAAAAAAAAAAATGAAACGAAATTATGAAGTCAGCCAAGAGATGCACTTAGTTATTTTTCGACTTGGCCAAACAAGCTGTTCTCTCTATGCTTCCAGACTTTGTGCTAAGCTAAGCTAACAGAGGAAAGAATGGTGTTTGTTTGTCACCCGACTGTTGGCAAGTAGGCAAGATGGTAGCAGCAAAATCAAACTATTTTGTAAAACTGTGATAAATTATCAAAAAATATACCAGAAAATATCAGCCATCGCTTCACATGGAGTTTCTCTGTAACAGTTTTCATAAATATGGGCTCAGATTCTATACCTCTTTCTCAGTCTGTTTTCTTTTATCCGTGTATGGGCAACCTTATGTTGATGGATGACCATTATTCCCTTCCTACATGTGTGGCTCCTAACGCAGATGCAATTGATTATTGGTCAGCCCCCACCAATTACAGCCAGGCTGTATGAGCTCATTTAGACCATCAATAGCTCATTGTGTTTGTTGGTGGTCTGACATGACAAGCTCTCTGCTTGAGGGTTTCAGGAGCAAGCAGCAATGTGTTTGGACTGCTTTTTAAAATGGGGTTAGACTTTCTAGGGAATGGCTGTCACTTTTTACTGGACAACTTTAATCCCACTTTCTTATTTATCTATAAGTTTGAAGCTATAGCCTGGATCAGCACGATTAGCTTAGCAGCCTTGGGTCATCCAGATTCTGCATCCAAGTACCCCAGAAACAACTGAAATATTATACATTTTGTTTAATTCAAAAGTAAAAGCAGTTATTTTTTACCCAGAAGTGCCAGGCCAGCTGTCTTTGCACTAAGCAAGCTATGCTAGCTGAGAGCTGCATATTTATATCTCAAAGATGTTGGACTCTTCATCATTTTGTGCAACTAAATCCAAGAAAGCAATGACTAATTTCCTCCAAAAAGTGAAACTACAGTTTAGAGTCTTATGGTCACATGAAAGCACTGCAAACCTATAAACAGCACCTAAAATAGTAACAGAACTAAATTAAGATAATCATGCTGCATGAAAAATCACCCAAGCTTCCTGGTGACAAAAGAACACAGAATACAAAGAGATTCCTTATCAGATCTGGATTCAAATATCTCCTTTGTTTCTCTGCTCTCTGATTTGCTGATAAGATATAGGATTGTTCTCATCTGTTCCCAAAGTGTTACAAAATCAACATTTTCCTAAAGACAATCAAATAAAGTTTGCCTCACAGCTTGGTGTCAACCAGTGCTTCCAGACCACAGGCTCGCCTGAATACGACATGTTAACATAAATGCTTAATGCTATGCACTGGGTCATGAGATTTGTTCATTCACGGTCTAGGTCACACTCAAACCCATCCTGCACCCACATACTCTCCCCACCCTTTCTTTCCCTCTGCTTCAGCTTTAGCTCTGGCTTGTTAGGATCAAAGTAAACATTGTGCTGTGACCCCACAGCTGTCATGTGGGTGACGCTTCAGACGAGGAGGACTCAGGTGTGCTTCTCTTAATCCTCTTGTCTGGGATCCGCAGAGGTCTGACCCTGTGTGCACACAGTCCGAACAGGATGATTTTCTGTGGCATTGCTCTTTCTGTTGTGCCTCTAATACGTGGAATTTAATTGCTTTGCTTTTCTTCTGCTGTGTTTCCAGGATGAAGTCAATCAAATCATGGAGACAAATTTGTGGCTGAGGCATGTAAGTTTATGGTGCCTGACTGTGCAAATAGACCTTGAGCAAGGACATCAAGTATGGATCCAGCCTTCTGTCATACATGATTCTTGGTGGCGAGACTGACAAGTTGAATTATTCATGGTGAAGCTTTTTAAACACATTGATCCTTCCTCTCCTTTTTTCAAGGAAAAAAATGTCGTAAACCAAATGAACCCTGATCCCATGATGAATATTATGTTTGTGTTTCAGCAGATATATGACAGCAGACTATGATTTATCATACTTACCAACAATCACAATTTTATCTTAGTCATTGAGACGGAAAACATCCTCAGCATACTTGATATGAGAGATGACAGATTCAGAAGAGTGGTAGTGTTCCATAATCACACAGAGGAAATATACAATATGAATAAGTCAGTTTACGCTGTGAGGCTGGATGTTTTTTCACATACTTGGTCCCGCTTGGTGTCTCCTCTGCCATGCTGCATCATGCAGTCCAATGATTTTGCATCAAATGAGGCAGGGCAGGTCTCCAGGTCCCATATTACAAGTGCTGAGCAAATACCCATCTGTGCTGGAGCCATGCTCGTGCAGTAATTGCTCTTTGGTGCTACACCATAATACTTCCTTTAATGTCATCTGTTGTTTTAGAGCCTCCAGAAGTGATGTAGAAACTCTGCCGTGATGTTTCCCTCACTGACCACTTAAACCTTCAAACACTGGGCTGTAGATGCTTACCGTGTCTTGATACAGTGTGATTTCTACAGCTCTGGGGGAAGCTTTACATTGTTACTTTGTGAGTCTAAAGAGGATCACAGCTTGGATCACTTGCTTTCCTCAAGGAAAGGTTGAAAACATTGGCTAAGGAGACCATAAAGCATGTTTTTAACTGGTCCAAAT
Organism: Labroides dimidiatus; assembly: GCA_030710495.1. Lineage (NCBI taxonomy): Eukaryota > Metazoa > Chordata > Actinopteri > Labriformes > Labridae > Labroides > Labroides dimidiatus. The sequence goes on along the minus strand of CM061144.1, from coordinate 17,088,160 downwards.
CTCCCAGTTTATACCCTGTAAACTCTGTTTATACTTGTCATGTTATTTATGAGGGGCATTAACAATTGAATTACTTAAAAACACAGTCTTTGTGAATTCATAAAGTAAAGAATGAACACCAAGAGGAAACAATTGGTATCCTCAAGCTTTTAAAATAACAATGAGTTTGAAGGTTAATTGTATTCTTAATGTCTTTGCAGTGGGTTTGAGAACTCAAAGATGGTACTTTTAGTCAATCCTGGTTGAATTTTATATTTTTTGCAGATTTTTCTTTGGCATTGTTATGCTCCTTTAGCATAATGAAATCATTCTGTCTTGTTTTTCAGATCTGGAATGATTATAAACTAAGATGGAATCCAAAAGATTATGCAGGTGTTGAATTTATTCGAGTCCCATCCAGCAGGATATGGAAGCCAGACATTGTGTTGTACAACAAGTGAGTGTGACAACTAATGAGAAACCTGGCCTAAGATCTCCATTGATTGTTTAGTCTCTTTTCTATAAATGATGACTGACAGTGATAAATTATTCAGGTTTCCATTGCATGTTTTGAGCAGGTCACCCTTTTTGTATCTCAAATGAGTATTAAAAGAGCATCAGATTCTGTAGTATAATGATTGCTTGAGTATACAGTACTTTATTTTTCAAAAGTACAGAAAAACATATCTTTCAATTTGAGTCATCAGTTTTCAAAACTTCACTTTTCCTTTTTCTGTCTACTTCTGTCTCCACAGTGCAGTCGGAGATTTCCAGGTGGATGATAAAACAAAAGCCCTGCTGCGTTACAATGGTGACGTCACCTGGATCCCTCCAGCCATATTCAAGAGCTCATGCAAAATTGATGTCACTTACTTCCCTTTTGACTACCAAAACTGTACCATGAAGTTTGGCTCTTGGACGTATGACAAGGCCAAGATTGATCTGGTGCTAATTGGCTCTACTATCAACCTCAAAGACTTCTGGGAAACCGGTGAGTGGATGATAATCGACGCCCCCGGTTACAAACATGACATTAAGTACAACTGCTGTGAGGAAATCTACACGGACATCACCTACTCTTTGTACATCCGCCGTCTGCCACTGTTCTACACTATTAACATGATCATCCCCTGCCTCCTCATCTCCTTCCTTACTGTGCTTGTTTTCTATCTTCCATCTGATTGTGGCGAGAAAGTCACACTCTGCATTTCCGTCCTGCTGTCTTTGACTGTTTTCCTTCTTGTAATAACTGAAACAATCCCCTCCACCTCGCTCGTCATCCCCCTCATAGGTGAGTACCTCCTCTTCACCATGATCTTTGTCACCCTCTCTATCGTCATCACTGTTTTTGTTTTGAACGTGCACTACCGCACACCTAAGACCCACACGATGCCTTGCTGGGTACGAACGGTTTTCCTTGGGCTGCTGCCCAAAGTGATGTTCATGACCAGGCCAGAGAGGGACCCTGAGGAGATGGCAGTGGCTGACAGTGTTCAGATGATGCATTCAAGGCCCTGTGCCATCCATTCCTCTATTAGCTTGCAGAAGCAGCACAAACCTCAGGCTCTGGCCTCCAGCGTTGTTTCCAGCCTGTCAAACCGGCATCGGCTATTCAACAATACTGAGCTCTCCAACCTCAATAACTTAAGTGGAGACCCGGTCAAAAGTGCAGGCTCTGCATTCCTCTGCCACGAGGACCGCTGCAACTGCTGCTGGCACCAAAGATCCAGCAAATTGCCTGCAGACTCAGGAGGAGGAAGTGGAGGACTGGGCAGCCTGGGGGCACTGACCGGAGGAGGCAGTGCTGTTGGAGTTGGAGGAGGGAGTCAGTGCTCCAGCTCAGAGTCTCTGGATGTAGGAATAATGTCCCTGATACCACTCTCACCTGAGGTCAGGGAGGCTATTGAGAGCGTCAAATACATTGCAGAGAACATGAAGCTGCAGAATGAAGCAAAGGAGGCAAGTGTACTTTTAACTGTACCTTTGTAAATGAAACAGAAACTTGAACAATTTGATCTAAAAATCTTTTACTATGATCCACTTACAGGTTCAGGATGACTGGAAGTATGTTGCCATGGTTATTGACAGGATCTTCCTCTGGGTTTTTGTCCTCGTGTGCATCTTGGGAACAGCTGGCCTCTTCTTACAGCCTCTATTGCTTGGAGAAGACATTTGAATCAGTTTGACTAAACTAATCCTCCAGACTGTTGAACTAGACAGCTTTTGTTCCATGTAAGACTCTCCACCTGGCTCAGAGTGAGAGGAAGCAGAGTGGATCCAAAGTCAAGCAGAAGAAGTGACTGTGTCTACGAAATGTTAAAAATGGGTCATCTTTTCTTTGTTTGTTTTTTTGGAGGGAAACTCCAGACATGGTTCAGGAGTCCATAATATTGAGAACATGGCTTGCAAATATAGAAAAGACCATACTAGTTCATCTTTATTATGAACAATATATTTCTGCTGTGGAACCCATTATAAACAACATGTCAGGAAAACTACCTTGGAGATTCAGAGAGCTTTAAAAAGTGTTTGGTTAGTATAGAATCTGCTAATTGATTAAATTTACTGAATTTAAAGCTCCTATGAGAAATTTTAATGTTGTGCTAGTGTAGAAAACGGTAAAAAAAGAGCATTCTGGTCATTTTCTGACACCTACCCCTCTGCTGCAGTTTAAGACAGTAAAAATAAAAATGTAGCATCAAATGAAGCATCAGCATTGATTTTAATCTATTCCACAACCAGCTGAATTCTACTCACAGGGGCTTTAAAGCACCAATGTTCAAATGAAGATGGATATACATTCTAAACTGAACATTTTGCAACTTTAAAATTTCAGTATCAGATTTAAACATCATGTTCAATAAGAAATAAAACAGTCTTTCATAAGACATTAACTCCGTTTTGATGCTCTGCTAAAAGTCGAAACGTTTTTATGGAGGCAGCAGCACAGCATGTGTGACAGTGAGCATATGGACAGCCACTATGCTCAAACAGTGACATCATGTGGTTGTTCTGTGCTTTGACGTAAGAAGGCTTTTGCCCAATTTAAAGGGCAAGTTTGACAAGAGAGGTAAGATTTTGTGTAATTTATACTGATGTTTTATTTTTACTTCATGCATCAAATGCACACAAAAAAACTATTGTTCATCTAGACTGGATGACATGTCTGATGTTTTAAGGTCATGTCAATCCAATGTATGTTATGTCCTGAATACTTTAATTTGTCAGTGGAAAAATATGAAGAGGCACAAATTTAGCACTGCTTTAATTAAATAGTTGTGTAAATAAATGTTAAAGGGAAGTGTCTTAATATGCAGGATGGACCTGCATCACTGACTTTTACTGGGGACAGAATCTGTGAATGTATTTTTTTGTTTTGTTTTTCTTACTTATACAGAGTGTATAAATGTGTTTCCTTCATTTAACTACACTTCTGATCAGAATGTGTTTTTGCTCTCACTGTCTCTGTTAGCCCAATGCTAACACTAATGTCTTAATCTGCCAGGAGAAAGGAGGAGTAAATGTACTTATAAATGTAATTAAAGCTGTGTTTGCCCATAAATTCTGTTCAACTTATACGTATAACACAAAGTTGACATGATCAAAATATGCAAAATTTCCATATGGAAAAATGTTGCAATGTGATGGAAGCAAAAGCAGAGGACAGCGGATTAAATCTTTGTTGTTATTTAGGCTGTTGGTGTTTCATAGTTTATAAGGAACCTTCTTTATGAACAACAGTAAACATGCGGGGATTATAATATGACACAAAAATAACACCAACACAACTGTCAAAAAGCATATGAACAATATAGATTGGGGGGGGAGGGGTGTCAAAAAATGTGAGAAGTGTCTTTATTCAGCGTGTAAAAAGAGCACCATGGGCTGAGTCTGTCAGTATGTCAGTGTCAGGATCTAAAACTCAAAGCAGATGGCCTGCTTTGTGATTACAACAAAATCCAGCCCAGTTATTGGAAAGCTGGCAGGGAGGCACAGACAGTCTAATCGCTCTCTGTCACATCTGATAAGAAATCTGGCTAATGAATTTAATTAAAACTCTCTTAGAACCTCTCTGAGGCTGATGTGCAGGAGGGCAGGAGATCTGTCAAACAGATACTGTGTCATTTCCGAAACAAAATGCTGTCTTATTCTAAAATTCTGATGAAGCTGAAAATGAAAGAGATTTGAATACACATTTCAGAGATGGTGTTTAAATTTGGGCATGTTGAATGTCACTATTGAACAGACAGGAAATAATGATAATTATAGTTCCTGCACGCTTACTCTTTTAGTTGTCTGCAGTTTAAGACAAGAACCTGGTTCACAGAGTGCAGCAGAGACTGTCATACTCAGTTTGCCTATGATGAATTCAATCACCGTTCTTCTGTGTAAGTACAGTCACAACCTATTTATTTAACAATCTGACTGAACGTTTGCATGCAAGTAGAAGATTATTGTCATTCTTTATTTAAAGGTTGTCTTGCAAACCATGTCAGAGGCCAAACGAATGGTGAGCTGTTCATGTAATTAACATTTCTTATTTTATTTTTCCTGTTGCATCGTTTGATTTAATGATAGGTTGTCTGTCTTTGCTAAATGTGGCAGATTTTTTTCCTGCGAGGATCCTGGCCCAGCAGAAGACTATCAGCGAAAACAGTGACTTGTATTTAACCTGCAGCACATTTGGGAAGAAAAACATCCAGGTCCATGTTTATTTATGCAAAAATGACAGCGGAGTCTATAATAAAATGCAAAAGCAAGATCAATATGACACCACCTTCACCGTACACAAAGTAGGTCTTCGTGACAGTGGGAATTACAGCTGTGTTTATTCTTTGAGGATGGTGCAAGTTTCCAGTGTAACCAGTAGAGGACACAACATCATTCAGATTCTGGTTATAGGTTAGAATTTTTCATCATTAAGTCAGAATGCTGTCAGTGTTATATTATCACTGCTCATTTTGTCTTTCTGCTGCACAGCCAATTTTCTTCCTGCAGTCGTTTCAATAGCCGGGCCAGACACTGTCACGGAGGGAGATGATGTTGAGTTCAGGTGCACCCTTTCTGTCACCCTGCAAACACTTGGAGAATGTCAGCTCATCCAATCTTATCTGCAGAGGGATGAGACCATCCTGCAGGTGAGGGCATTCAATGTCTCACAGAAAAGAGCAACATTCACCATTCAGGGAGCTGTCATGAGGGATTCAGGTCATTACAGCTGCACGGTGCTGCCGTCTAAATGCATCCAGGGGCAGGAAGAGATGATCTCTGGAAAAAATGCGGTGGTCCTAGAGGTCACAGGTCAGGGAGGATTTTTTTTTCAAGGAAAAAAAAACCATTCATTGAAACACACTCGATAGATATGTTTATGGTGTTGGTGCTTTTGCCCTTTCAGCAGGGGGTCTCTCTCTTGGATTGGTTATCTCTGGTGTAGTGATAACCCTTATGTTATTACTGGGTCTGTGTATGTGGTGGATCATCCAAAGAGGTAAGATGTGATTGTGAAACACTGAAAAAACCATCATAGGATAGGTTTTGTAGTAGATGTACATTGTGGTTCTCCTGCCTCACTATCACTTAGATAAAATTATACAGTGTACATATAGCTTCATATTACAAACACTTACCTTTAACAGTCTTAAAAATAGTGTGCTTGGTTTATTTACTACAGAAGTTTTTTTTTTTTTCTTCTTCGACAGGATTACTCTTAACCTTGTGTGACCGAAGGTGAGTCTGACTACAGTTTAATTTAAAGTATTTCCAGACTTACTGGAAGATAATTTAACAGTTGTGGATTTTTTCCCCCAGTTTTGTTTTCTCAAAGACTTCATGCAGGATTTTCCACCAAAGACAAAAACAAATCTGGAGAATAGAATCTGCCACTGATGTTTGTGAAGAAAAATTCCGAGCTGATGAAAGAACTTGTTCATACTCTGGGTTGTGTTTTCTAGCAGTGCAGAGACTCAGCAGGGGCAGGGGCAGACAGAGGCCGAGGATCTGGAAACACAAGATGGTATGTTGAAAATAGAATTACGGTAAAGACATACTCGAGGGAGCTCTTAATGTAATTATCTCTTATGACCTGCAAAAATAATCTACTTTCTGCTCTCCTAAAAAAGCAACAGCATAAGTAGGAACAGCATGTTTAAAAGAGTTTGGCGCTCACAGACATTTATTATTATTACTTAATATGTGTAATAACTGTTTTATTAGTCCTCTCATTGATATTCATATGTTATGTGAAACTGGGTTTATTTCTTAGAAATTCAAATCTTGCCTATTTTTGAGTCCAAAAGATGCTGGCTGCTGCCACTTTATTGTCTGGTCTTGACTACATGTTTCAAAGCTTAGGGTTTGGTACCAGAACCTTTTCCTCCAGTCTGTTGCAAACATCAGAACTGAAGCTGAAGAAAGGCCTCTGGAGCTGCTGCTTTCTTTACTCTGAACAAATAAGAAATAAAAGCTTAAATCTGAAAGAAAGAAAGAAAGAAAGAAAGAAAAAGTCACTGGGTGTGTTTAAGGTGCTTATAAATGATTAGAGGGCAGACACATCTGGCTCTTGATATTCTGCTCTGTTTGTATGTACAGCTGTTCTTTGTTGGGAACTGTATTGCTGCCTGTTTGCCCCCCCCCCCCCCCCAAAAAAAAAAAAAAAAAAAAAATGTAATAAAAATAAAAAATTCATATTAACTTAATTTAACTTTCAATTTTAATTTTCAGAAGAATCTTTCAGCTTTGAAGAGCAGGAAGAGTAAGGCCATCATTCATCATTGATAAATACATGTGAATGTGTTATTAGTGTTTGGATAGTTTTTATTTTAAAGAAATAAGTGCATAGAATTAAGAAATAATGATTAAAATCATGATAATTATTGCTTAATTTGCAGTTATCAAAACAGCATAGCTGCTGTGAACAGGGATGGCTCTGGCTCTGACTTTGACTATGACGGAGTGTACAGTGTTGCCGGTAAGGACTGAACTGCTTTGTGTTTAAAGTTGTTTTGTTTTTTATTGAAAATTAAAAGTATGATTCTATTTCTAATCTCCAACATGCATAGTATGAAAATGTGTATAGGATGTGGGCCAGATGACTATTTTTAAACTTTAAAATGTTAGCATCAACATTATGTAAATTTAAATATATCATGTTTATATAGCTCAAGGACACTTCAGCATTGCACCTGGGATTGAACCTTCTGAGACATGACTTCTTCTTACTGAGCCACAAATTTTTAATTAGTACTCTAGTTCACACAGTGACAGACATCAATGTGACATGTAAAGCTTCTTGTCAGTTGTTCTATACCTTTTTATTTGTGTTTGTTTCTTGTTTAAACTGCTAAGAAAAAAAGGCAACATGAACAGAAGAGAGAATAAAAACTAAACAACAGGTTTTTTTTAGCGTATGAGGTTAGTGTCTCAGTTAACTGAATGTTGTTTTTCTGTTGGTGAGCTCTGTCTGTGTTACAGGAAAACCACATATTTCTTGTAGCAGGTGTGAGATAATGTGAAAAAGCTTTTACAGCAAGCTCTCTGGCCATTGGGAGCTAATTCTGTCCTTGTGGTTAGAAGGTGCTACTAAAACCAAGAAGAAATCTACAGATGATTGTAATTAACTGTGAACTTCTCTCTTATAGACGATCCTGGAGAAAATGTGTACGCCGTGTCCAACAAAAGGTCAAAACATCAGCGTTAATGGTTCTATTTACAACTGATGAAATTATTGTTAAATCTGTAACATTTACTGAGTGGCAATTATGTTTCTCTTTTATTTTGCAGATTATAATAAAGTAGTTTGAGGAGAATTAGCTCTTTGTATTGGGGGTTACATTAAACTATGGGTTCTTTCTTCAATTGTTTAAAGTTACATAACTTACATAACTTGTGTCATAAAAAAAAGCTCTTTTTTGTCATTTTGATCAACCAAAGTGTTATAAAATGTATTTTTTTTTTACATATGAAGAAAAAGCACTGAATAGAAGAAAAGGGGATGGGGAGATTTGACTTTGTAATGAACAGTGTGGGAAGCAGATCCTTTATCTCACATCCACTCAGACACATTTGCTGGTTCTTTTGTTTAATCATGTACAGAATATGGAGACAGAAGATAAAAAGCTGCATCTTATGATTTATTAATATGTAAAGTGGTTTCATTCCTTTCTCTCAATTTTGCAGAGCCTTTCAAAATAAAATGTCCAACAAAAAACAAATACATAAATAAACAGCTTTTCACACTGAGATTATTCCTTATTCGGCTATTTGAATTTATGTCTTTTTTTTAATTACATAAATAAATAAATGTACTCCCAGAATTTAAATTTTTCACAGGTAGAATTGAATCTGAGAATCATAGAAAGACTCACTATATGAATCTATGGCAGGATGATGAAGGTAAGTGACTTAAACTCAACCCCTTGTGCAGCTTTTAAACCAGTTACAGATAAAGAAGGAAACATTCAGATAGAGTTAAAAATGAGAAGAACAAGCAAGAAACTCTCCAAACCACTGGTGTAGTTTTAACAATGTTTATTAAATATTTATCACGTCTTGTTTTGATTTTTGATTCTGAAAGGTAACTGCACTTGATTAGTGACAGAAGTGAAAAGGGCACTATTTCACTCTTTGAAGTATTCTATAAATTCTACTTCATGCATGCATTTTTAGTCAGTAATCTGCAATCAACAGTAAAACTTCATGTATATACCTGAGTTTATGAAAGTTCAACCAAAGTGTGCTGTTCTACCTTCCTTCTTCACTGCTGCAGCTCCTGTGACAAACACAGTGGCAGTTCTGACAGAAAGAATGGAGCAGCTACTCATTAAACACAAGGAAAAGCTGTGCTCATTTCTGTGAAGAACTTGTAAACAAAGCGGCTTAACTCTTCAGAGCCGCATTAACACTTTTGCTTGTATGAGCTGCGATAATGCATACCTTTTTCAGACAAGTTTTTCCCCTGGAATGTTTTGGTCTGAACATGTGAAATGATTTTACATAATGAGTGAGTGCAGATTTAGCAGGCTGCTCTGAAAAGACTCTAACAGTCACAGGGTAACTTCTAATCAGCACTTCTTAGTACTTACTCAACCTGGATTGCATAACACAGGGTTTCCCTCTAACATTTGCATGGAGCTGCCTAATTGTCTGCGTTACACAGACTTGGAAACAGCAGCACAAAACAACGTTTTTTTTTTGTTTTGTTTTTTTTTTGCATTCCTGTCGCACGAATCTTACATATGCAATCTAGACATTTTTTGGTAACATTTCTATGAATTAACATTTTCTTCTTACTTTTGGTGCATAAATTTGCTGTTAAAATCTTCTAAAATCATCTAATAATCTAAAAATGACCTAAATCCCTCCTCGTGATCAGGCTGTTTTTGTTTAAAGATTCAACTACAAAATTGATATTACTTCTCAAATTTAATCATGTTTGACTTTAATTTTTCGCACTCTAATGCACAAACACTTGATCAACATGAAAGCAGTGAGTAGTACAAGAAGCAAAGCTCCAACCAGGAATAAAAAGACATCAACAGAGTGGTAGGAGTACCAGGGCAGCTTGTAGGACTCTGTTCTCAGGTGAGCTGCACCTTTGTGTCTCATGACAAACTCTATCCAGAAGAGGGCGCTGTCCATGGGCTTTATGGGAGTATCCCTGTGCAGCCTGGAGAGTCTCTGCATGTTCATCCTGTATGAGGGCTCATTCAGCACTTCTTGAATGGTGTTTAGGAAGATGTTTTCTTTGTCCACTGTGGCCAAGCTCAGAATCTTAGCTGCTCCTCTCTGTTCTAAACGAAGAAGGTTGTCATATTGGTCAAAAAATATGGGTAGACCCACAACTGGGATGCCGTGATAAATAGCTTCTTGAACACCATTTGTTCCTCCATGAGCCACAAACAGTTTAATCTTGGGATGTCCCAACAGATCATTCTGTGGCATCCAATCCACCAGCAAAGTGTTGTTGCCCAGAGTGGCTGGTTTGTCGCCTTTGTGTTTCCAGATGACTTTCTGAGGTACTTTAGCAAAAGCTGCAGCTATTTCATCTGTTATATCAGAAGGAAGTTCGCTCACAAAAGTCCCCAGAGACATGATGATGACTCCATGCTCCCCTGAACTCTGCACAAACTCCTCCAGGTCTGCAGGAAGTGGTTTTGCAGGTTTACACTGAAAGCCTCCAATGTAAATAACATTGGGCATGGTGGGACGAGGGAATTCAAAGACAAAGTCCACTCTCATGAGCCAAATATCTGCTCCTAGTAATAACTCTCTGTATCTGACCTCTGAGCCAAAGAACTCATCACACACACCCTGATACTGGTGGCTGATGAGAAATTCATCCTGAAACTGCCAAATAAAATAGAAAAAGAGGTTTTGTAATCTTTGAATGAAAGTCATTTTGTCTGACAGACCAGATCCAGTCAATGGGATGTAAGATAAAGGAGAGGGTGCGATGGCCATATGTCCCTCTCCAATTGATGTCCAGCGCACATTATAGACCAGAGGAAGTTTCAGAGCATGAGCTAACAAGATACCTGCCCCCCATGCTGGATCAACAAATACCAAGTCATACTGCTGCTGTTTTAACATATCCATAAAGTCTTGATCTTTTAACATGTTGGCTGCCATTCGACTGATCATTCTATGCATGTTAAACATGGCATCAAACATCTCAATCTGTAAACTAGCAAAGGTCAAGAATGAGCTCTCTCCCCTCTCAATGGCAATGATCTTCTTCAGGATTGGGTTGATGAAGTCATGGTTGAAGGCTTCAGCGAGGGGAAACGTGATTGTCTTGTAGTGGGGGAAGCCGTCCTGGATGTACCAGCTTTGATTGGTTCGGATCACATCCATAGAGTGTCCCTCGGAGTGCAGCGCCTTGATCATGATGTCCATGTTTACCCAGTGGCTTCCTTCTAAAGGAACTATCAAAATCTTGCCTCCGTGACAGATCCTCCATGACAGGAACACAGTGCACAGGATAAGCAATGTACTTCTGTCATGGGCCATGTTCAACCTGGAAAAACAGAACAACCCTAAATCAGTCTGATTGAGAAACACATTTTAATTTCCATAAAACTTGTAAAATATAACTACCTGATTTGGACGGGACAGCTCCGGCCTGCATGTGCATGGATGTTTGAATGGACCACCAGAGGTACTACTGAATACACAACTACAAATTCCAGGAAAGCTTAACTGGACTTTGGATTAGCTTTACTTTGATATTTTCACCATGAATGTAACAGTGTGTGGCCTTTGTTGAAGGTAATGAGTAACCCCTTAATGACAGATCTTTGTTTACAGGTAGCATTTTGGTTCTGTGTCTCCACTCTAGTGAAATTAAAACTGATTTGATCTTGACCTACACTTGACTGACACAAATAAGACGGATCCATCCCATCTTATTTTTACCCCTTAAAAAGTTCAAATTGGCTGCTAAGAGGACATTTACAAATACTTTTAGGAGAATCAGATAATGATGGGGCTAATGCTAAGGCCACAAACCCTCAAAACTTTCTGCCAGATTTTTTTTCAATTCCTAATATTGTCGACCTTTATTATTTCAAACAAAGGGGAAAAAATGCATTTGATTCTTTATTTGTAATGGTTTTGCTCATCACTTTTCATAAACATTCTTTATTTTAATATAATACCAAATGACACTAGTATGTTGCAGATCTTACCAACTCATTACTGATATGTTTATGCTGGTCTTCATGCCTTTTTAAGATGTAGTATGATGACATGGCCATGCAGTGGCAGTGCTGGCTCAACAAAGGCTGAAAGCTTCTTCTTGGTTCTTGTAGACAATGTTGTAAAGAACGCTAAGACCTTACGTGACATATCTCTGAAACATATCATCTGAGTTATCTGCATGCAACATCAATCAAACAACACAACCTTTTATCATTTCAGGTAATGTAAGGCCCTGTTGCTAAGCTACAGTAGGCTAAAACCATCCCAGACTCACATTATCCTTGCACTAATCTCTTACAAAGGATAGAATTACAGATCTCAGAAGAGTGTGTCCTCAGGCTGAGAGGAAGTGGTGCCTGAGAAATTCAAGTCTTACCAAGAAAGTCCACCTTGCCTTCATTTTGCCTTATACAGTCAAGTGAAATAAACAGACTATTCATCCGGTTGGATCTTTAAGGAGTGCTTGACCTGCTACACTCTGAACAATCATCCGTTGATAAGTTTTGCTGAATGTGTACAGAGATTCACAGAAATCAGAGATACAGATATAGAATACAGTTTATAAGTACATAAATGTGTGTCTTTTCTTACTTTAATCCCATTTCCAATTTTTATCTGTAAAAAACATCAATGGAAAAACTACATATCTTCATAAACAGTTGCTCTTATTAGGATGTTTAAGGGTTATTTATAAGATTAGAAGTCAAACGATCTGTTTTATTAGAAGTAAGCCTGACAGATAGTGAACAACTTGTCTAACAGATGGCAGTATAAAATGCAAAAGAGCTGGAGACCATCAAACAATTGTAAAGGATTTTGTTTGTATTCACTGATCTCAGTGATACGCTTTGACAGAGACAGTATCGTACTGAAATGAACTGATATCAACTAATTTATTTTTCATTTTCCTCTAAAGTACATAACTCTAAATCCCTGTCAACCTCTCTAAACGTGTTTCTGTGAGATAATCTCAGCAATAGCCGTTGGATCTCTGGCACAGCTGCAGCTCACAGAATGACTCCAGATAAACAGAGCAGGACCAGTATCTGAGTGCTAATCTCAGTATCTCAGTCTTTCAGTCCCAAACATGACCCATAATAAACTGTGTAATGTGCTTTGCTTCTGTTTGTTAGCTCTTTGTTTGGACTGTGTTTATTAGAGCATGCTGCCAGCATGGTTGGGGACGATGATGTTGGCCCATTTGTAAATGACCGGGATGAAGAGGAGAGCTGAGCCCAAAATGGACACCAGGAGGAAGGCCCAAAGAAACATTCGATCCAGGACCTGGGCTACAAACTTCCAGTCTTGAACCACCTGATACAAAAAAAAGAAAGTCATTCATTACATTCTTGCTATCATTATTAAGGCTTGTAATCCTAATGTAATGGATCCATTTAAGAATATATTTCACAATTTAACAAAATCCCATGTGCTCACCTCTCTGACCTCGTTTTCTTTGACCACATGCATGGTTATGTAGCGGATAGAATCCAGAGCTGCCTCTAGACTGTGTCTGGTGTACAGAAGAGGTGTCAGCTCAGGTGCTGGGTCCTTCATCAAACCCAGTCCCACAACTCTTCTGGTTCTGGCTGACCCAGCTGTGGCGTAACGATCGGCGTGGCTTCGCATGCACAGCAGCTTGGGCAGCCGGTGTAGGAAGATTCTCCTCACCCAGGGTGCCATGCCATGGTGTGTAGAAGAAGATCGATGGTGGATGTTGATGGCAAAGACAGTGATGATGATGGAGAGTGTGACAAAGATCATGGTGAAGACCAGGTACTCCCCGATGAGAGGGATAGCTTTGGATGAGGAGGGGATGATTTCCTCAATGACTAGAAGAAAAACTGTGAGTGACACCAGGACCGAGGTGCAAAGAGAGATCTTCTCTCCACCATTTGAGGGCAGATAAAACACAAGGATGGTGAGGAAGGACAGGCCAATGCAGGGGATGATGAGGAAGAGGGTGTAGAAAAGAGGGAGCCTGCGAATGATGAAAAAGTAGGTGATGGTGGGATAGGAAGAACTGCTGTCTGTTCTGACACCACGGCTGCCAGTTGCTTTCACTATCTCCCATTCACCATTGTCAAAATAGTCCTGCTTGTCCACATGAAAGTCTTCTAGTGTGATATCCACCTGTGAAACAGAGATAACCTCATCCCACTCACTGGTCGTTACGTTTTTTAGTGCAACACTAAGAAATGACTCACCTGAGAGCCATCATATGTCCAGGATCCAAACTTCATGGAGCAGTTCTGAAGGTCAAAAGGGAAGAAGGTGACGTCAATGGTGCAGGCCGACTTGTAGTTAGCTGGTGGGGTCCATGATATGGTTCCATCATACTTAACGACAGCCTTGGTGACTGTACCCTCAAAGCGCCCATCTGAGCTGTTGAAGAAGACATTAAATCATCTGAGATATGAAACAGTAACCATAATATAGAGGCCTATTTACTCCTAAGCCATTGTTGGAACCAGGTATGTATGTTACCACATACTTATCATAAAGTACAACGTCAGGGAGCCAGATCCTGTCAGAGGGGACTCGTATTATTGTAATCCCCAAATAGTCATTAGGGTTCCATCTCAGTTTCATGTCAACCCACTCCTACAGTGTGGAGAAAACAGGAAGTAAAAATCACAAAGTGAAGACAGGGTTTGAAAGAAAAAGTTTTACATTTTTTAAAATCTGCTAATGTGGTGTTCATCCAAGTTTGATGACCATGTATAATTCCCACATTTTTGTGCTAAGGAGCTAAAATCAGCTGCAAAAGGACTGAATGTAAGGGGAAAAAATAGCCTTGTTTCTTGGTGATGAAATGTGTCTAGCAGCATCTCAAAAGCTAAGACATAAAGCTAACTTAGCTAAATAAAAAAAAAAAAACATGCAGCAGCTTCTTCACTTTACAGTAAGAGCGGTATCTCCTTAAATAACTTTTTTGGCAAGAAGTAAATTAACATATTTCAAAATGTCAAACTTTCTTCCACTTGATTGGTAGATTTTATTTGCTACAGCATTCAGCTGCCATACATCATCAGCCAAGCTTAGGCAAACTAACTAGCTGATCTGTTCATGAAGAATAGACTTGCTAAACATGATAAGAACATGGTGATGGAATAATATGAAGTGTACGCCGTTCTGTCCACTTAACAGATGACAGTGACAGATAGACATGACTGGGGTCAGTGCCTTCATTCCTCTCTGTGATAGATGCTATCCATCAGTTTGAAAGCAAGCAGCTGACCTCCACAGCAGAGCCTGGCCTGCAGGGATAATTCATAAAATGCGTGATGGATATGACACCCATGGCCATGAATAAGGGTGACAGGAGAAGGAGCAGGGGAGGGCAAGGCTTTTGATGAGAGGTGCGTGGGCACTGAGCACTAGAAGGGCTCATTGAGATGAGGAGAGCTGGTGAAACGCTACCTGAGCAGAATAAAAGAGGGAGGGGAGATGCTGACTGGCTCTAAGTACCATGTAAGCCAGTAACTGTAGAATGTAATACTGTATCTAGAATTAAGGCCAGTTGTACTTACCTGTTTCATCCACACGTTGGTTGTCATTCGCTGATTTTTTTCATCCTAGAAAAGTGAAAAAAAATAAAGACTTAATTTCAGATAAGTAGCTGAGTCAGAGCTTTTTAATAAAGCACCAGTTTGAGCAGCACTCTGCCTTTCAACCCTACTTCATTTTACATGAATGCAGCATAGTCCTTGACACACAATCATGAACAACTTCAATAATCTGGGCTCACCACATCAACCAGCTGGGAGATGGCAAGTCCAAACTTCACACGAATTGTCTGGTTTAAATACTCTACTGGACGAACCCATTTCTGGTAGTTCCCAAAGAGGTATTTGAACAGCTTATCCTCTGCTTTCGCATAGGAGGAGAGTTTTGGAACACCTAGAGGATTAAAAAAAGGGGGATTTTAAATGAACCTGTAGATAGTTCTGCAAGTATGAAAGCACATTTAACATATTCTCAAATCTCATAAAGATTCTGCTTTTGATAAAAGAAATTATACAAACATTCCTCTCAAAGAGCATTGCTTCAGCTCTGTGACCTTCATACAGCATTTAAATGAAGAGTTCTGGTTATAACTTCCATCTTAGTAACAGAAAGCAAAGGTTTGATTTAGACAGCAATGAAATTTAACACTTCTGAATCAGTAATCCTATAAATCAATGAAACCCTGAACATCAATATTAAAATGAGTAGATTCAAAATGAAGCACTATGTAACACTGATTAGTAAAGTTTGATCATTATAAGGTTGTTATTATTTCATTTGCCTGCTTTTGTCTTGTAGATACTCAAAGAAATTCCAGTCCTGGGTGTGTGTCACTTATTACAACTCAAGACTAAAGCCACATAAAAATATAAACCTAGATGGTTTATGAGGAGTTGCACACCAGCTAAACAATTCCATCAGAAAACGAGCTGCAGTTCTTTGTTAATTCTCTTCTCGTCTGCTGCATTTCCTCTCCTCATTTACCACGGAATGAAAGTGATCGCCTATTTTACCTGTTGTGCAGTCTGACTCATATGCGTGGAGATTATAAATAATGCAGTCAGTCTCATTTCTAAAGGCATCTTAAAAAAAAATCACTGCTTCCCATTACAATCTGTATAGCAGTATGCTCATTTTGGCGTGGGTGAAAGACGTGGTCAGTTGGTAAAACTGATAAGAGTCAAATGGTGTAACCAATGTTTTTCATAAAAAATCTGATATGGCACAAAAAAGTTACTATGAATATGATTTTTAACAGTCTATTACACTTTAAAAATGAAATTTAAAATGATTTTAAACCACCTGACCCAAAAAATAGAAAAAAAAACATTGATGTCTATGGCTACTGACTCGCTCAGTACAACAAAACCTGTATCATCAAGTTTAGAAATGAAATATCTTGAATAAACTTTGAGATGATATTTCATAACAAATAACATATTTTATCAAAACAGTTGCGTAACTTCTAGGAAGATGAATTATTTATTAATTGTCATGTTTTTGTGGTCATACCATTGACACCTTAATGGGACCGGTTCTTTAATTGGTTAAAAATGGTAGAAATGTCACATAAAATACAATGACTTAACATAAATACAAACTACACGTTTAAACAAATACCTTGTATGTTGTGTTAACAAGTTTAAAGCATATATTTGATACCTACCCATGTTTGTCACTGTAATGTGACAGTGACATGTTTGTGTCCACAAGTTCAAGGCTACAGGTCAAGTTTATACTCTACCTTTAATAACATGGACTCACACGCACAGGTGTTGACTTAAAGTGCAATAGAAATGAAGAAATGCACAGGGGTCTGTTTTGTACAATGTAAGAATGGTATATTGCTTGAAGTACAGTCACGCTGGTGCATTGTTTTGCTGAAGTAGGGCTCCTCTACACTTCAGAACACATCGATTTTTGTGAATTACACACAATTTCTTTCATCCTGCTCCTTAAATCATTCACAAAGCGGTAATATACTCAATTTATGGACCCAGAACGTGGTTGGAAATTCGCCACAAGACTGAGCACAAATATACGGTGTCACCCTTTCAGTGTGTGCAGATCAATAAAGACGAGGCTGTAACACCCCCCAATCAATGGCTGCTTGATATGGAAATTCATCATTTCTGCAGCATCTCCCACTACCACCATCATCTTTCTCTGGTAAACACCAAACTGCAGACTCTGTTGGATTCCACTCAAACTTGTATGATAAACTGAAAATCTATATAAACACACAAGTATATGGAGTGGACTATGTGGCCACAGTAAGGTCCATTTTCTTTACATTTCTTCACAAACACGCGGATTCTTAACATCAAAACGATAGCTCCATTTCAAGAGGAGCTGATTCAGTGCTCAATGTGTCTGCTGGGAGCAGGGGAAGACATTCATAAACACTGCGTACAAGTTGAATATAAAATGAATGTATGAATTTCAACAGCACTGACTGCTCTAATTACCTTGACACCAAGGTAGACAACAGTGATGAGCAGCAAAATAAACAAAGAATTGTGACAGTGAGAAAAAAAAATCTATGCAATGTATCAGAGTATTATTATTGTAGGAATTTAATAACCTGCAATCAATCATTTGTTTGGACTCTTTTATATTCTGGACTATACTGTACTACTATCATTTTGCACCTTCCCTTAAGGTGCATTTGTCAGCTGCTATGGGTTCTTTGGTAGTTCAGATCCTGAGTTGTTGTTGTGACTGCTCTGGTGGCTCTCTTGGCTCCCTTTTATATCCAATACCTGCATGGTAATAGTGTGTTTGAGTCAAACTGGAGTTACAATATTTTAGCTTGTAGATAGTGACTGTGGTAACACTGAGGTTGTAAATTCAGCTAGGAAAGTCAAATTAACTGAGAGCTCAGAAACATCTGGCTTCATCATTAGGTGCCTTATGACCCAGAAATACTGACATCCAACCAGATTCTGGTTGATTTGAATATTGAATTCCTAGAAAATGAGTGATAATTCTGAGCAGCTGTTGTGCCAAAGGGTTATAGAAGAGAGGGGATATGTTTCAGATGAAAATAGCAGCTGTTTATGGAAAGGGTATTACTTTTTCATTTACCTGTATGACTACTTATTACTTGCCTTGTTATCAAGGATTCCAAGCAGCTAAAATCATTAACTGCAGAGGAATGGTAATCAAACCACCTAAACAACTGAAAATTTGAATATGGGAAGGGTAAGGGAACCCAATGACACACATTTATTCTCATCTGTCTGAATTTTCCTACTCCGTCCCTCCCTCACTGACCATCTGCCAATTTATATTTTTTTCCTCTTCTTGAGTCAAGCTTGTCTTCATCTATACCATCTGTGACACTCAGGCTATCGCTGTAATGTGATGAGACATTTATTTCCAGCATGTTGGCAACTTACGTAGAGAGTGGCACAGGTGGCAACAGCACAGCAACGGCAGCAGCAGCAGCAGTGCGAGCGAGGTGGCTGCTCCTCCTGCTCTCAGCATCGTATCAGAGGTGGCACACGGCTGGTCCCTCTGGCATCATAGAGCTGGAAATAAATAAATAAATGAATGAATAAACAGGCATGCTGTTGTATACATCAAGCAGGGTATGGATTTGTGCATGACTTGGGTTGAGGGTTTAAATCTTAAGGTAACCTATACAATCTACCTCTGGTAAATCAAGCAATCACAGTTATGGATCTCATTGATTTGGCAATGAGAGGCTGTAAAAGAGATGATGAACCACTGAGAATATGAATCTACCTTTGACTGACAGAATCCTACACATGCCAAAAATACTCTCTACCCTCACCTTGGTACCCTGACCCTCTCTAAGGGAACATTTTAGACAGTAAATGCTGCACACGTACCTGCTCTGGGTTTTTCCCACTCACCAACAGTTCAGAGTGGTGGTGGACTAGGTACTGACGACAGCAGGGCTCCACTGCTCTAGCTCTCCTCCATTCCACGCAGGTTCCCTCTCTCGCCTCATACAGATGCTGCCTCACTTCCTGCTGCCTCCAATTGTACAAAGACAACGCGTCCTCCCTCATCATCTTCTCCTCCCCCTCCCTCTCCCCCTCCTCCTCCTCATTTTTTCCCATACAGAGCCCACCCCTTTTTGCCACCATCACAACAACCCCCCGCCTTCCCTTCTCCTATCATCCTCATGGTCACTAATCACAGACAGGACTAGTCGCAATACTCTGTTCTGTCGGCTCTTCACATCATCAGGGATATGCGAGGCAAAGTCAGCTACTGAGAACCCGCGTCACATTTCCGTGACATTCTTCTGTTTGTTTATCTGATGATGCACATCGAAATACGAGATGCAACATTTTCTTTTAACCAGTAACTGTCAGTCTCTCTGTATGAGCGTATGTCTCTGTGTGTGTGCTACCATGGCAACAGAGGACCAGAGATGTTGCATGAGATTGAAAAATAAATCAATAACCAGCAAATGGCAAAAAAAAAAAAAAAACAGTTTTTGTTGTATGTCAAATGCTTAGGTTTATTATGAATAATCTATGGATGAAATCTATCTAGTTTTATCTCAGGGCTATAGCGACTCATGGATAGTCATTCTACATTTAGACTCTCTTTGAAATCTTACACTTGTTTTGTAACTTCCCAACCTTAGAAGACCATACTCATGAAGGACAGATGATATGAAGGAGGGCTGACGAATAAATTAACAGGCAACAAAGAGATGAGCAACACAACTTTCTTTTGTAAAAAGTACTCAAAGCTCAAAAGGAACATTCACTCTGCTGCTTCAGGAAATCAAAGATACTTTCATGACAAATTGTTCTGTTACCTTTGAATCAGATGCATTGTCAAACCAATGTAGTTACATCAATGCAAAAAGCTCTCATTACCAAATACAGTGAATGAAATAAAAAGCCAATTCTGCAGTGTATCTTAAAAGCAAATGTTAGTTGTTTTGATTAACTTCAGTGCAAAGCTTTACTCCTCTGTTATTTTGTAATAATCAGTGTATATATTTAGCATGAGACGGGACTTCGTGATCACTGTGACATCATTAAAACTGCAGTAGTCTGCACAAAGAAATGTGATTATCTCCTCATCAATCATTGTTGCTACATGTTCACTCATTAAAGTGAAATAAGGTATTCTAATAAATCTGCATGCAGAGGACTTACATAAAAAAGTATTCAAATTAAAGAAGGGGAGGGTAGGGTAAGATGAGCCAGTGGGTAAGTTGACCCACGCCCTGTATCTAGGCAATGGCACATATCTGCTGTCTTGTGACCATAAATTCTGAAAGCACCCTCCATTTCACTGCCCCAGTGTTTGTAAGAAGCATGCAATAATGTGCTAAGTATGTTTTTACTTATAAAAGTATTTTTTTTTTTACATTTCAGCTATGGCTGTCATGTGAAAGCAAAATGTATGTCATACTTGTTGATGATTTGCCAGCATATTAAGTCATGTGAACAATTTAGCAAAAGGTTAAACTAAATTGCTAGGCTAGATTGTTTTTTTCCCCCAAAATGTTGGCTTTGGGTAAATTGAGCCAGTGGTTAACTGGTGTGGAGTGGGGTAAACCCTGTCAGATGGTGTCATGCACATGTGACTGAGACTGCTATTCATATTTGAACAGTGTTTCTCTAAACTAGCGCATCACAATTACAATACCTTAGACATCTTACAACTGCAATATAATTCATGACTCATTAGTGAGTTTATTGCTTTCACAGTCTTTCTTATCACTGAGAAATCAGACCATGATAAAGTGACAGATGTTCAAGTTCAAATTAAACAATCATTTGCACAGACAGGATCTCTATCAAAAGGTTCAACAATGTTAGGATAACAGATTTAAATCCTATTTTTACAAGGGCTGACTGATAAGTTTTGAGCCTTGTATTGAAAAGGTTAAGCAGGGATCTCCTTTTCAGCTCAACTATTCCCTGACTATTTAAGGTTGTGTACCTGCAGACTGGTGTCATTTGGTCAGTTTATATCGAAGAGGTAGCTCTCTAAAGTAAACAAGGCAAGAGACTTTTGCAAAATTGGACAAAATCACTGAAAAAGCAGTGATTCCATATTTGCATAAGAAAGGTCTATCACCTAAGGATATCCATACTGATATGGTAGCAACACTAGGGAGTGATGCCCCTTCATATGCTGCAGTGAGAAGGTGGGTGGTGGAATTTAAGCACAGCAGGCAGAGCCTTGGACATGACTCCTGTCCTGGAAGGCCTGTCACTGTTGCAACCCCAGAAATGGTCAATAAAGTCCATGATACTGTTATGGCTGAAGGGACAAACAATCAATGGCATACATTATGCATAATTTCTGAGGTAGTTATGAGAAAATATTAAACCCAAGCACTGCAGACAACTCATTAATGGTGTGTTGTTCCACCAAGACAATGCCCCTGTTCACATGTCTGTCATTGTCATAGCTGCCATTAATGATTGTGGCTTTGAATTGATTGAGCATCCGCCTTATTCACCTGATTTCACTCCATCAGACTTTCATCTATTTCCAAAACTGTAAAAGGCCAGTTCCAGTACCCACTTTTGGTCAGATGCTGACATCATACATGCAGTGGAGGACTTTCTGAACGGTCAAGAAAAAGACTATTTTAAAAGTGGCATTTAAGTCCTGAATAATCGCTGGAAAAAGTGTATAGATATTGAAGGGGATTATGTTGCAAAATAATGCATTACATCCACCAAAAGTCAAACCCTTAAATATGAGGCTTCCAACTGATCAGTCAGCCCTTGTATTAAAAAGTTAAGCTGTGTCTCATTGACTTCAGTCTACTATTTATTTCATTAACTTATCAGTAAAACTTAAAATCGTTGAGGTCTCTGTTCTGATCCAATAAAATTCTGTTGTGGTGTGGTTGATGTTACAAACATTCTTAGATCCAAGTCATGTCCCTTAGCATTCAGTCTGAATCTGGAGTACAGAGTCGCTGAGTATGAAAGTAGGACTAATTAAGAATCAAAACTCAAGCCTGAATTTTGTTCCTCACATTTGGACAAAGTCACATTAATATTTTTGTTTTTGTCATTCGCAGGGTTACGTTAATTTTAACCAAAGGTTTCCTTTAAGATAATTTAAAATGATGCTCAGGCATGCTCCTTTTCCTGAAGAACAGCACGGCTCTACTTACCCCACTGCCCTACTGTTATGCTGCAGACTCAGTCTCTGATCATTTGGATTTGCCAAATAAACTAGAACAATTGACAAAAAAATAACAGAAAGTATCATTATTTACATTACACTTAAAGCCTGAGGTTTAATACTCAAATCATAGTGGATCAGTGTTAACATTCATCGTGTTTCCTTTTGACTTTGGTCTATTTGTGGACCTCCACAGAGGTTCGACTTACGGGTTAGATAAACGGAAGAATGATTAACAAAACAGTGTAAAAACTGGGTTGTGGCACCGATCAAGATTGCCAGTTGACGAATTTATTCATCGTTAACCTCCGTCTTTACAGATGTTAATTTATGGTTCCTGTAAATGTGTAACTACCGTATCACAGATGTTTCTGCAGAGACTTCCTGGTTCAACTCTCCAAAGCGCCCCCGTCCAGCGATCAGCTCACCTTCCTCCTGGACTGTAGGTCTATATGTGAACCCTATCGGTGCAGCGGGCTGGCATTGTGAAAACAACTTTTCATCATCGGTCTCTCATCGTGAAAAAGTAACTCAACAGTAAGTACGAACGTTTCGTGTTAGGTATTTCCCCCAGATGTGTCGCCCAGTTGACTTTATGTGATATTTCGTTTGCTGTAGAGGTAAGTTAACGACAAAGTTAAAAGTGGTGCTCAAAGTTCCTCCGCAGTGGGAAACCAAGCGGGGTTTGGCGCAGGTTGACTGTTTTTGTGGGGGAAAAACAGAGCACGCCTCTTCATTTTGAAGGACTTGTGCATGAAAACACGTTTGTGTTCAGTTCATATCTGACAGACATGATAGTAGGGGTGATTTTTCCAACCACCCAATTAATCTACAACAGCGATGTATTAATGTTAATCAAAAACTATTAAAGTTTAAAAAATCGAATATAAAAAACTTTGTTGGGGTATCACGTGACATGCAGGGAATTTCAAAGCTGAGAAACTGATTAACATCAGTGCTTAATCAAGTGAGTGAAAATATAAAAGATGTATTGTTTCTGTTTTGTTGTTGTTGATACCAGGAACAGCTTCCACAGATAATGTGATTAATCACTGCTGTCAGAACCTTTGTTTGCAGTTTCTATGCAAAAATTCTTGATTAATGTACATTTCACTTTCAAACAACAGCAGGGGGAGTTTTTTCATACAACTCACACATGTGCAGGATAAAATCTGCACCTTGCTGGGAGCCAAAATGAATACAAACCTTACATTCCTCAGAGGAGGAACTATGCAAAGAAAAAATGAAAAAAAAAAAAAAAAAAAAAAAAAACGTTTTTGCCTGTCAGATGATTCTAAGCAGGAAATGAAACTGATTGTGATCATTTCATTTGTTTCTAACAAAACAAGTGACATCATCAGACAAAAAAAGCGAGTAAGGTTGTTTCAATGTTGCAACCACTGCCATTTAGAAAGCCTCTGATAAAGCAATTTTTAGCACATGACAGAACATAAACTTTGTTTACGTCTCAAAGATTTAGTGAGTAATCCGGTTGACTCCACAAAGAAAGCAGGTTTGGAGACAGAACAGTAACAAAGACAATGATGCTGCTAAACACCAAACCAAAAACTGCATACATAAGCCTCTGTTTCTTTTCATGAGACTGTTTTTTATTTTAATTTATCTGATTCACTATTTATGTCTTTCTTTCAGATGAGGCTCCTCTGTAGCTGCAGTGTTCTGTTGCTGCTTGTCCTTATCCCCAGAGAATGTCAAAGTGGAAACATCTTGGTCTTTCCTTCAGAAGGCAGCCATTGGATAAACATGGATATTCTACTTCAAGCTTTGCATGCAAGAGGACACAGTCTGACAATCCTGCGTTCCAGCAAAAGTTGGTACATCAAGGAGAAATCCTCCTATTACAGCGCCTACACAGTGGAAACAGAGAGAAGCTTGGATCAGGCATTCATAACCAAGATCGTAAGAGAAAGTATTGAGTTTGAGAGGGGGAGCCTTCCTCTGACAAGTTTTCTGCACATGTCTGTAGGGATGATGGATGTGTTTTTAGACGCCCACAGAGCTATAACTGAGATAGTGAAAGCAATCCTAGATGACAGAGCACTGATTGAGACCTTGAGGGAAAGCAAATTTGACTTGCTGCTCACTGACCCCTGCTGGGGTGGAGGAGTTATTTTGGCCAAATATCTGAACCTTCCTTTGGTCTATAATGTGCGTTGGCTAATAGCCACAGAGGCCCACCTGGCTATCGCTCCTTCTCCTCTATCATATATTCCTATAACAGGAACTGGCAACACTAACAAGATGACCTTCATACAGCGGGTCAAAAATGTGGTTTTTCACCTCGTTACTAAAATTCAAAATCACATTGTTGTACGGCAAATATACCAGAAAACGTGTGACAAATATCTTGGGCCTGGCATTGACTATAAAGAGTTGATTCTCAATGCAGATATTTGGCTCATGAGAGCTGATTTTGTCTTTGAATTCCCTCGTCCCACCATGCCTAATGTCGTCTACATGGGAGGCTTTCAGTGTAAACCTGCAAAACCACTTCCTGCAGACCTGGAGGAGTTTGTGCAGAGTTCAGGGGAGCATGGAGTCATCATCATGTCTCTGGGGACTTTTGTGAGCGAACTTCCTTCTGATATAACAGATGAAATAGCTGCAGCTTTTGCTAAACTACCTCAGAAAGTCATCTGGAGACACACAGGCAACAAACCAGCCACTCTGGGCAACAACACTTTGTTGGTGGATTGGATGCCGCAGAATGATCTGTTGGGACATCCCAAGATTAAACTGTTTGTGGCTCATGGAGGAACAAATGGTGTTCAAGAAGCTCTGTATCATGGAGTTCCAGTTGTGGGTCTACCCATATTTTTTGACCAATATGACAACCTGCTGCGGCTGAAAGAGAGAGGAGGGGCTGAGATCCTGAGCATTAAAACAGTGGATAAAGATGACAACTTCCTGAAAGCCATACAGACAGTCCTTTCTGAGCCCTCATACAGGACGAACATGCAGAGACTCTCAAGTCTGCACAGAGATACTCCCATGAAGCCCATGGACAGCGCCCTCTTCTGGATAGAGTTTGTCATGAGACACAAAGGTGCAGCTCACCTGAGAACAGAGTCCTTTAAGATGCCCTGGTACTCCTACCACTCTGTTGATGTCTTTTCATTTTTGGGGGGTATTTTGCTTCTTCTTGTTTTGATTACTTTCATGCTGATCAGGTGTTTATGCACCAAAATATGCAAGAAAAAAGTGAAACATGAGTAAAAATTCAAGAGAGCTTCATTCGCACAATTGTACAATACATGAAATTAACTTTAGGAAAGATTTAGCAGATGTAAGGTAAGAAAAACCCTCTGACAGTAACAATGATACAGCGAAGTACAGCAGGCCTTTTCACCCTCCCATCCTCCCTCTTTCCTTGAGCACTGAAGACACAATATGTAAATCTTTACCTGTAATGTTGTGACAGGATTCCTTTATTGTGTCAAGGGCTCGATCTGAGCACATTTGAGATTAGTGTTGTTTAAAAGTTATGGAAATGAGAGAAAATGTGTTCCAGTGTATTATATGACTTAATCTCTAAACCACAGACAGAGGAACACAACCTTTCAAGTTAGGGAAAGGAGTTTACATCCTGAGATTTGTGAGGCATATTATGTCAACAGATATAAAAAAAAACCAAAACATTGAGTTAAGCAGCAGTCAGGTAACTTAGTGACACTGTCAATGGAATTTCTTCACTACGTGGGGTTGATGATAATTTTGGTATCTGTAGGAAATTAATGACAGTTGTGATGCCTAATCATAATATATATATATATATATATATATATATATATATATATATATATATATATCCTATGTTTCATTTCTTTTATCTATTTAGTTTTTTTTTTGCCTGTTGTAAATTATAGTGTGAAAAAATAATTGTTTTATAACTTGTGATATAACACATACAAATATAAACATTAAAAAAGGGGAAAAATACGAGATTTTAAAGTATTTTCATTACTTTCATTGGTTTTTATGGTATTTTTTATTCTTCCCAAAGAATAACAGTTATCCTGTTCAAGTCATAAAGATAAGATTAAATTTATGCTGATACAAAAAATGTATTTGAGCATTTCTCTGAAAAATGAAGGACAGCTGTAAATTCCTCATTTTTTTTAAATCTAATTGCTAACAGGAAATTTAACACATCATTAGATTTTACACATGGCACTACTAAAAGGTAAGTTTTTTTCAGATGAGTTTACACAGTTTTTCTGAAAGATGTTCAAGGATTAGTTGGGTTTATTTCAGAATGCTGAGTTATGGGTTTATCTAAATCAAACATTCTGCTTCTCAATAAAGGCAACCAAAATTAAATGGTTGTGGTTTTAACCCAAAGTGGTTGATGGGCCTCTCTTTCATGTTGCATAATAAAGAACTTAACATGTTAATCCTTTTCCTTCCTTAAGAGACGGGGATCCTCTGTGGGTGGGACAAAAACCAGGAAGTGTTTACTGTTGGCTCCTAACTGCTCTGCTCTACTTGGTTTGGGTCAAAAGTTACTTTGCAAGGGAGAGTGCTGATATGCAAACCGGGGAAGTCTCTACTATTCGCTTGACATTGACAGACTTGGTTGTCAGATTACATGCAAAGGGTAAGTGATCTTCACTAATGTTGGTAGCAGTTCTCTGGAACTCTTGTTTTTAGCTTTCACCAGCTTATGTAAACAGAGAAAGGAGGTATTATTAGATTGATCCATTGTTTAAGGATTAGGCGTTTCATCTAGAGGTACATAAGTGCATGAGATTTGTTTCATGGGGACAGTGTATTTTCTTAGATAGAAGTTCTTCAGTTTTTCTTTACTGTAGGATCAAAACAGTTGTGGTTTTAAAGGGGATGTTGCTCTGGGAGTTGGGGGAATACAAAGAGCTGTTGGCATGAAACAGCACTCTCATTTCCTCAAGTGGGCCCCCGTGTACATGTCCACGTGACTGTAATCAGGGTCCTTTTTTTCCAAACACAAACAGGTATCTGACAGGAGCACAGGAGCAGCATTGCAACTTTCTATTTCATCAAGCTGGGATATCCTCTATTTTATTATTTTCAGAGGCTGTTTGTGAGGAGACGCACTAACTGTGATTCAGGCTGCAGGCAGCTGGTATAACAGTGAAACGTCGCCACAATACAACTCTGTCACTAGGGCAAGGAAAAAAGTTTTCTTTGTTTGTTTGTAAGTAACTAAAATAAACTAGTAATAGTTTGCATGTAACTTTTTTTCTCTGGTAATGGAGCTAAAACAGCCAGTGAAGTGGGCATGTACATATTAGAAATGAAAAACCTCCTAAGGCCCAGTTTTAACGACAACGCTTCACAGCGTTTCACTCGAAAACGTAAAAAACAGAGAAAAAAAAATCTGCGTTCACACGGAAACACTGAGGGATCAAAAACTCTGTAGTATGCATACAAGGCCTGTAGGTGGTGATATAACTGTAGAGTCTTTTGGTAATCTGCTGCCAAAGGAGAGGTGGGCTGATTATCTGGTGTATATATATATGAAACACGTCTTATCCAAGCGGTAACCTCCGGTCTGAAAATATGAGACAAAGCAGAAGTGCTAAAGTCTGCTGTTCCCATAGACTGTATAATTAATGGACGTAGTCTCCGCGACGTCACCCATCTGTTCCTGAAATGGACTTTTGAAGCAAAACGGCCGGCGCGGCCATATTGGAAGTGCCACTGGGTTTAAGTCTCCACAGTAACAGCCATAAGGTGCCTGGCAATCACGTGAGCTGAGCTGTGATCCTGATTGGACGAACTGGCGATCTTAGTATTGTCTAAATTGCCTAGTTAGAAAAAAATTCACCCCTGTACAGTGCGTGCCGTTAATGAAATTAGAGATTCAGACGGGAGACATTCTTTGTACCAGGCTGTAATTAGGCTTATTTTGGCCGTGAAAATGACTTCTTTTGGCGTGGTGTGGACGTGACTTCCGGTACTTCTGGAGCCAGCCTCAAGCGGACACTCGAGGAACAGCAGACTTTAGCACTTCCGCACTGCCTCATATTTTCAGACTGGAGGTTGCCGCTTGGCTGTTCCTCAAGTGTCCGTACGTGATTGCCAAGCGCCCTATGGCTGTTACTATGGAGACTCAAACCCAGCGGCACCTCCAATATGGCCGCGCCGGCCATTTTGCTTCAAAAATCCTTTTTAGAAACAGACGGGCGACGTCGCGGAGACTACGTCCATTAATTATACAGTTTATGGTCTCATCTGAGAGCAGAAGTGGAGCAACAGATGCACATTTTATTGAAAGGCAGTCAGCAGATTCAGCAGCACAAGCACAACCCAGTAAGTCGCCATTTAACTATTGCTGTTTTCCGCCTCCCACAATAAAAGTGGAATGCGCACGCTTGAAACGGAGCGTGTCGTCAGCATTTTCACTGAAAACTCTGGCTTGCCGTTTATACTGCAACTCCGTCTGCAGTGTTTCAGAAAAATTCCACTCTAAATGGCGTTTTAAAAAAGTTGCATTTCGGTCGGCTTAAATGGCATTTCCATATAAACAAGAGGCCGAAGCGCCAAAAAACCCTTTTGCGTTTCATTGTAATACTGCTGTTGTATAAACGGATGCTTATTTTTCTTATGTCTCATTTGCACCTTGAGAGATTATAGGTCAAATTACTCTATATGAGAAGGTCAAACACATCCTGTTTTCAGTATAAAGATGTATTAGTACTGACAGCTCCCTGGACCATGTTATTCTGGATTGTGCATTCAGTCCAGGTGTTGACTGGCTCCTCCTGTAACAAAGCTGCTAAACTGTGTTTAAACTTCCTGTTGTCACTATAAAAGTTTCCTAAGGATGTCAGAAAAGCCACGTTTAACATAATATTCTCTTAGAAGTGCCAGGATAAAACAACTTCAAGAAGAAAATATCCCACGGATAGAATTTTACAAATGTCCATCTTTCAAAAAAGATGTTAAACATGATTTGAAGTGTTCATGTGAATGAACTCTTGTAGCAGAGCGAAGTGATTCATCTGTGATCAGCATCATTCTATGGAACTGTTACCCAGTTAACTTGTTATCTGTTTAACAAAATGTATGACTTTGTACTTTCTTCAGGGAGAAATGCATCCACAATGGATTCAGATCATTCTCTGGGGGCTCTGTCCAACCGTTGTGTTTGGAGGTAAAATTCTTGTTTTCCCCCTAGACGGGAGTCACTGGGTAAACATGAATGTCATCATTGAGGAACTACATTCAAGAGGCCACCAGGTTTCTGTTTTGCGAACAACAGACAGCTGGTACATCAAGGAAACCTCTCCATATTATACCTCAATTACTCTTGAAATGGAGTCTGGATTTGATAAAGACTTTATAACAGAGTTTGTATCAAAGCTGCTGGAGCTCCAGAGGGACGGGAGGTCTACGTGGGCACAATTCAAGCTACAGATGGAACAAATGAATGTAGCCTTCAAGATGCATGAGAAAACATCTAAAATGCTTGAGCTGCTTCTTGAAAACAATGATTTGTTACAATTGCTACAAGATGCCAAATATGACCTTGTACTAACAGACCCTGTTCTTCCAGCTGGTGCAATACTTTCTCACTACCTCCAGTTGCCTTTTGTCTTTAATGCTCGGTGGTCTAGTCATGGAGAAGGACACTTTGTAATTGCGCCGTCTCCTCCGTCTTATGTTCCACTTCCAGGAAGTGAGTTGTCAGACAAGATGAGCTTTATGGAGAGAGTCATGAATTTTATGATTTCTGGCTTCTCTAAACTTCATATTATGCTCTCTATTTCACCATATTATGATGCAGTAATTAAAAAATACATAGGCCCAGATGCAGACTTACTCTCCCTGATTCAGGCAGCTGATCTGTGGCTCATGAGAGTTGATTTTGTCTTTGAATTCCCTCGTCCCACCATGCCTAATGTCATCTACATGGGAGGCTTTCAGTGTAAACCTGCAAAACCACTTCCTGCAGACCTGGAGGAGTTTGTGCAGAGTTCAGGGGAGCATGGAGTCATCATCATGTCTCTGGGGACACTGATTGGAGAGCTTCCCTCTGACTTTTCTGATGCTATTGCTGCAGCTTTTGCTAAAGTACCTCAGAAAGTCATCTGGAGACACACAGGCAACAAACCAGCCACTCTGGGCAACAACACTTTGCTGGTGGATTGGATGCCGCAGAATGATCTGTTGGGACATCCCAAGATTAAACTGTTTGTGGCTCATGGAGGAACAAATGGTGTTCAAGAAGCGATGTATCATGGAGTTCCCATCTTGGGCATTCCACTGATTTTTGATCAACGTGATAATCTGTTCAAAATGAAATCAAGAGGAGCAGGGAAGGTAATAGATATCATTACGATAACTGAAGAAATCTTCTTTCAGGGAATTCAGGAAGTGCTAAATGAGCCCTCATACAGGATGAACATGCAGAGACTCTCCAGGCTGCACAGGGATACTCCCATGAAGCCCATGGACAGCGCCCTCTTCTGGATAGAGTTTGTCATGAGACACAAAGGTGCAGCTCACCTGAGAACAGAGTCCTACAAGCTGCCCTGGTACTCCTACCACTCTGTTGATGTCTTTTTATTCCTGGTTGGAGCTTTGCTTCTTGTACTACTCACTGCTTTCATGTTGATCAAGTGTTTGTGTGCTAAAATGTGCAAGAGAAAAGTCAAAAAGGAATGAATACTCATGATTAAGTAAATTCAGTTTTCTACAGTGAACACTAAAATAACACAAAGCCTCACCAATAAGGGCATTTTCAGCATGTATTTTCAGTTCAGTTCATTTTAATTTATTGTTTCTTAACTCTGATCTTCCACTAAATGCCATGTAGTGCGTCTTTCCTCTAACATTACTGATGGGTTTTGAGTGGAAGTCTTTTTTTTTTTTTAAACATGCCACATCCTTTGTTTTGTGCTTCTTAACATACATGGAGCATTTAAAAACAGCTGATGGGCTTTAAATGTTCAGTAAATCATGACTAACTATGTTCAAACTACATATGCTTTAAAAGCATCTCACACCTGAAAGTCCAAAGTAAAGGCACATTTTGTCTTTTGAGCAAATAAAGGTAATCTTCTTTGCAACATCCTGATCAACTTTCTTTGAACTGAATGATTTGAGAGTGAATAGCTGGAGACTACCCAAGGTGTGTGCACAAGTCTATGCAAGTACAGCTATTATGTTGTCTTTGTCAGTGAGTGGCTGCATGTCAGCTATAAATCCAAAGTTCAAATTTTACTAATCTCAGAGCTGGGTGTATTTTAATGTGTTAGACAAAATATACAAACATTACAATGTACATACAACAAATGCTCCTTCCAAGTTAGTTCAATACATTTCTTGTACTCTCTCTTGTATTTCTTGCAAATGATTGTAGTTCTGTTCAATGTGTATGTCCATAGTACAAAGACACTTTCCTTGACACAAGAGTTCCTCACAATAGAAAGAAATTAATTGTGGGTGAGGCAAGTGTTGCAAAAAAAAAGAAAAGAAAAAAAAAAAGTTGTTTTTGTCAATCCAACAATTCTGTACAGTCCCACCCAAAAGTATGACATCGTACAGCTTTAAAAAAGTTTGAATATAGTCTGTGATTCATAAACTTGTTTCTTGCAGCCTTTAACTTTTTTGAATCTTTTAAGAACGTTTTTTAGAAAATATTTCAGTGTTAATCAAAGGTATCATCCAAATCATACATTGTTTCCAATATATACTATATTCCAATAAATGCCTTTCAAGGGCTTTAAATCTTCCTGCCTGGATAAAATAAAAGATAATACTTGCTTTAAAGTATTGAGATATCAGATTGTGTAAGTTCTCTAGCTTGCAGTGACTGTGTGAAGGGTGAGTATCAGGAAGACCACATGCTGACAACCATTGTACTGTCTTAACCTCTCTTCTGGGATGATAATACTGCAGCAATGTCTTGTTGCACAATGGGAACTGCACATGTTGAGTGTTTACTGTTGGTAAGAGGCAGGAATCTCCTAGGGAGAGTGCTGATGCTGGAAACAAAGGAACTTAGAAGTGTTTATAGTCCAACAATGTAGCTCTGCACTGATTTGCTGTACTTCAAAACTATGTGGTCAGAGAGTTTGCTGAAACGCAACCTGGAAAAGTTTCAGATATATTCTTGACAGTTTTTTTTCTAACTTGTGAACTGAATACCACAGAATGATCTACTTAGGCAGCTCACGTATAAACCATTTGTGACTTGTGGAGGTATAAACAGAGTTCAAGAACATCTGTATCATGGGGTTCCCATTTTAGGTACTCCATGAATGAATTAATAAGGACAGAATAAAAGTTATTTTAAATTACTTCAAGTGGGGAAATTTATACTTTTTATTCTACTATATTTGTTCAAGGATAGTGACAGGAATGCTGCCAATAAACATGTTTATGTTTTATGAGATAGCAGAGGTTAATATGAACAGTGGGAAACCACAACTGGTGCTTTATCCACATGTTAAACGTCATCTAAATAAAGTCATATAAATCCTAATAACTTACAGAAAAGCCTGCTGGGAGCTAATTAATCTAGGACAAGATCACATGATTTATTACTATGCAATAAATCGTCTTTAGATATGTTTGCTATCAATATCTTGAGGTGTATCTGTTTCGATATGACTCTTGTTATTCATCTAAGGTGTTTAACAAAAGCAGCTTAAAGTATTGCAGCTTTGTGTTGTAGGAGAAAAAGAATCTAGCACTGAATGTATGCTATGTTTTGTAGATCATTTGAAAACACTTGGACAGCAACTGCTGGCCTAGAAAATGACAAAAACTGTAACTGTTGAGCTTAGAAGAAGGCTTCCATTGTTAACAGAAACTAAATCTCTGCTGAAGCCTTTTGTGTTCTTTTGAAATCTAGATAATGGGTTATACACTGCACAGTATGTGTTTTTGACAACAGCACATTGAACTTTTTGCACAATGACTTGTGGGAAAAGTAGACACGTTTTCTAAGTGCTGGAGTCTCCACCTGGAGGGTGTTCCCAAGTCCGTTTGGGCTTTATTATACGTAATCTTTATCAGTGGGTGGCTGCCTCTGTTTAAAAAATCCAAAGTTCTATTTACTCATCTTTGGTCTAAGTGTATGACAATGCATTGAATAAAGAGTGAAGATAGTGTTTCAGTGAAGAATGCAAGAGATTATGACTATCCCTGATGAAATATATACCCTCATAATACAGTAACATGGCTGTGTTGCTCACACTACAGCTCTAGAACCGAGAATTTACAGCTTTTCAGGTAAGACAGGTGAATCTCATGTGGGTGGCACAAAAGAAATGTGGAAGTGTTTCAGTTCCAAAATTTAGCCCCTCATTGATCTGCTGTGCTTTGTTCAGGTCAGAACTATTTGGAGAGAGAGAGAGAGAGAGAGAGAGAGAGAGAGAGAGAGAGAGAGAGAGAGAGCTCTTTGACATGAGCCGCAGGAAAGTTTTCACTGTAGGCTTGACATTTACAGAATTTGATTTCAGACATTTAAAAGAGTAAGCAGTCTGCAGCGCTGTAAGCAGGTGTTCACTACTCAGTTATTAACTCTTTTGTTTTGAGCTCTCACCAGCTAATGTTACTGAGAGGAAGGGAACGTTATTAAATCAAGCCCATTGTTGGTGGATTAGGCATTTTATCAATAGGAAAGTAGGTGCATGGGATTTGTTACACTGGGACTGTGTGTTTTCTGAGACAGAAGCTCTTCAATTTCTCTTTAGTGCAGAATCAACACACTTATGGTTTTAAAGACATTGTTTTTCAGGGAGTTGGGGGAATACAAATTGCATTTAGAGCTTTTGGCACAAAACAGCACTCTCATTTCCTGAAATGGGTCCCATGTGCACATCCACGTGGTGGTGGTCAGAGGATTTTTTTTAATACAATGGAAGAGAGAATATTGCTCTGCTGTTTTCTGTTTGATCATTCTTGGACATCTTATTGTATGTGCACATTTCTATAAGTACTAAACCCAAAACCAGTGAAGTTGGCACGTTTTGTAAATCGTAACTAAAACAGAATACAATGATTTGCAAATCCCTTTCAACCTATATTTAATTGAATACACAGCAAAGACAAGATACTTAATGTTTGAACTGGTAAACTTTGTTATTGTTTGCAAGTATTAGCTCATTTGGAATTTGATGCCTGCAACATGTTTCAAAAAAGCTTGCACAAGTGGCAAAAAAGACTGAGAAAGTTGAGGAATGCTCATCAAACACTTATTTGGAACATCCCACAGGTGAACGGGCTAATTGGGAACAGGTGGGTGCCATAATTGGGTATAAAAGCAGCTTCCCTGAAATGCTCAGTCATTCACAAACAAGGACAGGGCAAGGTTCACCACTTTGTGAACAAAGACCCTGGACTGTTGAACAACTTAAGCTGTACATCAAGCAAGAATGGGAGAGCTTAAAAAATTGGTCTCCTCAGTTCCCAAATGTTTACTGAGTGTTGTTAAAAGAAAAGGTGATGTAAGACAGTGGTAAACATGCCCCTGTGCCAACTTTTTTGCAATGTATTGCTGCCATTAAATTCTAAGTTTGTTAATTATTTGCAAAAGAAAATAAAGTTTCTCTGTTCGAACATTAAATATCTTGTCTTTGCAGTGTAATTCAACTGAATATAAGCTGAAAATGATTTGTAAATCATTGTATTCTGTTTTTATTTACAATTTACACAACGTGCCAACTTCACTGGTTTTGGGTTTTGTACTTCAGTAAGAATGATTCACACTTTGTGAGGAATACGATGTTTCAGTAAAATCAAATATTTGAGCCACATTATGTAGCTATTTCTTTGGCCTTGATATGGACCAGTTCTCGTCATTACAAGCTGCAGACCTGTTTGAATTTTCTTGCTCCATCATGACAGATGTTCTCTAAAGATGTCAGAGCAGCCACTCTTAAAACAACATACTCCTAGTTGAGCATTTGCCACAAAAAGTCCCTCAGGAACAACCAAATATGAAAGCATTTGCCTGTCAAGAAGAGAATCAATGAAAAATACAGCACTATATATCCTCAGGATAAAACTGTGGGCTTTCTCCTTACTATGAACTTTCACAGAAAGTGAGTTGCAACAGCCATACAGGGAGGCTTGAATGAGCCCTTCTACATGAAAAATATGGATGACTCTTCAGTGAGCAGACATCAGCCTTGAAGGCACATAACTGTGTACAAAGGTGCAGCACCTTCAAGAAATGAATCATAGAGTGCGTGCTGGTAGTTGACCATTGTGTTGGTTCACATACTCAAATTTTGCCACACTTTAAATTGTACGCCAATAGAAAACTGATGTCTGACAGATCAAGATGACTGGATTCATTGCTCAAAATAAAGAAATAAAAAAACTGTTTTATTATGTCTGTCAGTGATATTTGTTTTCTTTCTTTCCTTTTTTTATTAAAGCAGACGTGCCTTAACTCTTTAACATTTTAAGGTGCGTTTGTTGTTGTCTGAATTAACTGCTGGTTTGTCAAAAGTCTTTTTGATTACTACTTCCAGTTTTAGGATTAAATAAATCAGGTGGAAGATTATATTTGTCATTCCCTTTCCAGGATTTACCAAATGTGTCAAAATGATCATACTCTGAATCTTAAATTGTTCACTTGGAAACACAGGGGTCATCAAACGTTCTCGCTTTTCCCTTTGTAAATGATTTTACTCTAAGTCTAGCCCTGTATGAAAAACGTCAACTCCCCTTTGTACTTTCTTATCACCTCTATGTTTGACATAAATTGCAGTATCAAAGTCCTTCTCGAGTTGAAACCGGGAAGGACCAGAATGAGTCTTTCTTTCTGGGAAAGAGGAAACATTTAAAGCAAAACACTAGATGCCAGAAAGGTAACTTGAGCAATTTTTAATCTTTTAAATATAAAAAAAATAGTCTTCTTGTAGTTTCAGCTGCCATTTTGAAAAGTGCATGGAAACACAGGGACATGCATGGAAAATGTTTCCTGTTGTTATAGGTAACTGTTGCATGTTAAATTAATTACTTACAGCCACACTTATTTGCATAAAACATCAACAAGTTAACTGAACTGAATGTGTAGGAAACATTTTTAACCCATCTGATTTTCTGTAATAATTGGAACTGCAGTGAAAAACTGTAACACATTAAAATAAGAAAATGTTAGTTGAAGTCAAAAACTGCAACCTTTTTGAAAATGTTGATAAAACTGCTGGCTGTACTGGAAATGATGCCTTTGACAAGACATACTGTATAAACTTCTTTTTTTTATTAATCCAATATTAGAATGAAAATGCATTCGCAATGGATTTGGATACCTCTGCTCTTGCTCTGTCCAATGGTGGTCTACGGAGGCAAGATTCTTGTTTGCCCCATGGATGGGAGTCACTGGGTGAACATGAACATTGTCATTGAGGCACTGCATTCAAGGGGTCACCAAATTACTGTTGTGAGATCACCAGACAGCTGGTACATCAAGGATACCTCCCCTTACTACACTTCGATTACTCTGGAAATGGAGTCTGGACTTGATGAAGACTTTACAACTGCTTTTGCAGCCACGCTGTTGGAGCTCCAGAGGGAGGGGAGATCTACCTGGGCACGTTTCAAGCTAGAGGTGGAACATACACAGATAGCCTCCAAGCTGCACGAGTCAACATCTCATATGATTCAAAAAATTTTTGAAAACCAAGATTTGATAAAGTCACTACAAGATGCCAAATATGACCTTGTCCTGACAGATCCTGTTTTTCCAGTAGGGGTTATACTTGCTCACTACCTCCGGTTGCCCCTTGTCTACAATGTCAGATGGACTAGTTTTGGGGATGCACATTTTTCAGTCGCACCTTCTCCTCTTTCTTATGTTCCACTGCCCGGGACTGAGTTTTCAGAGAAGATGAGCTTTATGGAGAGAGTTCTTAATGTTCTCATTTATTGCCTTTCACAGTATCAAATGGCAAGCTTTGTGTCCATACATTATGATGCAGTAATTAAAGAATACATAGGTCCAGATGCAGACTTACACTCCCTGATTCAGGGAGCTGATCTGTGGCTCATGAGAGTTGATTTTGTCTTTGAATTCCCTCGTCCCACCATGCCTAATGTCATCTACATGGGAGGCTTTCAGTGTAAACCTGCAAAACCACTTCCTGCAGACCTGGAGGAGTTTGTGCAGAGTTCAGGGGAGCATGGAGTCATCATCATGTCTCTGGGGACACTGATTGGAGAGCTTCCCTCTGACTTTTCTGATCCTATTGCTGCAGCTTTTGCTAAAGTACCTCAGAAAGTCATCTGGAGACACACAGGCAACAAACCAGCCACTCTGGGCAACAACACTTTGTTGGTGGATTGGATGCCACAGACTGATCTGTTGGGACATCCCAAGATTAAACTGTTTGTGGCTCATGGAGGAACAAATGGCATCTATGAAGCGATGTATCATGGAGTTCCCATCTTAGGCATTCCACTGGTTTTTGATCAACGAGAAAATCTGTTCAAAATTGAATCAAGAGGAGCAGGGAAGGTAATAGATATCATTACGATAACTGAAGAAATCTTCTTTCAGGGAATTCAGGAAGTGCTAAATGAGCCCTCATACAGGATGAACATGCAGAGACTCTCCAGGCTGCACAGGGATACTCCCATGAAGCCCATGGACAGCGCCCTCTTCTGGATAGAGTTTGTCATGAGACACAAAGGTGCAGCTCACCTGAGAACAGAGTCCTACAAGCTGCCCTGGTACTCCTACCACTCTGTTGATGTCTTTTTATTCCTGGTTGGAGCTTTGCTTCTTGTACTACTCACTGCTTTCATGTTGATCAAGTGTTTGTGTGCTAAAATGTGCAAGAGAAAAGTCAAAAAGGAATGAATACTCAAACATTTGTTAAGAAAAGAAACACTCAAAACTTTGGGAGGAAAACATTTAGGTCTAGATGGATTTGAACATCAAGTTTCACACATTTAAATAACAGTTACACTCTGGAGCATTTGATCCTTGCATGCTCAAATCTTTGCTAAAATATACTGTATATTTTTTATTTATCTTGTGGACTCCTTTTAGATTCATCAGTCTTGGTTTTGTACAGACCAGCAAGTTTGGGAAATCCTTCTAATATAAATACTATCATCTTACTTGGATTTCATACCAGAAATCAAACCAATTAAAATGGTTACAGCAAATGCATATGTGAAGATGGTGAACGCTGAAATTTGAAAGTAAAGGGACTGAATTCAATTCATGAATGTGGGATGTTTTCCTGTTTCTTCCAAGTGTGTGTATGACTTTCATTCTAATAAAAACCTTCAGTGAATATTGCTTAAAAAGATGCAGCCATAATTTCTTGCTAAAGAAACCACCAGGCTACAGAATGATTGAAAAAACTAATTTTGCACTCTAAGTCTTTAAAATGCCATTTATTTAGTCAGTTTATAGCTACATCTCAGCTGTGTTAAAACTTTTAAGTTACTCTTGATAAAAACTAAGGACCTTGAGTCTGTCTTATACAGTTATATGAGTAACTAAACCAGGGCTGCAGGTATGTCTAATCGTCCTATAGTCACATAAGGTAAAAGTAAACATCCTCTTACTTCTAAAAAAGCAGTTTAAGACTCTGTTGAGTCTTTTTCCGGGATTGACATTTGTTTGCCAGTGAATATGACACCCTGTTGTGCTTGAGAGTGAAGGGTGCTTAGTGGATAAAGACAACAACTTCCTCAGGGCGATCTGTGAAGTTCTGAATAAGCTCCCCCACAGGATGAACATGCAGTGTTCGCTCCAATTTCTACACTTAATAGGCTTAAGTAGCACACAGGCAATGTTGTAAATAACAAGAAAAACAAGTCAGAAATCCACTTCTGCAACATTTGTCAATTTTACAAGACCTGCAGACACTCTCCAGGCTACAGCATTAAAGGCATGGAACGAATCTGTGATGGATTAAAGGTGTCTATGAGGATACTGCTTACCTGAGAATTTAAACATCCTGCTTTCAAACACTAATTTCTGCCCCACAAGTAAAGATACAATTATTAACGTGTATAATTCTCATTGTAGACTCACAGTTCCCATTGTGCACAATGCTAAAACAAAAACAAAAACAAATAAAACAGGGTATTGGTATTTAAAGACTGGTCTGTTATGGATGTGGACACTGATATATTTTTATGACATAAAAATACAACATCCCTGATCGTTTTACTTAAATAAATAAATTCTTTTATTACAAATTATGATATAAAAAAACATGCTATAAAGACAACTATAAATTGAATGTTTACATCATACTGTTGGCTGGTCACAGCCGTGATACAAATCTTTCCAGGTATGAATATGAGTATGGATTCAGTCGGATTTTTCACTCTGAGAAGAGACTGGACATGCAGAGGTTTGCAACCAAGGTAGGAAAACAAACAAAAGAAATATAATGTGAAAGTTAATTTTCAATGTTTTTGGGATACACACACACACACACACACACACACACACACACACACACACACACACACACACACACACACACACACACACACACACACACACACACACACACACACACACAGTCAGCTAATATTAGTTAGGGTACTAGCTGCCTGGTGGATTCAGTTTGTCAACATAGTGTTTACAAAAGGCACAAAATACTTCTGGAAGAAAAAAAAATCAGCAAAGGTAAAAAAAAAAAAAAGTCTTATAATAGAATTCTAAACCTGTCCCATCTGGGTTGAATGTCACTTCATTTGTTGACATACTGGGACATAGTTTATTTGTCTCTTTGCTAAAAGATGGATGTATAAATGAACAACTTCAGTCTCACATCTGTCGCTTATATGACATTGAAGTCTGCAGCCAATCAGCTGAACTTAGCCTCAAGACCTGTAAAGAGAGCTAACAGGTAATTCACCACTTCAAGCAGGGGACTTTTAGTAAGTTTTTAACATAAATACCTATCAAATGACGAATCTTTTTAGACTCAGGTTTTTGTTCGTACTGAACAAATAATAAAAGAGCATTTAAGTTAAATGAAAGAGGTGCTGGTAAGTGGGTTTAGTTATCTTTGGACAGAGCCAGGTAGACTGTGTCCTCCTTTCTTTTTGCTGTTACATTGCTAAGCTAATCAGCTGGTGGTTGCAGCTTTATATTCAGCAGTTGGACATGAGACTGGTGCTGCTGTTTTCATCTAACCATATGCAAATAAATTAATTAGCATAGTCCCCAAAACTTACCCGCCTTACTTTTCCTTAAAAATAGGTAAAAATTAATAAGTTGTTGCTCTGAAGTATGAGTGAGATGAGCACAGGCAAAACACTGCTTATATATTCACAGATAATGTAAAAACAAAACAGAAATAGTGTTTCAATGATAATCATATTTACATTATCTTCATGTGGCAGCATCATTGACTGTTCAAGGCCTGCTTCCATAGGGGCAAACAGTTTTAATGGCACCAATAGTAAAGTCTGTTCAGATTATTAGTATTTACAAAAGTTTCATGCCATCAGGGCTCGTTTGGAAGGCTGCGTGAGTCCTCTCATGATGTCCTGGTTCGTAGAGAGCTCATCCTGAGCACAGTGAGCTCTGCTACATCTGAATCCTCCATCTCCAGCTCTTGTCTGCAGCTTTCTCTGATTACATACACTACGAGACCCACACAGATGAAAATGAGGAGGATTATGCCTATAACCTGGGTACAAAAGAGTAAAGCAAGACTGTTTAGTAATTACTCACAGATCCCGTCTAGGTATGGTTGAAAAGTTTACAGAGCTTTATAAATACTCCACAACAGGTCATGGAATATGTGCAAACTGTAAAGCAGAGGTGTATTCACTAAAAACATGCAACACAATCTTCTACAGGGTAAAAATAATAGACCCACCTGAGAAAAGACAAAGAGCTGCTGTGAGCGAAGCATTAGTTCTTGTAGGGTCTCTCCCTCACTTATTGGCTCGCACCACTTCTGCGGAGCTGCCTTGTCAACTATTACAAATCTGCCCTCCCAGTCTGTCATCGCACAAGCAAAGTATTGGCCATCCAGGAACAATAAGATCAGCCACACGATAGCAGGGACGAAACTGGAGAGGGAAACAGTTTTCCTGCACCATGCATCACATCTGCATCCTTGAATGATCAGCATCAAGGTGAAGGCCATGACGGCAGGAATGATGAAGAAGGCTGATGAAAATACGCCGTTCCATGTAGGGTTGCAAGGACACTCAAACTCCAGCTCCACCAGCTTCTCTAGTCCCATGAGGATAAAGCCAAATGCCACGTTTGATACCAGAGGACTGTTGCTAAGTTCATTTTTCAGCCTGGTAAGCCATTGTTGTCTACTTTCCATACTAGATTGACTGAAGAATGAAGACAATCGTTGTAAAAAGCCCAAAAGAGGGTCCACCGTTGTGAACACATTGGCAACAGCTAAGTGATGCGTAATTAACTCATCCAGGGGTAAGTTTTCCCCTCAGGCAAAACACCACACTTCCACTCTGATTGGTTTCGAACAAAGGAGGGTGTGCTGTCTGCTCTGACATTTCTCCAGCTGATTGGCCTGTGTGAGGTTTCAGGTGGGGTTACATTTTAAATGTGGTCCCTCATGGACAAACTGGAGGGAGGGAGATAAAGTGGAGGGAAGTTTGTTCTCCAGTTAAACACGGGCTGACTCTTTTGTTAGCTTTGCAAACAAACAACAAAAAAAAAAACCACACAAAGAGGTGAAAGCATTTAAAAGGGGGAGATTACACTGAAGGATGAAGCTCCATGTGAAAATATTCTCTTAAACTAAAATACTGCAATTTAATAGATACCTAACAACAGCAGATTCTCTCAATCTACTCCATAATTCTGCAAGCTGATAATGAGATATTCTGAGATAAAAGTGCTCTAGCTTTTCCTTGATTCATTTGTTGCAAGTGTCTGCAATTGAAAAAATAAGATGCATGCAGACTTTCTTTTAGTTTACATCTAGCCACATGAGGGCGCCCATGCAGCAGTACAGATTAAGAGGATTACAGGAGGCCATGTTGAACTTTCAAGGGGATGTGGTTCATACAGCTTGAGAACAGCCAGGCCACTGATGTGATGACATAATTTGTAAATGACCTCACCGAGCTCAAGAGCATCACCATAATCTGCTCACATTAAAACCTGACAGGAGCAAGTATTTGGCCTCTGTGAAATAGGATTGTAAAGATGAAACTGTTGAAAAAAGGGAGCTTTGCTTTCATTTCATCTGCAGAACCATTTTAAGTTTTTAAATTCCACCCCCACACCTGTTTTAATATCTGTCGTTTCTACATGGTTTTATAAAAAAAAAAACCTGGCTTTCTTGCTGCTGAAGAACGGGATGTGAATTTAAAGTGACATTAATATTGCAAGAGCTTCTGAGAGGAGGAAACCATACGAGCCATGCTGCTGCTGCTGTACCCGTGGTCACCTCGGTAAATGCTGTATGAGCAGGAACAACATTCTCCAAATGGAAGATGATAAAATGCGCGCCTGTCGTCGCGTATGGAAAAGCCTTTCTATATGAGAATGAAGGCTGAGGAGGCGCAGAATAAGAGCCTGAGTTCACAAACAAAATCAATTGCATACGTGCTCTTGACTGTGTGTGTGTGTGTGTGTGTGTGTGTGTGTGTGTGTGTGTGTGTGTGTGTGTGTGTGTGTGTGTGTGTGTGTGTGTTTATCCACGATCATGAGCGCATAGGGCACGCGCAGCTTGTCGTTGCTGCCGTTGGTGTCCTACCAGCATCTGTTCCTCTTTTTGGAGCAGACTTGTGTTTCGACTACATCAGATCCCACCGGGAATAATTTGTGTGTTACTTTCATTTTAATCACCGCAGCGTTGCAACGAGAGCGTAAATGCGCATCGCTCTGCGCATCTTTGAATCTTCAGAACTACACTGTGGACAGTCTCCCTGACATCCGAAGACCTCTCCTCCGCAATCCGACGAGGCTGCTTCTCCGCCTATGGCCGCACATCGGCATCCCTGAGCCGCTGGCCTCGTCCCCGGACCTTTTACCCACCACTGTCCTCAAAAGCTCTCACGATCAGGAGACATCTTCAAACATTTTGTGTCATCATACTCGGCGTACTATTTTTAAAGATACCGGTGCTATGCGGGGCCCATTTCTCTAGATCTTGTGATTAAAACACGATCTCTCCTCCCACATTCGTCCGACCGAGACCCTGGTACTCTCGTCGAGCCCCGACGATGCATCCTAACGCAGTGATGCTGGCGGTGGCCCTTCTGGGGAACTTGATGCTGCCTTTCGTCTCGGCGCAAAACGGTAAGAAAGCAGATGTGACCATGGCATGATTGTAAACAGCGAGAGGGAAAGTGACTTGACTTGTGTGATGACGCCCGAGCGGAATGTTTTCCAAGGAGGATTTGGAGTGTGACTGCGTTAAAGCTACTACCACAGTTTCATGCATCCCGACAACAAGGCCAGAGTTAGACTCCAACAAATCTGATTCAGTTACTGACCATAGGATGGAACTCTCAACCCAGAAACCGGGCGATGTTGTGACATTATTACAAGGTTGTTTACTGTCATCTGAGTGCACTGTAGGTGTGTCTGTAGGAGGAATTAGCTGACACTTTCAGACAAGTGGAACATGTTGTCTAATTACTTTTCAAATAGACATTTGGCGGTATTTTTTGCCCAACTTAGAAATTAGTTGATATTTACAGCAAGGCCTATATGGTGGCCATAAGGTGCCAGTGTGTGATGCTCAGTCAAATAGGGTTGGGGACAGAGTGTGTCAAGGACGACTAACCTGCTCTGCTTGCTGATCTAGTAACTTACATCAACACCAAACATGCTGAAGGCTTGCCCTGTGTGTGCTGTTTACTGTAAACACCTGCCCTTCTATACCACAGTTGCAGGGCTGATGCACCTACTGTATTGACAAAGACTTCTTATACACATTTCCTGTCTTACAACCATAGTGGGTGCACAAATAGTAGCTTTATTTCTTTTCTGATGGTCATATTAGTGCATATGTCACATTTTTTCCAAAAATGCAAACAGGAATAAAAGGTTTTGCCTTACAGCTGCAGAAGATTGTCATTTGTTCCTTTAATTTCAAAAGTTCACCGTGCATTAATCATAAAAAAGCTGACATGATGTGGTTTAAGTAAATGTCAGCAACATGCTGTTGGGCAGCATGGCTGCCCTCCTCTGAAACAGCAC
This sequence comes from Labroides dimidiatus, assembly GCA_030710495.1. NCBI lineage: Eukaryota > Metazoa > Chordata > Actinopteri > Labriformes > Labridae > Labroides > Labroides dimidiatus. Next base: position 17,043,681 of record CM061144.1, on the reverse strand, counting down.
ATCCTGACTTCAAATTCTGTTGAATCATATCAGCCAGAGGGGCACAGAAGTCAGCAGCTGTTCACGACACTAAAGTGGAATCTTTGGGATTTCTTTTTTTTATAATTTTATAAAATAAATTTGGTTCTTTTTGTATCCCTGACAGGCAGAAGTGATTTCTAAAACATGAAAGATTGAGTTTTATTAAAAACAGCAAAATCCCCCTAGTCATGTGTTCATTTTATTTAGGAGGCAGCCATGTCCACCTGACACAGGCCCTGTGAATACAAAATCAACATCACTGTTATCTTCTAATCCCCTGTCAGTGAATAATAAAGCAGAGAATTATTCTGCATACTTATACCTTGATGCTTATGTCCACCTCCTCTGCTCTGTGGGATAATTGGACACCCACCATGCAAGACTTATGAACTGATGTATTTTGATTAAAGGATGAGGAGGATGTTAAAAAAAAGAACAACTCACTGAAGTACTCTCATAACAGTTAAGGGTTCAGAGGTGCATCTCAATAGATTGGAATAGTGTGGAAAAAGTTGATTCATTTTACTTATTTGAATTTAAAGGTAAAATTAATTTTGTGTAGATTCAGTATACACCTAGTGAAATAATTCAAACATTTATTCCTTTTAATTGTGATGATTATGGCCTACAGCTAATGAAAACTCCTAATGCTGTATCTCATAAAACTGGAATTAGAAGAACTAAAAGGAAAAAGATGTTTAATATAAAATTTTGGCCCTCATAAAGGATGTTCATTTGCATGCACTCAATACTTAGTAGGGGGTCTTTCTGCGGCAATAGCCTCAGTCCACTCCTTGTGAATTTCCCCCTTGACAGTCCTTTCGGAGGCTGCGACTATTGCTTGTGTATCTTTTTCCACCAAACTATTCCTTCTACTCAACTTTCTAGTAATATGCTTAGATACAGCACTCTACTAACAGACAGCTTCTAGCAATAACCCTCTGTGGCTTAACCCTCCTTGTGGAGGGTGTCAATGACTGTCTACTGAACAACTGACAGGTCAGCAGTCTACCTCATGGTTGTGAACCAGAATAAGAGGCTCAGGAAACCTTTGCAGGTGTTTCCAATTCATCAGCTGATTGCAGTTTAACACCATTAGCAAACATAACTGAACTTTTTTCATGTTATTTTAATTTTATGAGAAATAATTTTGGGCTTTAATTAACTGTAAATCATTATCGTCATAATTAAAATAAACAAATGTGTGACGTTTTTCACTCTGCATGTACTGTGGCTATTTGTGAGTTTCACTTTTAGAACAGGACACCTAATATAGTTCCACAATTTTCTAAAGAAACAACATACTGGTAAGGTTTGTGCTATTTTTGTGTTATACCGTACACTATATGTTGAAATAAGGAAAGCACAATAAGTGGAATCTAGATCATTTGACATAAAAGCCCAAGAAAAAACTTACACCTTCTGTGCACAAGAGAAGAAAACAAACTAAAACACCACAGTAGTTACATAACCCAGTATTATTTCTCAGATTCATGTCTTTTTTTTTTCTTCTTTGTTAATTTGGCCAAGGTGTCTAAAGTGTGTGAGCACAGTGAGGAATTCTCTGATCTTGCCATTCGGAAAATCAAATACCCAATAATCCCTCTATTGTTTGATAGAGCCCAAGCAAAGGCATTCCAAACACTTCCTGTGGTCTTTGCTGAGTGTTAGTGCCCACTCACAGAGGCCCAGTTCACACCACAGAACCACACTGACAGGCAGACACAGTGATACAGCCAGGGGTCAGTGGGAGACAGACTGGTGACGTCCATTCACTTAATGTGTGTGCTTTAGCAGTTTCATGTAGACATCCTATATTCATGCTAATCCACATACAGCCCACATTCATTTAAGCTTTGATCAGTTACATGAAGCTATGGTTAGGTTACAACACTGCTGTTATTTCCTGATATATGCTCATGTCGCATGCCAAAAAGCATTTCATCTCTCTCACAGTTCAGATTAAGAGCAATCGCTGCATAGCTCCTTATGCAATCCTCGATTTTCCTGTGATATTACAGAGTTCAGTTGGTGCCGTCTGCAGAATTATAATTATAAGTGCATGAGATGTAATCACTGTATGTGGGAAGCAGAGGGAATTCGTGCCACTTTTCCCTCATGCTCTGGGAAAAGTAGGGCTACTATAGGTGGTTACTTCCTGCGACGGATATTCTGAGGACTGTAAATAGCATCCGTCCATTGTGCCTCGTTTCTATTTTTACCTCCGAGACACAGCGCTGAGAACTGTGGCTTTAAGGTCCTTTTGTGAAAGTGAATTCATTAACTCTTAATGGACGGCCTCCTTGTGCACAGCTGCACAGCCTTCTAAAGGCTTGCGAGGTGGCTGTGTGAACTATTAAAGCTAAGAGATGATGGGATCACTATGCAAAGAAAATAAAGAGCTGCTGAAAAGGTGGCCGGGGCAGACCTGAGGAAGTACATTTATACCTTACATAATTTCCCCCTACAAAGTATGTAACCTGCTCCTGCTGCCAACTTCACTATTGTTTTATGGCTCCCTGTGTGAACAAAACAATAAGACTGTTCGGGTAAACTTTAGAATAATTTTCTAGTAATATTACTGCTATTTAAAAAGAAAAAAACATCTTATATTTATGTCACTGGTTACTAGAGCCTGACCGATTAATCTGTGGTGTATAACCGATAACTCAACACTGGTCAACATGTAACTAATGTATTAACTTTTTTTGCTGCATGATTATGTTGCAAGTCATTTAAAATAAGTGTTTTTTCATCCCCCATCAGGTTTGAGATTCAGAGAATTCACAAGTTGCATAAATTCTTTGTGAGATTAAGATTTATGCAACTGTTAATTCACATGTCCACCTTTGTCTAATATGAGACTATTACACAGTTTTAAATCGTGTAAGTTTCTTCTTTGTTAAATGAGTAGGTGTGCAGTCCTTATGTTGACAGTGTTATTAATTCAAGTTCCTTATTTTAATTCAGTAGTGTTCTGCTTCTTTGTCTTGTCTCATATTTGGGTATTGGAAGAACTGGTGTTCATGTAAAGTAACAGGTATATAATCCTGTGTATAGATCAATGTACTTTTTTCAAATATTGGCTGAAATATCGGTTATCGGCCAATATATCAGCCAATATATCAGCCAATATATCAGATTTGTTTTTAGCCCCCAATATTGGTGTCGGCATCAGCCCCAAAAATCCCATATAGGTTGCCACTACTGGTTTCAGCATCTAGTTCAGCTATTGCTTAAGACTGAGAATACAACAGCAAAGATTGCATCTTAAAGTTACACAATTCAAGTATGAACACATGATGTAGAGCAAGCCTGCCCACGCACATCACAATATGTTCTGCATTCATAATATTCTGTTCCATCAATACTGGGCTCTATAATTCTTTTCTTTTCCACTGGTGCATTATCATCAACAGAGTCCAAGATTGCATTTTATGTTAAGCATTTACAGCTACACATCAACCAATCAATAGGCCTACATGATATCGCAGCATGTCCATTATCATGTTTCTGTCCAGACTCTGGACAAAGGTTCATTTGTTAGTCTGGAAAATATACTGTAGGACCCGAGGCAGCTCTCACACTGACTCATGCCTCCTCAATGTGAAATCTGATACAGAATGCACTGATTGGGAGAAACATTCCATACTATAAAACACACTGCAGATATTTACGCTTATACACAGCCACACAGTGATACAGATTATTGTACTGGTGATTTGTCCAGGGGAGTTTTGCTGAGTGTGCATGTATGCCGTTTTTGCTCCTGCTTCACATTTATACAGATATGCTCCAATTTAGCCACAGCCCTGTACTACTGCCTGTTCTGCTGGGGAAACTCATGTTTAGTGTGTTGCAGAAGTGCAGCTTACAGAAAAAAAATACTCTGAGGTTATACTCAGGTGTGCCTGCCCAGACTGTTTCAATGAGTTAAATTATTATAATAGGAAATGTTCTTGCTTTCTCCTTGAGGGCTCATGCTGGCTGGTATTCAGAGTGTTTCAAGTGAACAAATAATGAGTTGTAAGTCTGTCAGAGATCTGTGAAAAGCATTCCCGCTGAAAAATTACAAGCTGAAGAGACACTCCGAGGGATGTGACTCTTCTAATTTTAGAGTTTTATTATTTCAAAGACAATTGGAGTTCCACAATGCATCTCAGTGATTCTCAAGCTTTGCATTTAATCATTTGAGTCTCTTTGTGTTGACCTCAGATGGAGAAATAGGAAGTACTCCCCAGCTGTGATTAAAGGCTAGGAATAGTGTATTTCCACCCTAACATGGGGTTATTGGGATTTGAATCACATAACTGCGTCTCTCCTCTGTAATCTGAATGACAGACTGTAGTATAACAAGTGAGAACGAAAGACTGTCAACCCCAAGACTCCCTTCTCAGAAAATTCCGCTTTTCAATGGCCATTCTTTGCACTGTCACATTCACATCTGATAATAAGTGATGCTATAAATTCAGAACATCCAGGGCTGTATATCTCCACTGCCTCCCAGTAACACAGCTGCACAAAACATATCACAACTACACTTTAAAATCAACTTTACATTATTTTTCCACATCTTATGCTTATGTAATTGCTTTTTTCCTGCATGGTATACCTGTGCATTCACAAATAGGAAATCCAAGCAAGTGTTGGATGAACTTCTTTATCAAAACTGTGACATAAACTTACAATTTCCACTGGACACTCATTCACACATTTAATCCCTTTAGAACAATTTATCCCTTGATTTCTTGATAAAAGTGGTTCTTTCATAAAAAGCAGTGTACATTTCAGCTATGAAACAGCTGCTATTTTTACACAAGTTTCTCTCAGAATACAGAGTACAAAGGTGTAATGTGGCTTTTTCAGCAACAAGGCTTGTGAATTCTGTTTTATTTTCCTCCTAAAAATCTCATACCAGTGTTGTGTGTCAACAAAACAGAATAACTGAAAAGAAAGCCTGTCAACATTTATTACAGCTAAGCTGCAAATCAAAGATGTCACTTGCTTCAGTAGGATTATTTTCATACTTGAAAATAAGTATTGAAAAGAATTGAAACTACTGGGTGTTTTGAGTGAGTTATATAAGCAGGACTTGTCCCTGAAATAGGGTTAAAAATGGCAGAGACAAAGACATAGAAGGCCATTGTGTTAAAATGTGTGCTGTCACAGACCAAAGTTAGATAAAAAGAAGAATGGAAGACATAAAATGTATTGGTAATGTGTTCTTCATATGTACAGGAAGGTATTGCTGAACCATGATAGATTCACAAGGGGGTTTTCACTTATGCCAATTTTGACCTTTTCTCTGGAGTGTGTGGGTGTATGCATACTGACAACTCCCTGACACCTTATCATTTCTTTTGGCACCAGTAAGGGCAGGGAAGGTTAGTCCTTTATGATTGTTAGAGTTATACTACACCTGACACCTTGACACCTTCTTAGGACAGCTTTCCCCAACTTGAGGTTGGATTCAGCTAAAATAACTTATAACACCTTTCTGGTCCTGGGCTGCCTCAATTTTTTTTTTTAACCAAATTCTGTCAGTGGATTAAATTAGTTATTTGATTTTGTTTTTAAAACGAGTGATATTTTCACTTTGCACTGAATAAGGCTGTAAGAAGTATTGGTAGTACTGTAACATGAATGCTACCAATGTTCACATCTAGCAACAGCAAGATACAAATATATCATCACCATGACTAAGATGTATTGCATCATACAAATGACCTGTTAAGTCACACAAGACTGTCAAGAGTACCATGCAGGAACAACAAAGATTCACCTGCACCCACAAACTTCAACACACACACACACACACACACACACACACACACACACACACACACACACACACACACACACACACACACACACACACACACACACACACACACTGTATAACACATAACCAGTTCAGTGTCCCCAGGGGGGTTTCCTACTCGCTGCTTTCTCTGTCTGTGTTGTGGGATGTGGATGGGGATCCAGGTTGTAGGAAGGCAGCTGACTCACTCTCAGGCTGCTTGGTGGTGGTGTGTGGCTTGCTGTCAGTCCTCAGGGGAGCTCTCCTCTCTAACTCCATCAGTGGAGGATGTAGGCTGTAGTGACTGTGACTTCCATGCAGCCTGAGACAGAGCTTGTCACCAAGAACTACAGGTTATTTTGGATACTATTGTGCACATGTCATTTGAGAGTTAAGTGAGCAGTGGCGTGTAAGAAGACATGGCACTGTGAAGGACTTCATTATTTTCTGTTGGATAATTTGCATAGAGCCATATTCTTGTCATTGGTTGGATTGTGCATGTGCCATCATATCCACTACAAATCCATTCATGTCAAACTGTAAATGTGAACCTACATTAAATCCAAAATGAGAGGAAGGCTATGCCTCCCCTTGATTTGTTCTAATTATGTTCTTTTAAGAATGCAGCTTTTAGCAATATAACACGTCCGCTTCAGCGTGACACCGATCAGTATATCAATCATAGCTGGGTCTGCCTGCTTATATTTTGTTTTCATTAATCTGCAAGTACAGCAAACCTTTTAACAGTATAATACATTGCTATCAAAGCAGCCAAGGGGGTGGGTGAATGAGAAAACAGTATTCAAGTGTTAACTCCACAAGTATTAGCGATTAACTGTTTTTAGCTGCTAGTCTAGCTGGGTATAACAGGTATTTTACAAAAGCAAAAAGGGAAGGTATTAGCCAAGGACAGTGACCTATTTTGAATCCTGCTGAGAGTTTTAGGGAACAGTTTCATTGACATTTTACTAATTATAACTGGGGTGTTATGAAGTAATTCCTTTCATAGTTATTATGAGACTGATTTAAATTCTGACCCATAGTTCTGGAGTTACAGCATGAGCTGGTTAGAAGTAGCTGTGCATGAGCTTATACACAACATATAACATGGTGTTTTAGGCCTACGATAATTAAAATATTGATAATTTGTTTGAGTAGTAATACCAGCTAGCTGGAAGGAAGATATTTAATCTGTTAGTGAATTTGTTATTATATCTGTAGTGTGTGTTAAAACTATAAACTTAAAGTTTTGTTTTCAGGAATGCTGTCACTTTAAGCATTAAAGATTTCTGCCTACTTTTTGTATGCAGAGTATATTACGGTGGTCAACGAGGGCAGACAATCTGAAACTAAGTCTGAATGATCCTCAGTAGAAACAAGCAACGATTGCACAAATGATACATCTTTAAAAAAAAGTCCAGTGCAAATGCAACAGTGGAATCACACTGTGAATGAGAAGTCTTATTGGCTATTAGCCTTTAGCATCACAGGCCCCCTCCATAGACTGTATAATTATGGACGTTTATGGACGTAGTCTCCACGACGTCACCAGTCTGTTTCTGAAACTGACTTTTGAAGCAAAATGGCTGGCGGGGCCATATTGGAAATGAGGCGGGCTGTGAGTCTCCACAGTAACAGCCATAGGACGCACCACAGTCACGTGATCTGAGCTGTTCTTCTGATTGGATAAACTGACGATCTTAATATTGTAGAATCTGCTGAGTTAGAAAAAAATTCACCCCCCCTACAGTGCGTGCTGTTAGTAACATTAGTGATTCAGACAGGAGAAATTCTTTGTACCAGGCTGTAAATGTGCTTATTTTGGCTGTGAAAACGGCTTTTTTTTTACTTGGTGTGTTTGTGACTTCCGGTACTTCCGGAGCCAGCCTCAAGCGGACACTCGAGGAACAGCAGACTTTAGCACTTCCACATTGTCTCATATTTTCAGACTGGAGGTTGCTGCTTGGCACCCTCACATAAACTTTGCTGAGGTCTCCCGAGAGGAGGAACAAATGATACGTGCTATCCATCTCACTCTGTACTGAATGTGCCTCTGAATGAACTCAATTCAGATTCTCCTGACTAAAGTAATTTAACATTGCACCCTGATGTCATACTCTTTTACACTTTTCCTTATCAGCAATAAATCAGGTTTCTGGTCTTCTTCTCTGCCAAGTCAACCACATAGTCCCCCTACAGCGCGGCTATAGGCACTTCCATTTTCAAGCCTCAATTTCAAGCACTTTTCTTTTGCATTATTTTATGATTTGTGTTTCTTGCTTTAGATCTTTTGTGTAATTACTTGTTTGGTGTAAACACAGTTGTTTTGGCATTTTGCATTTGTTTTTAAAGATGCATCGTTTCTCCTGTTGCTGTATGTGTCTCCCGACCATACAGCAACCATTGCAGATTGTCTGTTCTTGTTGGCCACTGCAGTATATGCTGCCAGAAATAGACTTCTCCATGTGCTTGAAGTGTAAGAAGTAAGAGTCAGTAAAGACTTTAAATTTGAAACAGAAGTTATTATACATTTTTTGTGTCTCTGACATTTGAGATACTTTCCCCTTTTGCAAAGTCTGTTCAAGATGGAACTGTAATCTTTCAATTTTGCCTCACCATACAAAGCAGTGTGCAGGAAGTTGTATCAGAAGAGTATCAGAGTTAAAAGAGTATTTGTCTGAATGCCAGAGTCAGCAGGGCAGATAACTTATGCACAGCTGTGTAAGAGGACTATAATATTAAGGCCCTGTATGATTCAGTCTAAAAGTACAATGTGGTTTAATGGCAGAGCCTCATTACAGTGCTCTGTGAAATGAGGTATCAAAACTGTAGACAAAGGTGAGCTATCTCTTAAATGATGTCTGTGAGACTGTCCATTGACATTTTTCACAGCATGTGTCAAGAAATGTGCACAAATAAGCCACAGCCATGCCTGAGCTATGCTGAACTCAGCTGATCTCTCTTTCGCTACCAGGATGATGAGGTCTGTCCACCATTCACTCCTTGTCTTGTTGTTACTTTGCGTCTCCCAGCATGCCTTTAAGACGAATGAAAATCAGCTGGCTGCTTTGTGATTTGTTTTCATTCCTTGTTTAAGCTCCCTGTTTAAATAACACGCAAGGTGGTGTGTTCATTGACTGAGAGTTGTTGGTAGTCCTTCAGTATGTGTTTCTGCACAGAGCCTCTCTGAGCCTGAATATAAATTAAGTCATCTGTTCCTTTTTTTTCATTTAATTTGCAGTTACCTTGGAGGACACACATTATGATGTTTAAGTAGGTACTATACTGTGATTATGAGAACTTCTGCATGGCTGACCATAGTCATCTGTCCCAGGTGCAGCCTTCTTTGCCCTCATATCCATAATAACCACAGCATAGAATGCCATAGTAAATGTTCTGTCAGATTGAAATACTGCTTTAACAGTAGGCGGATAGGCCTTGATTCACCCTCTGGGATTATGGTGAGCTTGATGGACCCAGATGTTTCCAGAGAAAAGAAACAAATGCTAATTACTCTACATGTCTTTAGGCATAGTACATAGAAACACAAGTTACGAGCGGCAAATATCCTCAGTCACATCTCCTAACAGGAACACTGCAATTTTTATCAATTCATTTTTTTTTGCTAAATTCTGTTCACGATTCTTTGCTGCCATCGTCTCATCTGTTTTCATATGGCTGTGAGTCACAAACGGGTGTTGGGCAACAGACTTGTTACCATGGCAGTGACTGAAATTTATGTATTGTTAAGTTTGAAATATTTTGGCTGTACTTTGACTGCTAGTTTGAGTCAAGGGAAGAGTGAATAATAATCTTGAGACTCACAAACACCATGGATTGTCGTGTTACAAGAAAGCAATGCAAACCCTGTGGATGACGTTCATTTTTTCCTGTATGTTAAACTCTGAACACTATTCTTGAAATGAAATGTTACTGGCTTTATTGTGAAGATTATCTGAATAGCACAGATGTAAACTCTTCTTCCTCAGGCTTTCACAGGCTTATCTGTTCGTGTGTTTATGGTACATTACTTTGAACAGGGTAGACAGATCTGAGAGGGCCTGTAAGCTGTTGTATTTAGACAGAACACATAGTTGAACACTCAGGAGACCAGAGGCTCTTTGTTCCCATTTCCTCTACAACATTTCAGGGCAGAGTTAGGGGCATTTTTTCTCCTAATTTATTTAAGCTCATGTGGTTTTCAGCTGACAGGCTGCAGGGGTGGCAGAGAACAGCGTCTGTGGTCCAGGTGATTTGTCATTAGTTGAGGTTCATTAGGGATGACAGTGTATTGTTGGGCTAACTACTGATGTGAAACAAGGACATGAATCAGGCATACACACAGCATGGCACACTTGCAGTTGTGAATGTTATTTATCATAAATTCCACTGCATTCTAGACTGAAAATATATTACCTGTTTATTATGGCAAGATATGCATTAAAAAATGTTTTTGGTTCAAGTGTATAAGCTTGAATGCAAGTATTCAGATGCATTGGAGATCAAGGAGTGTTTCTTAAGAGAGTCAATTTTGCTTGAGAATCATCATAAGTTAACTTTGTATCATTTTAAAATAATGGTAATGGTTGTTATGGTTAATTTTATTGAAAAGATTCTTGAACTATCCTATCCCACTGTCACTATGACAGAATTTTGAAAACCCGCTCTTTTGATCTGGCTTATCCAAAATGACAGCCGGCTGACCTAATTTCAGGCACCAACGGCACAAGCTGAAATGGATGAAAGGATGAGGTACAAGCATACAGGTATAAGTATTGATCGTTATTTCAAATGCTCCAGGCTTTGTGCACTCTCTTTCAGTATGTTTTACAAAGCAAGGTTCCTTTGCTTCATATTTATGAATCCTTCAGATTGATGTAAAAGCTTTGGATTGTCTGTGCAGCTTTGCTTCAGGATCTCCACTCTAGTGTCATGCAGGTTGTGTGAAACTGTCAGTCTATAAATTGGTCATTGGTGTGAATTTCACGATTGATTTCCATCTGTGTTCACCTTGTGACAGGGTGTACCTTGCATAATTCAAGCCTGTGTGTGCTGAGGTAGTCTCCAGACACCTGTGATGTCAAACAGGACAGCATGAGTTAGAAAATGGATTAATGAATATTAGAAAATCTATGATGAATTTTGAAAAATGTGGGTAAATTTCTTTGAAATATATTCTAAATCAAAAATGATGCAACAAATGTGTGAAAGCGTGATTTGTCAATGTATTGTTCTTCCAAATAATAGACTTTCTTCCATTTTTTGTGGCAGAAAATAACCTTATAGGTTTTTTGACTGATGACTGTGCTCAGGAATCCACATTTTTGTACCTTTTTAATTTTAGAGGGTTTAATGACTCATAGGTGACATTCATTTCTCTGACAGCATGGTGTCAGGGATTCTTAAGCTCAAGCAGAGCATTTCCAAGCTCCTGGTTTTGACAAATTACTTCTTTCTCCGTACAGTGTTTTTCTTCATGAATGTCAAATCTAGTTTTGCTTCTGAACAAGGTCAAGTATATGTCGTGTCTTTGATTGTGGCTGTTAAGTGGGTTTGGAATAGTGTGATTGTTCACCTATCTGACAAGGGTCTCTCATAAACAAATCTTTAGGAAAACTGATTGAATGCAGAGGGAATGAGTAAAGAGTTCCTCGAGTTACAGTTTGTGTGACTTTTTTAGGACGGTATGCTTTATGTGTGCTGAATTCAATGTGTTGACACTTATGTTAATCATTTTTTCCACAGTATAAAGACAGGAATGATACACTTAAAAAAACGTTACATTTCATTTGCAAAGTTTAATGTTGGAAAGAAAGAGACTGAAAGGAAGAAGGAAGAAAAAAAGACTGGACTGGACTCAGGACTGGTTAAATATGACTTTAACTGACAGCTTCATTGCCTCAATGGGCCATGGACCATTAATGTTCAAACAGTAATCATGAACCTTGCCTTTTTTCACCTATCAATGATTAAGGGCTTGCTTCTTCTTCTTTTTTTAACCTTTAATCACCCTCTCTTTTGTCTCTATGTACACTGATCTTATTTAATTTCCTTCTCCATCCCTGGGCCTTTCCTCACCTTCCTACTGCTCTAACCCTCTTCTACCCTTTCCTCCCCTGCTATCCCGACACACTTTTCCTCTCCAGCTGGGTTTGTGAAGTCGCCAATGTCTGAGACTAAGCTCACAGGGGACACCTTTGAGCTGTACTGCGATGTGGTCGGTAACCCCACCCCAGAGATCCAGTGGTGGTATGCTGAGATCAACAGAGCTGATTCCTTCAAGCAGCTGTGGGACGGAGCCCGCAAGCGCCGGGTATCAATCAACACCGCCTACGGCACCAATGGGGTTAGTGTGCTTGGCATCACACGCCTCACTCTGGAGGACTCTGGGACCTATGAGTGTCGGGCCAGCAACGACCCAAGGCGCAATGACCTCCGACAAAACCCTGCCATCACCTGGATCCGTGCCCAGGCCACCATTTCGGTGCTACAGAGTGAGTGGTCTATGTCCCATTGTACCTAGGTGGTGAACGAACTTTTAATCCTTGTCCCAACCACTCCAGCTCGTAAAAACCTCTCACCAGCCTACTCTAACCTCAGTGAGCACTGGCCAGGCAAAAAACAAAACACCCTTCATGCTCACAAATATTCTTATGGTAGAATATCTGAAAAAAAGTTCTAATTAACGGAATGCAAGTAGTTCCTTTTTTTCTGTTCTAACCTCCCTGTGTCCTCCAAACTCCCTGAGGCATCTTGTCATGAATGACCACAAACCCAGGAATGTTCTAGTCTCTAACTTCATTTCCCTCTTCCTGCTCACACCAAACTTTTGCTCTCACTGTCTCAATTCTGATCATTATCTTTTTTGTCTCTCTCTCTCTCTCTCTGTATCCTAATTTCTTCCATTTCCTTTTCTTGGATTCATATATGGGTCTAACTCCCTGTGTTATCTCTTGCATTGCGTGAATTGTTTTATTTACTTCAAAGCCTTGCTTGCTCAAAATTCAGCGGAAACCCAGTGGAGCTTTGAAGTAATATTGCTTTTGATTTGGCTTTCTAGCTGGGCACAGTGTAAATGGAACTGTTAGAAGACACAAGGAAAGAGCCGTAAGATGTGAAGGAGTGATTCCTGCTGTCAACTCCATTCTGATAAAAGCTAATATTTTCACATTCATGTGTGGTAATCCAATAAAGGATAAGACCACGGGAGAGCCACGAGTGTCTCATTTCTGGTGCAGATGAGACGTAGAAATCACTCATTTCAAACAGTCTTTACAGGCATGCCTTTGCACCGTGTAACCTTGTGCCTTCTCAGCCATTCAGTGTGTGAGTGTGAATCAGTAATGACATTATATCTTTCAACCCTCTGCTCTATGCACACAAACATTCAAACAAACTGAATTTCAACTGGACCCTTGTAATCTATACATGCTTCAGTGCTCTGCCCACTGGAGCACAGGGAGATGTGGAATGTTGTTAGTCATAGTGAAGCTCTCAGAGAAGCTTAGAGGAGTTAGATCCTCTCTGGCTCTTTTGATAGAGCTGACAAATTTTCATTTCTGCGTGAGCCTCATGTGATTTCATGTTTATCTATTATGAGAAGCGCAAAAGACAAGCAAGTCACTTCTGGCATGCACTTGCACCCTACTGCCAAAGTGGAGTGCATAAAACTTGCGCTTGATGTCATCTCTATATATATTCTGTCATTACTGTAGAGTTAAATCTTCTTCTATATACATGTAATGTTCAAGTTCTTACATGTATATAACAGGCTATTTAGACGAGCCAACTTATTGAGACGTATTATTGAGATGGGGAAAGTTTAGTCGTCTTTTTTAGAGTTTTGTTACTGTATATATGTATATGTATATGTATATGTATATATCTCTATATATATATATATATATAATACAAATCTTAAGTTGAATTTTTTACCCCTTCCCAACACTAAAGCATGCATGCATGAATTAATTACACTGAAGGTGAATCTTTTTAACATGTTTTCCTGCATGTGTATAAAGAGAAACCTAAAAATAACCAAACTTTGAAGTAAGAACCTTTAACAACTTCAGAATGCTTGGATATTTGGTGGAAAACGTTTCCTTAATTTGTTTAGTTTATCTCATTGACATGGTAAGTATGGTACTAAGACAGATGAGGCCAAGTGTGTGTAAAGGTAAAATAGTCAACTTTAAAAGCTCATTCATTCACATGTCATAACAGCTTGTGAAACCCCTTTGGAGGGAATAGGTGACACACTATTTCTCAGCTTGAAGCAGTAAGTTCACAGTGCCTGGTTTGTTTGTCTGTTAGTTTGTTTTTATCATGATTTAAGTCTTTATGCTTCACTTAAGTTATATGCTGCTGACATAGCACTGTATTTGAAGGTAGCATTGATCTTGCCGAAATTCAACAAGAAAAAACAATTTTGCCCATTTTCCAGAATGTGGTCAGTTGTGGTCAGCTGAATCATTGATTTTATTGATAAAAAGGTCTTCCAGAAGTATGTTCAATAACTTGTGATTGTTGATTTTTTTACACAAAGATATGGCTACAACAATGCCTGAGCTGCACCATCTTTTTAACTAGGTTTCACAAAACTCACAGGTTTTCAAATAAGTATAGTGTGTTCAGATGGACATCAAAGTAGAAAATTATGTTTTATGAGTAGTTTCCAAGGTGCATGTGTGGACTATGTTCAGCCTAAACTCATGAAATGCTCTTTGCCTTTGAAATTCATTGAGGCCAAAATGAATTGGAGCTAAACACAGCTGGTTTCTCTGTAAAAAAATATAACCAGCTACTCTCCAACCACTTATCTGACCTTAGATTGGTGAGTGTTTCATAAATAAATACATACATCTCAATGAATTTTGAGTACAGAGAACTATATATTTGAAAGCAAAAAGATTAAATCTTTTTTTATCGCACCTTGCTTTTAAAACTGTAAAAACTGTTTATTCAGTTAAGTTTTTGCATATGCAAAAGGGGTTGTAATGCATAAGGGTGTTGTTAGTTTATCTAAACCTTCAAATAACTTAGTAAGAATGCATGATTTAAAATAATTCAGTGCAACCACGCTTTCAGGAGGTGTGCTGTTTTCACTGTGCCAGCAAGTTTGCTTTGTTATTTTAAAAATATCATGATTTTAGTCCCACCTTGCTTTCAAAGGTAATATAATTGTACCTGAATAAAGCCCTTGCCAGGTTGGTTAGTGTGTCTCAGCTACTTAGCTTAATTTACTTAATATATCTTGGCAAAATGAAGCAGCATGCAGCCTAACAAAGCCAAACTGGCACTCCTAATAAGAACAAGATGATGTTAAGATGAAAAAACAAAATTTGTGATTCTAATAAAAAACATCCCTTGACAATCATATCTGACAGAATTGGACAGGGTAACAATCCATCTACAGCATTGTATTGGAACACAAGCAGTATAAAGGGGAGGGGAAGGCTTAAGTTGTACTTCATCTTGTGTCATTTAGAACAGTTTTTTATCATGTGAACCACCCTGATATGGTCATACATTATTCAGTAGTGACCACATTTGAAGTTGTGACAAGGTGTCCTACAAACAACCTTCTGGTTAAATTGCCCGTGGACCACTGTGCCGTGTTTGCTAAATGTTAATTTATGTACCTCATGTTGTGTGGGTATGCATGTCTCAAAGATACTATTAATAGTACATGTAGTTCTGCTTAGTGGGGGAGAGAGGGATGTCATGGGGGAGAGGAGAGATATCCCTTTAACTATTGAGTGTTCAAAAGTGCAAGAAGGAGGTGCCATCGCTGCTAAAATAAAGTCCCATTCAGTGTCAGCAGCCTTGCTTTACCCCATCCTCCCTTTTGCTTTCCTAGTGGCCTCGTAGCAGCAGTAGTAGGATTATGATGCATCTCCTCGTTGCTCCTCCCCTCGGGGGCTCTATCGTTGCCATGGTTGGCCCGCCCTGGAGGAGGAGGAAGAGGAGGAGGAGGGGAATATGGAGAGGGAGAGGGGGGCAGGGCAGAGAGGCCTTCCTGCTTACAACTCAAGGCAGAGCAAAGGGCGCTTCACTCTCAGATGACACCTCATGCTTCCCCAAACGTCCTTGAGAAATGGACCTTGGTATTGTGCAGGAGTCAGTGAATTTAGCATTTTAGTGGGTGAAGTAATTCAGGCAGTCACTCAACAGTAATGTAAAATGTCAAAAGACTGTTCTGTCAAATAAATCTTCAGGTCTTTAACTACGTAGCTCTTTTATTTAATATATTTTGATGACATTTACAAGGAAGCTCAGATGCTAGAGAGCCCATCAATGTTGCTTGTACAGCGAATGTTAAAATAACTGACGTAATCATCTGTAGTTTATCTTCTGTCAAATATCCTTATGAACAAATATCTTTATGAACAAGGTAAGGCTGTACATTAAGATCTGGAAGACATTCAAATAGAATATTATTTCATAACCTCTATTTGATGTACAAGACAGTTTTTGTTATGGTTTAACTCAGGCTTTAAACACTAATAATGTACGTAAGTGCTTTACTGACACTCAAAGGAAAATTAAGTATTCATTGACTAAGTTTAATTCAGATTATTGTAACTGAATGTAGCCATTCAAATTTCTACTCATACATTAGCAAATGTGAATCCAGCTGTATCATGTACTTAATAGGCTTTTTATCTATGGGCTATTTTGTATCTTCCTAGACAACCTCCCACACACGCTGTACAAAAACAGCACACAGCCCATAGCGCTTACAACATAGGAGGAAGTATTTAGACAGCATTAAGCCCCTGTACTGTGATAAGGTTTGACTGTCTCTGTCTTCCAGAACCAAAGATCAGTGCCTCTGATCAGATCATCCTGTCAGCGGACAGCTCCAGCAAACCAGTTACCCTGCAGTGTAACCTCACCACTGCGCACACTCCGCACAGGGAAAGCTTCTGGATGAAGAATGGACAGGAGATCCCCAACACACGGACAGAGCAGAGGAATACGCAATACAGGTGACTAACAGCTTTGCCTTTGACAAAACTTCAGTCACTGGAGAATTTAGCTCAAATTTATTGGAGTAACATTGGAGAGTATGACTTTACTGAGAAAAAGGCACACCGTAGTGTTGCTACACATCGTATACTGCTCGTCACTATGCATGCTATCTGGGTGAGACATCACAGAAGCATTCAAGTCATCTTCCAGATATTAACAAACAAAATTTAATATTCTTCCATCATGTGTTTTACTTAAGATTTGTGTTCTTTATCACAGGATTAAACTCTTGATTGCCATTAAAATACAAAAGTTAAAGGTTAAGAAGCCACTATTTTGTGTTCAAAAGTGTTCCCTCATTTTTTGTCGATATCAAAAATAAAGAAAACATTATAAAATATTAAATTTACAAAATATTTATCTTTAAATCTATCAAATCCATGAATCATGCCATACAAACATGTTACTAGCACAAAATGTCTATATCCTATCTAAATCTAAACCATTTCAATTAGACCCACCGTGTCACTTCCTGATTAATCTTCACATTGGTGTTTATGACATGATTCTTGTTCTTTACATTTTAGAGGTATTTTTTTATTCTTGATTTTATTGGATATCATGATGTATCATTCTAAAGTGCAAGGTTAAGTTGGGTCATGTATGAAGTATCATATCAGGAGCAACCATGTCATTCCTTCCCCTAAATAACGATTTGTGATGCAGGGATCTTTACATGGGATGCTGAATTTGCTTTTAAACATCACCTCACGGCCTAAAGCCAAGAACAGGATTATACCTATGTACTCAATTAGAAAAACGACCATAGCCTAAGGTATCAGCTAGTCGTTAGTTCTTGCTGTCACACAGTATAACCATTGGAGCAAAAAGTTACTGTCATCCCCGTAGACATACCACAGACTCTCCCTAGCCACAAGATAAGACCAATTGGTCACTTCCTTGTCACATTACATCAGTGATACTCTGAAGATTACAGCTAAAATGCCTGTGGTGCCCTTTCCTGCAGAATCCAGAGCTGCTGTTCCATAATATAACAGCATTATGCCAGCGTTTTGTCTCCCATGGCCTTGAATGCCCCTCAAGCCTTCACTGCTGTGGTCGCAAGTAATTACTAGAGTTAAACTGAAATTAGTCAACTTTATTTACTTGACTACTTTCACTGTAAGTGACTGGTAATTTACATTTTTTAAATAAGGTGGTGTGTTTTGTTTTGTTTTGTTTTGTTGTAGAATCACTAAGCCACGGGCAGATGACTCTGGGGAGTACATGTGCGTTTACACTTTCACCATGGCACCAAATGCAAATGCAACTATTGAAGTAAAAGGTAGGTTTCTCAAAAACTCTTATACCTAAACATGCATATTGTTGTAACTGAATTGAATACACTACAAAAACAAGATATTTATTGTTTAAATCAATATTATTTATTTATTTATTTATTTATTTTTGCAAATATTCAGTCCTTTTGAATTTGATGCCTGCAACATGTTCCAAAAAAAGCTGGAACAGGGGCAACAAAAGACTGGGAAAGCTGAAGAATCATTAAAAAAAAATAAATAAATAAAAAAATAAAATAAAAAAATAAAAAAACACCTGTTCAGAACATTACACTGCAAGTGAGTGTCATGATTGGATATAATAGGAGCATTCCTGAAAGGCTTAGTCGTTCACAAGGGTCCCGAGGGTCGTGCGAGGGTCCCCACTTTGTGAAGAACTGCATTAGTAAATAGTCCAACAGTTTAAGAACAATGATTCTCAATGTACAATTGCTTTAAAAAATAGGGATTTCATCATCTACAGTCCATGATATCGTCAAAAAATTCAGAGGTTCTGGAGAAATCTCTGCATGTAGGCAGCAAGGCCGAACACCAACAACGAATGCCCGTGACCTCCAATCCCTCAGGCAGCACTGCATTAAAAACCAACATCATTGTGTAAAGGATATTACCACGTGGGCTCAAGAACACTTCAGAAAATCATTTTCAGTTAACACAGTTTGTTGCTAAATCTACAAGTGCAAGTTAAAGCTTTACCATGCAAAGCCAAAGCCATATATCAACAACATCCAGAAACACCACCGGCTTCTCTGGGCCTGAGCTCGCTTTCTGGAACGTGTTGCAGGCATCAAATTCAAAATGAGTGAACATTTGCAAAAATATAATAAAGTTTATCAGTTTGAACTATAAAAATCTTGTCTTTGTAGTGTATTTAATTGAATGTAGGCTAAGTGGGATCGGCAAATAATTGTAATCTGTTTTTATTTACGTTTTACACGTCCCAACTTCACTGTAATTGGGGTTGTAGATGAATTTCTTTAAAAAAAAAAAAACTACAGCCCAAGTTCAGGATGTAACAGTGTCATCTGTGGTTCCCTCAAGTGATTGAAGGATAAAGGTAAACTGAAAAAGTTAACCACCCAAAGCTGTGTGAAAAGAGTCCTTGTTGACAAAGATGTTTGAAAGCATCCAGTGCAGCAGTGATGACAGGGCAATCCGGAGGCTGTTGTCACTCTTGGCTTTTACTGAGACAACAGTCTAGTTAAATAGACAGGCACTGCACATGTTCACCAAAATGTGCAAACACAAAGCTCAGTAGGAGCATCCGTAAGAACCCCCTTTAAACTTCAATACAATTAACAATTCAAAGCTTTAAACTTAGTTCTGTTTCACTGAATCATTATGACTTCAGTAGAGAGAGTTACATGAATAGTCCTTGACTCAAAAACCGACCATAGATATACAGTGTTGGTTTCATTCATGCTGACAGGGAAGGCATCCACTTGAATAAAGAATCTTCTCTGACAAAGAGCAAGTGAAACCCTGTTCAAGAGAAGCTTGCCCGTTTGCAGTGCTTAAGCCAATTTGCTATGGCATGGCTGCGGTGCATACTGAGCATGCCCTGCCTCTTATTCCCTGACTATCTTAAAGCACTGCCTGATTACATAACATGGGTGATGACCGTGTGTGCAATGCTTTCACTGGATTGTAAGATGATGGGACTCATCGCCATTCAAACTGAAGTGTCTTAGCCATCACTAGACTGCGGGCCTGTGACGGCTGAAGCTTGCTTTCTGTCCCCTGGAGAGAGAAGTGAGTCTTTTAACTTAACTGATTATGCATGGTTTTGTCCTTTAAAAAGGCCTACATTAAACAGACTAAAAAGATTACAGCAACAGAATGTTTGACATCAAAAGTGGATACCCTGCTATACCTTAACATTTTCATCATTTTTTAAAGCTTTTGAATTTTTTTTTTTTTTTTTTTAGGTAAATTGAGAAGTGTTATAGATCTTTAGTGACCCAGGTAACAAGCCCACTATTATGCTAGCCAGCTTTTCAATGCGCTTCTGGCAGCAGTTCACTGAGATCCCTCGCCTACAGTGTCCTTGGCACACTCATCCTTGCAGGACTCGGCTCAGAGGCAACAGATGGAGGGTTCTGTGATGTTGTAGGATTAAGGCTCTGAATCCAGTCCCCGCCATCTCTGTGGCAGGCAGGGGACTTTATTGTCTGTGATACTAAGCTTACCACAGATACATATTTGGTGTCTAATTCTTCTCTAATGTTCTTGAACATTATACATATTTCTCTAAGACAATGATTTAATATGTATGATGACAATTTCACATTTTCTGGTCTTGTTCAAGTTCACACATTTAACAAAGATTATTAAAATCCAAACATGACTAAAAGACACCTTATTCTTTTTTCATTTTTTTACATCTCATGTCATCTTAATCAGGTCTTCTCGATTCTCTCTGGCAGCTTTGATCTTGGTCCTGCTGTCACACTTTCCTCTCACATTCATGTCACTTCACCTCTGTCTCACACAGTCAGATTAGTGATCATTGTTAGCACAGTTGGGAGATTGAAACAGAGGTTTCCGCCTGTTTTAGCTCCCCTCTGAGGGCTGTCTTTGCACTGTCAGACACTGACATAATACAGTCTTGAAAAGCACAACTAGCTTGGCCACACCCCTACTCGCGTAGCACATGTGCACCATAATTGGAGCAGGGTGATGTCATCAAAGAGCTCAGACCCCCTCCAGTACCATTATCCTTGTGCAGCTAAAAAAAAGCTCACTCCAGGCCTCCACCTTATCCTACTTAATTGCATGGAAGGAATTATTGTAATTTTGAGGATTAGTGGGGAAAGAAGGAACTGTTATCTTCCTGTTTCTGTGCATGTCTGTCTCACCTTGGGGAGAGAGACTCTTTAATTGCTGGATCAGTTTGACTTTGCATCCATCGCAAAGCTCTATGGCATATTTCTGAAATGATATCAGTTGTAACTTTTGAGCTACTTTTTGACTATTCTCACTTTTTCACTAATCAGAGTCGATTCTCAGTGCTTTTCATTGCTCAAAATCTCTTTTGTGGAATTCACTGTGGAATTATTTTGAATGGGAACATCTGGAAGCTCAATTAACATACTCATCCCTACTCTTTCATGACCTCATTGTGTATTGTATTGAAATGCTTTATCTCTTCCCGAGTATTAGTCCTTTTCTCATGGGTTTGATGGTAGTAGTGGTGGTGTGGGGGCTGGGCATGCCAAAATAAAAAGTACAAAGAAAAAAGAGCTGTTTTATTAAGAACTGTTTTTCACTAGTCATTTGGGCAATGCTGTGTTCAGACATGGTGGAGTGGAGAGTTGAATTAGATTAGTTTGTCTCTAATCTAAGCCAAACAGAAATCAACTATAAAACCAATAGCTTATATTTAATACCAAGAAAGACCTTTTTATTTCAAACACATCAATACAAAGTTACAAACCCCATGAGTTCTGACAACACACCAACATTTTTTGAGTTGTGGTAAAAAAAAATAGAACAAATTAATAAGCACCACAGAGAAACCCTTTTAATACAAGCTAAATCTGCCATCTGTCATGTTTTAGCTTTCTGAATAAGAATGAAAAAGAAAAAGAAAAAACAAGAGATGACTGTTAAGTAAGTGAAGAAGGGTTAGACTGAAAATGTAGGAAATTTGATTCAAAACAAATCCAGTAATCTTTGTGTGAAACACTAAATAGAGTTCTGATGCTTCTGAAACCAAATGATGCATTGTAATGCTTTTGAATTTTGAAAATGTCTGAAATGAGCTTGTTAACTAAGCTTTTTCTCCAAGTGATGATGAATTCAAAGCAAACTAAGCAGCTTCACTGAATCCACCCTTCTATAGAGGCTCTTAATTACACTCCTCTCAAAGATGTCTGAATAGCACGTACTATTACTATAGTCAGAACAGCCAATCATGCTTCCCTAATTCATGCCATCTGTTAGGAGTTACAACAGTCCTTTGTGTGTCTTATTTCTGCCAACTCAGCAAATGATCAACTTTATTTTTTTATTTCGCCTGTCCAGCAAAACCTGATGTCATCGGCCACAAGCGGAGTGAAAATAAAAATGAAGGAGAAGATGCAATGATGTACTGCAAGTCTGTTGGTTACCCACATCCCACCTGGACATGGCGTAAAGCAGACGGCACATCCTATATGGTACGAGTAATTATACCTCAGAGTTTATAAATTGACATATTACTGTGGGACAAAGAGCAGAAGAAAGGGAGATTTAGAGGAAGATATACCATAATGGAAATCCTGAAATACATGTTCCAAATGAAGCAGCGTCTACATGTTTTCATTGAAAATAACTGCAAAATTATCATTGTGTTTCAGGACATTGACAACTCCACTGGACGCTTTTTCATCACCAACAGAGACAACTACACAGAGCTCAACATAATAAACCTGGATATAAAAACAGACCCTGGAGTATACCAATGCAACGCCAGTAACGTGATTGGAAACACTGCTCAGACCACTATACTACGGGTGCGCAGCAACCTTGCACCGCTTTGGCCTTTCCTGGGTGTGCTTGCAGAAATTTTAATCCTAGTAGTCATCATTGTTGTGTATGAGAAACGCAAGAAGCCAGATGACTTTATTGATGGTAAGCAAACTTTTTTTTTTGTCTGCTACTAGTAGTAAAAACTTATATAATCAATAAGGAGAGTAGATATCTAGTCGTTTATGTTCATATTACTATCATGCAATTTAAACTTCTTTAGGTTTCCACGATTCTGTCAAGTGTTGCACTTTTTTCAAACAACTAACCAACTTGTGTGCTGTCCTCATGGTGGTAACAGCACATTTGTTTCTGTGTTTGGAGAAGACTTGATAAACTTGTGGGGTTATCAACCTGCAGCCTGTAGTCAACTATATAACTTCATTAGTTATTATTCTTTTCCCTCCTCCCATCTTTCCAAATGGCAACATAATCTTAACGGGTGGTAAGTGAGAGATCCTGCATGATTCTGGAGATTGTTCTTTTCGTCAGTTTGTATGTTTCCACAAGCCATTCAAAAACATTATGATCTTTACCAAAATATTTACACTGTACCTTAAGTTTATTTGATCAAAGGAAAACTTGTTTTGGAATATTTTTTTCATTAGCTTGACCCACAACACTTAAAATTTAACAGGTGGGATGTTTTGATTCAAGTTTCTGCATTTATAACCAATCCAAAATAAATAAATAAATAGCCAAATTTATATTGTTTCAATACATTGGCAGAAAAGTAAGCAACAGACAACTGATGAAAATTCATTTATGGTTACTTTTACTTCTTTTATTTTATTTCAAACTACAAGCATGCCATCATTGAGTTTTACACCTATTTGGTACATGAGATCCTTGCTTGCAGAAAATACCCAGTTTAATTTTTCTTCAATGGGCTGAAGGCAAATAAATCACTATATTCTGTCAATGGGGCTGGGCAGGAATACAAACAAGCAAAAATACTTGATGGTGCTTATTTTTAAGTATCCACTAACATCAAAGTAGTACATGTAAGACGTAAATGATTTCTATATCACTGCCTCAAATAAACTGCCCCCACTGTTTAACTTTTTAGACTTTGTAATCCAAGCATATAAACTGTATAGCAGAGCTGGATGGGTTTGGGCATATAATCTAATTTATATGTCATTAGATTAAATTAATTCATTAACCAGTCAGACTAAGAAACTGGGGAAGTGCTTTCTACCTCGAGTTTGTGATTATAAGAAAACACTGGAACTAAGATTAAAATGGTTTAACTCAAGATAGCACAAATTAAGATAAAATGCAGTGGAGGAAATGATTAAAACAATAAAACACCAAAATTAAAACAATTAAGATAAACTAGAAAATAGCAAAAGATAATTTATAATTCAAAAGTAAAAATAAGAACAGTGATTTAGTGCTAATCTAAAACACAATAACACCTGTTTTACATGTCAGAATGAAGGGAAAACTGTACCCTGCTGACACAGTAGTTGCATAACAGAAATACTTTAATGTTTTTATCCAAATAAATAAATGTATGAACAAAAGGTCTTATTTTACCCCTCAACAATTCTGATCTGAGTCAGAACATATGCAGTAATCTGTTAAAACAAAGTGCAGTGATAAAATGAAAACCAAAATAAATAATTAATTTCATGAATCCCTATATTAATGTCCTGTATTGGAATTTTTCTGGTGTTTCATAATTACATTACTGCAAACTAATTTTTGTTCATTTAGCAACCCTTCATGAGATCAGTCTTCTCATTTAACAAAATAAATGGCCCATGTTTCAGATGGTGGTCGAAAACACAAGATAATAATACGACAAGATCAAAATGTCCTGAATGCCCAAAGGCATTTCCAGCAACAACGTAAAGGTTTTTGTCTGACCTCTACTCCAGTGGCTATGTCTCCTTTTCATTTTGGTAAAAACATGAACCCATACAAGACAAAAGAACCCCACAGCAGTCACACTGCTAACAATGAATGAATTACTGCTGGTTGGCAACTGCTGTACGCCTTACTGTAAACAAAGTAAATAAATAGAGCTTCAGGGTACACCCTACACTTCGTTTACATAGCCCTAGAAGAAAACATTAGCTTACTCAAATAAGAACACACACACACACACACACACACACACACACACACACACACACACACACACACACAAAATAAAAATATAAAAAAACAAAACAAAACAAAAAAAAAACAAAGAAAATAACTTCTGGATCTTCAGGGGTTTAACTGATATTAATATTTTCTACTCTCTGCTTTCTTTTCTATATTCAGTGTTTATCCAAACACAAATATCTCACTAAGATACAATGATCAATAAATAAATAAAATGAGGAACTGACAGGGTTCAAGTGAAACTGCTGACACTTATGTACAATTGCATAACATTAACAGTGTAACTGATTAGATAATTTGATTTTTGTGGCTCATGCTTTAAGTATGCTAATTAGTATTAACCAGTATTTAAAAAATATAATTTATCCATGATGTTCCATTTTTAATGTCTCTATGCATAAATTATAATATGTCATTTATTACTTATTAATCAAAACAGCACAAGTACAGGGACTAAATTCATGTTTATAACATGTTTAAATAGTCAATCACCTGAATTCCTATAAAACAACATACTAAATACTGAAGAACACTTCAGTACTGACATGCACACACACACTAAAACAGACATGCACACAAATGAATCAACTCAAGTAAGCTCTGTGCATGGATGGCCTCTCGTTTGGTTTCATCTACCGGAAAAATGAAGCGATTAAGTTGGATTATATTTGCCATGTTTATGCCATTCAAATCAGGAATGAGGACTCCCTGCTAACGATGCACAGCCTCTCTAAAATCTCCTTTTAGCATCCCGTATTCCCAGCGGTCTTTGCCCCTGTCTGCGTGCATTATGAATTTGGTCTCTTGACGGCTTAGCTATTTGAACACTTCTATTCTTCACAGCCAAGGGCTCTGAGGCAGGGACTGACATTTCTATCCAGTGCTTCAAAAGCCAGATGCTTAAATGACGGATTTTTGCCTTGTGATCATCAGCTGAATACAACTCATTTCATGTAATAGCACATGTTGGAAGCTCAAAGACAGAAAACGTACTGTATTTTTAAGTTACATAAACAGCTTACAAAAAACGACGACATCAATTGTGAAACAAGAGTATGATTTATTATCAACTGTCAACCTCCACATTGTAAAAGTCTGTTATCTGCCATGTGATTTCAAGGCCATCATAATACAAACGGTTTGTGCTATTTCGATATAAGGTGTGAAACTCTAGTATATGGTAACAGATGTTCCTCCTACAAGTGATCACAGACCCATTTTTTTTGTCTAACATTATTATTTATTGCCATAATCTGCTCCATATTAATGCCATGGAATGCTGCTAATGCTGCTAATCTTGGACTTATAACTGCATGGAAAATACGTCACTGTGACCGGTTACTTACTCTTTGACACATTTCATCTTTATGCAAAACACCAACCACCATGTCAACCCTGAGGCTGTTGATTTTTGAACTAACTGTCACTCGCTGCAACAATTCTCACGGCTGTTCACCAATTTCTCTTCCTGCAGTCTTTCTTACTATAACATTGTAACGTGTGTAAGCATTGCACTATTGTATGGTGAGAAAAATTACACGTATACTTTGCTCCATCTGAGAAAACTATCACATAAAATCATGTATTATTAGTATTAAGAGTAAATATATCTACCATTTTACAAATACATACAAACCACTGTGGGAGACAGGAAACTGATATGATGTCTCAATAATGGAAGAGAGCATTTGAAGAGATTCATCTTTCTATGCCAAGTCAGTTACAGTATCACACCCAAGTACAAGGCTCATCCGAAACCATTATGAAATTACTGAGTGTAATTAAAAGATGGCTTTAAGTGAGCCATCTGTAACCCTCCTACACATATGCTCAGTCTGAAATGAATAGAAACCCCATGAGAATCAGCTGGCATGGAAGGTCGAGTTCACAATGCAAGGCGTAAAAGATGTGGTTACATTAAGACCATCCTACATGGTTTTTATTTTTTCACATTCAGGCCTTTTAATATAAATAAACACTGTTAACCATTTTCAGAAAAATGTAGCAGTTTTTTTTTCCTGAAGAGGCTTTAATTATCTTCCAGGGAGACTTTATTGTCTAAAAAGCATTTTTTTGTGCTAAATTCACACTGCAATGTTTGCTTGCTGTGTTCCTTCAGAGTCTGTTTATCAGACACAAAGCCTGTGCATACAAAGCTGCTCAGCAGCTGACTCCCATGTCTGTGATGTCAGAGCTTCCCACCAGTGCACGACTATGCTGCACCAGTATTCAAGGCAATCTGTGCTTTTAGCTGCATTATCACAAAATATTAATGTTCACTGTCAAATTTCACAACCTTCCCCTCTTAGTAAGTAGAAGCAACATTGGGAAAAGCATTACATTAAAGACACTGTTAGAGTAAATGTTCTGAAACATGAAACTTGAGTGTTTGTCTAACACCTCTCTGTTCTATTTTTGTCCTCTTTTCCTCCTCATGCCAAAGATGATGAACCAGTTGGGCCAATGTAAGTATGTGCTCACTGGTTCATATTCTTACATTTGAATAATTCTTTCCTTGAGGTCACTTAATCCTAACTACAGTACCTCTTTCCTAGGAAAACGAATTCAACAAACAACCACAAGGACAAAAACATTCGCCAGAGGAATACAAAATAAGCAATTTACTCAAGTAAGATGCTGTTGTAGAGGATGGGGGCTAAATATAGAACTCTCTGGGAGGATTATCCATAGTCACGCCTTCTCTTGATTTTCTCTTCACAGACGAGATGGATAAACTGCATTTTTTGGACTACAAGAAGGTGTCAGAGGTGGATGGAGCTCCAGGCGGTTTTGAAAAAAGCATATCTTGTCTCATTTTATGAGAAACAATATCAGCATAACACTGGCAACAAAAAGAACATAATGGCTGTCTTAAGCATGCCTTATTCAGTCTTAACGTGGAGATTTCAGGATGACGAATAATGACTAAAACCACCACAAAGGTGTACACATTTTTAATGTGCTGTTTGTGTCTCCTTTATTGATTTCATCATACCCTCAAATGAGGTGATCCCTTTTATATTACATATCATGTACAATGCATGCAAGATGATAACGCAATAGGATACTCAGAATAGACATTTTCTGTTGTTATCCCTCGTGTGGCTTTTTTTGCATCTGAAATGACCTATGTTTTTTATGGAGTCATCCCTATTTAAATATATATGTATATTTATATATACATATATATGTATAGTTAGTTTTATTCTTGAAAATTTGTACAGCATATCATGGTCAGTTAACTACGTTTGATTTTGTGAAGCCCACTTTTAACAGAACTTTTATTGTGAAGCAAGGGCTTCAGTGACTGGCAGTATTTAAAATTTAATTGAGAGTGATTACAGAAAATGACTACTGTGTGTTTAACTATCTAAACAAAAATGATATGTGTATTATTTTTCTTTTCTTTCCGGAGTAACTTAGGTGTCTTGTATATGTTAAAGTATGAGTGTTTAAATGATAGGAAATCTGTAAAAAGATATTTTTTTTACATTTCCCTATTTTATTTAATGATTTTGATTTTTATTTTCTTCTCTCTCTAACTGTATAGCATGGCTATAATCCTATGCAATATGTATTCTTAAATAGATATACGGAGGGCAGTTTGTTTTACTCAGTGAAGCTTTAATATTGTGGGAATCACTTGGAGGTGGGCATAGCAAAATTCACTGCTGTAGCTGCATGACTCCTGTTTCAATACAATGTATCCATGTGTGTTGAGGTGGAAATGGACCTGCATCAAGGTTGGAACAGAGGGACCAGAGTATATAGCCACGATCAAACATATGAGTGAGACCAATATTTTTTTTCTGAATAAAAAGTTTGAAATTCTTTTATGTTTGAGATGGTTTTTTATTTGAACAGTCTAATTTTAAATCCCTCTAAAGCTTCCTTTCAAGCTCTATACCATAACAGCTAATGTGTAACGTTTTAAAAAAAGAAAAACATCAGCAGCAGAGCGATAAACACTCCAACACCAACAGGCACTGCCTACACAAACTGTATAAGAAGGAACATATTGCACTGACTTGACCTTTTCGCCTTCAGCTGTGGTTGAGATTCTTCACTCTTCAAGCATTTTCCTCAGCTCCCTCTCCACATTCTCCACAAATGCAGGAAAGCTGGGATCAAGAAGGCACATACGCAGAATGGGCTCCAGGTCAACTTGGGCTAAAGAACTGTGCTGATACACTTGAGGCAGTGTCACTGGGGGCCCTCCCATGAAGTGCTGTATAAGGTTGACAAATGTACAAGTGAAGATCTGAAAGAAACAGCTGATGAAGTAGCCAATGTTGACACAATTGAGGGGAACATTAAAATGGTTAAGTTGCAGCGTGGATGTGATATCTTATTTGTGGTTATCGCTCACTTTAAACAGTGATACCTGCGTAAGACGTTTGATGGACAACGATCCCTTTACAACCTCAGGCTCAGCTCCCACAACCTTCCCCTTCGAAGTCTGCAGACACACAGTTACACAGAAAAGAAGAAAAAGATGTGATGAACATTGTACGACACTGTAGGGTTAAGAAGCCAGTCTATGGCTTCATTACTAATTGACAGATTTCCAGCCCTCAAAGCCCTTTCATCTTGACTGTGAACTCCTTCAGTGCGTCTGTTCACTAAAGGTCAGATTCAGACCAGCGGCAAGGTCCGTTCCTTTCTCAGTCCTTCATGTTGAATGCCGTTAGCCAGGTGGCTTGGTTTGAGTTTCCCCGCTCATTTGAAGTAAGAATAATTTCTTTTGAGTTCAAATGTAACAGAAATAAAGTTCTAAAAGCAGAATGAATCAGAATCACACAATACAGCACTTACAATTTCTTATATGTGAAATGTTTTTACAAGGTTTCACTCTGATGGTTGTATTACATTGTATTACATTCCTTTCTTTTAGTGTGTAGTGAAAAAAAATTAAAATGTATATTGATGGGTTATTGATTCATGTGCAGCACATACTGTTTCTCAGTCCACCTGCTGTAGCCACTATCACCTCTAAGATAACACAGTATTGTAAATAGCACCATCTAGTGTGTATTACAGTCACTGTTCAGAGAGTTGGCCACAATAGTGTGGCAGAATCTTGATCAAACCATGAATAATGGCCTTATAATTCATAAATACCTCTGGATGGTGTATTTTTTTAATTAAGAAACACTTTGCAATAAAGAGTTACAATGGAGATCAACGTCAGTGCCAACAAAAGAGAGAACTCGACATCAAGTTGGCAGCTTTTTGGGGATTCCTATTGACTACACATTAAACGAGTTAACATTTGAACCATACATCAGTGTTGGATAGAGATTAAGTTTTTATTTACTGAATTATAAAAGACACACCTGTTTCAAGGGTGCAGACTCCCCAACAGGGGTCTGATTAGAGGGCCTTAAGGTGCCTTCCTGTGTAGTGACAGGTATGTACTCCATCAGTTTTTCCACAGCACTTGCACATTCCTTGATAGCCTCTGCCTTTCTTCTCCCATCAAACTGCATCCTCATCATGCGGCTCTCTCCCTGCAGGGGGCCACAAATACATTCAGTTTGTTTCTGTCACTCTAAGCTGTGCCAACGTCAACACTCAAAGGTTTTCAAGTTAGTTTTGTGTGACTGTATCTCATTAAGAATAAACAGGATTTGGGAAACAAGACTGTTGAATTAAATTTTTATGTAACTTATGTCTTAACTCTGACTTCAACAACAAATTTTATAATTAAGTAGGAGACTACCCAAATTAACATTATATTTATCACTTAATAATTCTACTAAAGCAGGCCTGTGGTATCCCACTTTCTCTCTATTAGTAATATAATGACTTTCATCTTTTATGGGAATCCAAATATAGCCACAAACCTTAAGAAAATACTTCTCTTTGTAGGAGTTTGATGCATATCATGACTCACCCTCACAGTAAATCGAAACATGAGGTTATCAGATTTCTGGTGTACTTTCAGAGAGTCTGAGGCACAGAGCAAAGGCATCGTATCCTGAGAAGAAAAAAAAAACATGAATTCATGAACAGGCAGGGAAAGAAACCGTTTCAACTTCAGGCCATTATCTCATTGATAAAATTAAAAAAAAAAATTAATAAATACATTTCTGTTCAGTGAAAAAGGTGCAGTTATTCTCTCTTGAACCAGGAAAAGTTCAGTAAAATGAAAAAAGTTCTTGATTTCTGCTCATTCACCCAAGAAAAACAAAAAACAAACCAAACAAAAAAAAAAAACAAGGACGTTACAGTTTTTATCAAGCTGATGGGGGAAAACAGTTACCTAAAACTGTCTGCAGGGGTCTCTGTTTACCCAGCAACATCAGCTTTAAAGCCCTTGATAGGCTTTTAAATGCAAACAATCAAAAAGGAGGATAATAGCCTAAAGTGTGGCCAGCCTTTATGTTAGATGTGCTTTATAAATACACTGGCTCTACAATCTCAAGATATATACATATTCGCCCTTGACACAACGACACTATGCCAGAGACTTTTGACTGAAGCCACTCTGTTGAGCTGTCATAGTTACATGCAGATGCTTCCACACTACATCACAGGGTTATAAAATAGACTCATGAGTTAGTTTGTGATGAGAATCATATTCTATGACCCCAGCACACAACTAAGTTAAAGACATATGAGATGGTTTTGGCAGGCAACGACACAGCGCTCATCATTGTGTCAAATGTGGGAATAACTTTTCACAGAATGCTTTCTTTCCTTCTGTAGTGTCTCATAAATTCGACATGAATCTTTGCCAAGGACGAGTACAGCTGCTCTGTTTCATATTGTGCCAGCATTTTTCTAAAACAATTTATTGGTTGGTTTCTCTTTAAATGGTCACCATCTGTTGCATGCTCAACTTGACTGAACGCCAGATGCATATGCATTTACAGATGACTGGATTCTTTCTGTTGGATGAAGTCTATTAAATCATGATATCCATATTTTAGAGAGAATGCTAAAGCTTTGGAGAATTGCTTTAACTCTGCTGATACAGGAAACTTTTGTTTAGTTTAGAAAAAAAAAAGGTTGCTTCTGATCATATGATGTAACCTATGGGTCAAAATTCTCTGCATTAGAAGCTGAGTGTTGAGCACCAACCTACAATAGACCAGTCCATCATCTTTGGATAAAGTTCTCTGCAGCCTGACCTGAATATCTACTCCCTCTGCACTCTGGCACAGCAAGATAGCTTTGACACCTGCCAGGACTCAGTTAATAAGACACTGAATAGGCCCTCAAATTTCACTTGTCTGCAGCTCAGGTACTTTACTTCTTGTCTTAAGGCCACAGTAACTTGTAAAACCCTTGTGTTTGTACTTATTTTCTGGCAGACCTGAGGTGCAACACACTCAGGTTAGATGCAGGAAATGTTGGTATAATACAGTTGTTTTTATTATTTATGTTGTGGAATGTATTCAGAACTAGCATTGGTTTTACTTAAATGGTTTGTACCAACTTTTTAAATAAAGATAATTCTGTTTGATACATGTCAACACATGAACAAGAAACAAATGGGGAGTCTATGATAATTAAGGCACATAAAATCAAGCAATTTAAGAAACTTTTGAAACCTGAACATGTCAAGAGTAAGTTACTTCATGTCTTCAGTTGTCCCCAAATAACATTACAGGAAAAAAACACTGCAATAAATATTTTAACTCAAACCATCCAAAACAATCCAGTCACATCCCAGGCTCTTCAGCAGATTATTTTATATGGCCTCCCACAAGCCTTTTACTTAGAGGGCAAATTTCTTTTATTTAAATTTAAAAATATCCAAAGGTCATCCAAGGTATACGTCAACATATTATTATCACAAATTGCAGTTCAATCTAAAACCCAGTGTTGTAAAATGACATAAATGAACCTTGAAAATGTGCTTAGAGAGTGGTGCGCGTTTTTCTCTTCGTATTCACAGGGAATAAACACAAAAGCTATTGGCTTTAATGGCTTTTATAAGTTTGTCTAAATTGCATTTGAATTCTTTGAGAATCTGTAAATTGAGAGGCAGGGGAGTTTTCTTTGTTTCTGAAACGTCTATAAATCAACAATTGTGAATTTATTTAGTGAAATGTATTTAAGTTGATGATTACCAGTAAACATGACTGCACCCAAGTACATATCAATCATGCTAGAGCCTGAAATTGCTACTGCAGTCCTCGAATACCATTACTATTATTAACTTATTTAAAAACAGGCCTTTCAAGCCAGGGGCCGGTTTGTAAATAAGTTTGTGTTTGGAGGAGTCACACCTCTACGAGTCCAGAGTAAAGATGACAAAGACCAATATTAAAATTTGACTAATGTATTTTGTATTATAATTTCCCCCAGTTTATTTAAAGACTGGTGTCTAAACTGCAGGACATCATTTTCATTTCAGGGGAAAACCCATCTGAATAACCTTAGCTCGAGAAATTTTGAACCAATACCTTTGTTCATCTAATTTCAAATTGTGACCAGCATGTATATTATTCACATAAACCATGAAATGGCAATTACAAGAAGAATTGATAATTATTATTAAAACTGATTCATTTTTCTACATTGATATTTTCTGCATTGACCTTTTTTTCTTTCCTCCCTTAAGATCAGGGTCCACAAATCAAGCGATATCAATTCTATAGAGCGCTGGGTGAACTAGGATTGGTGTGGAGGTAAATCAAATGTCTGGTATAAAATCACATGTAAAGAAACAGGTTGGTTACAAAAGAACATGACGTTGTGGCCCAATATAATTACACAAACAGTGTGCCCATATCTAAGTAGGTTAACCCAAACAAGGTTTCAGCCTTGTGTTGTGTCATCATGGTCTGTTACAACACCAAATACAAATGCAACAAAAACTCTCCATGCATAGCCACAGTCAACTTACCAAGATTTCCTTCCCTTGCAGCACAAGCAAGTATCCAGAGTCCAGTATTTGGATGAAAATTCCTGGTTCATTGGCATGAGCCTCAAACACCTGATGGAAAAATGATAACATAAGCCACTGCAAAGATTTAGTTATACT
Organism: Labroides dimidiatus; assembly: GCA_030710495.1. Classification (NCBI taxonomy): domain Eukaryota; kingdom Metazoa; phylum Chordata; class Actinopteri; order Labriformes; family Labridae; genus Labroides; species Labroides dimidiatus. The sequence continues at coordinate 17,009,903 of CM061144.1, read as the reverse complement.
GTAGTAGTGATGGACAAGGCACTTCCTCATATTAAAGTAAGAATAAGCCCTCTATGAGCATTAAGTACCACACTTATATTTTTGTCTTTTAAAAAAAACAAGTGAATGTGTTCCCTAAAAAGTCACACTGTCAACCCAACTCTTTACATACACATTTGTTTATTGTGGAAGAGTCTTAAGTATGGTGTGCAAAAACACTTGATTTCAGCATACACAAATCTAACTGATGACTATTACTGAAGATTTCTTTTCTTATACCATTCATACCTGTTATCTCAGCTAAGAAACAGCTCAGGTATGCCATCTAGTGTCTGATACAGTTCAAAACCGAACCCTGTAATCCACACTTCTTTTGTTTCTAAATGTGAACTTTTCAAAATATACAGATGACTGTGTTACATGATCCCCGTTGATGTTGTTAAACATAACAGACTAAAATCAAAGAAGGAGGAAAAGGATAAAAAACTTTCAAATGATGACATTTGACTGGAGTCAATGTGAAAGTGGCAGGTATAGCTGGGAAACATTCTGTGTTTAATATATTAAAGAGGCTGAATCAAAAACTCATTCAGAATTCATTTCTAACTTAACAGAGCTGAAAGTGCTCCCCTAAGCTCCTGCAGAAACACACAATTCTGTAATGAAAAGTCATACAAAGTTCTGTTCAGTCTCAGAATTAAAATATGAGTGTATTCATTAGTGAAAATTTAAAATTTATACAAGAGAGCTGCCAACAATTCAAATTTTATACAATCTCCAAAACAAAATTCACAAGGTAAATAATCTTCTTTTTGCATCTTGTGGTTTCTGAAAGTTTACTGAGCAAAGTAATATTTCCATGTCAGTTATTATGATTTTTATCAACTATTTTATAATTTTATCATTGATTATTCTAAACCCACAGAAAAAGATGGATTACTTTTATGAGGAAAAAGCAATACCAAAGGCAATGGGAAACCAAATCATGAATGATATGTCATAATATAGAGGAAATTCTCTCCTCTCAGAAAAAAAAATTATGGGTTTAAAACTCCAAGTGGTAGGTTATTTTTGGTTTAAAAACAGATTAAAGACCTGTTTTAAATAGGTGAAAAAAGGACCCAAATAATTTTCATACAAAAATGTAGTGCTTAAAATAATCAGTAAGTTCTGATAGGGTTGATTACTGTTTTATCATAAGTGGCATACTTATGATTATCCTCAAGTTAGGGGGTGGGTGGGTGGGGGGTTACTATATGCATAAGACATACCAATATTCAATATTTCAACTATGACTGAGGGGTTAAAATCGCAGCTCAGTCCTGTTGCTTACATAAATGCCTCGTGGTTATATTTCATGCATTGGCTAATTCTACCCTAAAAACTAATCCCTGTTACTTTCAGTCCTGTTACTTAAATGAGTAACAAGACTGAATACCAGTGACAATACTGACAGAATTTTGCCAGTTCTGGTTTTGCCTTCTTTGGCGTGTGTCCCTCCCTGTTTTCAGCAGCTTTACTGCTACGCTTTCACCACAATACTGTTGTTTGTTTTTTTCTTCATTTATTTATTTATTTATTTATTTATTTATTTTTTTTTTTTTGGGGGGGGGGGGGGGGGTTGTAACCAAATACAATATAATATTCTGGTTATGAACTTAAACTTGTTGTACTTAATTACGGAATTTTGCTTGGTCGTTATTTTTTGAATAAACAGTTTTAAATCTTGCGTACCCCCTGGAGTGCCCTTGTGTGCCCCCAGGGGTACACGTGCCCCCATTTGAGAACCACTGCTCTAGTCAATTGATTTATTAATGTGAATATTAGTTGACCTAATGCAGATTTTTAGAATTTTAACATTTAAGAGTTTAATCACTCAAATTCTTGAAACTTAAGATCAGCTTTACAATGTGAATATAATACTCCTACTGTAACCAAGCTGCAACAAATTGCTGCAGAAAAAAGAATAGAATAGAATACAATATAATAGAATAGAATACAACAGAATACAATAGAATAGAATGTTCTGTTGTTTTAGATGTCACATGAGCTTTGGTAAAAAGATTGAGAAAAATGCAACCATCTGCAGCTTAGGTACCTTGTTAAAATTTAAATAAAGTTGCCTGAGATGGGCCAATACACATTTTGAGTAGTTCATTATCTGTATTATAAGATTTAGTGCTGAAAAAAAGAGAAATTTAATGGCACGATTCAGTGGAATGGTCCTTGTAGGTTCAAACACTTGCAAGAAACTCTCCATATCCAGTCTCTATGGGGGCTAAGTACCCCTAAGTCGGATCCTACAACATTTAATTATCAGACCAACAACAGGGCTATTTGCCTGTGGACGACCAAGACTCATCGTCTGTCTGCAGTACCTTTACCACGCTGATGGAGGGCTGAATCGGGGTCAAATCAGCCCGAGAATCCTGCAGTGTGAGCCACGCTTAGTTTGGCGTCCTCAAAGTTGATTTAGACGATGCTTCAATAGCTCGTTTACAAGCAAAATTAATACTGCCGTCGCTTGACCGTTTGTCAATCAATCCAATTAACAGGTGCGGCGGACACTGCGACAACATTTAACTTAACTTTTTTTAAGAATTAAACCCTGTTCTCCTGTAATTTGGCTGTCAACTGAAAGAAACTGGTCAAAGTTGTAAGAACCAGGACTTGGGGACCTCGCGACTGTCTCAGACTGTAAGGTACTGCGGCTCCAGTAACATAATTAATCAAGTTTGGATTCAATTAAACACTTTTTGACGCGATTATGGTACAATAACTGCATAATACGACGACGATAATACGACTACTCTGAACATAAAGAACCTCGAATGAACACTAAAGCTAGCTTAATATGTAAGCATTCTCCTTTTGGCTAGCAAACAAACCATGAACCGGACTGTTCGTTACACATTTTGCTAATGTTAGTCACCTTCCACGGGTTTCTTCCCGTTTCTCCCGAGCCAGGAACGAAACGACCGTAGCGTTTCAGTCTCCACTTGGCGGCACCAGTTGCCATTTCCAGCAGCGAAGTTCTGTTTGTGTCGATGTGTGAGTTGCCGCCCTGTGTGTTTAAAACCACGGCTGATTTCCTGAAAGAGCTCCTGGACACAGACAAAACAGATGGGGGGCTACCTGATAACTTTTACGAGAACTATGGTAAGCTCAACAGGACATTTTAAAATGCATAGCTTTAACCTGTGACATGGAAAGTTGTGATCCTACTTGAAAGATTTTAAGCTAGATGAACAGCTTTACTTCAAAAGGGTCTAAACAAACTAACAAAAAAAAGAGCTAAAAATAGAAACCGTTTAGTAGTTTCAGTTTTGTAATTTCTTGTCAGGTGGCCTATCAGTATCTCAAATAATGGCAGACCATCTTGTTAATATCTCAGTCATTTCTGCAACTTTCCCAATCAACATGCAGTCTTATCTACCACTTTACTTTCTCTCTCCAGGTCCAGCCACTACATTGTCCAGCTTTGCTAACAAAAGACACATGCAACACAAAGCAGGTAGGACAAATGAGTACACAAAATAAATACATTTGAAATTTGTTATCACTCACACTACACGGAACAACATGCAGCTGAATCTTTGATATAGGGTGACCACATTCTGAAAACCCAAAAAGAGGACACCCTACCCTACCCTGCCTCTTGAAGATACTGCAAGAAAAGATACCAAAAGACGACAAAGTAGCTTTATAAACCGTACATTTCACACCGTGAAAATTTTCTACAACGTAAACGTAAATAATGCCTCACAACATGCTTAGATAAAAAGAAAGAGATATTCCATTGCTTAAAATATCCCTCTTGTGCCAAAATAAGAATATTGCCCTTAAAATCTTAGTTAAAGTGTTACTTAGATTTTGAGGCATTTAAATCAGTTCAGGCAGAACTTTTACTTGCAACTGACACATAGCTGCCAGCTTTGCAGACATTACACAGTGCTTCTCACTGGTCATGACCACGATGAATAGAGGGACACTATTTCTGCTGTCCATCTGTAAAATTGTATTATCACTTTGGCATTTTCTGTCTGAGAGCGCAGCGCAGGCAGTCAGAGCATATTTTCCATTTTGATCTGAAAGAAGGAGTGGTCTGGGTCTTTCGTGTCTTGACGCATGCAGCCTGCATGCTCAACATTTTGACAGGGAGATATATGAGAATAATGCCAGTGGCCCAGTGCCTGCTTTATAATAAAAATTAATGGACTGTAGAACAAGCTGAACAAAATAGGGAATTTCATAAAATTCCCCTGAACATAATTTAACGACTAAAAGGAAGAGAATGTCCGGGCAAAAGAGGACACAGGGTCATTCTATTTCAGGGGTGGCCAACCTGCAGCTCGTGAGCCACATGCAGCTCTTTGCCTATCAGCATGTGGCTCATCTATTCATTCAGAGCAACAACAACAACAAAAAGATCAGTTCATTGTTATGAGCGCAGTGAAAAAAGTCAGAGAAATGGAGTGGACTTTGTCGCCATATTTAGTTACTTTTCAGACCCCTCTAGCAACTTTTTTCAAAAACAGGGACTAGCGACAAATCTAGAGACTTTTCTGGAGCTTGGAGACTGACATGAAGGATGTATTGATCTTAAATGCCTGCCCCCTCACTCACAGCAGTCCCACCAAGCTGCAGCCTGAGCAGACATGCGTGCAAATGAATGACGCTAGTTTATCTCTTTTGGGTCACTGTTGCCGGTCAAAAGCCCAGAAAAGGAGGAGCGTTTTTATTGTGACATATAAATAATGACAGAGAGATATTTACATAAACATATTTACAGTGTTTTTTTTCTTACACGCTATCTGTCTCTCCTACTATTTTATTCCTTTCTCTTTCTGCGTCCATGATAATAAGTTTGTGTCTGTAGCCTGAAAGTTGGGGAGAAGAGAGAACAGGGGAATGGAGAGAGAGAGAGAGAATGTGTGTGTGTGTGTGTGTGTGTGTGTGTGTGAGAGAGAGAGAGAGAGAGAGAGAGAGAGAGAGAGAGAGAGAGAGAGAGAGAGGGAAGAAGAGGCTTTGTGTGTATTTTTACTCATGGGTACTCGGCTGTATGAGATAAAAAAATCTGACTTTGAAAATTGGAAATGCATTGATTTTCATCTTGTCATTTCATGTTTGTGTGAGGGAGGGATTGTGTTTGTAAGTCCACGTGTATGATGTGGCTCTTTGTAGTACCATGGTCATTTTGTGGCTCTTGGTCGCTCTTGGTTGGTAAGTTGTATTACAAGAATAGGAGACTCACTGCAAGTACATTAATGATGCAAAGTCAAAATGCATGTGCAACACTCAACTGCAAAAGATAGACAACATTTGCCGGTATGCCTCGAGCCAAACCCAGCAAGGATTCAATGGCACTGCAGAGAGCTGCTCCCCCAAACTATAATCCTCAGCTAGCAATGTTGCAAGTTGTATAACCAGCTGAAATGACACTGTGAGACTTTGAGAAAATTTACATTAGCATGCTCTGTTAGCCACCAGCAGTTAGTTCCTAAATCCATCATCCCAAGTGGCCTCACAGAAACACAACTCAGACCCCCTTAGCTGCACAAAAAATTATGCTGAACTTCTGTCTCATCTCAACTGTGTTTTTGCCATCACTGGTGTCACAGTCTGATCCAGACTCTCCTGTCCTGAGTAGTTTTAATGTCACTCCCTGAACTTTGCTGCTTACCCAGTGTCTGGACCACTTCTCTGTCCTGTCAATAATGAATCTGTTTCACTTAGATTGGAGCGCTTTGTGTTTATCTACAGCAGTTGTTTTCACATGTTTTTGACTTTCTGCATTTGCAGCACACTTACTGTTAATGCAGTTGTCTTGGTCTTATTGCTGCACATTTTCTTTTACTGTATGTTTTTAGCTGTTTCATTTGTTTCATACTTTTGCACGTGTTTTTGAATTTGAGTTATTCCAAATAAAGGTCATTGGGGATTAACTGCCCTTGTCGGCTACCATGTAGTACAGATGTAAGGCATTTTAAACATCAGTGTTAATGTGTTACAGTGTGTCTTCACAATAATAATAATAATAATAATAATAATAATAATAATAATAATAATAATAATAATAATAATAATAATATTTAATCAATCAAAGTTTTAAAAAAGAGATTCAGCTTTGATATTGAGTAACCGGGCTAGTATTAGTGTGATGTCTAAAGACTTAAAATGACAGACTTTTGAATACCCCCCCAGAAATGTATTTGATAGGCAGCACATTGTTTTATAATGTTAATTATAATGTTAATAAAGATGCAAGTAGCATCCAAGATGTACACCAAGGACAACAATCAGCTTTAAAAAACATCATAAACAGTTGTTGGGACCTTTGATGAAGAAAGTTAACTTGTTTCTTAGATATTCAAACTCTAACAGTTCCTTGACCACAGCAGTAAACTGTCATCTGGTTACACCTTGGTTATCAAGGAACTCAAAGGAAGACAGGGGTTGGCAGACTTCATCTGTGTTTAAAAGTTACAGCACTTTTTTGTTTCGTAACCCTCTTCCTTGACATTGCAATAAGCAACGAGTTTTATTGCTCAAGATACTAATTTAATTAATTCTTAAATAATAAGACCGAACAGTAATATGAATATTCCCTAAATTGGATAACAAACTATATGGGATTATGACCTAAGACACAACATTCATATTTCATTTAATGTAATATTGTACATTTCTGAAAATTCATGCAAATAATTTATTCATAAGATTTTTTACAATATGCATTTATTGTCCTGTTAGAATCTGTAAATGAAAAAAAAACTTTCACGATTTAATCAAAATCAAATTTGCTTTGTGTTGGATTTCCACTCACTTTCAGTTTCTTGTTGAAAGTATGACAGCATTTTATAAGAATATTTGCTTTGATGAGCATTACCAAAATGAAGAATGACTAACTTAAATATCGGCCATTCTGAAAACTGGAACATTTTCTGTCTGCTGAAATTTAAAGGACCTGTAAACAGTGAAATATTGTGTCCCTCATTTTGTGCTGTTGTGCCCTTGCGACTGAGGGAAATTTCTTTTCTCATGCATACAGTGGGTGGATTGGCAAATATTGGGAGATTCATTGTAATTAATGATAATGTGACAGAGTATAGCCCACTGATTTTAGTCAAGTAATAATATGACGCTTCTATTGGCCTAGATTTTGTGGATTGAATATTCTTAAAATAAGAAAAATCTATGGTTCTCAACTGGTAGAGCAGTTACATGCCAACAGTTCTTTGTTAAAACCTGTTTATAGAACACCTTTTAAAGGCACCTGTACAGTTGTTTTTCTGTGAGCATATAGTACACAGAGGATCAGAGGAGGGATCTCGAGGATACTTGCTTCCTCCACGTAAGCCCACAGCTGGGCTGAACAATGGGCATGCATTGCCTACCTGTAGCCTTAGCCTGAGAGAACGGGGGGAGCGTTTTAAGAATGGGAAGAGCATTCCCCTTTAAACAAGGTGGGCTGAGCTTATTTGCAGTTCTCGCTCCTATGGCAACCCAATAGATCAGCATCATGAATATTCACTATTCGCCAAAACGCACCATGACTATGGATCAGTGATGTCAGCACTCCCTGGAATGCTCTACTGTATTTTGCTTGATTGTGTCGCGTTGTTTGATGGCAGCTGGGAAGACATCTGGTGAAGAGAGCATCCTTCGACGTGCATGACCTTTACCTCGTCTTCATATCACGGTCCGACGGCACGTCCCTCACATGTCACGCTAAGGTGACTTTCAAGCAGTTTTTCCACTTTTGCGCACAATGTCGGAGCGGCAAAAAGATGCTCATCGGGGACGCAGTAGCCAAGCGGACTGCCAAGGCTGCGCGTGAGGACATATGCAAACTGCCAGGTAGTCTAATTATGAAAAGAGTGTATCCCGTCTGATTCAGTAGAACGGCGGTCCATGTCATGTGTAGCAGGATTTCAGGGATTCAGATTAGCTCCAGACTGATCGCTCTCACAAACAGATAGGGGAGCGTGGGGCTGCTGGCAATAATCGTTTCAATTCAGCCCAACAAACTGGATTTATTTAATTTCCACCACTGTGTCTCAATGTCATAATGGACAGGTTGCACTCCTCCATGCGTAAAAGGCTCTACAGTTTGCCACAGCACATTGGGCAGAAAGCATCTATAATGGGCGAAGGAGAAGACGCAGACAAGGACACCCGGAGGAAGAGTATCAGGATGAAGCCTCTCCCGTCACCGTCACCGACCTCTGGGGGAAGCTGCAAAGGCATCGGAGAGACCAAAAGTGGAGAGTCTGGAATCATGGAGACGGACATAGGAAGACCGATGAAGACCAGCTCAAATGGAGACTGTCGGAGGTTTCGAGGCAGTCTTTCGTCCATCACAAGTCGGCATGTGCACGACTCTGACTCGGCGGAGGAGAGGCGCCTCATCACCGAGGGGGATGTCACCCCGAGCGAGGAGAGCCCCCCCGGAGCCATCGGTGATGGGCCGCCGGATCAAGACGCGCAAGGGGCCAGCGGTGGTGGTGGAGACGGCAGCGCTGACACTCAAAAAGATGCCTCAGACCAGCAGCCAGGGTTCATAAAGTTGGACGGCATTGATCAAATTCTGCCGGACGATGAGAGATTATATCAGGCGGGGTTCATACACAGACAGTTTGGAGCGATGCTTCAACCAGGGGTCAACAAGTTCTCCCTGAGGATGTTTGGGAGTGAGAAGGCAGTGGAAAGGGAACAAGAGCGGGTTAAATCCGCCGGATTTTGGATAATTCACCCGTACAGTGATTTCAGGTAAATTTAGACACTTTCTACACATGCTGTTAAAACAACAAAAGGTCCAGACCAAGCCGTCACGTTTACGTCGATGTCTCGCGCAGGCCCAGATGTTTTTCTCTGTTTCTCATTTTTTAGCGCAGTAATCAGCACAAGAGCAACACAGTCACTCTTCTACTCAGCTGTACAGCACATTCATCACTTACATTATCCCTTTCCTGTGAAAAATGACATTTTATAAGTGCCACAATTTTAGTAAATTGCTTTATAATACTGCAGAATTAATGAGTTCACAGATGTAATTTGGATTCATCTTTCAGTTGGTACCACACAATAGAATTTATATTTATTCATCAATTTCTGAGTATGCACATTTTATTCAGAAGCCCTGTGGAAACAGGGTGCTGTTTGAAGAAATAATCCATGGATAACATAACCTTTGCTAATTATGCTGTCCAAACAGATACATAATTAAGGTCTTTTGGTTTCTACCCCTTTATTTGAAAAGAAAAACATGCTCAGGAGACGTCATTCCTTATTGAGTAGGGCAAGTAAGGAAACCTTCACCACACATTATCTTTAAAGGCTCATATATCGATTTCATTTCTTTTCTTGAATGCATATTTCAGCAGGAGAGTTACAGTTTTGAGTCATCTTATTTGAATTCAGTTTAATGGAGTGTGAAAGTTCTTGAGCAATTGTTAAATCATCATCATGTTTTGTGTCTTCATGTAATGGTGTTGTCTCCTTCAGTGACAAACTGCAGCTGCCAAAGTGAATAGAGAAGGTCTATGAGCAATCTTTGGCTGCCTTAAGATTTCTTTCTGTTGTTAGTGCCCTTGAGTTTGTTATTGACCAAATGCATGTGATTCATAGACACATGGCGGCTCATAACAGCAAAGCAGGAGCAGATTTAAAGTTCTTCATCCTTTCTTTTTCTTTTTTTTTTTGATTTTTGGAATAATTTTCCTATATTGTATTTAACCAGTGGGGGGTATTAAACAGCTATACTCATATGTATTTATATGACTATTTTAGCAATAGAGCAGAGTTAATTAAAAAAAATTAATAAGTCAGCGTCCTTTTAGAATACACCTGATTTTATTTCCAAAACATAAGTATTGTGGCTCAATCTACACAGTACACAGAACACTCATATAAATATAACATGATCTTTATTGTTACTGGTGATGTTTTGTTTTAATTAAAAAAAAAACAGGAGAAAAAACTATTTTTAACTCCTCCTGAAAGTGGGTAATGCACTTCTGCTTTGTAATTTGAAAATATTTTTTTCTGTAGTTTGATCATTCAGGCAAATTACCTTCATTATGGCCGTGTCAGCCTCAGCATTTAGTTCTCCTCTGATACTTATGACAATACAGATGATTCAAACCATATGGTGACAGCAGTGTTTCTGTGAATGGTCCTCTCATATCATAACCAGATCATCATTGTTTCTGTTTTTCTCCTTGTCATTGACATTGAATGTTGTCCAGCCTGCCTGCTGTTTGATTGGCTGTCATGGTGAATGGCATGTGATATAGAAAGTCACTTACCTCAGAAGTGTGTTTTTCTATCTCAGGAACAAGATGACTGACTTTGAAAGACACACACGTTGTAGTGCGAGTTGCTCACAGGCCTGGGGTGTCAGTGGTAAAAGAAAAATAAGACTCGTTTAAGAACAGAAGACGGACACATTTATCTGCCTTTTTATCCAGGTTGAAGGGACAGGTTCGCTATATCAGAATCAGAATAAGAAATACTTTATTAATCCCAGGGGGAGATTTGGTATTAGCATTGCTCTTCACATAGTACCGTGGTTGAAGTAAGATGGAATAAGGTAATAAAATAAGTGATCAGATAAGCAATAAAACAAACAATAAAAATAAACAGTAAGTACCAGAAATAAGCAATAAGTACCAAACTACATAAAAGAAACTATTTACAATATGAGTTAGACAAGGATACCATTTGACCAGGTCACCAAACCTATGATTGAAATGGTGTGCCCCCTTGAAGTATTTTGCAAATTTCTGCACAGACAAACAGACAATTCCAAGCAAGTTCTAGGCCTAAAAATGTTTCCAACACACTACGTTGGCATTTCCTATGTCCAAATCCACACAGACTCTTAAGACAGGTCATCATCAAAGTGAGAAAGTGAAACATGTTGTAGACAGTTTGCCATTATGTGATGCTCCTTTCAGCTGGTTGTGTTTCCTCTGACCCCCTCTGCTCTCTTACTCACTGCGTTGAATGTCAGGAGGGAGGGTGATTTGGGGCTTGGGGAGACTGTCCCGATACTGAAAGGTCAGAATCCTGGCATCAACTTTCCGTTTTGAAGCGTCTTTGAACAAGAGGGTGAAACACAAGCCCCACACACTGCACTCAGAGAAGAAGAGGCATGTAACTCAGTTTGTGTGACAGTATTAGATACATGAAAACAAAGTGAATTAGAAAAGCTGTAAAAATATATTATCCACCCACTGGGGTTGGGGTGTTAGGAGGGGATACTTTTTATTACCATAATTAAACAATTTGGTGATCTAATAGCAGTTTGCCGGTGGTTCAGCCACTCAACACTATGATTATGTAATCACTCGACAATTACAACCACAGATGTGGCTTTCAGTCAAGGGAGAAAAACCACACGACTGTGCTTTTACTAACTGTTTGGATAAGGAATTTTGAACATTTTTTGGTGACAAAATATAAAGAAAAACAAAGCATACATAAGCTCCTTAATTTATAAGTAAACTCATGGATAATATCAGGGACTGGAGAAGTATATGACACCTTTTCATTCAGAAGTGTCAGAATGTCACAAAAGTAATATTTGAACCCAGTCACCATGTAAGACTTTGAAAATGCACCTCATGTCAGTGAGTTAAAGCAGCATGTTAAGACGAGTTACAGCCAGTATTTTATTTTTAATGAACTGAAGGAGGAACATGATCCTCAGACGCCTACTTCCTCCAAAATCAGGATCAGAGACAGGACAAGATGACTGTAATTAAAGTACACAAGGAGATGAGCGGGACCTTTTAATGGGCCTGGAGAAGAGAAGGGTCTCTGTGACTAAAAAGTTTTATTCCCATGTCTGCATCAAAGCTTTGCCACTATAAGCTCAAATTAGAGTGTCACAGGAAATCACATAGTCATCACTGTGCTGGAATTCAGCAAAATCTTCTCTTGTCAAGTATTGTATAACACTAAGAAGCAAGGGAGGAGCAATATCTTGCAAGGGAAAAAGACGGATTAAAAATGGCAACATAATCCAATCTACAGCCTCATTTCCAGATTCAAAGCTGTGAACGGCCTCCTTCAATACTGAGCAAACATCTCCCAGTGAGAAAGTTTAGTAGAGATGGACATATATTTGAACTCAAAAAGAAGATGAGTGTTTTTCCCAGTATGACTGATTGGTATGGAGCATTTTAAATAAGGGAGATTATTACTGTAGTTGACCAGAAAGTATCTGAGGGCATCTGATAGCATCGTTGAACAAAACATGACTGATTCTGGATAACTGCCCCTGCTGCCCTGCTATCTGGATGCTTCTGCTGGCTAACTTGTCTCTGTCCAGAAAATGCAGCTTTATGTTCGCTACTTAAAACCTACTGTATGATAAAAACTGTGTGGAGGCATATCAATTCTGCATGTTCCTTATTTTAAATAGAGATGTTTATAATTCTTACAGGACTTTTTTTCCCCATAGAAACATAATAAAAGGTTGCAATTTTTGATTGACAAAATGATAGCTCTCACACAAAATGGTGCGACTGTCTTGTTGTGATGAAAACCAGGTGATCAGTTTTTTTCTTAGCCTTTTATAAAGAGCCTTTTGAGTGGATTCTATCAATGCTACAGCATTGTGTAGAGTTCTAAACAAATGACGCGGTACAATATTACAACTCAGCCTTCTGATAGCCCTCTGATAGTGCTATTTAATTATCCTGCAATTCAGAAGCAAGAGGACACATCTGCTGGAAAGTCTTCTACATTTCCCCGGAGAGATAGAAAAGAAGATGTCACACATTAGATCTTTTTTTCCCTTGTGCTCTGAAGGCTCTATTAATCCTCCTTTTTTCCTTTTTAGAACCATGTTGCCAACACTATGGGGCGGGGGGGTCGGCGGTCCTGCAGTTTCTGTCAATCAGTGAAATCCCTTTGCAACAGTCAGGCGAATCCTTCCAGCCCCTCTGGAAAGTCCACTTTTTTAGCAGCCTTTTATTCCTTCTGCACATCAAGTTATGTTTCCCAGAAGACACTTACCTAGACAGTGGCATAAATAAATCCCCTGAAAAGACATATTACAATTTTGCTTCTATTTTTTTTTACTTTCTTTTTTTTTCCAGAGAATACATTAAAGGAAAGTAGAACAGATGTAGTCACAAAAGTGCACATAAAATCTGTTTTACAGTCGAAGGGGAGTTACTTTTTGGCAAAGAGTAGACTAAACAAGAATGTAGGCTGTCCTCTTTCTGGAACTTAAGATACATGTAAAAGTTAACCATTTTCGATGATTCTTTTGATACATTATATCTCTATATTTTATATCCACCTTGAGCCTAAATAGCAAACTGTTTCTCAGAAGCTTCTCTCGATATTTGCATTGCTGAGACTTTTGCACATTTGCATAGCTCAATCTTCAAGAGGCTAAAATGTTACAGTCAGACTCAGCGTCATTGATAATAGTAAAGAGAAAATGGTAGCTGGGCTACCTGCACTTAGACTACTCTTGTATTTGTTGGAGACCTGGGGGAAGTAAATTTTACGGTTATTACTCCTCTGATGAGTGTTGAGATATTTTAAATGCTGCACAAATGGTGCACCTCGGCTCAACAGTCCTTATCAAATGCAAGCAGCCTCTAACAGCTACAGGCTATTTTCTGCAAATATGTTTCTCATCCTGTTCCGTAGTGCTACATGTATTTCTGTCTGTATTATGCTTGTGAGGGTATAGGATCAGATAAGAAAAACAGTATTCTCGATTTCAGTCAGGTTGATTATGGTTGATTTGAGAGTAGGTTCTGCTATTGATTTGTTTGGGTCTTCCGAGTAGGAGAGCTTACCGTCTGTGATTTATTGAAAAATGAGACGAGGGAACATACAGTGCGGCAGCATGAGTGATTCCTCTACTTATGGTGGTGGCAAGAGTCACAGTCTGGGTGAGAGTAACACAAAGGTCAAGGTGAAGTGTTGGAGATGCAGTTAAGAGTTGTGAAGAAAAGATGTGAAGAGATCCTTTTAAACTGTTTTGACGGTGGTTCTTTGCAGAAAATCTTAATGATTGCAAGAATCATATGGGATAAAATGTTTCTGATAAATTATTGATGAATTGAGTGTGGCTGTGTGTGTAGCAACCTCCCCACGAGTCTTAATATGATAGTGCTAATCTGTAGGGGAAGCTGTGAAAAAGGTGTTTTGACACCATATAGGATAAATGACACTCTATTCCTTTCGGTCTCCATTAAATAATTCCGCCTTTAATTTAGTGAGGGTAAAACATGGGGATTACAGACAGTTCTGGCTGGGACTGAAAGTGGGGTAATCAAAATAGGCTGCTGTGCTCATCCACCAATATTAGGAGCCAAGAGATTACTACAGCACAATTTATTTAATGGAGGGAGCCCAGGGAGGATGTGCGTGGCTGGTGGGTGGAAGGTTGCCTGTCATAGTAACAGAATGATTGAACGCTCCTGTGTGACCTTAACAGGCACACATGTGTAGAAGTGTGAAATCATGATCACATCTGTATAAGAATCACTTTTTTTATTTATTTTTGCATAACAGTGTTTTTACCTCTCCCCTGATATAACATTTAATTCAGTTTTGTGTCTCAGACAGAGGGCTGAGTTTAACCTTGGTAAAGTGATGGTAATCTCGAGGTGAGATTATATTGATTGATTGGACATCATATACATTTTGAAAATGGAAAAGCCTGCTGGAAGCATTTTCTGTTAAGTGCCGCTTGTCAGTCAGCCGGTGTGCTTGATGTGTTTTGGTCACCTGACAAATGTGATGTTGTGTGTCCCTCCCGCTTCAGCATCCTCTGCACTGCCCCATCAATCTATAATCTCTCCAGGTGAATACACAACACAAGTCAACCCAGACCTGCTCTGGAGTTTCCACTCTTTAAATGCATTTCATGGTCAGATTTGTTTGTCTTGTCACTGAACAAATAGGAATATTGTCTTGATTCTCAGAAGTTAATGTCAGATTTACCCATCACTAAATGATGATGTGTTTATTTTTTTCCAACAAACTACTTCGTCATGCAGTCAGGTCATGTTTGCAGTGGCTTACATGTGACATCAGAGTGACCAAAACCTCTGGTCATGACATTATTTTATTACCACTTCCTGTTTTTGATGAGTGCAAGTAATCTTCATATGACTTCTCCATCTAAACAATAGATTAACACTCATTCCTTAACCTCAACTGGTGACTTGGCTCATGTAGAGGAAACAGAATAAAAGGGTACTAGTTGTAACTTTTTTAATTAAAAAGTGAAATAGACAAGTGTTCCTTCCCATTTTTCTTTTTTTTGTGTGTGTGCATTAGCGCAGGAATCATACATAGACCTAATTCTGTGATGTTCATGGCTGGTGAGGCACCGACATCAGTCAGATTTACAAATTTATAAGCCAAAGAGAGTGACTTATTTGCAGTTTGATTAGCAGCCTGACATTAAAAACTAACAAAAAAATACTAATTATTTTTTCACATACATATGTAGGGTACATATTTGGCCATAAAGAGCATTGCATTTTCAGCAGTTTAGAGAGAGCATATTTGCCACAGCAATTTCTTACTTATTAAACAAACTATGTATTTTCTGACCTGATGTTTGAAGCAGAACTTTAAGCTCCAGTGCTGGTCTTCCTATATGAATTAGATCCCGTTTTGATTAGTAGTCCTGTTTTGAGAAAGGTAATATATAATGTCTTCTATGTTTGGCTTTCATTGGAGCAAAACTATTCAGTGAACAGACTGCAGCTGCGCTTTTGATTTTGGAACTACAGCTGTGTTTCTGCATAGTAAAACAGCAGCATTGTGAACCTGTGTGCTCAGGTACCCCCCCCCCCCCCCCCCCCCCTCTTCAGTGTGGGAGACAGTGCAATCTAAGCTGAGGTGAGGCTTCCCATCTCGCCCATTTATTTGAACAGGAAATACACAAATTCAGCAGTTTTAACTATTAAATGGTGGACATTATTGGAATTGAAAAGAAAATCCATTTTATGTTTAGTACGGAGAACTATCATAGAAAATAATTTATTTAAATGGACTGTGTGGACTTTCTTAGTGTATACCTGATATATACCTGATCATAATTTACAACTTAAAATGAGATAATCAGGACAAATATAGGTTATTTCTAAATGCTATTTCTTAGCTTCTCGATTGGGTCTGGCAGGATCGGATTGATTTACAGCACACTGAAGTCTCTACGACAACGCAACGCCGGCTGACTAAGTTTAGTAGTGAGAAGAGAGAGCTGTGTGCTGAAAACTATTTCTGTGATTTATTTAGTAGTGAGGGTGGACACCATAGACTGTACATAGAATGGACAGCGTGGCTCCACCTTTTACCATTGAACCGTTTTGAAGCCAAAAAATGTCCGTCACAGGAGCCGCCATTGTGCGGCCAGAGCCTGCGCATTAGAGACTATGAGGGACTCAGAGAAAATCTGAGTGGCAGCGGGTGACAATTTTTTTTTCTTTCAATAGTCTACTCTCTTCTTAACTCTTCTTCCTGATGTATTTTATTATTCTTGTAGAAAAAACTGCAGCTGTCAATCATCATTACATGAGATGTTAAACCCCATTTTTAAAATCTAATAACTTATGAAAAAGAAACTTTTCAGAAAAGGGGGGACTTGAACACAATGCAGCCCATCCATCCATCCATCCATCCATTTTCTATACCGCTTCTCCTGTTCAGGGTCACGGGTGGCTGGAGCCTATCCCAGCTGGCTGAGGGCGAGAGGCAGGGTACACCCTGGACTGGACGCCAGTCAATCGCAGGGCTGACACAGAGACACAGACAACCATTCACCAATGCAGCCCAATAATATCTAAATATCACCACAGCATACGGATGTGAGAAACATTTCTACTCGCAGAATTAATTTTTTAAACTTTGATGGGTAACTTCACAGTGCTAATTAAAGCCGGCTATTAAACTACAGCCCAAACTGACAAAGTTTACCTGTTGCCACGTTTCAAATAACAGTGCTACGTAACTGATGATAAATATCTTACCTTGTCGCGTTGTATCCAGCAAAACGGTTGTCTTGTACAAAAAATGTTTAAAGGAAGATCCGATCTCCATTGATTTCCAAGACAAACACACACCTTGTTAAGAGTCACGTCATCATGACAGTGTGCGCGCAATTCCAGCCAAAAGGTGTCACTGCAATCCAGTTCAAATGGATTGTTCTCACAGCTCTTTTAATCATTGTTTATGTTTTACTCATCATGATGACAGCTGAGGCTCTGCCTGCGTCCCGACTGCACATCCCTGCCATAATTATGAATTTAAATCCGGATATTTGTTTTTAACAGCAGTCTCATATTTGACATGAATGGAAAACCTGGAGAACAAGCACACAGATAATTTAGGTGCAATCTCCTAGTGATACCCAAGAGGGCATTCTTCAGTCTGATTACTGGCACTGCAGTGATTCAGCCTCCTGCATCATCACCTAATTCATACAGAATATTGTCTTTGGTTTCATCACATTTGCTTGCCCATGTGTTGTGATAAGTTGAAGCATTTATTGCCCTTGAAAGATATGATTTGGTTCCCAGTAATCCAGCAGGCACAGCAGGCTACATTTTATTCAAATTATTGTTCAGGACACGGAGGCAGCTCCCCTTCCGCATATGGGTGTGGCTAAACGCCTCTAACTGACACGCCCCCAGCATTCCACAGCAAAGAGAAGTGCTTAGTTTTGCATGATTTTGAGACCTAATTGTATATACTTAGCATTTTTTTTATCTTTCAAATTTGGTTTAGTGGTCAGTGATACATGTTTCTGTGGTGTGACAAACTCATAACATTTTAAACAAAATCAAACCTGATGCTGTTGATTCTCTCTGGTTTTTTTTCCATTCAGCATCCAGGCATGCTTTTCACAAACAGAACTTGGTGAGATAGTGTTTGCAACTGCTATTCTTGGGGGTTTTATTGCATATTAAGGAGCCAGATGGTGGGATTTACTATTTCTATCAATGCAGCAAGGGTCCAAACAGAAACAATCATGTTATATGACAGCCCAACACATCAGTGTTTTCGATCTGAGAAACAAAACAGTGAAGTAACATTTCCTTGCATCTCCAAATGTCAAATTAATTCAGATATTTAAGTTGAAATGATAGGCTCCATCACCCGCAACCCTGAATAGCATAAGCAGTATAGAAGATGAAGGAATGAATGAATGATATATTATATCCGTTTTATTCTTAAGATTGAGAAAGGAGAAGGTTTAAAACTTTTGGAAAATAAATTAGGCCAACCTTCATGCAAAGTTTGCGTATTATAATCACCAGTTCATTTGAATTGACCCCCATCTTCATATTGCATCCCCAAACCTTTTTGTCCTCTCACAGATTCTACTATATCTAGCACAGGTTGACCTTTTCAGCCTTGCCTGTGTCCCAGGTGGATTCTCACACCCCTTGTCTCTCTGAGATTGGATTGCTTTTTCCTATCAGCTCAGAAAGGAAATGGCCATGGTGTCAAACTGGCACAGATATGCAGCTCTAGGGAGTCGAAACATTATTAGAAACACCATATTAAAAAAAACACTTCATAATTAATGTAAAATACACACCCTGCAAATTCATCATGAAGTTCTAAAAGGTTTGAAGCCAATTAACAGAATGAGCAAGAAAGACAACGATCAGTTGCTGCTACAGGTGAACTGGGTGCAGGTAGATGATGTGGCATACGACAGCAACATTTTTACTTGTGTATTCCCTTCACCCTGTCTCTCAATTTTGACGTCTAGTAATGTAATTTTTTAAATGTAAAGGGCAGATGATAATAATAATAATAATAATAATAATAATAATAATAATAATAATAATAATAATAATAATAATAATACAACTGTTTGACAGTAAGATGTTATTGCACAGTATAGTATGAATTCACATCAATTTAAGGTGCTATACTTACTTTGTCATGATGTGAAAAGTACATGTTTTTTATACAAAGTGGAAAGAAAAAGATTCTTCAGACTACAAGCCCCTTAATATCCTTCTCTCTGGCTAACACTGATGATGGCTTTTCCTCAGTGGACCATGTGTTTACTCTGTAAGAATGTACTGCAGCGCTTTGGAAACAGCAGGGTTTTACTCAGAGAGGACCGGAGTCCAGTGTGCTGAATAAAAGACTCTGTGTGTGGCTGGTGTGATTCACAGGAAATACTTCCCTGGATCAATGTGTTTGGCCTGGCTCGGCTTCATGCTGGGTGTCTAGAAGACTGCAGACAAATGGCTGGATTATAAAACAAGTGGTGGTGAGAGACAGATTGTTCCCTCTTCTCTGCTACTGAAGGGGGGGGGGGGGGGTGTCCTGATTTATCTTTACCATCACCACAGTCAATAACACATCCAACCTGGTTTAGTCTGCACCAAGTAACCCTGTGTTTGATTGAATAGCAAGGCAACAGTAGAGTTGTTGTTTACAAGTCCAATCCCTGACCCTGTTTACCAGGTACAACAGAGAAATTATAGAGCTAACAAAAGACAAATCCTACCTTGTCTGGTTTAACAGTCAAATAAGTCTCTGCTTTTGCTCTCTCACGCAGACAAGAAAAATTCTGATAAACTGCATCTCCTCTCCAATTTGATGATTTCATGCTTCAGGTGTCTTCTTGCTGAGGGATTTCTATCATATCAGCTTTTATGCTACATTAATTCAGATTTTATTTACTTCTAGCTTTGTGGCTTGTTGCTCTGATCAAGTTTAAAAAACAAATATGATACCCTTGTGTCCCAAAGACCACCTTACTATCAAAGACACCCAAGTTTGATTTATCCATGCATGTAGGTCAGTATATTGTACAGTCTACAACCCCAGTTCCAATGAAGTTGGGATGTTGTGTAAAATTTAAATAAAAGCAGAACACAATTATTTGCAAATCCTATTTAACCTACATTCAGTTACATCCAGTTGAACTACAAAAACAATATATTTATTGTTCAAACTGATAAACTTTTTTTAATTTTATTTTTTCAAAATATGTGAATGTTGATGCCTGCAACATGTTCCAAGAAAGGCAAAATACAATGGAAACCTTAGACTGTTGAGCAACTGAAGTTGTACCTCAAGCAAGATTGGGAAAGAATTCCACCTCCAAAGCTTCAACAATTAGTGTCCTCAGTTCACAAACATTTGAGTGTTGTCAAAGAAAAGCTGATGGAACAGTGGTAAACATGCACCTGGTTCCAGCTTTTTTTGAATGTGTTGCAGGCATCAAATTCAAAATGAAATGAACCGGTGGCACCTAAAGTAAACTAACTGAAGTGTAACTTAATGGTAGACTAGAGCTACACCCAGTTGCTGGAAGCTGTTCATGGCAGCTCTTGTAGGTTGAAATCAAGACAAACACATTATTACTTAATTTGTTATCACGAGAAAATTATCTTTGATAGGTCGAGATGAAGAAAAAAATTAATTTGGTATAACGAGAAAACGATCTTTGCTATATTGAGATAATGAAATAATAAGTCGTTATTACGAGATAACAGTGCATAAAAGATAGGCTCTTGGTACTAAAACTGGTACATTATCTTCGTACATCATGTTTGTTCAGAGAAAGCCTACTGCTCCATCTCTCCCTCACTCTCTCCTGTCCTGGGCTTGCAGGTTGGGGGAGGGGTTGTCGTGTTCATTTGGCAGTCCAGTGTTTTCTCTGCTACACTTTGCTGCTGGCCGACAGGGGACTCCTTTGACATGACCCCAGAGGACCTTGTGGGAGATAACAAGGCATCATGATAAAACACAGATGCAATTAGTGGCAGGATGACAGTCCACTACTCTGGAGTGCAGATACTGGCATATGTGAGTCGGATTAGTGCACCATGGTGGCCCTGGCTGGAGTGCTTTATGTCCTCCCTGTGCCTTTATTGAATGCACTGATAACTCACTGGCTCTTTGTCTTTTTCTAAAAGAAGGTCAATTTATTAACTGAAAGCAGACAACTCTGCAGTTTTTTGTTCTTGTAAGTGGAAAGGAGGCTGGCAGAGCCTTTTCAGAAACAGCCCATGAAACTTGACAAAATAATAGAAACTCTAAATCATAAGGAAGTGGGACAGAAGTGCAGACTTCAGAGCTTTGTTCTCAGCAGACTTCTTGATTACATCTAGTCAGATTGCAAAAGTGGCTTTGGTGATCATGATTAAGTCAGAGCTCTTGAGTGCCCCCTTCTGAGCTATTCAAACATCAGGGCATGTTTAGGCTGGACTTATTTCAGTGAGCAGATCTGGGGCATCTTCTGGAGTTTTTTAAGAGATTTTTTTAAAGATAGTTAGCCTGTTTCTGGACCTATGAAGGTTGCTCATTGTGCTGAATTTTACTTGAAGGACAAGTAAAAGAAAATTAAGTTTTTAGAACACTGCTGAAAAGTTTAAAAATGATTTTGCCCAACAACAGAGAGATGCTGTGATTTATAAAAGAGCTTTCAAGAAATTGCACATTTTCAGATTTACGATCATTTCAAGCAGTGGACAATTGTATATTTGTTATGACATCACAAGAAATATTAATACACTCATACCAGAAAGTCGAAGTATATCAAAAGTATAACGAAATTTGATTTGAAAGAAAATTATTATCCAATTATCAATCTATAACTTTTGCAATTCTTTAATTGCCTCTAACCCTTTACACTTGTACACACTTGCTCTTCAATTCGATGGCATCTTTTTACATTTGTCTGTTCTTCCCTTTTAAGGATGAGACCTCTATCTGTCAGAAAAATGTTCTACCGCAGCAGCTTTGACACTGTGTCTTAAACACTGTCTTTCTCCTGGCTGAGCTGGAGAAGAGACCCAGCCAGAGCTTTAGAGGTGACTGAAAAGTACCATCACCTTGATGTGCTACCACAGAACTACTTGTAATCTTATTTATGAATCTCTTTTAAGCAGTGTTAGGTAAGGTTGACTTTTTCTATTCATTTTGCTTCTCTTCTCCCCTCTGATGGTATTTAGCAAATCCCTCTGTTTTCTCGTCGCCTTAGGTTGGGGAGATTTGCCTCCACCTCTGATGAAATCTTCTTAGCCTGGGTTTGATAAAGCAGCGCGCCTCACCTAAATATAGCAGCCTGCAACTGCACAGCCCCGGTGTCAGTGATGTGCTTGCAGTGTGCCTGCAAAGACAGTGCTGTAATGACAGTTCATTGGAGCGGGTGACAACAAAATAGGATTAACCTTTTTAACCTCAATTTTTTTCTTCTAGGCAACTTACATCTTGCTGTGTTTCCCACTGGCTTCTTGAATACAATGGGTTGTTCCTCTTTGGGCCATACAATGGATTTTGTATGGTGTTGTTACTAAAAAGAGGTTGTTCTCCCGTTGAGTGTGACTGGCTTTTTCATGGTTTGCTTTCCCTATGGCGAAGTGTAGCTTCGGCAAAATGAATTGCTATTTTCTTCTCACCAGAACGTGTTAAGCTTAATTTTCATTTAAGACCCCTCATTCATTCAAAAATGTCAATAACACTGTTTCTCTTTCAGTTATTATTTGGGTTTGTGTATTTTGGAACTGATTTAGTTAAATGAGCAACAGCTGTTACAGCTTTTTTTCACCTCAGCAATAGTTACAATTATTTAGTAGCATTAGAAAAAAGAACAGCCAATACAATATTTTCTTAATTTTCAGTGAAAGTGCACACTTACTGTTGACTGGCCTATTAAGCGTTACACGTGGAAAAATGTATCAATACATACTTTTTAAAACATCAGAACAGAGGATAAATCAGTTCAATCTTAGATCTCCGAAAGCTTAGATTCTCCTAAAAATACAGCTCAATCCAGTTAAATCAATTTGAAAATATTAGTTCTTTTATTAAACACATTTGCTTAAGACAAATTCAGTTTATACAATTCAGGAAAAGACTATCAAAGTAGAATTGGCACCTCCTGTTAACAGTCAATTTTGATATTTTTAGGTATCAGACTGACCTCTCGAGACTTATCCATGCAGTTTCAGCCAAACCATAGTGGTGACTGCTCATGTACTCATACTGAGTACTTTTAACTGGCTAGTTTACAGTTGTATCTTAACCTGCAACTCAACTGGAAAAAAAACAGATAATGATTCAGGGGAAAAAAAAGCATACTAACTTACATATTAGAAATTGATTTGGAGTGGTTTTTGTTTGTCTTTTTTTGCACAAATTGACAAAAAAAAAAAGAAAAAGAAAAAAAACATACGATCAATCCAAATAATTCTCCTCAGTCATCATCTCTTAGTCATGTCTGAACTGCTGGTGTAGGATTTTGTAATATTTCTCTTAACTGGAAATGCAACCAA
The DNA here is from genome assembly GCA_030710495.1 of Labroides dimidiatus. Lineage (NCBI taxonomy): Eukaryota > Metazoa > Chordata > Actinopteri > Labriformes > Labridae > Labroides > Labroides dimidiatus. Next base: position 16,986,621 of record CM061144.1, on the reverse strand, counting down.
ATCTTGAGAGAAGAAACAGGAGCAAACTCTCTCTGGGTGCATCTCAAAGCTCCAAAGTTTCATCCTTCCTTCCTCCACTTGATCTAAGGAAATGAAAAGAGGAGAGGAGAGAAGAAACAAAAAGATTATAAGATTATAAGAGAAATGAGACATCCTTTCCACTGAATCATCTGTCAGTAACAGTAACAGTGCTTTGTCTCTTTTTTTTTAAAACCTGTTCAACAAACACTTTCACATGAAGAAATCCTGCACTCTGTTTATTCCGTGTCCTGTTTAGAAGCACACGGATCACTTTACCGGAAAGTATCGTTATTGGATCATTTATTAATTATTTAGCCTTTATCTAGAGCGTATTTGATTGTGAACTCTGAAACTTATTCATATAACCTAGTTAATGATTTCAGGATCACTGGTTTTTGGTTATTTATTAGATCGCAGGGAAAATAGAAATCGTTTTGCTCATTCCAAACCCTATGATCATGAATTACACTTTATGAACCAGGGCTCAGTTATCATGTTATAGTCAAAGGAAAACATCTCCCCTCTGCTGGAGAAAAGCGGTGATGAGGTTTTTTTCAAACCAGCTTATAAACAAAGACTAAAATGGAGGAAATTAAATTTGGAAAAAATCTGTTTAAAAATTTGTAAAGCAAAAAAATCCTAATACTTATGTAAAACGATTATTCCTCCAAGCCTCATTATGAACTCTAACAGAAATATATTACGTGTTTCTTTCTGACAGACCTTTCTCTCAGACTTAAATTCTTTTCATACAGAAAAAGAGAATAAATGAATGAGAGAAATAACTGATGATGAATATTTATTTTCCTTCTATGTTATTGAACTATATTAATTGTTTTGTTAGATGTTGAATTGGACTTAAACAGTTATATAAACTCAGCAGTGATCCTGTGTTATATTGAAGTTATGACGGCTGTGGTCGATATTTTGTGCTTCAAACTAACATCAAAAACTTTTTTAATCTCAGTCATATGACATAATTCAGGGCTAATCTTCGTGACTGTTTTCAGCTCCGTCTTCATTAAACTCCGGTGATGTGATGTTTCAGAGCTGAGCCTCTGCAACACCCAATCAGTGATTGATATCCCATATGTGGGCGTGTCTGTCAGTGAAAAGACTTCTGTGAAGGCTGCTCTGGTGTTTCCCCGCTCACTGCTCCTCTGATCAGTCTCCCCTCTCCTCTCCCCTCAGAGCACAGTTAACACTTTGGGACGTCTTTCAGTATGGCGGCTCAGAAACTACTTCCGGTGCTGCAGAGGAGAGAGAAGAGAGGAGACTGCAGTTTAATGCATTGAGATTCAGCCTCTGTGTCTGTCTCTGTCTCTCTCTCACCCACACACACATGCACAACCACAAATAAGCACACACATTAATAATTCAGAGGGGAGCTGCTTTTTCATGCAAAAACAGATCAATTTCAATCATGTAATTAGCCTAAACCACATTAACAGTACACACAATGTTGGCTGGTGCCCTCGTGATAGTGTAGTCTGGGATCACCCACTGTTTATCTGCTGTTCCCATTCAGTCAGCATGATACAGAATAAAGACAGGCACTGTAAAATGCTGTTTGCTCTTTGTACCTGACATGACAGATGATCTGCTCGCCTGCTATACCATCACTCCCTCAGCGGGGTAGCCAACAGTCAAATCTCTCTATCAGTGAAAGGTAAACAAGTTTGCACATGTATGCAACCACTGATACAAATGCATACTCCAAGTATATGGAGGACTATGAACACCTTGTTCTTATTTCACCTGTGCCTCCTCATTTTATATATAGGTAAAGCTGTAAGGTGAGTTTGTGTCCATCTCAGGCTGTTTGTGGTGGTGCTCACATTTCCTTTCAGGTAGTCTTGCTGGCAAGGTGAAGAGAAAGAGAGAGGCTTATCGTGTAGGGAGATGCACTCTGAGGGTGACAACATGTTCTCTGTCCCTGGTCGCCTCAGTGAGGAGCAGTGTGGGCTGTGGCTCTGGACCCACTGACGACAAAATGTCATCGCTCCTTTCGTCACTACATTTACTGGCTGCATCATAACATGTTTGGTGTGAGCTATTCTGATACTTCTTTTTTTCCATTGTTTCTGATGTTTCTCAGACTTGCAGGGCCTAATCCTTATGTTTCACGCACATCATGGAAACTTACAGTGGGCTGTTTTTTACTTTCATTTGCACTGTGGCTTACTGCAATTTTCTTTTTGTCTCCCATCCTGTGGCTGGTAATCTACTGCCTTCTAACGCTGACATTCGACAACAATCACATAATTATACCCACAGAGACAAACTCCTATTACTTTTATACCAAAGTTTATATTTTTATCTGTTTTTTTTTAAACATTGTTCTTTGTTCAATTTACCGACTTTCTGTAGTAACAAAATCAAAGTTAAATCAAAGTTAACCAGTTAAGGTTTCAGCAGTCAGCAGTTTCTTTTTTTTTTGTTTTGTTTTGTAGTGATATGTCAAACAAAAACAGTATGATATTGCTTGCATGAAAATATTTTCTATTTATTTAAATTGAGATGTTTCTTTCTTCACCAGACTTCATGATCATTCAACTTTAAATGTGCTGGTGTTAAATAAGGGAAGTAAAATTGAAAAAATCACCAATATCAAAGAATTGTTATTTAAATCAAATCGGCACCCCAAAAATCATAAAAGTATCCAATCGGGAGGAAATCACATTGTCCCAGCCCTGGTTCATAAAGTTTCATTCATGATCATAGGGTTTGTAATGAGTAAAACGATTTCTATTTTCCCCGAGATCTAATAAATAAACAATACACAGTGATCCTGAGATCATAAACTCGGTTATATGAATAAGTTTCAGAGTTCACGATCAGATACGCTCTAGATAAAGGCTAAATAATTAATAAATAATCTAATAATGATACATTTTTCTGGTAAAGTGATCATTGTGCTTCTAAACAGGACACGGAATAAACAAAGTGCAGGTTTTCTTCATGTGAAAGTGATTGTTAAATGGGTTAAAAAAAGACATTGCACTGTTACTGTTACTGACTGACAGATGGTTCAGCAGCGATCATTGAGGCCGTCATCGCTAAAATATGTCTTTTTATACGATGCTCCGGAGGAAAGGACGTCTCATTTCTCTTAAAACAAACCTCCTTGTTTCCTCTCTCCTCTCCTGTTTTCATTTCCTTGCGTCTCTCCCATGCATCCCTGGTAGGAGAGACTACGATGCAAGCGAACAACGCAAGTGGAGAAAGGAAGAATGAAATTTTGGAGCTCTGAGATGCACCCAGAGAGAGTTTGCTCCCGTTTCCTCTCTCAAGATTTGTTTGCAGCGTGGTACATAATTTGTGGTACACACAGAGATACGGGATTGTTTAGTGCCTTTGAAATGTCCGCCAAACATCCCTCGCTCACCGTACTGTATTTATAGAACAAAGATCTTCTATGTCAGGGTCCAGGTGCATAACAAAACACAGTAAATGGATCCCTGCTATGTTAGGTGGCCTGACCTCCATTAAGAGGCAACCACAAAGTAACCGCAAGTAAAGAGGAGAAATCCTGACCGTTTACCCTACACATTCACACCCACACGCAAGAAAAACACAGGTTCACCAGCAGGACTTACAGCAAGGATACAGGAATTTCACAACAATTCTCATACAGATGTTTAAAGTTTATTTTTATTCTGTTTTATCCTGTTGGAAAATGCTTTAACATGTGAGTTTTATTCAAACAACTGACAGCTGTAGATGGGTTGTGTAAGAGTGATGTCTACAGTTTTCTACCCTGTACAAATGTCTATAAAAGATATGAAGGAGCTCTTTTATGCAATAGTTTCTGTTTGTTTCACTCCTCAAATAGTTATCTTACTTTTTGTTGATTATTATTTTTTCAATTTATCTTTTCATTTTTATCCCAGGAAATCAGATTGTTACACTGTTCATGTGTTTATTTTTATATTAGTCACTCGGATTTTTAGCTCAGGGAACTGGAATGTGTGGTTATCAACATTTTTAGGCTTAAATCTTTGTCCCACAGATGTTTGAATGTGTGTCCCATTTGAAATCACAGTGCTGGGATTTGGGGTTATTGTAAGCATCCAAATGGAAAGTGGAACAGAGTCAATAATATGCATTAAGTAACAATCTTATATTGGAATTATTCAAGCAAGCACACTTAAGCTTCAGAGCTTGTGATTTATGTCAAGATAAGTCTCCAATATATTCATAAGATAGAGTTAATAAGTGGTGTGAGTCAAATTAAAACATGTTTGAAAGTTACAAATATGAATGGTCAGAATAAGTCCTGTTTAAACCCAAACTAAGAATCTGTTGCTCAACTTTAACCCAAAGCTCTATGTCAGATGTGACATATTTGCTTAGTTTGTGTGAAAAGCTTTTCAGCAAGAAAGGAGAACACTTTATTTGATATAGTTATGGTCATCACTGAAAAGAACTATAGTGCCAATGTCTGAAGTGTAACATCGTGCTTTTACTTACTTGTGGTCATTGTTTGATATTTATAGTAACGTAATCATTTTGTCTTTGTTGCTCTTATCCTTTTTTTCCCGTAGTGTCTTGTTAATCCATATGGGATATCCATGCCTACACGATAAACATACCTGCTTAAGATGAAAATATTATTATTGTTGCAGCTTCATCACTAATAACATTCCCATTCTCATTTAGTCCACAGCACCCTTAGCAGCTTTATGGAACTGTATCACTGACAGATACTGATGTTATATGAAATTACATGGTGATTTTTCATTTTCCGACCATAAAGACTTTCTGCCAAATCAGAATTTTCAGTGGGTCGTATATAATTTCACGTTACATCAGTGTCATTCCATGTGTTTTATTTTGAAATTTCTTTTTTTGTGCAGAGAACTACCGATTGCCTAAAGACAAAAACAAACTGAAAACCTTTGTTGTCTGCAGGAGTTTTAAACACATTTGATCTTAAATGCTATTGTGTGCATCAGAAAACTAGCTGCAGTTTATAACCATTTCTTAATTTGTTAAAAGAAAGCAGTAGAACAAACCAAATCAAACAAACAAAAAAAAATTAAAGTTAGCATGCTCTTGTTGCATAAATGTAGCTCATTAAAGTAGCTAAAACAAAGAAGAGGATTTGCAGTTCATTTCATGGAGTTACTGAAAGAAAGTGATTATTTTATTGCATTTCGGGTAGATGCTGTCAAGTGCTGTGAGCACATTTACATCCTATTAGTAATCTGTACAGCTCATACAAATGCACAGGCAGTCTGGCATTTATAATATCAGAGAACATGGGAATATGAAGAACAAATGTCATTACCTATGTTTGCTTTTCTGCCTTTGAAGTTTTTCTTGTCCTCTTGGGCTTTCACTCTTAACATGAGCAAACACAGTGGTGGCAAGGTCTGTCTAAATATAACTCCACTTGACAACAAGCTGGAACAGTAGATCCCCTTTTACTTTGAAGAAATCCAATTACTGTCACTGTTTCCCTTGTGCGTGTATGTGTGTGAGAGTCTGGTGTAATAGGCATGACATCGAGATATGTGTCTGTGTACACTGTATATTATGTAAGCATGTGTGAGTGTGAGTTGCATTGTTAAATACAATGCAAGCTGAGTACATTCAAGCCTGAGCTTCAGAGCAACCTGTGTTGTTTTTGCAGTATTTAACAGTCATTATGCATTTAGAGTGAGGGAATGTCAGTCCACGGTTTTATGTGTTACAAGTTATGATACCTTCTCTCTAAATGCAACCATGTTAGACAGTGAGATAGTGCTGGACATTATTGATGTCCTGTGTGTCCATCATTCATCAGCACTGGCACTTAGTCATGCTCATAGAAAAAAAAAAAAGAAAATATAGCACAGCTTGTTCATAAAACACAAACGTATTTAAGTATGACCAATTTTGTGCTATTTTAAAAAAGCAAAGTGTTTATTTTTTGGCAATGCAGAGTTTCATTTATTGCCGCAGTATCAGTGTAGAAGGTAGATGTTGAGAGGTAGAAGGCAGAAAGGTAAAACACTTTTGTTCTGCTTTGTAACAAACATTCCTCTACGAACTTGAAAGAGAAAAGTTACATTTTAGTTTTAACTACTCATCAGTGAAATAAAAAAAGAGTCTCTATCAAAGCAAATATCCGGGAGCAAAAGGCAAAAACTCCCAAGAAAATCTCATGAGGGTAAAAATGGAAGACACCCGGTGAGTGTCAGGTTATTATCTGTATGTCTGTGGCCTGTGAGGTACACACTGTACCAAAAATAAAACTACATTTTCCTTTGACCAGGGTTGTTTTTGGATCAGGATGTGTATTTCAGCAGTTCTCTGTCAAGCCACAAGGTTTTTACTTCAATACACCATGAATCTATAGATATCAGCTCTAACAAGGAAGTGACGAGCAGTAATTACCGAATTCTAGCTGGATTGCAATCATCCTCTGCTGTAGTTGTGTATGCAGTTTCCTCTCCTTCGTATTTCTCATGGCCCTGCTCTTCAAATTGGTTTTGTGCAGAGACAGATCTTAGTGGCCTAGTTAAAGGTGGGTGGTTAAATCATCTGAGCTCACTGGAGCAGTGCACAACGCAGAATCCACTTGTGGTGGTGCAATCTATGGAGCATTCATGATATATCACCCTTTACACAAAAAGACTGATCTGAATTCAATTACAGAGCCAGGAGAGAGTGCAATTTATAACCAAACTCTCCGGCTCAGAAGATGACTGAGGTCACAGTAAAACTGGTAATTAACAGTTAACCCTCATTGACCTTTGAGCTGTGATATACAGTCTGAACACAAATAGCTTCCATGTCAAAATGCCTTCTGGTATGGTTGGAGGCAACGTATTAATAGGATATGATGTAAATATTTTAATACCAAAACAGACAGACAAAAACCATAAATTGAGTTAAACATTTTACTTTCAGCTTTAATAAATATGACCTATAGAGAATGGATCATGTGATTGATCTTTATCTTATTATCATGATTGACTGAAAGTGTAAGCTACAGAAAATTGTGCCCTGTATAGTATACACCACATATTAATTTAAAAGGCTGTAAAAATTCTTTCTTTGTTAACTGGTATGTGTTTTGAAACACAGCACACAGTATGTGATGCTTCATCATGATTTCTGAAAGACTTTATGAAACACAACAAATAATGTTAACCATAATATGGACAGGGTGCTAATATTAGAGTATCTAAGCGAGGTATTTAATATACTCTGACTACTAATACTTTCTCTGTCCTTCTCCATTAAGGTTTTACTGGGACTTGACAATGCTGCTGCTGATGGTGGGCAACCTCATCATTATCCCCGTTGGCATCACATTCTTCAAAGATGAGCACACGCCTCCTTGGATTGTGTTCAACGTGGTCTCTGACACCTTTTTCCTCATGGACCTGGTTCTCAACTTCAGGACAGGCATCGTCAAGGAGGACAACACAGAGATCATCCTGGATCCGCAACAGATCAAGATAAAGTACTTGCGTAGTTGGTTTGTGGTGGACTTCATCTCTTCCATCCCTGTGGACTACATCTTCCTCATCGTGGAGACACGCATCGACTCAGATTTCTACAAGACGGCACGAGCTTTGCGGATTGTGCGCTTCACAAAGATTCTCAGCTTACTGCGGCTACTGCGTCTCTCTAGGCTCATTCGCTATATCCACCAATGGGAAGAGGTAAGGGAAGTACATGTCACTGCTCTTACTGCATGGGCATAGTTTTACTCAATGTTTGTGTAAATTTAGGATGTCCTGGTAAACTGAAATCCTGTGACGTCAACAGATGGATTCACTCATAGAGGAAAAATCAGACATGCAGAGACAGACCATTGAGTTACCATCATGCTGTCATGTTATTTGATGAATCTAGTCAAACACATAGGGCCAAACCAATTACAACCAAACAGTGGGAATCCAGGTATGTTTGCAGAGCTCTCTACCTTCTCTATTCCCCTGGTGTGAGAAACATGGATAGGTACTGCTTCTGATTACATCCACTCTTGTAAGGTGTAAAGAGGCTCTTTTGCTGTTACCCAATCGCCAATAAGTTGATGAAACCATGCTGCTGATTAGTATTTCCTCTCTGTGTGCCCATCCAGTAAGCAGTGGGACGACAGAGCCCATAGAGGCATTGCTGCAGTACGAGCATGATTGTAATTGCAGCAATAATTAGAAAAAATTCCTCTTCCTCTGGCTGGAAGGATCTTGTTGATTTAGCCCCACAGGTAAAAAGCTGTGAAGTATCTGAGTCTCAGTGTGGAGTTGACAAGACAACACTTGAGAAGACATGAGACAGTGAGGCTTACTTTTGATGGTCAGTCACAAAAAAAAAGGAAAAACTGCATTATTTAACAAATGCCACCTTCTAACGGGGACTACCTTTTGGAGTGCCTTCTAACAAACTGCTGAATTATTCCAAGTACCTCCTCCTCTAAAAATAACCAGAGCTAGTTCATGGTTTAGTTTCTGGATGAAGAGTACTTTCACTCATTGAGCAGCGTGATATTACAGCTGCTCAATTGCATTAAACACTTTTGATGTCATGGATCAAAGCAATATTTTACTTTACTAGTCTGCTGTGGAGCTACAGGCCCAGGCTCAGACATCATAGAGGAGGTGCGTTTTACAAAGTGATGACTTCACAGCAAGAAGGTTGCCCGTTCGAATCCCAGTTCTGTGTGGAATTTGCATGTGCTCCCCGTGCATGCGTGGGTTCTCTTTGGGTACTCTGGCTTCCTCCCACAGTCCAAAAACATGCTCACTAGGTCAATTTGTGATTCTAAATTGCCCGTAGGTGTGAGTGTGAAAGGTTGTCTGTCTCTATGTGTCAGCCCTGTGATTGACTGGTGTCCAGTCCAGGGTGTACTCTTGCCCTTAGTCAGATGGTATAGGCTCCATCTACCTGTGACCCAGAACAGGCTAAGCGGTATAGAAGATGAATGAATGAAATGATTGAGAATCTAAAAGTTATTACTGTGCTGTTTCATAACTCTCACTTTTTTTGTAAGTCAACCCATAAATTTTAGTTCATAAATAAAAAATACAGTAGTGGATGAAACATAATTTGAACAGACATACAGCCACTGTTGTAAAAATTTAAAAGAAATGCACAATAAATCAATCACAATCAACAGATATTCACTTCATCTGTTCATCTACTTGTGCATCCCTGGATGATGTCTTAATTTGTGAAAGGCTTGGCTATGGAGGGTTTTTTTTGTTCTTTTGGTGTTGAACATTAAAATCAGCCTGAGTGTTTTTTTTAAAAGCACTAAGTTAGTTGATGCTGTGTTAACATTACATGGACAGGTGGAAAGGTTGAACAGCAAACTGATTGCCAATCAAACCACAGTTTCCCCAGACCTGCCCACAGGCGTTCTGAAAAGTTTTCATTTTTCAGATATTCAGCTGGCACTCAGCGTAAAACAGTGTATATAAGTGTGGTGACATTAATCATGCAGGGCCTGTGTGATGCCATTTCAAAGAGAGGAAAAGTTCAAATGAAATCACTTGGGGGGACTCCCTCTGCCACCCTGTGCCTCATGCATGTCTGCTTCTGTAAGTTGGAGTCCAGAATGAAGGCAGGGATACAAGCAGTAGAGGCCAGCTTTCATTTGAATAGAGTGGACACACTGGCAATGTGCTGTCTCATGTTCAGCCTGTGCAATAAGGCAGCAAGGGGGAGACACCAGAGAGGAGGAAAGTGATTAAAGGAAATATTTATTAAAAAGAAAAGAAAAGAAGGAAAAGCAAAATCAACTGCTTCTCAGAACCTCAAAACAACAGGACAAAGATGAGGACAATGCACTTATGGAGCCAGCTGCCATTTACATGTTTTATGCCTGTGTGGGTGAAGTGTGTGAAAGAGTGTGTGAGGTTTGCTGATGAATGCTAGCTAGGCAGACTGAGTGAAAGGCCAGCTTTGCCTCAGTGCCAGAGTACTCCAGATGCAACCTCACAGAAATGTCATCTGTCACCACCGAATAACTTGTCGCTGAGATCTCATCACCTGACTGACTTTTTGACTTTTCCTATTGACAGCTACACTTCATTTCAGGTGGTGCATGTGCGCATCGCATCGTTGTTTGAAAACTTTGGTAACACTTTGTACTGACCTGGCTTTGACCAATTCACCTGCGCATAGAGCTCAGGGGAAAAAAAATTGAAACTACTGTTTCAGAAATTTTAAATCATATCCATGCAGGATTCATTTATACTGCAACTGGACATGCATCTCTTAAACAGACTACAGACCTGTATTGTCCCTTTGCTTCTGAAAGCTATAGCCTATTTATTTAACTCATATTTCACAAGTATCTGCAAGCTATAAATAGACTGCCGTGCATATTCATTTGGCATTGTTATTGTTTGAGTTTCATTTCCTCCTCAGCTCAGTAAGAAGTCACACAGAGGACACTTCTTCCGGGAAGTGTTGAATGCAGCTCAGTGAACTGTACCGCATGGTTTAATGCCTCACAGAGTGATACTGTTGGGAACAAATTTTAAAATTAGAATCTTTTCTCATGTACCCGCTGCAGTGAATAATCTTTTTAGGAATTCAGGGCAAGACAAAAGGCATCGAGCATGTACCGAAATGGTGAAAATGCAATTCAGTGTGGGAACAAAACACAGCTCATGTCTATTGTTGCTGTTTTTTCGCTTGGATGGCAAAATAAGGTTTGTTTTGGAAAGTGCAAAAATATAGAAGCATATTTACATTCATTCCATGTAGAAACCTCTGTCAAAAGGGAGCCTTACTTTAAACCCTGTGTCACCCCATGACGTGCAGAGATGACACAGCAATAGGCCAGTCCAACACGTCATAAATCTGTTTCATAATCCTTCAGGGACAGTTAGCTAACTCTAACATGTAGCGTTTTCCTCAGCCATAGAGTCACTCAGTGATATAACAACATATCTGAGACTTCATCTTGTGATACCTCTTTCAAAACTTCCCCCCAAAACTGTTATCTTTAAGGTAATGCAAACATTTCTTAAAAGAACAGATTCCAGAGTTTACCAATAATCTAATACACACGCACTGAGAAACAAGATATTTATTTCAGTACACTGTGTGTCACTTCAGATTACCTGCATGTGAGTCTTTTTGCATGCTAACTTTTGACATGGACTGTAATTGCACATCATTAGGAGGGCTTAATGTGCTAGCAGCCTCAAGCTTATGAAAAGATATCACGCAAACTCAAGTTTTCCCCAGTGTCCTTGAGTGTGATGCTTTACCCCCAGAGTTTTTCCCCACTGGGATTCCCAGAAGACAGTATAGAGTGAGTTTTATGAAAGCAAAAAAAATGGTACATTTCTCATAAATCTGACTAACAGTGAAGTGGTCAACACTTACTGATGCTTAGATGAAACATCTTTTTATGATGAAATGTTGCAGTCATACGACTAATGCTCCTTTATAGCGTTATTTTGCAGATTCAAACTGGTAGACAACATTCAGAGATACATTATGATGAAATATTATTCTGACATAAGAAAATGTATGCCCTCAACAGGTTTTAACAAATAAAATGAGAAATAAACATACCAGTGCCCCTTATACTAAACCAACCCCTACCCCCCCCCCCCCCCCCCCCCCACCCCCAGCAGCTTGTGGATCTCCCTCCTTGTCCTTTTTATCACAGCTGTCATAAATTAGCTCTGATTGCTTCCAGTTCCTCTCCAAACACTCAAGATTTCAGGGTGCTTTTACAACCCCCATGTTGACACAACGCTGTTTACAAACATGGAGGTTTTAGTGATGGTGGCTTTTTGCCAGTGGTAACACTGTCATGCATAATGATGTTCAGCATGGTGCGCAGATATCCATCACACACACACACAGACAGACACACACATGGAGCAGACTAGCATGATGCTGGCTCCCCTGTTTCCCTCTTGTCGGCTTCCTCTTGTCACTTTTCATTGGTATAAAAATAAGACTGTGACCGGATATTCTCCTCATTGAAGTTGTCTCCTGTTGACAAACCAGTGACTTGGACGAGATTAGTCATCCTGTTAAATCAGATTCAAGGCAGTGCACTAATGACTAGGCTCTGAGGGCTTTCTCTCATTGTGCCTGATGCCTACAACATCACCGTCTCGACTGGCTGACCCACTAAACGTTGCTTTTAGCATGTATGGAGATACATTGATAAGACAAGAGCTGAGGCATTTAATGAGGGGGATACACAATTCAGAGAATTATTTTGATTATTACAACTTTGTCCATTTATCTTTAACCCTCAGCATAGCGGTCACTACAGTGGACAGCTGTTTAGAAGTCGGTTTCTCCTAAATGCAATGGTCTCTGTGGTGGAACTGCCACATTTCTGGACCCCTGCTTGCATATCTTGTCAATCCTTTAAATCTAAAAGAAGCTTGGAAATAAAAAAAAATATGATGATTGATATACAGTAACATCTAAGTATTGGAATAATTATATTATTTATGAAAAAATTGCTTCAAATAAGCAGTTAATTAAGACTAACCAAGTGTCCACTGTTTTATGTTGAATGCTTAGGTGCATGTAGTTCTCTGCAGTGGACATATCTGTAACAAAACAACAACATGGTATATATATATATATATATATATATATATATATATATATATATATATATATATATATATATATATATATATATATATATATATAAAATCAAATGTTTTTATGCCCTAAGAAGGATTAAAACACACACACACATACACACAAGAACTTAATACAGGTTTTCAGAACTCATGCATCAGAGGTTAATTTATGTTTTATTTATGTGTAATCATTACAAAATGACAGAATGCGCATCTCTATTAGTATTTACTGTCTTGATTTGTGAAGATTCATGCTTCAGTCTGCCTGAGTGCCATTGTGTTCCAGCTTGGGAGAAACAAAACGATCTGTCAGTAAAATGCTCAGGTGCTGTGAGAGAAGGTAGCCATGTGGCTGCCCTAAGGGCCTAGAGAAGAAGATGCCTTTCATTTCCACCCAGTAAATCCATACAAAAATATTTAAATATGATAAATCAGGCGATCAGCTTCACACTCACTGACCCATTGCCTCAACTAAGAACTGCTCTTTCAGAGATAAGCAAAGCAGGAAGAATAGATTTAATGGGCCATTATTTAGAGCACAATGAAGCTTGCCAGTAAAAGTGACAGGTCCTCAACACTCTGAAATAAGCTTTGTGTGATATCAATAGCCACGGTGGATTTGCTTTAAAAAGTTTTACACAGAAATGTGTAATCCTGCAGAAACCCAGTGGCACATCTTGGTAGGGAGCATAGCAAGAGTAGTTTTTGTGATCCAAGCCCTCCAGGCCTGTTCAGACAGATGATGGAAGGGTTTTCCCAGTGGTCCACTCCCAGACCTACTTCTCATTCTCCATGTGTGCTTCGTCCACCATGACAGCATGCATGAGCATGACATTTTGGTCGAGACATTTAGAGTGAGAAATCTAACCCCTGCCCGCAGCCTGCTCCCTGAGCCATCATCCTGGATGATTAAAAATAACACTGAGACATGCATGGATTAATTCAGCTGATAAACTTCATTACTCATCATCACGGGGTAATCATGTCTCACTCAAACACAGGACGATCAAGCATGTGGCAATTTAAACGCTGTGTTACAAAATAAAACATACAGGATGAGTTTTATGAGACTTTTCAAGAGAAAAGACCAACGATATTAAAATAACCATCATATTCATCCCAGTCTTTTACTGAGCTCCACTTCATTTACGTCCTAAACCCTCCTAATCATGAATCTCTGAAATGATCATAACTAAATGACTTATTTAACATGGTGATAAATTATTTAATTCAAGGGATGTCCTGCTGATGCTTTTTGCATTGCAGTGCAATCAGTACTGTGAGAAAAAGTGAGATGTGCACTCTTTTTCTGATTATTTTAAGATTGCTGCATAATAATGACGTGTGCAAAACCAATTACAGCAAATCAATCACATATTTTCTGATAAAGCATCCTCTTGGTACAAAGCAGTAAAAAATAACAAAGGGAAAAAGTTGGGGTAGGCTTCCAGTGTACTTTAGGCTCTCAAAGTGGCATTAGAAACACAGTCTGACTGTTTTCTCTTATGTGTCGAGACGCTGTCACGCCAGACATTCATCATCATTAGTGGCACGAGCAGGAAACACCAGATGCTTCTGTATATTGCTACATTGACTGTGACTAGGCAGCTACCATCAGCACTGTGGGACATATGCATCTATTCTCTCACCTGGATCACGCTTGCCTCACTCCATCTGTTTGAGATGACAAGGCAGCTGCCTTCATCCACACTTCTGTCTGAGCCTGATCGCTGGCTCATGAGGATGCAAATTAGTTCATAACTTTAGCAAGTAACCCTGTATTTGACCCCTGTCTTCTTTATCAATTGTTACCTTTAAGTTTTGTCTTTAAGTGTGTGTCATTTTTTTGGAAAAAGTCAGTTCATGTTGACATTTGACTGTCAAAGAAGTGGTTGTAGTACCTTAAAGTACCAGGAACTTTTAGTCCATGAAACGGCTTCTTTTTTTTCCGTCCACCCTTTTTTGAGCTGCTGTGCAGAAAACATTTTCACTAGACCTTCAGAAATATGGAATATTTTCCATGTCCAATCAGAGACTGTTTTAGAGGCTTAAATACAATCTTGGGGCTTTTTTAGACTCTAGTCTCTAATTTGGAAAGGCACTGGGAACACACTGAGGTCTCTCTTTTTTCTGTGGTAAAGCTTCTGCAGGGTACATATAGCTTTAGTTGACAAGGGCCTGAAAGATTGTTCTGGTGTGACATTATTTTAGTATTGTAACACATTCATTTTAATTTTTATTATTTAATGTTATTTGCCTTATAAAGAAGATGTTTTCTTACAGATGCCTCCATCTAAAACTGTAAGTGGCATTTATGAAACCTGACTTGCTCGAGGTCCCAGAATTCAACTCATATGTTTAATTTAAAAAGGATGCACATTTGAGCATGGCCTGTCAGATAGAAAAGCCTAATGAGGGTACTGAGAGTAACAACAGGGTCCAATACGATTGGTTTGTGTCGACCCTATTTGCTCTCATCAGTCAAAGCTCTTGTGTTCATGCTGATGCTAATACAGCCATGCTCAATCTGTGTCCCCATCAATTAAGAGAAAGTGGTAAGCAATCAATCATTCCACATATAATGCCCCAATTTGTTGAAAACTGTTTGCGAAGTAGTGCTTATATCAATGTTTGTGAAATTAATGAATGTGTGCTGTGAAGCATATGTTGGATGATTACAGAGAGCAGAGAGGTTCTGTTTTATGTGGCTATTTTATGACTAACACAAGGTGTAAGAAATAAAAAAGGAAAATGAGACACAGAGTCCTTAGAATGATATATGAGAATCACATAATTTAACTGAAACCGATCTTTGTAACATTTTTATTTTTCATTTTTTGGGTGTGTGTGTGTAACTAGAAAGTCTGTTCCTGTTTTGCATGATGCTTGTATTTAAAGTAATTACAGCTGTGAAAAGAGATAGAGGAATCACCTCCCTCTACTGACAATAGAGTTTGGGTTACAAACTGGAGATTTGCATGGCATTATTCATAGCGGTTCTCATAGGCTTTATTCTCAAACAGCGGTTAAGTGCCAGAGGTCTTTTGAGGGCATGTCTACAGTACGGCTGTAGCAGGAGTTATTCTTGAATAGTAATGACTCATTCAGGCTGCACCAATAGATACTGAAAGGAATTTATCTTGCTTCAAAATTGTACTGACACTGTAGAGCTCTATAATTTTCAGTGTATTTACCGGTTCAAGGACACAGAACAGCATATCGAGTGATGGTGCATAAAACATCAAAAGTTTTGAGGTTTTGTCCCAAGAAGTGCAGAGGTTATACTCGTGCAAAAATGCATTGACATTATTAACTTTTTTTCCAGTCTGTCTTTGTCAGTTCTTACTCTCTGACAGTAAGTTTGAAGGAGAAGTAGAGACAATAAATTACAACCCATCAAGTAAACTCCATGGGATACTCATCTTGTTAAGGCTCTGTTTGTGAGGCAGTTTCGGGTAAACCAGCTCGGGGGTGGCAGCATCTGTCTCAAACTTTATGCTGATGTTTCTTTGAAACAACTTTCTTTCTCAAATTTCTGAATCTCATAGTACAACACATTTTTTTTTTCCAGCAATTGCTGCCAATTGTTGAGGTTTTTATAAAGTAATATATACACACTTAAATACCCATAGTAGCTTTATATGAAATACAGCTTAAAAAATATTTTTTTTCCTCACACTGGTGTTTTGGAAAACCTTTGTTTCAACCTCCATCTGAAACACTTTGTTTTAGCTGCTGTCTCTTTAAGGCTCCTCACTCAACAAACCCTCTTTTCCTCTGATTGGCCAACTATCTGGAGGCTTGTTGGGGGCATATTTATGGGCAGACCTTGGTGTTTGAGGCCCACCTCTTCAGGTATCATGAACAAGTTAGGAGATCCATATACAATGACCTAAGTTTTGTAAAGATCTTGTTGTATTTTAAGAATGGACCAATGTAGCAGTTTTAAAATATGCATGTTTGTTAAGTACATCCAGCATTGTAACTTTATGTCCATGTTTAAAACATGGAAAGCATTGTGCTCCCTCTTACAGACACAATTTTGGTGCCAGATAAAACGTGACATTTTATATCCAGAACGGCAGACAAAATCCATTTATTCATTTTCCTAAGCAAAATATGAAAAGCAAAATATGCCTGTTTGAGCCTGATTGTTTTATTGACATTGTATTTATTCATGAGTAACTCAAATAGCTACTTCAAAATTAATAATATCAGATGAGAAAAATATCCGCAAATGTTACTTGTTGTCTTTACTGATATCTCTGTCGTCTTATTTGGATTCTCATATTACCAAGGAATTTTTTTTAAAGCTCTAAAGCAGCTTCTGTTTTATAGAGCTTCCTTTTCCTGTCTCAAAATAAGATTCAACAAATGAAAAATATATCGGGCTCAGTGTGGGAGATGGAAAGGGGTGCCTCATGACTTATTCATTCACCACAGAGTGAATTTAACACTCTAATGTTATGGAATGCCATTACTGCTCCAGCAGGAAATTTGACATCACTCAACATTGCATATTAGATAAAATGACTTATTTATTATCACTGTGTTTAAGGAAAATAGTGGCTCATGAAATAAAACATATGGTAGCTCACATTTGCCATGCTGCAGTGAACAGAAGTGTAGAAAATTAAGGGATCTTGTGGGTTGACCGAGAAAAGGTGCAGCTGAGCGAATGATTCAACTTAGGTGATGTGAAAGAGCCCAAGGCTAAACATTTTGAACAAGAGCCCGAAGAAAGAAGGAAAGAAACAGAGGAGGAAAGAGGCACACTGAGTTTCAGTGAGTGTGTTTGCGTGTGTGGGGATGTCTCCTTCCACTCTCAGAGAGTCTGGCTGCGCTCCTCGTCCAGGCACACTTTTCTGGGCTTACCTCTGGCTTCATGCTAGCCAACTGATGGAGCTAAAGTGATGTGATTTAATGGTGCACCCACACTGTCCTGCACAGATGCCACCCTAGTCCCTGCCAGCCTCCTTCTTGACACGCACTCTGGGAAAACAAAAAAAAAAAAAGGAAAACAGATAAACATTGTTACATGAAAGCATTCAGATGGAAGCAGGGAAATAAACAAACCAAATACTTTAGGGGCAAACACTAAGATCAACATTTAGGTGGCAAATATGTTTATGTGTTCATCTTCCCCCTCATCATCACCCACTAAAGAACAACAAAGCAAAGATGGAATATCCCTTCACAGTCGCAAGCCCTTAAAAGGCACTGAGTGGATTTTAATAAGGAGTCAAGTGGTTAGCGGTGCACACCCTGGTCTTCAGTGGGATTAAGAGGCTTTGAATGGTTGAGGCCATTAAAATCTACACCAGTCCTCAAGTCCTGGAGCGCCTTATGAGTGTATTTATCATTAGGATTAACAAACCCAGCCTGTGAACGCTTTCACCCCAGGAGCTGAGGCACCTTTACCCGCGTACAATTATTGTTTGGCTGAGTGGCTGATGATAAGAGCAAATCAGCAGGTAAAGCTTTGGTCCCTGTTTGCTAACCGGCCCCTGTGGACCACTCTCAAAACAGCAACATCTGCATCTCTGGGCTCATCTGTGAGCACTGTAAAAATCTGTTGTTTTACATAGGCTAGGCTTGCTGTGACTTCATTCCTGAACCACAAACCCTGTGCATGATACGATCAGAAAATACACCCAGAAGTTATTTTAATTTCCCTTGTGGGTGTTTGTTTAGAGATTCCAAGGATTTGACTATCAACTAAACATTTTTCTTTTTCACTTTCTCCTTCCTCACAGATCTTCCACATGACCTATGACCTGGCCAGCGCCATGGTGAGGATAGTCAACCTGATAGGGATGATGCTGCTGCTTTGCCACTGGGATGGCTGCCTGCAGTTCCTGGTGCCCATGCTGCAGGACTTTCCAGCTGACTGTTGGGTGTCCAAAAATAAGATGGTGGTAAGTGCTGCTGCAGCACAGAGTCCTCCTGCCTGTTTGAATCAGATTATGTCCCGTCTTATCTCATCCATCAGCTGTGGTAATTACTGAACTAAACCCTTAAGCATCCTGGGAAAGATTGCCCTGCATAGCGGTCATTTTTAAGCCCCAAAATCAAACATATCTATCCTCTACATTTGCCCACATGTATTCAAGTTTCTAATTATTTTTATTTATCTGGAGCTCTGTATATTTTCTCCCATTGTGAAAGGAGTGATCCACTGAGACTGTGCAGGCAGCATTGATTTTCTGAGGGGGGCAGACACCTCCTTATTCAATATTGGCTGACTATCGACAGTTTCCAGTCAGCATTCATGCTGTGCTTTAATTTTGCTGCATTGTAAAAACAGAGGCTGGAGAAGAGTCTCTGTTTAAACCTGTCTCAGAATACAGTTTTCTTTAAGCAGACTGCATCACACCTGATGTGTGACTCTAAGTCATTGCAGCTGATGACCTAATGTTAACCCGACATGTTACAAATGCTTGTCGTTGAAAGGCATATGAATTATTGTCAGGTTTTGTCGTTTGGCCTTCAGTGGGATCAATTAACATCAGTGAATTCCTCTCTCTCCGGTTTAACATACCCATAAATCAACAGGTAACCATTAGGGGACAGCAGTTGAGGTGACCGGTTACCAAACCAATTTATATTGATGTAAGTGTCAATGGTCAAGGTTTGGGCTTTGTGTGGTCGACAAGTAATTTCAGAAAAACTCTCCACATGGTGTAATAAAAGCTTTCTAAATTTCCTGAATCCAACGGCATCACAGAAACATTTTTATTAAGCCAGTTTTCTTTTTTTTCTCACCCAATTGAATTTAGTTCTTCATTATCCTTGCCAGGGTTTTTGTGCATTATTCTGTTACTATTCTCTTTGTGGAAAAATAAAGCACCATTATTACACCTCCAACACATGCTAGCATTACTCTTCCCTATTATTCTATTGTTTCAAGTCATAGTCATAATTTACTACAATAAAAGATATTACATATATGGGATGGACAGCGTTGCTTTATACCTAAACTAGCTTCAACTCATCTGAATGATCAGTTCTGCATGCAAGAGCAGATGTCACATGAGAGCCTACATCGCTTAAGGTATGATGTTTTTGACTCATCATGCCTCACTGCTTCTCTGACATGCTCACTTGTTACATTTAATCACAGGAAATCACAGATGTTGCAAACCATTGTCCCTTGAAATGTTCAAACTTTCAGGTAATTTTAGCTCATTTTCTGTACCTGTCTGTGCCGAGATACACGCATTCAGGTGAGGCAGTGCCTGCTCAAGAATAGCAGCAGCAGTAGTCAGTCAGGGTCAAATCAGCAAACAGCATGCAGCTTTTTTTATTTTTATTTTTTTACCAGACTTCTAGTTTTA
Organism: Labroides dimidiatus; assembly: GCA_030710495.1. Classification (NCBI taxonomy): domain Eukaryota; kingdom Metazoa; phylum Chordata; class Actinopteri; order Labriformes; family Labridae; genus Labroides; species Labroides dimidiatus. The sequence goes on along the minus strand of CM061144.1, from coordinate 16,966,685 downwards.
CTCTGACTCTGATAAACTGATAAATGGGGAATAATACAAAAGAGAAAGAGGTGCAGTCAGACTTGGATATCAGGGTTACATCCAAACCACTTCCCTATTCTATTTTTGTATTTCATTCCCTTCACTGTCATGAAAGATGTATTTTACCACTAGTTCCATATGTGTTGCCAAGTTGCAGGGGGATTATCTTAAGTTACATAAGCCTGAGCTGTCAGGCAACATAACATAAACTGTGGCTCATCATTAAGGTACAGTAGAGTATGCATGGATTAAGATCCAATTTGAAATCTTACTCTGCTGCAGTGAAACAAGGATATGATTGCTTTACTAGTCTTTGTTTTATTCTGGAAATGCAGTGAAACCTTATGTTCACTACAAAAAGACAGGCTTAAAAATCCTGCAGCAGTGAAGAACAGTACAACAGCCATTTATTTTGAATATTCAAAATTTTCATATATTCTTACCTTTATTTACTGGCACTGAAATCTTAAAAATGCTCTCTTCCAAAATTGAAATGTTTTACAATAGCTCCTTGTCAGTGACTCTGGAATACCGTCCCACGTTCCAAATGACTTGTCACAAGATGATTTTATACAGTCCTTACTAGATTATATTTAGCCATTTTCTTCTTCTCAAATCTTTTCCAAAACTCCCACAGAGGTTTCCACTTGCTGCCTTCTCTTTCGTCTGAACCTTTAGACAGCTCTTTATATCTGAGAGTGCAGTATCTGTAAAATAAAATGTAAGGAAGAGCTCTTATAATGCTCTTATAACTTTAAAATCCTTTGTGGGGAGAGCAGCCTCTCATTAACATCAAAATGGACTTTTGTTTTGTTCACACAGTGAACACAAGCTAATTAATTGCATTACAAAGAATAAAGGGTCTCAGTGTGACAGAATAACAACTATATCTTCCTGAATTAATTCATGCCTGGGGGGCAGGCACCTCTCTATTGGAAAGCTTTTCATGTTTGTCTCAGATTACCTGGCAGACACAGTTTGTTAGCATTGACTCAGTCACGGCTGGTTTGATTCTGATCAGAACGTTAGGAGACATATTTTGTCTTCTTTTACAGTAGCTGTCTCATTACCTTCCTGGGTCATCGCTCCTTACCTTTACAGGACGGCACTAATAAAAGTGCTATCACGTTCAGTTTTCCTGCAGTGGAAATGAGTTTGAAAGCAATTTGGACATTGTCACCCCCAGGAGAGAGTTGATATTGATTTGCCATGAACTACCACCGGGATCTAAAGGAAAAGGGGCCATTTATCTACAAATGAGGAAACTCTCAGAGAAATAACATTTTTTTCTAAATAGCTGAGCTGACCTACTTACTGTCATGCAAGCCTCTAGTGTCTCTCACTCAAACAGCCCCCCCTTCCCATTCTCAGGACTCCGTTTTAGGCTCCTGCCCAAATGTCTGCTTGCTCCAAATGTTTGCATATCTAAAAGTATGTTTTACCCTGCCAGCTGCTCTGTATTTATCTAAGACAGTTTGAAGTGGACATCTGTCATTAGTTTTTTCTTTAATGTTTGGGTGTGTGCGTGCCTGTGTGTGAGCTGTCAGGCTGCTCATTGACCTTTAATGGGCCATCAACACTCTTATGAAAGAGAGAAGGAGAGCGAGTTAGCAAGACAGAGAGATAAAGTATTCCAGTGTACTCACCCTAACCCACCCTGTCTCCTCTGTTTCATGCAGAATGACACATGGGGACAGCAGTACTCCTACGCACTTTTCAAAGCTATGAGCCACATGTTGTGTATTGGGTATGGCATGTACCCCCCAGTGGGCATGACAGACGTGTGGCTGACCATCCTCAGCATGATCGTGGGTGCTACCTGCTACGCCATGTTTGTCGGCCACGCCACAGCGCTAATCCAGTCCCTGGACTCCTCTCGAAGACAGTACCAGGAGAAGGTGAGTGAAGATGACGTGCTGCTGACAGATGTGTTCACTTGGTTTGTTTTGGAGAGAGAAAATTGGTGGTGAGGTACGATACTGGCTTGTCTTCGGCTGAGAGTTGCAGCAGTAAAAGCAGAATTGAATTACTTCGATGTTTCAACAGACACTGAAAAGAGAGTGACATCAATGTATTGCAGTCATATCTAAAGTCCCTCAAAACATGAAAAGCAAGCACAATCTTTCTCTAGTTCTCAAACTCTGACATTCCAGGTCCCACCTGCCCTCCCTAACCAATTCCCAGATCCCCATAGCCACAGCGTTTGAAATAGATAAATAGATTAAAGGAAGTATGACTACATACAATAGCCTCATGTCAAAGAATTTTCACTTTAGCTTTGTTTTGCATTGCACCTTTGGCTGTTTCAGTGATTTGGAAACAGAAATACTGAAAATCTAAGCACATACATTGGATAACGTCATACATAAGAAGTACTCTTTTATAAAACTGATCAATTTTTTTTTCGTTTTTTAATTTTTGGAAAAAGTTTAAACTTCCTTTTGTAGTAAAATCTTTAGAATTCAGTTGTAGTAATATTTGAAATTAGAACCCTCTCCCCCACCCACAGTAATATTGAGGAGACCATCTTAATGTTAAAAAATAAACAAAATAAATAACAATAAATAAAATGCATAAAAAAGACTTTAAATATTCAAAATGATTATATAAAATAATAAAGTTGATCTATTCTGAATTGGGGTCCACATCTTTTCGGCTCTTGCAAGCTGACTTTTTGTTTTGTGTTGGATGGATTGGATTTTGCGATCAAAACATCCCCAGAGATACAGGAATCCCAGCTTCCCCTCTTCAGTGAAAGGAAAGCCCAGACAGCTGGCTGTGAAGGCCAAGCTGTGCTCCTCAGTGCCATGCCCTCTGTGGGCCCAGTGTGGGCGATAATGAGCTGAGCTGCCATGCTGCAACTTTGCCAACCATCTCTGGCGAAGAGGAGATTGGAGAGGATGACCTCCAGAGAATAGACACAGAGGCCCGTGAGACCCTACCCAAACGAGGCAGGGAGAGTGGGAGTGAAAGAGAGCCGATGTGGAGGAAAAGATTAGCTGACGTAATGGGTGTGTTGCTACAGCTTCAAAGGATGAAGAAGTGCACTGGATAAATGAATAACACCCATGTCTAGGGCCGAGTAACAAAGACAAGTTTTCTGCCAGATTCTCACCAGATAAAAAGGGATGAATCAAAAAAGTAAACCATGCATCATGACTGTTGTTCTGCAACAGAGGCGAGAAAACCAGCTCAGCATGCTCAGCTCGTCTGCTGCTCTGCTTTAGAGATGCCTGGCTGCCAAGTAGACTGAACAGCTGGTCTGTCTCTGCACCAGTCAGCATGTGCTATCAGAGCCGTTTGCTGCTGTTTCTGGGATCACCCCCTAAGGCATCTTAAGAAACCCCCAGCCACCTAAAAAGGCTCCCCGGTGCTCCTGCAGCTTTCCATAGAGCCTGCCTGTAGAAAGGTCATTACTGTAGACCGCAATTAATTTTAAAGAGTTTGGATTCTCTCATTTATCTTTCCACATTCCTCTGTAATAAGGCACTCTGTAGGTGCACTCTTTCTATGTGCTCATCTGGCAGTGGGAGCCAGATAGAACTCATTTCTACAGAACTGTACAGCATCCACTCCTCTTCCACTTATCACTGTTAGTTCTTTCAGAGACGTAAACCGTTTTGTCTTCGGCCTTTGCTTTAGTTGTGTGACAACGGGGCAGCTTCCAGGAGATTTTCACTTTTCTTTTTCTGTGTTGAACTAATACCATAATCCACACACTCAAGATGTGAACAATACGTTGGTCCATTCCTGGGGTTTGGGGGAAACAGATGTGCTGTTTATCAGAGGGATACACGTTAGTCGTGACATCACTACGAGCACAGCAGCCAAAGTCAAAAATGAAAACTAAAAAAAAAAAAAAAATGCAGTCATTGTGCACACCTGACTGACTGATTCTATGCTGTATAGTGAAATGGAGTGAGTTTGCTTTATGTATGGGCTACATCGGTTATTAAAACCTCTAAAAGGCATGTTTACTTTGCTTTAATAAATCACCCATATATAAAGGTAACTCAAGCAAAGATCAAAACAAGTTGACACAAAGAGAAAGTGTAGTACACAAATGAGAAGAAATAACAGTTCATCAAGACATTCTGCTTAAATGATACACTTAGGTTACTGCTTTGACGTGCTCTTCAAAGAATTCTTTCTCTTCGTTTATGTATACATTTGCATATTGTGAAGACTTGAAATAGTATGTGTTAGTATTAATCACTGCTGTCGTGTCAGGGCACTTTTATAAGCGCTATTGAACTCTCAAACTCAGCCTCAGAGTGAGTACTCAAAGTACAAGGACACGGAGAATCTCTAATTCTTATCTATCTAGTGTGTATTTTGAATAAGTTACATAAAGAGGATGACATAAATGGGCTGTTCTTGTTTTGAGTGTGTCATGAAAATTCAAAGGGAACAAATAACTTTGTCTTTTAACTCATCATAACTACCAGCAGCATTTCATCCTAGTCTCACTGTCTTTGTTTGTGTCCAAACAACATTGCAGAGAGACTCTTTCAATTCTTAATTTGGCAGGCTGACTCAACACATGCATAGCTAATGTTGCAGATTACAGACTGAAATGTGAAGAATAAGGCAGTTTCACTCATTAGAAAATGCTGGAAACTCAACCAGTTGCTTTTGTTTTGGCAAGCTACAATAGATTGCAGCAGTTTGGAGTTTGTGTTCAAAAGCCAAAAACACAAGTTTTACATTCCAAAGATGCGTCCTGCCAGGGAAGAAATTCAATGGTTTGCATATAACCGCAGTTTTTGAAGCAGAAAGATTTGGGACATTGATACTTGTAATGTAAATGCAGTGCAGTCCTAGAAATGACTGCTTTAATATCATGATTGTTTGGAGGTTTAAGCCAAACAGACATTAGCTTTTGCATGGAGCAGTATGATTGTGACTTTCTGACTGAACAGCATGTTTGACACTGACAAATCATTCACTCAGTGCAAAAATGGTATGAAATATAATTTGTTAGTGCAGCATCCCCACTTTGAATTACTGTATACTGGCTTGCTGTAACACAGACTGATTTAATTGATTGTACATGAGCCAAAAAATAGAGCATGGTCCTCTCAAACATGTGACTGTATGGCAAAGAGGAGAGGCCATCTGTGAAGCTAACATGCAGTGGTAATGTCCAGATAACGGTAGATTAGAGGTGAAAAACAAACCAGCAAAGCATCTCTGTGGGAATATGATGAGGAAAATCAGTCTATGAAGGAATCCGAGGAGTGTAGAGACAGTAAATAGGAAACGAGAGAGGATAAGCTTTGGCTTCAAAGATGGTGAAAATTATCATCAGAAAGCCTCAGTATAATCTTTTCTGAATAGAATTCTATTATGATGTGGCACCATGTGATAAATGCCGGAGCTGTCAGAAGCTAGCAAGCAGACTCAAATGAGCTCTTAAATAGTAATCAGGCAGCCTGTTAGCTGTTACACAAAGTGGAGAGTCCAACAATCACACCAAATGCTAGGGGTTGGAGTGTGGCCCCCGCTGAGATGTAATAGAGCTTTATTAGATTCATTTTCTCTCTGCTAAAAATACATGCCGATGCCAGTCTTGAGCTGTGTGTAAACACAGCAAGTCTTTGGATGCAGAATAGGAAGAATTATTGCATTTTCGATCTGTTTGCAGCTCAATTTGCTGTAGATGTTACTGACTGCATGGATTAAGTTGGGTCCATCTCAGAATGGAAAAGAAACAGGTAGGATTTGGTTTCCTCTGGTGCATTTTTTCCCCACACAGTGGCTCTTGTGCCTGTGATGTATAGGACTATGAGGGCTCTAGTTGTTTGGTTTTGGTAGAGTATTAGTGGCAGTATACACTTTGATTTCTTAACTCTCTAACTCCTGCCAGCTGAGTTGTTTTACCCTAATGGTGTAATGAGCTTGCAATGACTGATCATGGTAAATGAAACTAAGCTTTTTGGAACATTTGTGGTGAGAGTCTTTTTGTAAAAAGTCGAGAGACATGAGAATCTTAGTATACTTCAGGCACACCTCAGAGTGCCTTGTTAGTTTCTCTTTGAATTTTATTTCCCTCTTGTATTCCTCATTTCCTATACATGTTATACTTTGATAAACCCACATTGTTCAGAATGTAGTTGTATGACAGGACAATGTGGTACTATTTTGTTTATGTATTTACTATAGTTAAGGCTCTATGGCATTAGAAATAGTATTTATTTTTGTTTGTACTAAATAGCAGAACAGCTTGCTGAGTAACATTGCTTTCAGTGTGGGCTGCAGTGGGTTAAGCATCTGCTGAGTTCCCCTGAAGATTCTTGCCCCAGGTCTCAGGCATATTGAAAACCATTTTTACACCCAGAAAACTACATCCATCCAGAAGATGGCTGCACATGTGACTCTCTGCATAGGGGGTAAGCGTACTCCTCCAGCTGTATGTGAGGTCCTCTGCAGTGGAAATGAACACAGATGAGGATGGGATGTCAAACAAAATTGACAATACCATCTATTTGTATGTAATTCGTGAACCTTTTTGTCTGTCTTACTTAATGAAAGCCTTCTGCTCCCTTTGGGAATTTCTTCTTTTATTTACTGAGCAGCATTGAAATAATAATACTCAGCGTGGGATAATAAATGATGTTGTGTTTGTTGTTGGTAGCTAGTGATGAAATCAGAGATGCTCTGGAGGGGCTTGTATATGAGCAGCGTGTTGTGGCATGCCGGTCCCAATTGACTGAAGACAGAAATGGCAAAAGGGTGCTGCAGCCCATCCTCACTGAGTCTCTAATCAACACTTGGCAATTAAACACTGCTCTTTGGGGAATAGTTAATAAGACACCCGAAGCTGATTATTTGAGGGTGAAGAGGCTCTAGAGATTTTTTGTTCTCTTAAGTCCTCGAAACAGGAACTTTAGAAATATGATAAATATGCATCAGAGGCAGTTTTTTTACCTACAGGTTGGGACTTTTTCCTCCAGAGTGAAATAAATGTATTAATGAGATCAAGTCAAACATTAAGTTTTTGTGCCATTTTTATTGACATCAAATATAATCTGTGTGGACTGCTTTTGAGGCCTAGTATAAAAAATAGATTTCATCCAACAATAGGGATAACTTTATTGTGCCTTGTAGATGTTAAGTCATACAATCAACCCAAGGACACAGCTGTCAACAAGTTGAGGAGCTTAAGTCTGATTGTGCCTTACAGTGAGAGTCGTTCTCATTAGTTGGGACCTGACGGATGACATTAATCTAAACCCTGTTACATTCCCTTTTCCTCTCTGTCTGCCACACAACTTTCTCTGATGAGTCAAGTACTGTTGACATGTGCCAGAGGTGCTCCATGAAGTAGCCTGTCTCTCAGTGTGGTCTATAACCAAGCAAATTCAAAGGTGCAGAGCCATTGTCAATGTAATATTAATTTAATGATGCATTGAATGTACGCTTACTGCATATTTGCTGTTTGTTCCTGCTGACATATAGAGATTCAACAATTAGAGATTTTGTTAGTGCTCCACTAATGTATTAATGATGTTAGTTTGGTATTCACCACCAGATAATTCAACCAATGTAAAATGCCCCGTGTTAACGCCACACCAGCGGGAGACAGCAATGTTAGATAGTCACTGAAGCCTTTGAGAAAACTTTTTTTTTCTCTCCATAGACTTTATGCCATTTTGCTGCTGTTTTGCTTCTGATTACTCTACACTGTAGTGCACCATGTCTGCAACACCACTAGTTCTAACTCAGACAGGCTGCTGAGCTTGGGAGCTGTTTAATAAACATACGCGGAAAGGGACTGTGAGGACTGTCTGACTGAAGTGGATTGCAGCGACACCTTTTGGCTGGAATCACACACACACTGTCGTGATGACATGACTCTAAGCAAGGCTTGTCTTTGTTATGGAACTGGACGGAGACTTTCTTTTCGACAGTACTTTTCTTTGTCCAAGACAACTTTTTACCGGGTTCAACATGACAAGGTAACGCATTTATCAACAGTTACGCAATGTCGTTTGAAATGTGACAACAAGCAAAATTTGTCAGTTTGTACAGTAGTTTAGTAACTGGCTATTTTAGTGCTACTGCCTTGCCTTGCCTTGCGTTGCCTTGCCTTGCATTGCCTTGCCTTGCCTTGCCTTGCCTAACTCGCAGCCCAGTGCTGTGAGACGTATTGGCCAATGTGTAATGTTTACGAGTCCTTGTGTCCTGCTCATCTACTAAGCAACGCAAATGTAACCTGACTCTTTATTTTATTGACAGACTGTGAAGTTTGAACAGATCACTGCAGAATAACTGCTGCATGTGGGCTGTAATGAACATTATCACAAACAGCTTAGCCCATCTTTTAGTCTTTAGCCTGTGCTCTATCACTCTCCTGTTTAGCCTTCTGCTCTTCTGTCTTTTTCTGTCTGACAGTTCAGCTCCATCACTAAAAAATTAATCCCAGAAATAGTTTTCAGCAGAGAAAAACACAGATCACTCCTCTCACTGCTAAACTTCATCAGCCGGCAGGGTGTTGTCATAGAGACTTAAGTGTGCAGTTAATTAATCTGTTCCTGTCCAACCTGATCAGGAAGCTACAAAATAGCATTTTGAAATAACCTATATTGGTGCTAATAATCTCATTTTAAATTGTAGATTACGATCACGCATATATTATTACTATTATTGTCTTCATAGCTTCATTTGGCTTCATAACTCGTCCCTTTAAATCAGTCACTGGAGTACACTTTACTGTATATTTTTGATTTATCTGTTTTCTATGTGCAATATCTGTTTAAGTGCAATAATTGTTTAACACAATTCACTATGTGAAATGTCTATTTAATATTGTTCATTAAGTGCAGTACCAGTTTAACACAATTCACAAGTGCAATATCTGTTTAACAGAGTTCTTCATCTTAACTTTTTTTTTTATCCTATTCCATCTTACTCCCAACTGCTGTACTATATGAAGAGCAACAGTAATACCAAATTTCCCCCTGGGATTAATAAATTTCTGATTCTGATTCTTATCTATAAGAAAAACTTTTTCAAGATTGCTTAGATAATCCTTACATTCCCTTTTAAGGCATTTAAGTTAAGTGTTGGAGTTTTTATTATTCAAAATTTTGACACCAATATTTTTACTTTTACTACAAATGAATGTTGGCTCCAAATAACGGATATCCTTAACTACTAATAATTTGTATTAGTATCAGCCCTAAAAATCCATATCAGTCTATCTCTGCATGATGCATTGTCGTGAATATATCCTTGGTCCTTCTTGGTGTACCCCAAATGCCACCACACTGATGACCCCATTTGTTGTTTTGGTTGATTTAAAACTTTGCTGCTTGGTCTCTCTGCCATAGTCTAGCTAATCTTGCCAATACTGCACCACAGGTTTCACTTGTTTTTGTACCATGCAGGTTGGACCAGCATAACATACTGACTCCTTTTTGACAGTAAAACACTTGGTGTAGTCAAGCCTTTCTGATTAATCAAGCATGACATTTTATAGCATGGTTAAAAGTGAACTCATGGCTGCCCTACGGATGTACCACTTTTATTTTGATAAACGGAAGCTTGTTACAATAGAAACTCGTCCCTAAGGCCTGTTCATCTGTCTGTCTTATTCCAATTCTTTTTCTGTCCCCCTTTCTTCCTGCGTCTCACCCACCATTACAGGAAGATGTCTGCCTACTGAACCTGGTTATACTTAAGGTTTCATGCAACAATCCAGTTCCAGTATCAAATATCTATCCAATACATTCTCAAAAAATTAGATTGGATATCAGTGGCAATGGGGTGATCCACTGGGCAGAACCATAGGTCTCATCAGTTCATCTCATGTAAGAAAAGCCCAAAATTACCAAAACACAATTCTCTGTTCCATCCTGATAATAAGGAATAAAGATTCTGAAATTACCACTCGTACAGGATTAGATCAGTATCAATTAATACCAAAGCCGAGCTATTGATATCAGTATCAGGACTTAAAAGTTAGATCTGCGCATCCCTAGTTTTAGCCTGTTATAATGACATTGTTTTCCGGCCTTTGTTGCCTAGTGCTCACTGAATGGTCGATTTTGGTTGTCTCTTTAATATTGCAAGGACATAACCTGCTCCAAATGGATCGTGTCAAAAGATAAATTTTGTTTTGTATGTATAGAAATATTAGGATATTGATGTTAAACCAAAGCTATGCTCATAATAACATTGCTAACATGCTAATGTTATGCAGGTGCAATTTCACCATGTTTGTCATCTCAGTTGTGTTCATTAGTAGTTACTTATATCAGCTAGAAGCAAATTCAGTTCAATGGGACTGCCTTGGGGTTTTTTTTCAGATTTCTGCTTGAAAGCAAAACTTTTTATGGATCAAATTATGATGATAGTATTAGATGAAAAGTCAGTTTCATTAAACTTTTGTTTTTTGTCAAACTATAATGAATTTCTTTGGAAATGCCTTGGTAAACCATTAGGTAGTTGTTGAGACATTTAAGTCTGGATCAAAGAGATGGACGACATTATTCTCCCCAGAGTAATGCTGCCTGCGTGGCTTAAAACCTTGATGCAGTTTCACACAACTAGAGCATGTAATTGGTGCTTCCACAATTAGTAGGACTTATCCATGGCTAGTGGAATAATTAGTAGAACGATATAAGGTAGCAGTCATTTTATAAGACCACCTGTCTCACTGTAGGATAATTCCTAATGGAGTCTGCAAAGTGCAGCCCATGCATGTCACTGCTAGTCTTGAATTTAGAGATGTCGTGACCATATCAAGTCGTCCTTCAACATAGACATCATCAACAAAGCAGGTGAAACCAGATATATAAAACCTCACATATTATATGATGTATTATATGATCCATACCCACACACCAAAGTTAAAGAGAAGGAGACAGAAAACATTGGAGAAAGATAAATGTTTAGAAAGTATAATTAAGTGGCTGACATCTCTTTTGAGATGAATTATTCATTTATTTTGTTTGGTAAAAATTTGCATTCGCTTGGAGAGCAGCATGGGAGAGAAGGGATTTGGGGGGGTGAAAAACAGGATAAAAGAAATGGAAGGGAAGAAAAGGAAAAGTACAAGTGGGAAATCGACCAAAGATTGGCTGTGTGAAGAGAGAGAGATCAAAACTGAGACAGAGTTTGTGAAATGAAGTATCATGCCGATGCAGGTCTGCATGACTCTGTGGGTATAGTATGTCACTGTGTAACATTGCCAAAGCTGTGGAAGTTAGTCGACTTAACCTCACACGATAAAAACATCTGTACTATAAGGTTCCGAGAATCCAGCAGGTATCATTAAGATGCATATAATTTGTACAGGTGAAGGCTTCACAATCCATATTGAAAAATGAAATCCATCATAAGCATCAAACTGTGCAGTGACAGATGAAATGTTTTCATATTTCAACTTTGACTGAAAAAGAGTCAGACAACAAGATGGATATTTATGTGTTACTTGTTGGAAACTGCCATAATTTAAGTACACAAAAAGAAATGATCACTCCTCGGAGTCTCACTGCCTTTTCTTACATTTTCTACAGCAACTCTTCACCAACTGGCTTTAAATGTACAATGCAAGAGGCTGATAGTGGCATGAGCACCTCTTTAATGTTGGCTATGATTTGATTCAGCAGAGTATTACAGGAGAGCCGGGTTCCTCTTGGTGCCAGTGTGATGCAGCTGTGCAGCAATGAGATCATTTCCCATCACAGGGGTTGTTATCAGTCCATCACAGCATCAGGAGAGCGCCATCCTCCCATGGTTGGTGAGACCCAGCTGTGATTAGTTAATATGAAGTGCCTTTGAATAAGACTGGGCTACTTTGAGGTACAGTTGTACTTTTCACATAATAAAAGCAATATGACATTATCTTTCCTTGTTCATTTGACTTATACCCTTTCATGCTGGATGAATCATCTTGTAACATGCTGCAAAGCTGAGGATAAATGGCTTTATTACACGTTGACATTTTTTCTTTTTTTCAAATGAATGTAAAAAAGAAAAAAAAAAAAAAGATGAGAGACTCACTGAAAGAGATGATAATCCACGTCTTTGAAACAGAGCGTTGTGTCGTGGCATGTCTAATGCATGAGACATAAAGACATTAGACAAGATGCAGAATGTGGGTTAACACCTGTCATCTTCACCGGGGCATCACACGCAGACAAGCCATCTTTGCTGCAATACTCTGCTGTCTGCAGCCAATGGGACTACAGCTGAAGACATCTCTGATTGTTTTTCAGAGCTTTCTTTCTCTTCTCTGAATAGAGGAGCAAAAGTTCTTCTCTTTGAAAGGATTCTATTTCATCATCAGATCAGTAAATGCTCAGTTTTATGCCAAAGGGATTGTAGGGATAAAGACTCAAACCCTTACCCCATGACAGAGCTCATCCATCTCCCGACAGCTGCACCGAGACAAGATATCTGAAAGCTTCTTTCTGCGTTTTATTCCTGCTTGAGCAAGCATTTAATTTTCCAGGTCACCTTTACGCAGCATACACACATATAAATAGTCAAACATTACACTTCATTCTCCTGAGAGGTGAACTGATATTTTCAGTAATTGTTGGTATTAAAGTCGATTTAGTTTGTCTTTTCTGCAGCATCTCTCATTATGTACATTTTCATATGTTTGTAACTCACCCTTGCACAAGCAGATATAAACAACATGTATACCCGATATTTTTCAATGAGTGTCTGCATGGGAGATCATGATTACAAGCTGTCTATAGCATACTTGTCAGAGTCTTTTGAGCTGTTTCATCAATATGCATGAACTGCTTTCTTTGTTTGTGAGGGACTTGAAAGGCTCTGGTCAAACAGAAAATCCGTCTAATTTTGGCAAAGAGGGGAGCACAGGCTTGACCATTTGAGAGTGTGATAAGGGATGCTGCATTCAGTAGGATTAAAGCCCAACAGGGCGTCAGCAGGTCAGAGTGAGGCTAGAATGTTACCCGCAGCGCCATGCTGGCTCCTAAAAAGATTTGTTCAATAACAGACACGATGCACTTGATTCTTCCATCATTTTTTATCGTAGCAGACTCTTGTATTACGTGTTTCTGTTTATCTCTCACACATCCTCTGATTTTCCTGACAGTTGTTGTGCTCTCACAGAAAATAAATAAATAAATAAAATAAAAAAATAAAAACCCCAATCTGACTTGCATGAGACAGCTGTCCTTATTTACTGTGCCATATCTCAGAAAGATTGGCCTTTTGAATATCTCCTTCAATATGAGTGTTGACTAGAGTGTAAGAGCCAGATAACAAAGAGAGAGACATCTGAGGTCAGCCATATTGAGTAGTAAGGCTGTTGGCTGTGTGAAATGATGATCAAAGGGCAGCTCCACTGTGGCCCTATGAATGGTTAATTGTTTTTTCCTTCTTTCATTGTGGGTCAAGGATTCTACCTGTTATTATTCTCGAGAAATTCCCAGTGCACTTTGATCTGCATCTCTGATCCTGCTACTGTCGAATCAATGAAAGGCTGTCTAATACACTTTTACAAACGGCAAGAAGACCGGGAAACACAGACACATGCTGTCTCAGCTGCAGAACATACAGTTCATGCACTGTTTCTTTAATGACTGTGTTTTAGGAATTTCAGTAGGACATTTATTTAATCTTGATGTTAGATTCAGCTTTTATGAAATACTGTTCTATATTTTCTCAGCATTTTTGAGAGTTATATTTTTAAGTACATTTTAGTTGTTCCTTTTTGTTAAATATATTTCACTTAAAGAGAATATTTTAAATAAGGATATGAAATAACAATGCTGGATGTCAGTACTAAATGTGTGAAGATTTTCAAACTGCTCCTTATTCATATGGTGTAGAAATCCCTGAAACTGTCTGTAAATAGCTCAAAATGGTTTATTATAAAGATAGCAAAGAGATCTTTATGAGACTTGCTGTAATGATGAGATCATCACATAGTGATCTCCTAACTGGTTCATGCACTGTGGTACATAAACTGGATCATTAAGCCTAAAAAAGAGCCCAGTACCCCTTCTTAAACCATCATGTTTTTGTCATTTTCTTCCTTCTTGCACAACCCCAATTCCAAAGAAGTTGGGATCCTTTTAAACCCTTATTCAGTTGAATACACTACAAAGACAAGATATTTTTTTCAAACTGAAAGACTTTTCTTTTTTTCTTCAAATATTTACTCATTTTGAATTCGATGCCTGCAACATGTTCCAAAAAAGCTGGGACAGGGTCATGCTTACCTGTATTAGATCACCTTTCCTTTTAACAACACGCAAAAAGCATTTGTGAACTGAGGACACTAATTGTTGAAGCTTTGGAGGTGGAATTCTTTCCCTGTCTTGCTTGATGAACAACTTCAGTTGCTCAACAGTCCAGGATTTCTGTTGTTGTATTTTGCGCTCCATAATGCCCCATACATTTTTAATGGGAGACAGTTCCCCACACTCTTTTACTACGAAGCCATGCTGTTGTGACATGTGCAGAATGTGTGTTGGCATTGTCTTGGTGAAAAGCAGGAATGTCCCTGAAAAAGACGTGTCTTGGATGGCAGCATATGTTGCTCCAAAACCTGTTTGTACCTTTCAGCATTAATGGAGCCTTTACACATCTGCAAGTTAGCCATGCCATGGGCACTAACACACCCCCATACCATCACAGATGCTGGCTTTTCAACTTTGCACTGATAACAATCCAGATTGTCCTTTTCCTCTTTGGTCCGGAGGACACCACATCCATGATCTCCAAGAAGAATTTGAAATGTGGACTCATCAGACCACAGCAGACTTTTCCACTTTGTGTCAGTCCATCTCAGATGAGCTCGGGTCCAGAGTAGCCGGCGGTGTTTCTGGGTGTTGTTGATATATGTCTTTGTCTTTGCATGGTAGAGTTTGAACTTGTAGATGTAGTGATGAACTGTGTTAACTGACAATGGTTTACTGAAGTGTTCCTGAGCCTACATGGTAATATCCTTTACACAATGATGGCAGTTTTTAATACAGTGCTGCCTGAAGGGTCAAAGGTCACAGGCATTCATTGTTGGTTTTTGGCCTTGCTGCTTACGTGCAGAGATTTCTCCAGATTCTCTGAATCTTTTGATGATATTATGAACTGTATGTGATGAAATCCCTAATTTACTTGCAGTTGTACGTTGAGAAGCTTTGTTCTTAAACTGTTCAACTATTTGCGCACACAGTTGTTCACAAAGTGATGAACCCCACCACATCCTTGCTTGTGAACAACTGAGCCTTTCGGGGAAGTTCCTTTTATACCCAATCATGAAACTCACCTGTTTCTAATTAACCTGTTCACCTGTGTAATATTCCAAACAGGAATGAGCATGAGCATTCCTCAACTTTCCCAGTCTTTTGTTGCCCTGTCCTATCTTTTTTGGAGTGTGTTCCAGGCACCAAATGAAAACTGAGTGAATATTTGCAATAAACAATAAAATTTATATCAGTTTGAACAATAAGTATATTGTCTTTGTAGTGTATTCAATTGAATATAGCTTAAACAGGATTTGCAAATCATTGCATTCCGTTTTCATTTACATTTTACACAAAGTCCCAGCTTCATTGGAATTGGAGTTGTACTTTGTATGTGATCAATAATACAAAAATGCACATTTGTCTGTTTTTGTCATTATAAGCATAGATATTTCATAGGCCCAGTATTTTATTTCTCTCTCTCTCTCTCTCTCTCTCTCTCTCTCTCTCTCTCTCTCACACACACACACACACACACACACACACGCACACACACACACACACACACACACACACACACACACACACATTTTTATACAACTATAAATTCATGCATTCACACACAGATGCTCAACACTGTCTCTTGAGCCTTACCCTTCTGTGGCTGCTTTCCTTTTATGTGGGGTTGCCTTGTTTTTTCTGCTTCTTTATTTTTTCCTTCACTGATTTTAAGGCATGATTAAAAATTTGGTAATATTCTCATTGACCACTCTTACACTCATCACTATCTCTCTCACACACTGTCTTCCCTGGGCTATAGCCACTGCATGCCCAAGCAATTCATGATACAACTAAACAGTGTAGCTGATGATGAGATTTAAACAGGATAGAACACGAAAAACCCACTTTTTGAGTTTTGGTTATTTAACTGGTGTCGTCTTCACAAGCCATCCCAGTCCTTTGCTTTTGGTCCGTCCATGTCTGATAGCACACAGTCTGACGGTCTGTTCAGAAGCTGCTCCTTGTTGCATTCTTGGTTGATGCCCTTCTTTGAAAGAATGATCATCTGACTCTTGTATTGTAAAATGACAAAGAAAGACAAAACATGCACATTTACACATTGTACATCAGCCAGAATAGAGAATTTTTCTTAAAGGCTGGTGATTTTCAAAAACTGGAAACACTTCATAGACCATATTGCATAACTTAGTTATGATTCTTTTCTGGATATTTTTTCAGACCAAAGATTGGATTGGAAATATGTGTGTTTTTTTCTTTTGCTGAGCTGACCTGTATGTATTCCTCTTCATGTCCTTGTGTGTCTGACTTAAGTACGAGTTGTTCCTGTGGCTGCATATTCCTCCTGTTGACATTTTAGTTTTTGAATAACATGACTGTTGTGTCTCTGTGTCCCTGCAGTACAAACAGGTGGAGCAATACATGTCCTTCCACAAGCTGCCAGCAGATATGAGGCAGAGAATCCACGACTACTATGAGCACCGTTACCAGGGCAAGATGTTCGACGAGGAGAGCATCCTGGGAGAGTTGAACGAGCCACTCCGAGAGGTGATATGAGCGTTCTTCTCTCTGTGTTTGAACCTCTCGGACGTTCACATTCACCTGTCTACTGTCTGACATTTTCATCAGTTAAACTTATTGAGGTTGAATCCAAACAAGAATAAAACTGAGAGGAGCCAAAAAAGGCTGACATTTTTCTTTTGGTACAATATACAGAATAATATCAAAAATAGGACAAGCTCTTTTTTTGCTCTTATTTCTAACTGCTCTCTCTGTCTGCTGTTTGTATTTTTTTCTCACACACAGGAAATCATCAATTTTAATTGTCGTAAGCTGGTGGCGTCTATGCCTCTGTTTGCCAATGCAGATCCGAATTTTGTCACCTCTATGCTCACCAAGCTCAAGTTTGAGGTGTTCCAGCCTGGGGATTATATCATCAGGGAAGGCACCATTGGCAAAAAGATGTACTTCATACAGCACGGGGTTGTCAGTGTGCTAACCAAAGGCAATAAAGAGACCAAGCTTTCAGATGGCTCCTACTTCGGAGGTAAGACGAGCTAGAGCTGCAAGGTCACACACACACACACACACACACACACACACACACACACACACACACACACACACACACACACACACACACACACACACACACACACATATGCACTTCTTTCTGTGGAGCTAAAATCTGCTCTGTTTTAATATTTATAATGTGTTCCTTCAGCACTTTAAGTAGTTGGCCAGGGTTTGAATTTTGATGTGTGAGGCAACAGCCCTTGGATAATGCTATTCTGGCTCTGATATTAGCTCATATTCATGCTCATGTTTTGCACTTCTTGTCACCTCACTTAAAATTCATCTTCATGGTTTATGCAGGACTCTTCCCTTAATTCACATCATAAGCTTCCTCTGAAATGTAGGGCAAAAATCCAAATTAAAGAAACAGTGCTTGTTGTAGGAATTAAGAGATATGCATTCAGGGGTCAGAGTGGTCAAAAAGCTATGAAGTTACACACTATGGAAATGCTCTGGACTTGTGGGATGACCCAGACTTGTTATGTACTTAGCTCGTGTTATGTTTTTAATCAAGGTCAGATAATGCACACCCCTCTCATGGTCCCACAGAGACTATGACACATGTAGGAGACAATGCTGCCATACTGCCCTCACCAAATACCAATTAATTTGCCCAGTGACAGCGTATCATTTAGACTACACTGTTAAGTAATGAGAGATGGTGGCAAAGCATTTAACAGCACATGACCTGCCTGTGGAAGTTTAATTACGCCTTGCCTGCTCAAGTCCATCTCCATGCCCTCTCTCTGGGGGTTCCAGGGAAATAATGAAAAGATGGCAGGCAATCTATCTCTACACATGCCAAGACTAATCAACATTTTAGACCACATGGCCCTAGCTCTCTCCAGGGCCATGTTGTCTAAAATGTTTTTCAAAGTGTTTCCTCCTTCCGTCCATCCTCAACAAGAAAGAGTTGAGATTCAAAGAGAAAACAGACTCAGAGTGAGTTTTCAGGCTTATTTTGTAGGACATGCAGGGCACACTTTACCCCCTGCTCATTGGCCACTAAAATCTCTAAATTCGGTGCACTCTCATATTAAGTCTTTCAAATTCAACAGAGTATGCATCTTTTTTGTGTGTCTTGCATAAACACAAAAGTACAAAACAGTGGTTTTCAAGCAGAAACTGGCATGCTTTCTTTAATCTTACGTATCAGATCTGTAATTATTTCCTCTTTTTGCACATTATCGACGCATTATCCTGTGACTATTCCTGGTAGTGTCCCTCCTATGGGGAGGGGAGTAAGGGCTGGGACTAGAGAGGTAAGCCTGGGGCCACCGGAAGTGTGTTACCAAACACAAGTTAGTCATTCATGTGACATGTATGTGGCACATGTCTCAGTATAGCTGTTACTATCACATTACTAGCACATTCAGTGTCAGCAGGCTCCGCTTGTTGGTGCAGCAAATGGCACACATGTACACTAATCATCATTTCCACAAGCTCATGTAACACAACTCATTCATTCATAGACAATTTGAATTATTTATATACTCAGCAGTCTATCCCAGTTTGTTAGCTGCTGGATTAGCTCGAGCCAGAGAGCCTAAAGTCTAAAGTGGACACGACGTGTCCTGGATGGGAATGTCGTCCGGGCATACAGCAATCCAGCGTAGAAGGGAAATGTAATGTGACTGCAGTACTAACGCCAAAGGACACATGGATCACTGCCAAGCCTGCTCTCTGGATGTTTTCCTGGGATCAGCAAGAAAACATGTACCCTCTAACCCCCCACTCCGCCTTGACTTGCCTCTTTTTCTCCCTATAGTTCACGATTGAGACACTTATCTGAACAACATCTCGGTTGCCCTCTCAGAGCCCAGACAGAGTAGGTTATTGTGTCGTTAGAGTCTATCCTTCGTAGCCTGCAGTAAATGATGTGTTGCCAGCATAAACTGTGGCTCTCTGGCTCTCCTGGTTGGAGTGGGGCTCAGTGACCTTGTGGTGGTCCTGCATGCCAGTCTCAGGTGTTTATCAAGCGCTGCCTCTGATGCACCTCTAAGATGGCTTACTTTGCCTCTGAGCGAGTGGCTTGTTTCAGCTTTGTAAGTGGAACTGAGGAAAAAGAGTGAGCCAGCATGAGAGAGTCGGAGACGCAGGAGGAGAGAGAGTTGACTGTACAGTTTGCAATCTCCTGTGTCATCTTTCCGCCGTTACTCAGACTTTGACTGATTTTCAGTGAATGGTGCTTTCTTAAGCCATAGTCCTGTGAAGTCCTGGGTTACGGAACTAAAACCCTGTTCCTCGTCTCTCGGTTTGCCCTTTTCCGTTCCTCTCTAAGCTCAGTCAGACTGTGCTTTAGAGCTGCCAAATGGCCACCGTCTGACTGAGTGAGTCAGTGAGAGAGTCTGGCAGCTGCAAAAGCCCAGGTAATCCTCCCGGTCCTTAACCCAGTTAACACCCTGCACCTCTTACTCTGAAGCAGCATCAGCTGAAGATAGAGGCACTGCAGCAGTCTGCTGAGTGACACAATGTGGGATGATATGATGATATATAGAGTGGCCTTATGTAATATGACAGGCTAGATAGAGTAGGATGATATACAATACAACACTGAGCTTTGAAACCGTTGCTGATGTTATACAACACAATATGTTGTGTGATATTGTCATCCAAGCACTACGGATGCCATGCAGAGGGCTGAATAGGGAATATGATATAATGCACCACAAAACACTTCATAATACATACATTCAAGTGTGTATTGTGGTATTAAATGTGACGTTGATCCTATACATAAATAAACCGTTTTTAATAAAAGATGGATATTCATAAAAAATGGTCTTTCATGGTGAGAGCAATATTTTTACAGTTCTATCTATTCTAGTTGCTTCCAGCCAGGATTTGTTGGTGCCATCTTCAGCTGTGTTTTCTTGTAAAGAAAATTAGATACTAATGCATCTGTACATACACACAAACATATTCTGGTCTTTGAATTTTGTTTTATGTTTCTTTTGTTGCTCACCAACACAGCCAGCCTCGGTTCAGGGGGTAAAGAAGAGTCAATGAGATGTGACGGGACCTCAGCATCAGCAGCAGTGCTGAGAAAACACTGGCTCTCTTCTACCTGTCTGTGCATGCTAGCCAAATGGAAGGTGTTTGCACAGCTATGCTAATGCTGTGAGGGATCGAGCATGGCATGTCACTGGGAATCAGGCAGCCCACTGTGGATGTTTCAAAGGTTAGAGAGTGTCTGCTCTGTAGGCTGGGGGGCAGCATGGTGGGAGGGAGATGGGAGGTGACAGTAGGAGTCCAGGTGAGCTTCACCAGACCACTCAGATACTTTACCACAGAACAAGCAGCATTGCTCATTCTCATTAATTCACATCCATCCACCATATAAGCAGAGAGGAAGTCAAAAACACCACCCATACACACACTGAATCGCATGCAGAAACATTCAGTTTGAGACGTAAACCTTATCTGAAAGCACATTCAAAGGCCAAAATTTACATTCACCTAAATTCATGAAAAGTTCTTGCAGACCAAATCTTGCAGATACAGCTTACTTACACAGTATGTTGATTATTTATATACATAAATACAAATATATTAATTTGTGAAAGAAGCATCTGTATGAAATTTAGCATTTTTTTATAGTTTAGTCAAAGCAGTTATACTTCAGTGAATGTTTTTAGAGTAGTAAAATTCCATGTGAGCTTACGGTATTCAGATGTCAAATGAAAACAGTAACACTCACGAGATGTCTCTCACTGGGCTTTCCAGCCTCTCTTATGTCAACACATGCTCACCAATTCTGGCAACTTGCAAGGAACACAGCCTGTGCTGTGCTCAGCTGAGAGCTAGGACTCTAGGGGAGCACCTCTTCAGTAAGAGCTCAGGACACGTGGGCTGCGCCATCCAGCAAAAGACCAGTCATGTGTGTTCTTACCAAGGTCACAGCGTATGACGTCTTGCTCCTCCATTCCCTGAGCTACATCCAATTTTAATTGCTGTCATTCAATTTTGATGAATGCTTTGTCACTTAAGTGCAAAAATGAAACACATCACTGCCCTGGCAAAGTAACTGCTGGTGCACAGGGCCTGTTAGAAACTGAGGCATATTTGTATCTGTAGCACTTACTTGGCAAAAAACGATTTTAAAACAATCACTGCCCAGCCAGAAAAACTCAAGTTAAGCTGGACAGAAGGCAGACCAGACAGGAAGATTTATGGAGTAGTGCTTCAGAGTTCATCATCATTTTGTTTTTTACTCATCCTTTTTTTTTTCAGTGTTTTCAGTCTGAATGAAAAAAAAATGATCTGACAGATTTAATTCACTGCCAGTATCATGGCCTATCATTAGTTATCCTGTGTCATGGCTGATTTATAACAAGCTTTTCTAATTTTAGCTTGCAGAGCCCACCACTTGGGGTTATTTTTAATCATCTTATTTTTATTTACGACCACACAGAGATGGGTTATTGTTGACGCAAGAGTAAGTTTAAGTAGAAGACACATACCCAATACACAAAACAGGCTACACTATCTACACCAACTAAGCCTGTTCTAGGATTTCATGCAGGATTTGGGGCACATTGCAATGAGTCACAGGGGATGTGAGTAAGCAGTGGAAGCAGAGCATTCATAAATACATGGAGTGAAACTCACAAACTATCCACAATAGCTGTCAAAAGTAGAACTGTGCAACAACCCCTTGTATTTCAGCAAACACTGAAACTTTTATTTCATTTCACATTTGTCACTTTAAATATAAGGCATGAGTCACTGAGAGCTTTCAGCCAATCACAGGCTCTGTCTCTCCAACACTCTCTGCTAACACAGGCTAATGTTGTGCTTTTCACAGAATTGTCTTTTTTTCAAAGGAATAGCTTTACATTCAAAACTGTGCTAAGGAATCAGCCTTCAACCCTGTGCTACCACGATCATTTTTTGTAATTCATGTTTCATTCAGACTCAGCACAGTAACACAGTTGATCATTAGTGATGTTTACTTTCCTCAGGAAATAGTAAAAAAAAAAATAATTTTAATGATGGGCTCCATCAAATATGGATCGTTTGATGAACTCTGAGAGAAATCCTAACCTGAAATGAGTAATGTGGTGGTACTGAGTGAAGAATAGGATTGATTTTCTCTGTGAATATGTTCTTCTTTCACTTTAGCAGCCTTTTTTTTAAGTAGGTGCATCGATTTCTTTTCAGACCAGATGAGGTAAAAGAGTGTGAAGTTGCCCTCCACACAACTTCTTTGACTTTTTTCCCCATATATCACTGAAATAAGTACAATCCATGAAATCTTTATTACTTGTGTTGTAAAGTGAATTTCTAGCAACCACTTTATTTTAATACTCCTCTTAAATGAGCTCCTAGAGTTATTTTCCAGGTGTTCAGGACAGTGTGAAGCTTTGAGATTGCTTCCTGCTGGAGCCCCTTCTCATATTTGTTTTGATCTGTTCATTTCTATAACAAGACAGCAGATAATTTAAATTTAAGAGATAATATTTTTTCATTTTCTGTACAGTCCTCAGTTTTTAAAGATTTTCAGAAGTAGATAAAAGACAAAACATTTTATTTTAATATCCCTGAATCTACTCGGTCGCAGTCTGCCAATATTAAGTAGCCTATGATTCTTATTGTTTTTGAAACGTTATCCAGAAGGGACGAAACACCAGGTACTGTCAGAAAATATGGCAGTGGTTTGCTCCTTGAATCCACACATCCTCTAACACTTTGAACATTTTAAGCATGCTTCCTGCTGTGGTGCAAGATCAGCAAAGAGACAAGAGCTACTGCAGTGTCAAGAGTGGTCACCAAAATCAACAAACCAAAAATTCTTGACTGGAGCTTTGGAGCTTTAAACATTCAAAAATCTCCTCTAATCTGAAAATTGATCAGATTGGCAAGAGTTGTCCTGTGCAACCCCCCCCCCCACCCCCCAAAAAAAACACACACACACAAACACACAAACATGCAGGCTCTGACAATTCACATGGCACCACCAAGTGTCTGGGCTTTGCTTACTTTCTACAAACAGAGTTTGATGAGGCCAGAGGGCTCACTGCAGCTCACAGCCTCATCCTTGCTATATTGGCTTCATCCAGAAGGCCATGGGACAAGAGGATTTAATACAGAGCTGTGATGCTCCTCTCCAGAGGGGATTACTGGAGCAGTGCTGCGGGAAATGGACCCCCAGCACAGCTACAGCCAGGACTGCCCCTCTAGCACACACTGGCTGTACACACACTGAAACACATGTGCAACATACAGTGTACACACACACTCACAAGCATGTTTTTTTAGACTCATATTTACAAGCCTCTCTTGCTAACTGGGCCATTGCCCATTCAGCCATGCTCTCTGTAACACACATAAACAGCAACACACTGAGGTTGTTCCTATGCTTCAGATACAGTACATTTACCTCTCCTCAGTCCTGTCATGCATTCTTTCTGTATCTTTGCATCTAGCTACTGTTTCAGGCCATCAAATACAATCATAACAATTTTACACTCACTGACTAGGAAACATTAAGCATTGTACAGTCTAATATCATCCAATAGTAGTCAAGAGTGGGTGTGAAGGCTTCAAGTGCAGAACATAAAGTGTAATGATGCACTTATTTTTGGACTTTTATTCTGGGTTTTATTACCATTACATTCAGAATTCATGATTCCATTATTTGACAGTTAAGTCAGTAAGAACAGTAACATTAACAACCCCTGAACTTAGTTTGCCCTTTTTTAATGTGGAGCATGTTTTTGGTATCAGGCCATTGAGAGCAGAAGACCAGTAGGGAGACTGTCATTTACAATTAGGCAGTGCTCTCAGTGCTGACAGCACATTTTGCAATCCACCTGATCTAAATCTGAACCATGGTGACCCCTAAGATCCCCCAGAATTTATTTTATAAATTATTTGCTGCTTTTCTTTAGCTGCTTTTTTATTATATTGTTTTTTTATATTTCACAAGATATAGACCTCTACCTATTACATTTTACACAAAAGTAAAAATGTATTTTAAGTATTTTAGCGATGCCAAAAAGGCAGAATGAAAATTATCGGGTGCTTACCAACAACTGTCTCCCACAACAGCTAACATGCTGTGGCTAATTAACTGAAAGGCTTTCCCTATCTGTTGATTAACTCCTCATCCTGCCTGATGTTTCTTTCTATCACAGAAATATATACAGTCCTTAATATAAGTGCATTGTCCTAATGCAATTGGCCGATTTAATTAAATTAGGATAACGGCATACTGCTGCAAAATAATTACACAAACTTTAAGCTACACATGAAATCAGACTTCTCAACTACAGTCCATCTCTGGGTTTCAAGTTCGTAGATTTAGTACAGGTCAGCAAATCTGTAACATCATTTGGACTCTATGAAAGTGAACCGATGGTTGAAGACAAACAAAATCTTGGATGAGAGGTATTATTATGTAACAAAGTGTGTAATTAGTGAAGATTACTTTTTGTGAATTTTGTCAGTATGTTACACACAAGTTCTGCTTTGATATGATGAGCTGTCGTGATTGGCCGTGCTTGCCTCCCATGCTTACTTACATCTTTATTTCATTGTGCACTAATTCATCATTACATACTTACATGCCAAATATGCCTCCAAAACTGCTTTGCATGTGCTTGATTAAAACAGACAACCTCCCATGCAGCACAGTTAGGGTCTTGTTATGTCAAAAACTGTTGGTGAGAAAATACAAAAATAAGCAATAGTTACCAGCTCCAGAACATACCCATAAGGGCAAAACAGAAGTAAAGGACAAAGCAGGGAATGGCTGTTGTGGTGAAGAGTCAGCCTATGCATGCGATCTCTGGGAGATAGGTTGGGTTTTTTAAAAGTTTGACTTGAAATGTAGGTCAGAGTGGATTGTAAAAGTGAGAAATGGGAGAATTCAGAGCGTCTGTCTGAATGAGCTGGAAATGGGTTTCTGAGAAAGAGGGAGTGTGAAAATGAATGCCACTTTGAAAGGCAGGATGAGATGAGCGCTAAAGAGGAAAGACACAAGAGGATGTGTACAAATACACCACATACTCACCTGCAAACACACCTGCTCACCTGGACACCTTTCTCCAGGATTGTACATGCATGTATCTGCAACATATATGAAAAATGCAGATGTGGATACATTTTGGTGGATGAATTTTGTTTCTACACTGGTGTGACAGATGAGGGCTGCCAGAAAATGAAGTTTCAGGCTTCAATGGATTCCCAAAAGTAAATTAAAAAGTCTTAATTTTAAAATGGTTGGATGGTAATCAGAAAATCAAGGGCAAAAAGTGGAACTTTCAAGGTGAGGTGGGTGAATAAAATAGAATGAAATTACACAAGAAATTATTAAATTTATAAATTTCACTTTTGCCAGTCATGTTTTGCTTAATGAGTGGCCTATTGGTGATAATAATTCAGAAAATTTAACCTTTCTATCTGGATATCAATCTTTTGTGTATAAGGGGCAGCAGAAACAATGGAACACTTCTACATCTGAGTCATTTTTTAGTCAACATAGATTCTTCTCAAAACTGGAAAGCCTGTACTAGAAAGTGGAAAATGTGAACATTTTTGTTCCATGTTTTATCTTTAAAGTCACTGTGAAGATTCTTGCACTACAAAACTAGTATACCTATTTTTGACCATGAGGTCAGTGAAACACACACACACACACACACACACACACACACACACGCACAAATACAAAAAAGAAAAAAAAAATGCAGTGAATGTTTAACTTTAATATCTTGTTTCCTTTTCCTTTTGTTTTACAGAAATTTGTTTACTGACACGAGGCAGAAGGACAGCCAGTGTTCGAGCAGACACATACTGCCGTCTGTACTCTCTGTCTGTGGACAACTTCAATGAGGTGCTAGAGGAGTATCCCATGATGAGGCGAGCCTTTGAGACTGTTGCATTGGACAGATTGGACCGTATTGGTAAGAGACTGCAATTTTGAAGAATGTGAATTACTGAATGTGGCCAGCTGGTTTTTGTAAACTTTAATATAAACATAATGGCATAACTTTATGTTTTAAGTTATAACCCTTCAAGTGATTTTTTTAATGTCACCAGCACATTAGAATAGATAACTTTAGAAGGAGATCAGTGTACTGTTTCTTGTTTCTGTGTACTCTTCAGTGTGTTAGTACAGTGTGGCACACTGACCCTGATGGAATAGAGTTATAAATATTTCAAACCAGCCCTTAAGGTTTTAGACAAAACTTTACAGCTGTAAAAATTTTCCCACAGATTCTCTGTGAATTAAATTACTTTGAGTTATCTGCATATAAACATGAAGATAAAGTCTGGGTTTTGAAATCCCTGCTTGACTTTTCTTACACATACAATTGATATTCTCTCTATATCCATCACTGTTCCCAGGCTCAGCCTGAGCAGATGAAAAATTCACAATGAAAGGCACGCCTGTATCATCACTCAGCCATCGCTGTATGCTCTGTTTTATCCTCTGCTATGTTTAGAATGGAAGATAGAGGAATTGCTTTAGGGGGTCTCTTTGTAGAAAATGGGTGCTTTGAAAAGATGTGGTGGGCTGATAGTGATGTCTCTGTAAGACAGTCTCCTGCGGATGTCCTTTCTCCTGGGCGTGAAGCTTGTGTTCAGCCTTCTCCCCTGATAAAGTCACTTTCATGGCAATGATTCATGAAGAAATTTATGTCTTGATGGACTTGGCCCATCTGGGAGGTGGGGTGCAGGTGATAAAGGGTCAGGTATGCCATGGTGAAGCTGGATATAGATACAATACCTCGATGCAACAACTCTACTAATCTGCCTGCAGTCATGGCAGAAAATGCAGAGATTGATCTGCAGTACCTAATTACATTTACACTATCTTTTTCACAGCCTTTTGTCAGCCCCAAATTGAAATTTGCAGTCATGTGAATTAACCCTCTCTGCTAGTGTGGAGGACACTCAGCAATGACTAATAGACTGATGGTCAGAGCCACACATTTCTCTAGGAGGTTGGGTCTGCTGCTAGTCTTAGTGACGCAACTCCATCTTGTCTCTTTGACCTTGTGCAAAGCTCACAGGAACCATATTGTACATGTGTACAAAGAATTTCTGGTATGAAAAATGTTTAAAAATCATTCTTATACAGAATCTCTAAAAAGGTCATTAATTTTTCCTTTTGTAAATTAATGTATTTCCAAATATTCCACCATTTTGGAACAATACAATTTGAACTGTAGTCCTACCTTTTTGAGCTTTAGACACTTGCAGAGAATAATTGATAAAACTGCTACCCCATATCAGTTTCACTTTTTTTTTACCAGACTGAACGGTGATGGCATTGGGCTTTATGTTTTTAAAAGACTGAGTGAGCCAGTAGACAGCACACCACCCATGCCTCAGGCTGTAAAGGATCCTGAGCTTTTGTCTTTAGATAGTTATCTCCAACTCATCATTCGTTGTTCTTCTTTTCCATGCTGTTTTATGCCCTCTAGTTCCCATTCTGCTTATCACCCTGTCTCTTTGAAAATATGTTTTCCACACCCCCCATGACCTTTGAGGTTCAATTTTTTTATTCTCTTTTGGCTTTAAGATAAAAAAAAGTTACTTCTTTACCAACAAGTGACAACCTCAGTCTAGTTGTGTTTTAGATTAATGCTCAGGCTGTGCATGTCTTTTCACAGGCAAGAAAAACTCCATCCTACAGCACAAGGTGCAACATGACCTCAACTCTGGTGTGCTCAACTACCAAGAGAATGAAATCATCCAGCAGATTGTTCAACATGACAGGGACATGGCCACCTGCGCCCATCTCTTGCAAAACCTCCCTCCTCAAGCACCACCCTCACCTACCCCTGTCATCTGGGCCCCCCTCATCCAGGCTCCTCTCCAGGCGGCAGCAGCCACAACCTCAGTAGCCATTGCCCTGACACACCATCCTCACCTCCCACCAACTCTTTTCAGGCCTCCTGTTTCTGTTCTTGGCTCTCTAAAGGACCCTTCCAGTCGCCTCAAGAAGTTCCCTACATTTGTTCCCCCATCCCCAGCACCAGACTCTACTGGGAACTCTCCCTCTAGCACACCCTCTAAACTGCGCACTGGGGTGGACATGTCATTGCTGGCATCTTTTCGGGCCCAGCATATGACATCAGGCACGGGTACAGCTGGGACCAGTCAGCAGGCCTCAAGTGGCACAGCCAACCATGGACCTAGTGGGGCTAGCTCTGCTGGAGGAGGGGCCTCTGCCTTTCCTTTTGGACCATTCTCTTCCTCTGGGTCACCCTCATCCAGTACTGCCCAGCTCCACCCACAACCACAGAATCAACAACCCTTCCGCTCTAGCACCCCTCCTCTATCAAACCTCTTTCATCAAGGATCCACAAGTGGCAGCACAGGTTCAGGGATAAGTGGGGGGGCAGTTGGAGCCTGTGGTGGTGCAACAGGGTGGTCTTCAGGTGGAGCAGTTGGAGGATCTGTGGAAGGAGACACTTCTTGGGCTGGAGAGGACTTTACAACTGGAACGACAGAAGTGACTGCCGGGGGGACCTTTAGATTGGGAGGAGCTACTTGTGGCTCAGTAGGCGAGATCTCAGGGGAATCAACTGGGGGAATATCTGAAGCATCTGAGGTTGCCACTTGTGGCAAGTTAGTGGCTGGTGCATCAGCCATATCAGGGCCATTTGGAGATGCAAACAGAAGATCAGTGACAGGGACTTCTAAAGGATCATTAAAAAGAGTTTCTAGAGGATCAGTTGGAGGGACCTCTGGAGAATCATCAGTATCATTGGCCACTGGCGGATCTTTAGGGAGGGGTTCTGGTGGATCGATTGGAATGGTTTCTGGGATATTGACGGGTGGAGCCTCTGGCGGATCACTTGTGGGAACTTCAAGTGATTCAATAGCAGGAAATCCTGGAACATCATTTGGGAAGACTTCTGTTGGAGCAACATCTAGCCATATTGGGGGAGGTTTAAGTGGGCCAGGGGGAGGAATGATTGGTGGGCATGTAAGCAGAACAGTGGGAGGGACAGTAGGGAGCCATATAGTAGGGTCTACAGCTTGTCATGTAGGAGGAACCTCAAGTGGAATTACATCTGGATATATTAACTCCTCTCGCTGTCAAAGTCCCATATCTGCTGGCTCATCTAGTTCTACACCTAATCAGCTTCTCCATAGTCAGCCACCTCCTCAGGTGACTCCTTTGCAGCAGTTTTCTGGAGGGGGAAGGACTACGAGTGGCTTAAACCTCTTTCATACCCCTTCACAAGGATCCCCATCCTCAAGTAGAGGACAGCACAGTCAACAGTCCACTGAGGGCCCTTCTTCTGCCCTGAGTCAAATTAATCTGGCAGGCCTTCAGTCTGGATTTCTCCCTCACCAGGTGTCCATGGAGAGGTCTGCCCTGGCCTCCTTGGCCCAGTACGGCTCAGCAAATGCCTCCCCCTGCCTTACCCCAGTGGCACCCAGCCCTACTATTCAAAGCCCAGTAGCCGGAAGGACTTTCCACTACAGTGACCCCTCCAGTGCCACAGGATCCCAAAGTTCTCTTCTCATGCCACAGTCCTCTCTCCCTTCACAGTTTCCCAGCCAGCCACAAACAACAGGAAGAGATTCTCCACTGGGCCGCTTTTCTGAGGACTTGAAGCTTTTATCCAGCTCACATCCATCTTTGCAACAAGAGGTAGTCCAGGTGTCAGGCCACCATACTCCTCCCCCTTCTGTGGAAACTGGATATTACCCCTCACCTTTTTCATCACCCACTCTTGTGCCCAAACCCTGTAGCTCAGTGCCAGGGCGCATGACTCCTCCGACCCAGATGTCTCCGGGGTATCCGCACCAAACTCAGCCCCCTGGGACCTCCCCAGCCTCGCATCTACAGAGGGGCTCAGTTGCCTACACATCAGATCTAGAACCTCAAACTGTTCGCTCTAAACTTCCCTCTAATTTGTGAGGATTGATCACACCCTCCTGTGCTCCTCCAAAGTGAAGCACACACAAACAATCTCCAAGTGTGGCTTTCTTTTCTTTCTGTCTCCAGACTTCACTGTGTTCCACCACTCATTGTACCAAGCTCTTACATCTACTGTGATTTAAAGACACTTTACTGGGTAACTTAGAAGTATACACTTCCCAGTATTTATTTTATGTCATCCTTTTTTAAAGTCATACATACTGTACTGTGTATAGATAAAATATATTTAAAAGATAAGTTAATCAGAGGACTAGGAGGGTGTGAAAAATTATCTCCATTTAAAGGACAGACTTTTTCTTTATTTAAATATGCCAAATTCATCCAGTGATGTTTGGGAAGACATTCAGTGGACTACAACAATAATTCTCTTTTTTCAGCAGGAACCTATGCACTAATACCTGCATGTATAAAGGCTTTTTGTGTGTTTCAAAACAAGTATCTACATTTTTAGCAAAAACACAATGCTTCAAGACAGGCTGACTCTTGTACCATGTCATACAGGATCACATATTGTTGATCCTTAAACGTATCTATTAGATTGTAATTATTTAATAAGTGTATAAAATTTTCAAAACTTTATGAGAGATGGAGAAGAGATTTTAGATACCAAAAAGAATTTTCCTGTGGGGTAATAATTCACCTCCTCTTGGCCCTTCAGTCCTCATTTTATACCACTTTATTGCAAGCTTGAAGGAAAGAGGTTCAACAAGCAACCCTCCATCTCAGTACTGACACATAACGGTTTGTAAACGGCTGCCTTTCTGCAGAGTCCTCGACCGTATCATAACAAGCTCACTTTGTCTTCCAAGCCCATGCCGCTAATGTGTGTAGAGAACGTGTTGTTTTTCTTCCTGACTGTGTGCAGTTGTTGACGTCTGAGTGTGAGAGAGAATAAGTGTCTGCTTCAGTGGAACAGTCGGATGCAAGGCAAGACTTTTCCCTGGACTGATCAAAAGACGGTCTCTTAAAAAACTAAGACTTCTGTTTCCCACAGCTTGTGTGTTGAATTGTGGTGCACTCAGATCATTGATAAACAAAGAATTATCAATAACAATACAACCCCTAAATCAGGCGTTTCAGTCTTGGATCTTACAGTTTATACAGTGCATAAACATAAAATATACCACTAAGGATTTATTTTTTGGCATTACTTCACCTGTAGCCACTACAGGGTAAGTGCATACATTTTTCGTCATGGAGTAAGAGGGCTGAGTAAGAGATACTGAATGTATGTACATTTTTATGACATGAAAAGTAAGTTCTCCAGTAGATGCACTGAAGACAGGGAGACTGTTCCATATCTAAAAATACAGATACTTTCATCTGCAGCCATTTCGCCTGCAAAAGTGTCCTTCAGCAAGATACAGAAACAATAATTACAAATTGTATCAAGGCAATCTTGACATGTGACTCAGTACTTCAGGTTAATAAGCCTCAAGCAGCCCACTCTTTATAGCATATCTAACAATGAGATATTACTATTCTGTCACCAAACACAAAACCATATATATATATAGAAACATATATATATATATATATATATATATATATATATATATATATATATATATATATATATATATATATATATATATATATATATATATATATATATATATATATATATATATATCAGCACCCATCAGTATTTGCTTATTCATTCAGGATCTAAAGGTGCAGTCAGAGAGCCTTACCGTGATTAAATAAACTGGATACATGGAAAAGAAAGGTATCACTGAACTCCCATAGGAGGAGAGCAGCAATATGCTTCTGCATGTTTGTCTGTAGCTCATCACCAAGACAGATCTGGTTCCACTCAGACAGCTGGGTCCCTAACTCAGTCACAGCACTCAGCCACAGCAGCCTAATTTAACAAGACATGTCTGTAATCTCTTGACCCTCGCAGGCTATCATGGACTCACACACAGAGGTGCACAGGCACCATGCTCTCCCCTCATTGCAGCTCCCCCAGGTCCAGATAACAACGCATAGCTATACACATAACATGGCACATAGCTGCAGAATTCACATTTCTAGACATGCACACAACCAGGTCAGCACATGACGATGGCTTCCAAATATTAAATATTAAATAATTAACAAATTATTTAATTGACACAGTGACTTTGCAATAATGTTTCTATATTTTTGTTCGAAATGTTCAAGTATGATTTCTGTTGTCATCATTATATTGTACTATTTTTTAAATGTTGGTAGCAAGAACTTCATGGTTATTTCTGCCTGAATCAGATTTAAAGGATGACACGAATAAAGAATCACAGCTTTTATCTGGGTTAATGAACAGAACAAGCTTTAATGACATCTGGAGCTACATTTTGTTTTACACAATCTAAATCTGAAGATAAGAGCTCCATGAAAGGCTCTGTAACATTTTTTCCTCCACCATTCAGAGGGTCCAGGGGAAGCAGGGACAGAGACAGCAGAGGGTAAACACATCGAACGGTTTCACCTCTGGAATACTGATCATCTGCAAACAGTGTAGGTGTTTAAACCCTGGTCTTTCTACAAGCCTTGCACTGTACAAAAGCAGACAAACTGCTGTACCTCCCACATGAGGGGGAGACCTCCCTTTTTTCCCTCATAGTGTGACCTTTTAAAGGTGGGTAATGTATTGAAGGGTTTGAAGTTTGTATGTGAGTAAAAAAAAAGTGTAGACATGAGGATGCATTCAGGCACCAAAAGGGAATGATTAATCTGACCTTCAGCCATGGAGAGGAGAGGCACATGATGGGGTCATATGAGTTGGAAGCTGCTCCTCTGGGTTCAGCCCCTACCTTATTGTTATCCCTGTATGCCTGTGGATGTTTGTTAGTGTGTTATTGATCAGGAGGGAAAGCCCTGACTGGAGCTCAGAAGCCACTGTAGCAGCCACTGTGTATGTGTAGGCTGGCAGGGGCTGGGCCCTGGTGGAGGAGGGTGGGATGGGGAGGCACAGGTCATAGCTGAGGGAGAGAGTGACAATACACAGGGATTGATTAGTGGGCCTCAGTGCATCATCACAGATAAGTGATTAGGAGGAGAGTTTCCACTGAAGCCAGTTATTTTAAGTAAGAGAGAAAACACAATCCACATGATGTTCTATCTGTTTCATCTGAGCCCATGTTTTGTTTTTTTAAGAGAGAATATAGGAATATAACTGTGATCCACTCACACAGGCAGGGAACTTTTTTCTTCACATCTCTGTGTGTCCAAACACAGCAGCTGTAGGAAAGCAGCAGGAGAAATAGCAATAAAGGACAGTTGAAGGATCACAACAGCCACCAGAGCTGTTAAAACGCTGCAAGGAGTATGTCCAGAAATCAGTTCAGAGGAAATATTAGGGAAGCTCCTGACATGTCTGTTGTTGCTTTGATGCTGTAAAGTATTGATGCCATCTGAGCATTCTGCAATGGTTTGGATTGATTGCTTTATTTGAAAGAAATCTCATCTAGGTCAAGGCTATCTGGGCTTGAGACTGAATGTGAGGATTTTGTGGTAAAATTCATCATGTCTGGCAGGAGTTATTAATCTCTCTTCTGCCTGAGGCCATACCTGGCTCCATCCTTGTTGTTGGCTCTAGGTAGATGTGTTGTTAAGCATCCAGCGGGTTTGTAGTTCGACCCTCCCTCCTATTGCAGATCCTTGGTGCAGCTCCACATGGCACCTCTGTACCATTTCGTTTCTGCAGCGCAGCATGTTCAGATTCTGTTTGGTGCACTTCCAATTTCACTGCCTAATCTTAGCATCTCCCCCTCCCCTTTGTGCTGTCCTACTCGCCCATAAATATGTGTAGTTTAATCAGCGATACACACTGATGAAATCATTTGCTGTGATTGAGGATTAGATGTAGCAGCAGTGGAATCAAACCTGCAATTTCTCTAGGGAGAAAAGGTGTGTTTGTGTGTGTGTGCGTGCGTGCGTGCGTGCGTGCGTGTGTGTGTGTGTGTGTGCGTTTCCCTTTAGCCCTTGTGATTCATTCATGGCCACAAAATCCTTTGCAAACATTCCATGTATTAAATTCACAAGCACCTGGATCAGGTGTTGTGTGTGACACTTTACCTCATTGTGATGTGTTATGAGAATTGCTCAGTGTGGTGATAAGTTGCATTTGCAGTAGCATCTCATATAGCTGACCTCTTTTGCTGCTGGAATAACATGACAGCAATGTTATTTTGACACAAAGTGGGCTGTTGGGCAGTGTAACCTGGATGTGACCTAATTTAGTGCCACCTGCAGGGGGAGTGTAAAAGTTCACTTCTAAGTGTGACCTTTGGGAGGTAAAGCTCTGCACATAAAAGTGGCAGGAGTGTCTTTTTGTAGCAGTTAATACGAAGTCATCAGTTCATCCTATTTAGCTTAATAATATTTAAAATGTTACAAAGGGAGATGCTTAGATCTGGTTGATTTGTTCTCTGGTTACAGCTGATCAGATGTTGAAGCCAAAGTTGAGGCAGCTCTCAACTGGGTAAGTGTTGGAGGAAATAAAAAGGCGACTTTGTACCACTTTCAGAGAGATGAGGGTTTACATTCAAAATCAAAACAAAACTGTTTTTCTCAAAGCTGTCCTTCATTTGCTGAAGTGTGTACTATAATTTGACGCAATGTTTTGGAATCATAATGATGTCAAGGTAATTATTTATATTTTTGTATTTATTTTAGACTCTCTTAATAAATGGTCTCCATATCAGACAATAATAAGCAATGCTCACCATCTTGTGTGTGTACAGACTTCATAACATATCCATGGTTTTTAAGGAAACATTTACATTGTATAATCTCTCTTCTTTGATGCGATGTAGCAGTGGGACATTTTTTTTGTAACGTGATGCTACAGATCAAGACTTTCTACCTGAAGGCTGAACCTTTATTTTATTTTTTGTTTTTTATTTTTTCGTGAAGATGGTGACTGGTTCAACACTTCTTACGAGGATGAGCAACCTTTTGGTGGAGGACAGTATTTTGACCGCTTTGCTATTGATCAACGGATATCTATTTTTTCTGCATATAACACAGGAACTATGGGAAAAAGCAATAAAGGAACTGTATAGGTATGGTGTGACTGGATGTGCACTTGGGGGACATTGCGCTGACCCACAGAACAGCCACATATGGTAGCTGTGGCTTGTTATTTGTGTGGCGGTGTAAAGGTTGAGGCAAAGACTACATTGTCAATAAGCACACATACTGGATGAAATAAAATGGTATAGAATAAATTATAAGAAACACCTTGCTGGAGTGTTTTTTTCTCTCTCTCTCTCTTCACATATTTTAGATGTTGCATCATTGTACCTAATGCAACATGCAAACACTTTAATACTTCTCATTATTGGCTTCCTTTGTGTTGGTGTGTGCAGCTGGGGTTGAGAAACTGCAAGGTCATTTGTAAGGTCATTCTATTTCTCCTCCATGTTATGAGAGGTGTCAGTGAGAAAATGTCTTTTGCCTACACACATTTTTCACGGACGCATACAAAGAGCATTCATGAGACAGGTGAGGCTTCTCAGAATGCTGTAAATGCTGGCAGCCTGTAAAAAGGAGGACAGTCTGCGGCTGCCCCTGTGAGCACTCAGCCATCTGCTTCATTAGAATTCCCCCTTGAGGTAACCTTCCTTCTGCAAGAGGAACTCATTGAAAGTGAAAGGCTTTGTTTTAGATTGTCTATTGTAATTACACATTATTCTCCTCCTCTCGTGCTGGCTTGCTGAGAGGAGATGAGCTGGCGACAAGAAAGCACACAGGGTCCTGGTGTAAGTGCTGCATGGCCGCTGCTGCTGCTGCTGCTGCTGCTGCCGCCGCCACATGAGCCTCCTGTATGCTTCTTCTGTGCTGTTTTTTTTTTTTTTTTTTTTGTGCAATGGGCCAGATCAGGGAGGTCATGGTGACATCTTCGCTGCTGAGGTGGCTGTGCCTCTGCTGCCATAGAGAGATGACCAGCACTAATGCCTTCCTCTGCAGTATCTGGGATAATCTGCTCCAGTTCTCCTTGGGTCAAACTCGACAGTAATTAATCCTTTCATTACCCCGTGGGCCTCAGGGTTAAAGCACTGTAAATGCAAGTGTCTCAAGATTTTTCCTGCTTTCAAGGTGGACTCTTTGAACTCAACACTTGAGCTGTGAACAGACATCATTGTTATACTTTAAAATGTCTTAATAGTGAAATTCGGGGGGGGGGGGGGGGGGGGGATTCTGAGGGATTTCAGTCAGCAGGAGGGATGAAACTTGAGTGTCCTGAAAGGCTGAGACAGGCTATGGTGGACAAATCTGGAGTTCTTATTATATATAAAATGACTGTTGTCTTTAAACATCTTTTCCTTTTGTCTTACCTTTTTTTTTTTTTTTTAAAGTGCATTTGAGTAAACTCCCTGGAAAGTGCTCTTACTTTTCTATATCCTCTCACGCCCATAGCATGTCTCTACATTTTTGGCAGCCAGAGGCCCAGAGCACTCAAAAGCACCCCCCCCCCCCCCCCCCACACACACACACACACACACACACAGAGTTGCTACAGCACAGCCAAATAAGTGTTTTTACTCCCTAAGAACCCATCGTCGAAGTCTGTCGACATCTGCCAGTTTGTTCACAAATATTGTCCAGATGCCAGCTTTGCGATGCAGCCTCTGATGTGCACGGCCCAAAGTTTTCTCTTTGTAGGAGTGTGTGTGTGGTTTCATGCACATCAGTGACTCTGCATTTGTGTGAGCCTTGCGGGACTAAATTCATGAAAGCATACGCATGGATAACATCAGAAAGATGGCCACAGGTTGCCAACCTGATGACCCCACTTTGCCTCTTGCTCCTCCAACCCCCTGGACTTCCGGCCTTTTCTTTCCTCCTGTGCTAAAAAAGCTCATGATGGTCAGAAATGCACCATATGTGCCCTACTTAAAAGAAGACCAAAATTAGGACAAATAAGGTTGGGTCGTAAGACATGCATATACATGTGAAATAACAATTACAATCATTTTGAAGCTCTAATTCTCTACTCATACCATTTCTTTGCAGTATTATCATTCATGCATTTTAGAGCGGTTCCTCTGGTGGGTTGTGTCCTGCGAGTGGGATGCAGAGACATTTTTAACAGGTCAAGGATGTGAGACTGGGCCTTTATTCTAATAAATATGTTTCCTGCAACACAAGAGGGGACACTCCAAAAACTCACATTACACTCAATGTTAGCCACATTCACCTGATCTGAAGTCCAGTAAGATACAGTATTTCAAGATCTTACAAGCCAAAATCAAGATCAAAAATTGAAAATTAAAAAAAAAACAGTGGCGTAAGAGAATTCAGTAATTAAGTTTTTTGAAATAAGAATAATGTTTCAGTTCATTCATATCTTTCTTCTTTTTGGTTTGTCTAACACTCAATACAAAGATTTCTCATACTTGACAGGAGAATTTGGCTTTTATCAAATCCAGTCAAACAATCCTTACCAAATAAAAAGAGAAAGTGGAAAACAAACAACAACACTTGCTTAGTGTTGAGTTGAGGTGATTGTCACTTGCAGGGCTTATACTGCAAGTGACAATCACTTATATTGCAATGACTCTCAGATCTCATGCGCAAGGCTGTTGGGAAGGAATTTAGAAAAAAAAATCATAATGGATACTTTACATGACGGAAGATGATGTGGTCACCTCTGCCATTAGTTCTCCACAGTGTCTCAGATGCACCTTGTCACCCTTTGGAAGAGCCTATATCTAGAGAAACACAGGCTAAACTAAGATATTATTCATGAATTGCTTTAAACTTCCCACAATGAGTTATCAGTCAAGTGTGGTCAACATTAATATATGTATTTAAGAAGTTTGACAGCAGAAAACTGAACCTATATTCTGATTAAATAATGTTTTGAAGAAGAGCTGTAACTTATATAGAAAGTGTGGTGTTGATAGACATAACAATTTCTCCATCTATGCTTCCCTCATACTCTCCCATGTATTATCTGCACATCATAAAATATCAGCACTTACTTCAACCTTTTCAGGCAGTTTTCTAGATCATAGGGGTACTGATGTTGGTAAAGAGAGAAATGGACTTTGATGTGATGATGTGTTGCCTTGAGCTGTGACCCAACAGTTATGTGTCAACACGAGAACCGGCAGCTCAAGTTGTCAACCTGCCATCTGTTAGCGGTCCTCTGTAAAATGTTTGTTTCTTAGCTGAGCCAGTCTCCTTTCCAGACAAACCCTGTGAGGGTCATACAGCTCGCTGCCTATTTCTGAGCAGAGAGGCTTAAATCTATCTTGCAATACTCTCAAAATGTTTAAATACTATTTATTGATTCCATCCCTGAGATTAAATTGCAGCCATTAATTCCAAAATGCTATATCTACCATTTCAAAAATATTACTCTGACTCTTCTTAACTGATTGCTGGTTTCAGAGTGAAATATTTCAGTGGGTATTTTGGGGGGTTGAATTAAAGAGGAGGTATGTCCATTGTCTGTTTTCCAAAGCTGAACAGTAAGCTGATATATTTTTTCCTCCACAACAAACAGCATTTTGCAAAGAAACCAAATACATTTCAATATATTAGCATTGCTACATCGTTCAGTGGATGATGCCTGCATATTTCATAAAAACCTCTCCTTCTTCTAAGAATAAAAATATAAAAAGAAACCCAGAGGAACTCATTTAAAAGAGAGGAAAATACCTTATTTTTAGCAATAATAATCCTCCATCACTGGTTATCCGTTCAACACCACCCTTCTCTCCCTCTCTCCTTCTCTCCCTCCCTCCCAAAGAGAGCTGGTGGGTAAAAGATCTCCCTTGCTCTTTGCCCCTCTTGGCTTCAGAGAAGCTATTTCCCCCCACCAAACAGACACCATCGCCGTTTTTTTTTTTTCCACAGGGTGAGGGTAAACTGCAGTAAGCAGAAGATACCCCCCCACACACACACACACACAAGCCTGCAGCCTCTGTTCCCTCTTTATCATATTAGCCTGTGCCCTTGAGCATTCTGCAGCCAGACTCAGCCTTTGAACTAAGGAGGAAAAGCAGACCAGGGCAACCATACCATAAATCATGTGGGTTTAAATCCTGACAGTAAATGGCCTTGTGCTAAACCTTCGCTGGCTTCAGAGAGGAGCATCTTGATTGGCTGTTTTGGTGGGCATGCGCTCCTGCCACTGTTCCTCTTAACAGAGAGATCAGGAAAAAAAAAACAGTCCTCTGTTTTTTTCTATTTGGCTATATGAAAACTAAATATTTGCAGCACAATATATTTTGTGATAAAATCATAGAAGCATGAGAATCCGCCATGAAGAGCTGGAGATCAAATTATCTGCCACTATGAGCATCTTGAAAGGCTTAATTACAGCAGCGCAGGACCAGCCATTGTTCAGAATAATTAAGACGGCTGGAGTGTCATTACTGACTCCCACAGCTGCAATTTTGCAGGAGAGTTGGCCTGTTGAGTTGAATCACTTCAGGAGGGGATCAGAGGAGGGGGAGCAATTTGGAAGTCACCAAATGTATTGAAAGTCACACTGGCTCTGCTGACCTCCATGAGTCACCTGCAGATACCTGTCCCATTCACTGGAAGTATGTGGGCAATCAAGACACTGTGTTTATGACTCTGACATTATTTTTTCGAAGCACAAAGTTTGAATACTTATGAATTTTCTGAGGAAAAAGAAGCTGAAAATAAACATTTCATAAGTCCACTTACTAATGTGTTGTTACTCTCAAAGCTCCTGAGGAGGTTTTAAGAGATTATGGAACACTGAAAGTAAAAACTGATGCCTCTATGTAGGCTATATCAGCAAACAAACCATCAGCTTGAAGACTGATTATTATTATTATTATTATTATTATTATTATTATTATTATTATTATTATTATTATTATTATTAATTATTATTGTTATTATTATTATTATTAATATTATTATTATTAATTATTAATTAATTAATATTATTATTGTTATTACTGATTTTTTAAAACAACAACAACAAAAAATGTCTCAGGGGCCCTCACCCATTTGTTCTGAAATGGTGTTTTGAAACCTAATGTTGGCATTTGAAATATTTAAAAATGCTGACTCATCCTTAGCATGAGTTGAAGTGAGATAAAATAAGTCAACAAAAGAGTTATACAAAATTCACTCTTGTTCAGAGTTTTTTGGAACAAAACTTTTTTTTTGTTGATTTTATTTAATTATTTATTTTTTGTTTGTTTGTTTGTTTACTTAGCAAGTGGTGAGATTTTTTTTTGTTAGAAACACTACTTACACATACAGACTAATACAGGTAAAAGGAGTACTACTTTATCCATTGGGGGTGCCATAATCATCACAAATTGAATGTTTCTAATAGAGGCTTTATCATCATTTTTAATTGGATTTAACTCTCTTAAATCCTCAGATTTAAAAGAAGTAACTAATAAATGAGTGACATAGTCCTCTAATGAAATAATGATCCCGTCTTAAACACCAATATAATCAGTGGATTGTCATTTCAATATCCATTACAATCAATTTCACCTTGACTCTCCAACGCTCTAAAATGAAGAGGCTAAAAAAATCAGCTGGAAAATGATGTTCTTATAAAACGTATTTTGTCAATGGTTTGTGTCAGTTTCGGTGCCGTTATTCACAAAGCAATACCTGTAATCTCTTTTGCGATCTTGTCCTGTACAGGTGTCAGTGCTGTTAGTGTTTTTACTATATATATATATATATATATATATATATATATATATATATATATATATATATATATATATATATATATATATATATATATATATATATATATGTATGTATAGCTAAAAAAACTAATTAAATAAACAAATAAATTAATAGATAAATCTCATCCAAGTGTCTCATAACACTCATATTTGAAACTCATTTTGAATCTTCACCACCAAAAATAAAAAGAGATGATTTTGCTAGACTATGCTGATTGTCTAATTTCTAATCTGTAACAGCTAATTAAACTGATATTCTTAATGTAGAGAATTTAGATACCATATCAGATGTGGTTGGGACCGGAAATGAAGACAAAATTTAAAGAATGAAAACACAGAATGATTTTTTTTACTGTCTGGAAACAACCATCCTGTGCTGTTATGTCACCTAGCCCAGGAGAGCTATTACATAGAACAGAGAGGAATCACAATCACCTGTGACTGCTCGACTAAAGTACTGTACAGGCGCCAGAGAGCCCTCTTCATTCACTCGCTGATTTTTTTCTCATTACCGAACATAAAAACTCTGTCGCTGACCACCTCTGTGTGCTTAAGAGTCAGAATTAGATCTCACAGAAAGGCTCAAAGGGCTGTTGAATACCCAGCAGCACACTAACAAAGGGAGGGAGAGGAGGGTGAGGGTGGGTGAAGATAAAGTGAGGCATAGGAGAGAGGAGAATGAGAGGTGGGATCAGGAGGTGGTGAAGAGGGGGAGCCCGGGGAGAATTAATTCAGTCTAACTCAGTGGCTATTGCTACATGCAAATAGACACTAAAGGAGGCCTGAGCTGCTGCCCTTTGTCCCCAGACTTCACACTAGCCGTCTTAGCTTGTTTTAACAGTTATGTTTTTCTATGTAATATGGAGAGGGCTATTCATACTGGCACTGGCAAATAGAATCATTCTAGCAGGCTGCAGTTGTCCAAATGCAGATTCAAAATTTGAACTGGTGATCTAACTTAGTCTTAGTAACACAAGCTGTTTTGACACAACTCTCTAAAATCATAAATAAAGGGTAAAGGTACAACTTTGAAATTTACTTCATAATCCTCTATATCTAATATAATTAGTGTCATATTGACTCAAACATGGGTTATAATATATGTCACACAGGGTTTTAATGTTGGGGGAGGGGATAAATAGATGATCTTTTTTTTTTTTTTTTTTTTTTTTTTTTTTTTTTTTTACTTAGGCCTCTCTCCTTTAAATTGTGTACACATACCTGAAGTGCTGGAAGGGTTTAAATTATAATGAAGAAAATGATGAAAAAAAAAAGGCTTTCTCTGTTGGACAGGGCTGGTTCCCATTTTGTTGGCAATGCAAATGTCACTTTGAAATGTTTCCTGCACTGTTGCAAACAGGATATCAGCTGTGCCGATTATTCTGGCTTTTGGTGATTCAGCAATTTTCACCTTCTACCTGCCATCACTGGTAAAATTGTAACATTCAAGTCCTTGTCAAGACAGCAATAGCACTACAAATGTAGAAACTGGCTTGCTGAAGAACATATGAAAAGGATCTTATTAGGGGACTTGGTTTAGCTCAGCTTAGCATAGGCCCCATGCACACAGGCTATTTTCCTAGTTTCAGTGGTTAGGGTGAAGTTCTTCTTGCAGCCCTTTGCTTTATGTCTTCCCTTACTCTCCACACCCCACACTTCCTGTCCCTATCCTATCAATAAAAAGGCAAAAGCCCTAAAAGCTAACTTAAAAAAGGGTCTTATTTAATAAATGCAATAAGTTTGCACCTCCAAAATTATTTCAAATATATTA
The DNA here is from genome assembly GCA_030710495.1 of Labroides dimidiatus. Lineage (NCBI taxonomy): Eukaryota > Metazoa > Chordata > Actinopteri > Labriformes > Labridae > Labroides > Labroides dimidiatus. The sequence goes on along the minus strand of CM061144.1, from coordinate 16,924,019 downwards.
CTCTCATCTTACAAGGTCAAAAATACATTTAAATCTGAACATGTATATGAATAAAGATTACGTAATCATCTGATTTAGTGCAGCATGGTGATTTCAGGTTTTCAAAGTTGTCTCTCCTGCATAGTCAGCCTAGCTTCTCACTGTGCTGTACGATTGCTGAGGAAAGTTCTGTCTAAACCTATCATCCCACCATATCAAATAGGAATTATTGTGATACAAGGTATATCGTTGTTAATGATATATTTATTTTGTGTGTTTTAATTTATGTGCATTTTTCAGTTTAAAAAATCCTGACCTACCTGCCATGTCTGATGGGCACCTCTGAAACAGGTTTCACAGAGGCTGGAGAGAATTATATAACATGAAGAAAGCTGATGCTAATTTGAGTTGAGGGTGACTCACTTTCATTAGCAGGAGCGGATCCTTCCGAGCTGTTGTACCTTTGATGTTTTCTCCTTAGGTGTTTCACAGGGAATCCTTTATTTGCAAAATGTGCAAGATATATATTGCATGTAATTGTCTGTGTGTGAGCATACGTGTGACTGTGTATAAGCACACAGCTCATAGCAGTGGATACAATAGGCAGCTACAGTGTGGTGCCAACTCCCCCAGAGCAAAACAGAGAAAAAACAACAAACAAGAAGGAGTAATGGAGAAAAGTGTGTGTGTGTGTGTGTGTGTGTGTGTGTGTGTGTGTGTGTGTGTGTGTGTGTGTGTGTGTGTGTGTGTGTGTGCGCGTCAGGGCACAATGGCTTTAAGTGTATGATAGGAGGGATGCAGAAGGGGGTGAAGCGGGTGGGAGGGGGGTTGTGAGAGGGTTGTGCTGGGGTGAGGAAAAGACCTGTGAGGTGTCAGCCAAGCGATGGAGTGTGTCTGTGGTCAGAGTGAGAGTCGCCTACTATACTGTGGAAGTATAGGGACAGACAGACACAGCAAAAAGCAGAAAAGATAGTGGGTTTTTTTTTGTTTGTTTTTACTTTTATTTTACATACATACACACACACATACATACATACATACATACATACATACATACATACATACATACATACATACATACATACATACATACATACATACATACATACATACATACATACATACATACATACATACATACATACATACATGTACAAAGAAGAACACTTGAATATGAGGTCATGGGTTTTTGAAAGTGGACTGTTTTTGAACATCAAATTCTGCCTCCTTCTAATCTTGGGTTTAAAAGAGGCTCTTAAACTAAATGTTTCCTGAATTTTATGTGTCTAGAAATATTGTCATCGTTCTCCTTTCAGCTGTAGTGAATAGCTTTAAAGATTTTTACTACTGGAAGGTATTTTAGATTCAGCTTTAGTCTTTAACCCACCAGTTTTAGTCATGTTTTAGCCCTTTATAGTTCTCATTTTAGTCCACAACAACATACTCAAAATTTAGGTCTTGAATTAGCTGATACAGTGTAATTACATTCTGGTAATTATTTTCAATCAAAATGTTCTTCATTCAATACTTCAGCCAGAAAGTCAATGTCAGTGACACCTAAATTACAAATAAGATAAAGATAATTAAAAAAAACAACAACAAATGAATAAATTTAATAACATAGGTTATACTGAAAAATAAAGAATATAATTACACTTTACTTGGCAGCACTTTTCAGATCTCATTGAATGTGTATTTCCGGTTTATGCCACTCTCAGAAATTACTCAGTGTAGCAGATTCAGGTTAATTTTTATTGTATGTTAATTGCTCTCAATCACAGGGTTTCAAGAAAAATCAAGATTAAATGCAAAATTTGATGCACTTTCTGTCTCATTTACTCCAGGCTTCAGAGTTTCACACTTAACCTATTTTAGAGGAAAATGTAGCTGCCTTGTGAGATAGTGTGACTAACTGGCTGAATCCAATCAGTGTGCGGAGTGACTGCAGTGAAATGTCTTAAACCGCACTGAGGGAGTTGCTGAACGAATTCAATAATTCCCTCATAAGACAGAGCTTGCGCTCAAAGAGATCCCAGCGAGGTGAAATCCACTTCCTAATCCCCTGCCAAAAATTCTGATGGAAAAAGAGAGAGAATTGGTTTTCCTTCTTGGCTTTATGTTGGCTGGCTGCAAAGAGGCTCTGGAGCTCCTGAAAGGATCCTATACTGTCTCCTGGCTTGATCTCTCAGGCTCCCCCATACTTCCTCCCCTTTTCACCTCCTCCAACGCTCTAATCACTCTGACTGTGGACAAGCATGATGTTAATAATCAGCCAGCAGGGAAATGCCACAGTTACCTATACATGTGTAGTGCTTGTATATGCATATATGAGAGGCCCAGAATAACCTGGGTCTTCGAGGAGGAAAAATCACCCTGTTTGACACTGATAGCAGGGTAGCAGCTTGGAGTGATACATCCACCACATTCTCTGAAGCCATTTTTAAATGTCCCGACCCAAAGAACATCCTCCTGTGATCATTATGAAGAAACAACCATATACTGCTAAATAACAGTGCTCCACAGGGCTGAGGACATCATTCACTGCCTGCAGCCTGTTGAGGATAATTATGATGAAGATGATGATGTGTCAAATCCAAAGCTGAATATAGGTATGAACGTTGTGTGCCATGTCACGGCTGAGAGGCTGGGTCATACAGTTTGATATTCAGGTGCACGGAAGCACAGGGTTTCCTGCAGCAAGCAGGCAGCTCGCTTGTCAGGGGTGTACTGAGGCATAACACGTACAGACAGACCCACACACACACACACACACACACACACACACACACACACACACACACACACACACACACACACACACACATCTTCTCCTTTCAGCAGTCATCCGCAACAGGACGGATGATAAAAATATCACAGGCCCTATCAGGCAATTAAACAGGGAGACGCAGCAGCAGTGTGTTGGCTTCCTAATGGCTTCAGCCCCCTCTCTCAGAGGAGCCAGTGTGACCGGCCAACAGGGGGGACATGGACCACTGATAGAGGGGGAAATCAGAGGGTGGGTGAAACAGATTTATTGGTCTCAGTGAAGAGGGTTTTTTCTGTCATGTGGTAGGAGAAGGCATCTGAGGGAGGTCTCGCAATGGACTAAAAAATGGACTGTGGAAGTGTTAAACTTCAACTGATTTGGTAAGAAAAAAAAGTTTAGTATATGTTGAGCCCAAAAAATTAAAATCTTTTTAATGACGTAGTTTTTGTTTTTCAACACTGGGTTTATAGTGTATTAATTAGAAACACCGTGTACATCAGTAAAGACATTTGAGGCTGTTTGAGTTGCCAGGACCTGAGAAAACGTTCACATTGTGCACATACTTAAATTAACCCCATACTTTATGCTTCTTTGAGTTGCTTTGTAGAGAAATTCTGGACAAATGGATTAATCATTTATTAATCAGTAATTGTTTAACACTTTAAAGATTTGGAGGCCTGTAATAAACATAACTGTTTTTTTCTTTGCTAAACTATTATCTCCATATGATCTGCAAAAGTGTATTAAAGACAGAAATTAATTTATTGATGACTTTTAACTTAAAAACTAAAGCCCTGCTGAAATATTACCCATAAGAAATAAATCATAGATGTGTTATTATTCATAAAGATGTTAAATACAATCCAGTAACCCTTTACAAAGAATATGCAGTCTCCCAGAGTTAATTGACAACATATTATTATTTTTATTATTATTATTATTATTATTATTATTATTATTATTATTATTATTATTATTATTATTATTATTATTATTATTATTCATCTCTCTACATGTTATGATTACAAGACTTAAGCACTTTCACCACATACAACAGAGTCATACAAAATCTGCTCTGCTTAAGTTCCCTAAAAGTTCTCTGTTTTATAATTCTAATGCTTGTAATGGCCTTGGACAATCCCTCAACAGACCAACTACTATCATCGAGTTACTATCTACTTCACAGGGTCTTACACCACAGACACAGATGTCGCACCTCTCTTGCAGCATCACCTCAGGACACACATAACATGACAGACATGATGGATCTACATCTCTTAAATGGAAATTCCTCAGTGTCAATGGACTTTATCAACCAGACGATACAGTTTGGTATCTGCCACTTAACTCAGCTCTGTGATGGACTCCATGACGCCTCACACAATCTTAGACTGGGGATACAAAGTGGCACCAGTGTGGACTTTGATGGACAAAGCTTCTTTTTGATCATTTGTGTGTGTGTGTGTGTGTGTGTGTGTGTGTGTGTGTGTGTGTGTGTGTGTGTGTGTGTGTGTGTGTGTGTGTGTGTGTGTGTGTGTCCTGTGTTCCTTCTGATTCAGACTGACACTAATGGAGACAGAGAGTACATACTCGAGTGGAACAACAGCACTGATAAACCAGTGTCATTGTTAAGCACTCAGTCAACACTCACCACAGGAATAAAACTGTCAGAACTTCATTCACTGGTTGGGAAGAATCTGAAATAGAAAAAAATATGTAGCATGAAATACAGTTGACAGAAAAAAAAATCATAAAAGAAATGTCTAACACCAAGCAAAGTCTATCACTTGCAAAGTCTTTAGACGTAAGATTGCAACTTAACTTAATATTAAAGGTTTTTTAAATAGCTGCTAATGAGGTAAAGTATTGTCATTTAAGATGTTTTTTTACCATCATAAAATGTAAGATCATTCACCTCTTTTTAACCCTTAGCCTGCTGAATTTAAGTTCTCCCTGAAATCCTCCATGAAATCATTCAACATTGGATAAAATCTTCTCAGAGATGCATGGGAGCACTTAAAAAAGGCAGATTTTTTCCCTTTTTTTCTGCATTTCTTGTGATGGTGTTGACATTTTTTCAGGACTTTCTCTCCTACACATAGTGTGCTTGTCTATGGGTGTGTGTTCACTTGTTTAGTCTGTTAAATAAAAAACAGGGTCCGATCTATAAGAGAGAAATGCCCCTCATTTGGTTCAGAGCGACAAGTCCTTTTTTCTGTACTCTGCCCTCCCTCTCCAAGCGGGATTTCCACAGTCATCTCAGCGTGGATATCACACGCTTTTCAACTACCCGTCTTTCTGAGATATACTGAAATACATCCACCCTTATCCAGACAAGAGCGTGCCGGACGCGGTTTTAGCTTGTGTCATCACAACAAGCTGTTTCGGCTGTGTTGTTTCAGTGATAAAAGTCTTTTGGCTGAAAACTGAAAATGCATTTTTGGGCCCTTTTGGGCCGAAAACTTTCGGTGGCCTAAATTTCGGTGCATCCCTAACATAAACAGAATATTTTCAGTCTCAGCACTGGTGAAGACGAGAGGGCTGACCGAAAACGAGTATACTCATTCATAGCGCTGATGGAAATGAGAGGGCTGATGAGTATACTCGTTCATAGTGGGCTAAGGGTTAAGCCATCACAGCCTATGTTCTTGAAAAAAAAAATGCATCAATTAAAAAAATCCACATTTTATTCTCTATTATGAAAAAGATTTAGGACTGGATTTCTTCTTGAAATTTAAGACAGGTGTGAAACTAACTGGTGTCATTTAATTTGCACAAATAGAGATTACACCACACCTGAGACATTTGCAAGTGTTACATAAGAGGAAATTTAGTTTTTAATGTGTGTGGAGTATGTTGTCTCACAGATGTGAGGCCTGGGTCACATTGCTCAAGGGCATTAAGAGTAACAGCGTGCATAGTTCGTACTGTGGCTGTAATTAATAGTGTAAAATATTGGCCTAAAGCAGACGACCAAGCAAGGACTGAATGCACAATACTGACAAGAATAAAATATAATAACCACCCTGCGGGTATGTGCCTAATATGTATCCATCCCTATCTATTTGCATGAGTGTTGCAGCCATGAAGAAGCATGCAGAGAGTGCATGGCTCACCGTGGCACACAAAGGTTTATTTGATAAAAACCATGAAAATGCACGAAGAGCCGCTCCAAATGCAGTTACTTGATGTTAAGCTCTATGTGGGGCTTTATTCACTTCCCCTCCCCATCACTAACATCCAGATGAAGGCCTGCTCTGGTCCAGCATGCTCCTGCTCACCAGCCCAGCCTTCCAGGATGTATGTGCTGCAGACAAAGATAGGACTCTCAAAGGACCGCCACAATGCTGGCCGATTCAAAGGCCCCCATTTCTGTTCCTCATTCCTCTTAGTCTTCCTCTATCACACTCTTTTTTTTCTAATGGAAAAAAATATCCCAGCCCACACATCAGAACATGCTGTAGCATTGATAAAATGACTTATTGCTCCTCACTGCACACTTTTCTCTCTCTCTCTCTCTCTCTCTCTCTCTCTCTCTCTCTCTCTCTCTCTCTCTCTCTCTCTCTCTCTCTCTCTGTCTTCTCCCTCCCTGGATTCATCAAACTCTAAACCTCGCCTCAAAATGGCTGGCACCTCCTGGCGCTTGTCTAGCCTGTCACCCTTCCTCTGCAGTGACCTTGAGATTGAGATGAAGAAGTGATGGTGTGCCCATATAACCGCCACAACGCAGTTTGTCTTTCCGCCCATGAAGGAAAAATACACGGCAGCAAGATGGCTCTCACTTACACTGACAGCTGAAGGAGGGGGTAAAAAAGCCTCTGCATATCCACATCAATCAAAACAGGATTAGGGTGCCTCTCTCTGGTCCTTTTTATTTCCCATTAAGTAGAAGATGCTGATGAAATATGGAGCTGTTAAACAGTAACTTGAGTTGCAAAGCATTAATGTGGGTAATCGTAAAATTAAAAATAAGGCAAATAAAATCCAAATTATTTCAAAAGAACAGGTAAGTATACATTTGATGCTAATTTGCAACTTTTGAACATTTGGATTTCCCCTCTTAATCTGCAGTTTAAAAGTATTGACACCATTGTTAACATAATCTGAGTTTGGAGGCTGAATTCTAACACTGCTGCATTGCCATTGTCAATGACAAAGGGGGGCAGAGTCTTTCTGACAACAAAATTCGCAGATGAAATGACATGACAATGTGTGAAACCAAACTGTCTGCTGTGATCAACCACCTTCACATGCAAAGTGATCACCCCTCCAAGGAAACTGCTGTGACCGGTCACATGACCCACTGGATGCCATTCTTCCATGCCCGGTGGAAAAGAGATGCAGACAAGATATGATGCATGAATTCTTAATCAAATAAAGACAGAGAGAAGTGATAGGAGTGGAAGGCAATCGTCCTGGCCATGCTGAATTAATGAGGCGCTGGCTTCCTTCCGCTTGCCAAGTTTCTGAATGACTCGGCTCATCACTGTTTACTTTTCAGAACTGTCTCGACCACCCAGCCTCCATCCTCAGGCCAGGCATCCAAAACTTCATCGTGTGACACCCACACTTCTGCCACTCTTGAAAGGAGGATCAGGTGAGCCCACATCATGACCTTGAGCTCATGTAGAGGAGGGAATGCTTACAGCCAAAAAAACACACACAAAAAAAAAAACAAACAAACAAAAAAAAAAAACAATGAGGTTTTGGGTCTCCACTGACAAGCAAGAGTCCGTGGTGCATCTGAGGGTGAGGAGGATGGGATCCAAGTGAGCGGCTGTTAGGCAGCCTTGTCCAGAAAACCCTCCTTTGTCCACCTTAGCCTGTGTGTCATGTGGCTGTCCGCTGGCAGCTCAGAACCAATTCATTGCTTCACACCAATTCAAAATTCAGTTGCACTTGCCCCGTCAGGTTACACTTCCTCCTTCACACCTCTACCTTTTTTTCTCTCTCTGCACCTGGGATGATGTCACTATGTATGTGTACCCTTGTGCAATTGCTCAAAAAAGTGGAAAAGGAAAGAGAGAAAAAGTCTCAATTACTCAAGGCGGAGTTGGGCATACCCATGGTAACCAGGTCCTGTGGTAAAGACAGGGATATCAGGCCAGGCCCAATGCCATTTGCATACAAATTGCCCAGCTGGCACCTTGTTGTTATGACAACGGCACACAGCTCCCAGAATTCATTTAGAAATGAAATACAAAAGGAAAAACCAGCGAGAAGAGTCATTGATGATTTTTTTTTTTTAAATCATAATGAAAATGCCACTTACACCAACATCCATTTAAATCCAATCACCATTTACTATCTGCAGGAAATGAGAAAAACCATGTACTATGACAGGTAATAATTTGAATATACATCAAACTGAATTCTATATTATGTGTGTCTTTTTTCTGCTGAAAATATGTTCTTGAACAATATTACATCCGGTAAATAATTTTCAAAGTGTGCAACTCTTTTTTTTCTTTCTTTTTTTTTATAGATCAACAAATTGTCTTTGACTCATGGCAGATACTTTTCAAAGTGCATCTGTCTTACTCCTGGCTCACCTAATTCCTCAAACCTTTATATAATTCCTTACAATGAGCCATGCCAAATCCTCAGCTTCAGAGAGAGAGAGAGAGAGAGTAAACTCTGCTGACAGCACAGTGTCCTCTACTGGCAGCATGTGGCAGGAAGTTTACACAACTGCCTGTCTGGCTAAACTGATAATATTTAGCTCAAGGGCAAGTGAGCTGATGCTTTTCCATAGTCATCCTGGCTCAGCTTACTGACCAGTTAAATTGCACTGCCCTGGGCTCCATGAGCATTCTGTGAACCCAGTAGATCTATTCACCCCCCAACAACCCCTACCAGACTGTGGTTTAATCATTGACCTCTGTGGAGCTGTCAAACGATCACAGTCTAATCAGTGCCTCCCTCGGTGGGGAACGAAACAGCTTCTGGACCCAACACTTGACTTCTTGTATGGGAGAGTGCTGAACTCTGGGCAAGGTGAGTCCCCTGCCCCTTACACATTAAACTGTGCATGTTTCCCCCTTAGCACATTAACAATAAGAGCCCTACTGATGGTCCTGTTACAGATTGTTAGAGAAGACTGGTGCAAACCACTTCAGCCTGGACTGAAAGGCCTGTGTCAGCAACAACACAGCAGTGTGTGTGTGTGTGTGTGTGTGTACATGTTTGTTTGCATGTGTTGCACCCTGTACCTCAGGGTTACAACACAAGGAAGGTGACACATCCTGCCTCCCCAGCATATAAATGCAGGAGCCTTCTCACTGAACTGCTGCTGCCTCTGAGGCGTAGCCATTTAGTGAGCTTCTTCCCTGTGAACGTGCAACCTTACCCAAGGTCATCCTTCGCCAGCAGCTCAGATCTTTGCTGAAGCACCACCCTGCTCATTTGTCACTTACCATATAATTCAACATGGCAACTCGATGGGGACTGTGTGGTGCAGGGAAGATCAGCCATGACTTCAGTGTGGCTCTGAAGACTCTGGCTCCTGGAGATCACCAGGTACTCCATCCAACAAGCTTAATACATCTTTTTGTCATCCAGGATGTATTAACAGAGTAAACTGACAAATATTTGCTTGTTTATTCTCTGTTTTACACAGATAGCAGCCATCGCGTCAAGGAGCTTGGAGCGAGCCAAAGAGTTTGCCAAGAAACATGGCATTCCCAAAGCTTATGGCAGCTATGAAGAGCTGGCCAACGACCCAGACATTGGTGAGCTGAAAGCTATGAGCATTGATAATTATGTGTTTGTGCACCTGTCTGAGGCTAAGTCTGAAATGTGTCCTCACAGACATTATACACCTGGGAGTGCTGCACACAGAGCACTGGCGAGTTGGTCAGCTGTTCCTTGAGGCTGGGAAGAACGTGCTGTGTGAGAAACCTTTTGCTATGAATGCAAGACAGGTGAAAGACCTTGTCGCCTCGGCCAAGAAAAACAACGTCTTTCTGATGGAGGTGAGAATGCAGAGATAGGTAGACTGCTAGTTGTGGAGGTCATTGCAGGACAAGGTTTGGGTCAGATGCAAAAACAAATAAAGAAAAAAAGAAAGAAAGAAACCCGCTAATCTGTGTTCTGTGATGAAACTTGAAGGTCACTCGTTGCTAAAAATGCTTTGCCTTTCTTGCAGTTAGAAGACATACTCAGCCAATTGTTACATTCTCTGTGCATCATTTGTTTCTTGGGGAGAATAAGATAGGACTAAAGATATCATGCTTATTGGATTATGGTTAAAGTGCCATTGAAAGCCAGTTAGTTAAGCATAGCATAAATACTGCAAACAAGGGAACAGAAGAGATGTGGTAAGTAACTGCTACTTTAGTGAAATGCTCAATATGAACCATTTACTGTTGGTGTAGTGCTACTTTTTCTGCTTTGTCTCTCTCAGGCTATCTGGTCCCGCTGCTTCCCTGTGCACAGTGAGGTGCGTAGACTTCTGGCAGAGCAGGCAGTAGGGGAAGTGAAGCTGGTAAAGGCCTACTTTGGCTCCCCTCAGCTACACATACCTCGTGCAGTGCAGAAGGAGCTTGGTGGTGGCGGGCTGTTGGATATTGGAGTGTACTGCCTGCAGTTTTTGCTCATGGTGTTCAATGGAGAAAGGCCAGAGTCCATCCAGGCCACAGGGGTTCTACTTGACTCGGGTATGATTATGCACACAGATCACGCTGCAAAGGTGGGGATGAATATTAGAATCATTAACCAGGGCATGAATCAGTGAACACAGACCGTTTACTAAACTGCTGAAATAAAAGGGAGAAAATGAAAACCCTTTGTGAGACTTCTCTTATGAACTTTCCAAAATGAAAACACCTCAGGGAAAAATCTGTCTAACAGAAAATCCCAGACTTATCTTTAAAATGTCACACTAATCCAAATCCTCTCCTGAGAATACGGTAATACAGTAAAAGTGGCAAGGGAATATGTAACTGCATGTCTCACAGCAAGATATCCTTCAATAAAAAGCCACCACACCATGCATGTAATGAGCATTTCTTATCTACAACCTACCTCTTGTAGCATATTTGACAATTAAACAGTATTTTTATGACCTCCTCCTTTTTCTAACCAAAAGTCATGCATGTAAAGCTGAACAGAATTGAAATGATTTAACCTAATTGAAGTGCGCTGATCAAAAATGCATTGAAATGGCCTGAGGTGAAGTGAACTGAGTGGAGACTGAAATGGGCATTTAACTGATATCCATTGCAGTATTTTTAGCATTCATTTAATTTCACAAAGATTGACTTTTCTAAATGTTTGGCAGGAGTGGATGAGTCCATGGTCGTGGTGATGAAGTTCTCCAGGAACAGGATTGCCTTCTGTGCCTGCTCAATCGCTACAAAGCTTCCAAACGACGCTGTCATCAGCGGCACCAAGGGCTCCATTAGAGTATGCTATGCCAGTCTTGTATCAGGAATATTTTGCATTAAGAAGCTATTGAGACATACAAAGACTGAACAGACTACTAATTACTTTCACATTTAGTTAAACTGAAGCATTTAGACACAGAGCTATACCCACTGCTTGTCATGATTTATAACCCGAGTAATTGGTTTGCACAGATGCACCTTTCCTCTCTTCCCTCCAGGTTGTTGGCCCTATGCACTGCCCAACAACGCTTGTGGTGAATGGAAACAAGACTGAGTATCCTCTGCCTGAACCCTGCCTGCCTCTGAACTTCACCAATAGCACTGGGCTTCGCTACGAGGCAGAGGAAGTGAGGCAGTGCCTGCTTAAAGGTGGGCTGTGATAAAAGGAAAGTTGTGTGTTTGTCTTCAAAGAGATAGGATTGTTTGAACAGATGAAACAAATATTTCAAAAGTAAGGTAAAAGAAAGACCAATGCAATCCAGTGAAATGTTGCTTTGATGAGGCTTTTGGTTAGAATTTAGATAAATGCTCATATCAGATTGCTCTTATCTGTTTGGTTATTAGTCCTTGAAAACCTTTCATCTTAGTGCCATACTCCTCCTGCTTCTGCCTTGTTAGAGCCTGATTTGTAATAACGCCCTGAAATGTAATTAAAAAAAGAAAAAAAGTGATAAAACCCAAAATGTAATAACTGACCCAAAATGTAACAAGTTGTTGTTACATTTTGGGCAAAAGTTATCATGTTTTGGGCTCAGCATCTTGTTATATTTTGTTACATACCAGGCTCTAAAATGCCTCCCATCTTAATTTACATAATTTTTGCAGGCTTTGCTCTGACATTTACAATGAGCATAATTTCACTGTGGTTGTAAGCACTCTTTGAATTGACCTGATTGTTTTTTTTAAACTCCTTTTTCTCTGCAGGACTTAAGGAGAGCCCACGGATGCCTCTGGCAGAATCTATCTTACTGACAGAGATCATGGATGATATCAGGAAGCAGGTGGGAGTTTCCTTCAGCCAGGACGGCCAGTGACATCACTCCAAAGTCAGTCTGTTTCAGCTGAGCTAAACCTGCTCAGGCAGAGCAGAGGGAGATGCTTAAGGCAGGTGCTGAATCTCTGGTATAAGAAGATCACTGAGTGGTAAAGCCCGAGAGACTCACCTTTACAGAAGCTACAGAATATAATGGTTATCCCATAAATATACAATCAGGAAAAAAATCACAATTTTTTTGATCATGTCTTTGTTTTAATGAATACCTTTTTGCTTTGTAGAAGCCAGTTAGAGCTTTTCTACCACTGAGCGACCATGTAAACACCTTGTTTGTTCATGCAATACAGTGCATGTCAAACACTATCAGATTAAAAAAGATTTAGTTGTAAACATGTCTAAAATCAGATAAATCCTGATGTAAACAAAGAGAGCAACGATGTCATCTGCAACCCTTTCTGTAATGAAGTCCTGAACCTTCAAAGATGAACCCAGCTGTCACTGGGAGGTGTGTGATTGATGAATCCAATAAAGAATTGATTGTGAGAGTCCTGTTTCATTTTCAAATATCATCCGCTGCAAAAAGAGGACAGACTTTGAGTGGCATGTTTGAATCTAAGTGTTCTGTCATGCCTGGCCCCAGAAACAGTGCTCAAATAGATGCATGCTGTCCATACAAAAATAGGTTTTAAGGTTGTGATAGAGATAGGCCATTATGAGTCAGCAAAGAGCACAGCTCATTTAATTCTCAATCTTTTAGGCATGGAGGACTCATAAAAGTGATGGAAGTCTTGGCTTATTCAGTCCATAAATGCAAAGTGTCACTGTATCACTTTTTCCAACAGTTTTACTGTTTAATGAATATTATAATAGTGCTGCTAATTTAGAGAAAGGCCTGACCTCAGGCACCATGGATGCATGATCACATAAACAAGTCAACAGATGCAGTGCAATCAAGTAATTTACATTCTTCTTTTTTGACTTTTATCCCTTCTTTAATAATAGATAAGTGGGTTTTATTTCTGGTAAAGTAAAATTCAAAATATTTGTATCACAGTTTAGAAAAACACCAGTTACAGTGAATCGACTACAACAACAACAACAACAACAAAAACAACAACAACAACAATAACAACAACAACAACAATAATAATAATAATAATAATAATAATAATAATAATAATAATAATAATAATAATAATAATAATGATAATAATAATAATAATAATAATAAATGTGAAATAAAAATGAATACCCACTCGAGTTTTGTCAGGCAATGGGAAAGATAACTAAATAGAAACCAAAAATAATAAGGCACTAGGATGTCATTTTTGTTGTTTTCTTATGATGACTATCCAAAGGTCATGCTTTAGCTCTGCTGACAAGAATCATCAACATCATTTGGCCATTTTCGTGCTACGTCACCACGTACGGTCTATAGTGGAAACTGATGCTGTGTCTCCATCTTGTGGCGAGACAAAGCATTGACTTCGAGTGGAATGACGAGATTAGGGATCAGTCACACTGCTGTCCAATATGGCAACCAGGTGGGGAATATGCAGCGCGGGGAAGATCAGTCACGACTTCACCGTGGCACTAAAAACCCTTCCGCCAGAGGACCATCAGGTATATGTGCAGGGAAATGCATAGACACGAATCCAGACTGATACAAATGTGTAGGACGTGAATGTCAGGAGTCGACGAGACTTGCTCTGCTTTGCAGCAGAATTGTACTGTCTGCGACAACCCGAAGTTTCAAGTGCTTTTCTCATCTTGTGGTTTGTCCAGTATTGATCTTAACTGGGCAACGTACCACAAACACTGGTTACATGGACACTAATAAAGAAGTCTGTACGGACAAAGTTTAAGTATGTCCACCGCTTTGCCTTAGTGCGCTTCGTTTGCTTACGTTAGTCATTTACCGTAAATTATCGAATTGCCGTGCATCTCAGAACGTTTTTACTTTGTAACCCTACACTGAGTTGTTTCTATTTAATTCATAATAAGTGTTATATAAAAGTTTTAAAGGTAGCCCGGGATACTTTTCATTTCACAGTATTATGAATTTGAGCACGTGGGAATGGACACGTTAGAATCCGAAGACCAGGAATATTTACTGAGTCTCATCTTCTGTCCTCTTCCTCATCCAGAAGAAACACCATTGCGTAAATGTGAAAACATGCACCCTCTAGGGTTAGTTGAGGCTTTTTTCCCTTTCCTTCCTGCCTTTCTTCCTTCCTTCCTCCTGTCCTACCTTCTTCCTTTCTTATTGTACTTTATTTCTTTCATTTTATTTGAAGAAAAGCCTGCCTTTAAATTTGAGTTTTGCATGTATACAGCCAAACTCCACTTTCATAACAATTGTCAGTACTAAATTAACTCAGTTTTCAGTATTATTTATATCTCTGAACTAACCCTAAAAATATGTTTTTGCAGAAAATAAGAATATATTCATTAACATAAACAGTCAAGGTTATGGACTGTAACCAACAACATTAACAAAATTATATTATTGTTTGGAGTAAATAAATTACTTGAATTAATAAATTTTCCTTTTTTTTTTTTTTTTTACAGATTTTGGCAGTTGCAGCTCGAAAGCTTGAGGATGCACAGGAGTTTGCTAAAAAGCACTGCATCTCTCAGTCATATGGAAGCTATGAAGAACTAGCAAGAAATCCAGACATAGGTGAGTTTCTCAGACTTGGTGATGGACTGAATTTTCTTGATGAGGTACTGAATATGTGCATATGAAATGTTGATTGCTTTCAGCACCAACCGAATGAGACAACCTGCTTCTCAAAACATCAGTCAGAGATTTAACTCAACTGTCCAAAAATAACAACCACCACTTTAGTATTAGTAGTACTTTAACCTGTGACTGTTTTTGTTACCTGTGGAAATTGTGCTGACAGTGGCTTTTACTGACACACAGAATTCTCTTTTTGGTTTGGGTATCTGTGTTTGAAGATGTCGTGTACATTGGAGTCATCCATCCCTTCCACCTGAAAACATGTCTACTCTTTATGAATGCCAAGAAGAATGTTCTGTGTGAGAAGCCTCTGGCCATGAACATGAAAGAGGTGCAGGAGATCCTGGCTGCTGCAAAGAAGAATGATGTCTTCTTTATGGAGGTATACCAGGAGAAAAGCTTGGGAAAATTAAAATTAACTTCACAGCTTTGCTTCCTCCCTCATAGACACTTTTTCAAATGCCTCCATTTTTTTAAAAAAAATCTAGGCTGTCTGGACCAGATTCTTCCCTGCCTCAGTGGAGATCAGACGGCTGCTAGCCCAGGGGGAGGTGGGTGAGGTGAAGATGGTGAGAGCCGAGTTTTGTGTGCCAGTGTTGCACATACCAAGATCGACGCAGAAGGAGCTGGGTGCAGGAGCAATGCTGGATTTAGGCATCTACTGCTTGCAGTTCATTTGCATGGTGTTTAATGGAGAGAAGCCGGAGTGCATCCAGGCCATGGGGGTGTGCCTAGAGACGGGTAATAAAAAACTAACCATTAGGGCCTCACAGATATGATCTTTGAATCTCTGACTCTGTTGAAAGATACTGGCGTTTTTCCATCTGAATTTCCTGTTTGACATACAATCTTTAATCCAGGGGTCTCAAACTCACAGCCTGCGGGCCAATTATGGCCCCCACAACAGTATTTTGTGGCCCCCTGCCTGAAATCAAAGCTTTGTGTTAGTGCGGTCAGTGCTTTTTTTCTCACATGCATCTGGATGTTTTATATTTTTTAACACTTGTGGGCTACCATAGCTCAGGCTCATGACAACAACCCGAATTAGCAATTGGTCACTTGTAACATGTTTGTGTCACAGAGTGGAGGGAAAATGTATCCTGTCACCTCGTGCTATACGGATCGTTTGTTTGGATCATGTGCGTTTTTGGCTGCACCTTGGCAGTTCAGGTCCAAACTTAAAGATGAGCATCTTAAAGCCATACTGAGGGTCTCCGCTGCTTCCTCCCTCAAGCCAAATGTTCTGAAGAACTGTTCATGTTCTGCATGTTCTGACTTTTTAAGACTGAGATGATCGAATCAGTTGTTTTTTTTTTAAACCTTGAAGCCCTTTTTTTTGTGGAACACTTGATGCGGCCCAGCCTCACCTAGACAGTACCTCCTCTCTTTTTTTATCATTTATCTGTTTACTGTGACACAACAAAGGTTAAGGTTTGATTGAATAAACAACTGGTGATGTCCTGCATTCTCAGAAACACTCTTCCTCTCCTATATAAAACTCATGAAGTGACTCAATGATTCAGCAGAAGAGGCATGAAATCCACTTCAACATCAACGCTGTTCAACCTTTAAAACCATGTTATTTACGACCTAAACCACTAGGCCAACTGTGCTCCTACTTCCTGTTTTTAAATGTATGATGAAACTTCAATCACATTGTGTATTTGTGTTTTATTTCAGGAGTGGATGAGACTGTAACTGTCACTCTTAAGTTCTCTGGGAACAGGATGGCAGTCTTTACTGGCTCAGCCAGATTCCAGATGCCAAATGAAGCCATTATTGTGGGCACAAAGGGCACTATCAGGGTAAGTTACCAAAGAAAATTCATACAAAACGACAAAATTCAAATAGTTGGAACTGCAGCACTACTCTCAGCATCTGTATTTGTATGTTAAATCCAAGAAGTTCAGGTAAGTGATCTAAATATGTGTTAAATCTGTTAAAAAGGGAGGGAGAACTTCTTTCACCCCACTCTGATACTGTACGCTCATTGATGATATAGCTACCGTTGTTAAAAGAAAAAAAATACCCAACCCATTTTGCTGCGATTTTTAGGTTCCTGAACATATGTGGTGCCCTACATCATTGGTGGTCAATGGAAAGGAAACTCAGTATCCAGTGCCTGAGCCATACCTGCCTCTAAACTTCATCAACAGTACAGGGATGCGTTATGAAGCAGAGGAGGTTCGCCAGTGTTTGCTAAAAGGTACTGTGACACACAAAGCCAGTAAATGACCAAAAGAAAAAAAGGGTTAATTTATTTAGAAAAGCAAAAATTGCCACACTCAGAACAATATTATCACAGGATCTTAAGCGTACATGTTAAGTTGGCCATGAATAATGCCTGAGTAGGTGTAACCTATTAATTCAGCAACAACTAGCATTTGAACTTTTAAATTTGAATTTATGTAAAAGTCAGAGTTGGTGTTTTTGGTTGTGATATCAGCTGACTTTGCATCAAGAATTTTTTAATAATTTAATAGTTTTATTTTTTCCATTGAGATGTTTTGCTGCATAAGTGGCTTACTGAGGTTTTTCCTGAGTCTGCAGTCAAAATAAAACCCCAAACTTCACACCAAAAAAAAAGGAAAAAAAATTAAGCAACTTTCCCCAAACAAGAAAACTATCTTGGTTAAATATAAGACTGGTTTGGCTGCATTGACATTAGATCAGGCATTTTTAAAGATGTGTTACGTCCAAACATGACACCAGGGGGCAGCAGGATATTTAGAGGCCTATGCCGTGTACTTGCATGCATTGCTTACTGTGTTTTCTGACAGTATTTAATTCTTCCATGTAGGGCTGAAGGAGAGTACAGTAATGTCCCATGCTGACTCTCTGCTGCTGGCAGAGTTGGAGGACGAGATCCGCAGGCAGGTGGGGGTGACGTACAGCCAAGACTGCCAATAAATGACAAATTTTTCTTCCTTAACAGAATAAGTTTATTTCAGTAAACTTTTCTATATGGGAACAGTGTCTCCTAAAAGTGAGTCACATAGAATTTTTTCCCCCATTTCTCTAAATTCTATTGACAACAAAGTGCTTCCATGTGATTAAAGTGTGAGCTAATCAAAACCCTGTAACTCTCAATAATTCATAAAATACATTTTGTATGACTGATTTGTTTCAGGACTCTTATCTTCATCTGAATGTAACTTAAATTGAAGTTTACTACGGTACAACCCATGGTCTGTAATGCATGATTCTTCATTTTCAAATAAAACATCTCAGAGGCAGTGATATGATAGGTGCTCGTCTCTTTTATTGATGGAAATCCAGTCTAAGGGCAGCTCAGGACACCAGCAACACACTTTATGACCCCTTTACATGTTAATAGTTCTTGCACTCTAGCTTTAGAATCCAAAGCATGTCAGACGCATGAAGACGGCTACAGTGGGTCATCTACACAGAAGGAGAAACACAAGTTGAGAGGGGCCACCCCCCACCCACTGGAGTTAAAAGGGACAGAACTATGTCCCTTCATCAGGTCCCTTGTGGGAACAAAACCCTAAAAGTGCCCATTAACATCAGTTAACGTTAGTGAACCATACCTGATTCATAGAAGTGCTAACTTAAAAAGGATCAAATGCAAATAAACATAGAGGCTTTATGACACATCTATTAACACAAACACAGTAACTAGATCAAACAATTCTGAGATGGACATCCAAAACTAACACTTCTCTAAAGTCAGACAAAACAGAAGTAGAATTGGATGTCCTGAGACAAAACTTTACCATTCACAAAAGTCAAGTATAATATTGAATGTAACATTGTCTGGTTTAGAATAAGAGTGCAACATTTATAGATACACATTAACACAGTGAAAGCTGGCTTTAAGAGAGTGGACACTCATACAGACAGTACTACACAAGGAACTGTTTCAGTAGAGCGGTGGAGCGAAGGCTGCACTTTAGGAAGAGCCCTTTCGATTTGGGATGCCACAGGTTTGTTATAACAGCAGAGGAGTGTGATCTGTAAAGTTTTACAGTAATAAAGGTGCTCTGTGAAATTCAGCCTGTTCCACCAGCAGCCCCACCTAAACAAGAACCTGTATGTGCATGCACACAGACTAAGATTTATTCACTCTCAGACTGACTCATTCTTTTAATATAGACTGTTTGAGTGAATAGATACAGCAGTTTCTGTTCAGGGTGTATTAATCTGAGGCCCTTCAGACTGGTTTGATGGGGAGAACTGATGTGAAATGAATTGAAACATTTAGTCAAACTGTAAGGAACAAGCCTCCAAACTAACCCAAAATATATTTCTAGTCACGAGGAAGTCTCTTTTTATTATATTCTATCTTCCAAATGCTAAATCTTCAGCAGTTGAGTTCAGATGTTGGAATAGAAGGGCTGTGAGCTGGAGTGCTAATTGAGTATGATGAAATAGAGATCATGGTGGGAGAAAGCAGAGCAGCTGTTTAGGACGTTTAGGCTACCAGAACCACACGCATGGTGTTGGTGTAACCAGAGCCTGGACGCCAGCCGGTCAAGACAATGACAACATCCCCCTCTTTGAAGAAGCCTCTGGCCTTGCCTGAAAGAAATACAAATTAGAAAAAAAATAAAAGAAGATGATTTTAAAAGATGATTACTGCTTCACTTTTAAGTGTAAAAAAAAATCAAAACAAACAAAAAAAAACACACACCCATATCCATGGCAAAGTTAACACGCATGTCCACATCTTCGGCCCACACATCATTGGAAGGCTTTGTGTAGAGGACAGGGAAGATACCGCGCCACAGGTGGGCCTGACGAGCTGTCTGGGCATTACGGGTGACAGCGATAATGGGGGCACGGGGCCTGTACCTGGAGAGCAGGTGAGCAGATCTGCACAGATACACATAAAAATATACAGCAATGTTAATAACATTCTCCTTCAACAGAAGGAAATGCTAAAATGCTATCTGTGAACTGTATATGTGCTCTGGTTTTTTTTTAAGAGAAAGGAGGTGTAATTAATGTGTCAAATATTTAATAGTCTAAAATTAGTAAAGATTAATCAGATCAACAATAAAACAAATGTATAAATATATAAAGTGTAGAAGCAATCAACTTGTATGAAGTCTAATACATCTAGTCTGTGAGAGATGGACTTTGGACTGGGCATGTTTTCCCCATTTACAGGGCGATGTCAATTTAAGGTGGGAAGCTCAAATGTTTCCTTATGTGTTCCCTCATGATAACTGTATGAAGATAAAATGTCTAATAATTATTACCAGGTCCTTCATCAACTGAAAACTGTGGGTGAAAATACAGAGGCAGGTGTGGTACAAGTGTACAATCCTAACTTGCTGTAATAAAAACTAGCAAATGAAAGCACTATCTTAGAATTGGCTGAGAGATAACAAATGCTGTAACATCTTCATTGTGGTTACATGATTTGTTCCCCAATATGTTGTTTTGCCTTGCTGACATAGCCTTCTATACCGCATGAATTTCAAAACCAAGTGTCTATCACTTGAGCTCTCCATTTGAAATGACTGCCATGACTCACAAACTCCTACAATATGTTGCTTCCTCTACCCATCATATAAAACAGTATCAGCCGCACACACATACACACCAAATCAAAAGAGGGGATCTGCTGGAGCAAATTAAGTGTCTTGGTGGAAGTGGGAGGCTGTGTCACTCTGTTTCATCTATTTCGTGACATCTTACCTTCAGGATCATTTCAACCCTCCTCTTTCTTACCTCCCAGTCTTGGTGAGAACAATGATGGCACTAGCACAACATTTAAATGAGGACTCGACAGCTCCAGCAGCTACAGCCTCTGACGGGTCTCTGGTCAGTTGGGAGTGTCTCCTCAGCTCTTCAAACAGCTGTCTGTGGAAGGTGGCTGCCTCGGCCTCTCGTGCTATCTGAGCACAGTGGGACCATGAGGAGAGGGCAGGGGTGGGGTCGGGTTATCACTTGCTCACACTGTCAAGTCACTCACACCACTGGAAATGACTGGCAAATATAGCTAGACTCCTGGCTAAGAACAGTTTACTTTTGTTCTCATGACACAAATTTAAATGAATCAAAAGAATCAAAGGCAAAACAGCCAAACTAAATTTGAGCCTTTTTACTTTTAGTTTTTTTTTCCAAATAAGAAAAAAATGAACCAGCAGTCTACCTAGCTTGCTTGCCAGGCTCTTCCAGTCATTTCCTCAGAAAGCCCTTAACTGGCCCTACTCTCCCTCTCCTGAACTTCTTATATCAATGTCCTCCTCGACCTGCTAGGACAAGATTACCTCCCTACCTTCCAGAGCCAGTCAGCACAATGATCCCTGAGGCTAAGCTCTTAAAGGAGGCCTCAACAGCGCCGATTGCAATAGCCTCAGCGGGATCTTTGCAGTGTGGCGTGGAGCGACGCAGGTCCTCAAACACCTGTCGGTGGAACATGGCTGCCTCGGCTTCACGAGCAATCTGGTACAAGTAATGGCAAGATGCATCACGCAAAGGCAGTCCCACACCAGGCACACACAGATGGAACCAGAGAGAAGTGGGTAAAAAAAACAGGAGAACAGACAGGAATATGAAAGATAGAGAGAGATAATGTTCAAGGAAAGAAAGGAAGGAATTTTAAGAGAAAAAGGGACAGACCATCAAAACAGTGAAGACAGTGGAAAGAAGAGTTGAAGTGTGCAGTTAGTGCAGAACAATCAACAAAATTTTATCTAAGAGTTCATAGTTTGCCACAACTATTACAGTACAAATCAATGTTTATCTGGAGTTATGGCTATTGCTGTATCAAAAAAAAGTTAAAAAATAGCAGTTATATTTCAACATTTAACAAAAAATCCCAAAGTAAAAAAATCAAAGATCAGAGTTCTTTTAAAGTAATAAAAAAGTTGACCAAAGTATTTTTAAAGGGTGTTGTTAAAAAGCCAAACACTGCACATGTGCAAACACATGATTAAAATCGCCAGGAAAAAGCAGAACAGGAAAAGATCAAACACTGAGGTAGTGATGATGTTAAGAGATCCGAGTGGCTTGCAGCAGTGTTATTCCATGTGATTAAAGAGAAGACATGCTTTTAGAAACACATGTTTTAAACACAAGAGAAGTCTTGAGCTTCAGATAGTGAAGCTCTCCATACAACTGGAACATAAGGACAGCAAGCTTAAAAGCAGGAGCTGCTGAGTCACCGCTGCATCTGCATAGCAGTGCAAAGTGTCGCTGAGAATCATGCAGGTTAGAAAAAAGGGGCATGAGCAACAGAAGTCAGGCAAGACAGCTTTAACTGCTTAATCCATCTATGCAGGCGCTACTATTTGCTTTCTGATGAAAGACATTGAGACCTAATGACTGACAGACTTTATAAAGGTTTACTGAATGTGTCTTTCCCTGACTGACAAACATGACCAAAGATCAAATAAAAATACATAAATGTGAGTAAAGGACAAGAAAATGCAACAAAATTTGGAATTTGATGGTCGGTTATTACATCATTACTTTTCTATCCGTTAAATCTGGAAATACACAATTCATTGAAATCTACTGCTTCTCTTATTCTTCACCAGCAATTTCTTTCATTTTACACAAATGGAAAACAAAGATATCCAACTGTGCACACAACCAATTCTACTGTCTTTTCTTTGAATGGGGATAGATTGTTGCACTGATTATTCATGAGCATAATGACAGATTACAATAAGTGGATGGAAAGAAAAATTAAATGACAGATTCTTCCAGTTGGCCTAACAATCCTGCTCATATAACCTTTAGCATTTGTTAGGCAAAGTGGATAAAAGAAGCTGCAGAGTCACTGGGAAATCAAGAATAACAGATGTGCTGAGGTGAACACAGAAAGTAGGAAAAGATCAAGAGTGATCCTTCAGTCTGTGAGAAAACATGCAAACTTGTCAAAAGTAATGAATCATGCAAGAAAGTCCAACAAAATAGAAATATCTTCTTCAATCAATAATCTCTCTCTTTTTTTTTTTTTTACAGAAAATCTTAGTGCTTTAACTTTGAACTAAAATTCCTTAAACGTTTTCTCCTATTTAATAAATAATAACTCACCATGTGCTGTGTGCGCACTGCCTCCAGGGGGTAGTCTCCCTTTGCAGTCTCTCCACTCAGCATAATGCAGTCAGCACCATCCAGCACAGCATTGGCCACATCACTGCCCTCAGCACGGGTGGGTCTGGGCTTCTTGATCATGCTCTCCAGCATCTGTAAAGTATCCATGTGAGAAGTTAGAAAGGTTTACACTGAGTCTCTGTTTTTTTTTACATTAACATCAGCTTTTAAAAGAAGAAAAGAAATACAATATGCGGTTTGCCTTACATTACCTGAGTGGCGCATGTGATTGGCTTGCCAGCTCGGTTGCAGCGACCAATCATCATTTTCTGGGCGAGAAAGACCTTTTCTGTGGGGATCTCAATACCCAGGTCACCACGAGCAACCATGATGCCATCACTAGCTTCCATGATCTCATCAAATCTGCACAAGAGACAGAAAAAAACAATAAGCTCAACAAGTTTAATTTTTAATCACTCTGTGCTCTTTTTTTCAGAGCCTTGTTGTTCAGCCAACCAAAGGACAGATGGTCAGAATCGATAAACAAACCGTCAGCATAATACGTATCATAATGTAAACAAAAGATAAGAATAACTAGACTCTCCAAATACACACACACACACCTGCGTACACCCTCATGGTTCTCAAGTTTGCTGATGATCTTGATGTCTTTGCCTTTCTCTCCAAGCACCGCTCTGACAGCGTGTACATCAGCTGCTTTGCGGATGAAGGAAGCAAAGACCATGTCGACTCCTTGCTCCACACCAAACTGCAAGTCCTTGATGTCCTTATCAGAAACAGCAGGAAGATCTACAGCAGCGCCGGGAAGGTTCACTCCCTTCTTGCTGCCCAGAGTGCCACCATTCTCAATTTCGCAACTGAGATAATCAGAACCTGGAGAGACAAGAAGATATTACCAGCTGATGCATTTTGTAGGGTGTTAAAAGAGAGCAGTGTTTTCAAAACATTTGCAAGGAGTAAAGGAGCTTATTTCTTTTTGTTAGTCCTCCACTCACCAATCTCTTTGACCTGCAGGGAAATCAGTCCGTCATCAATGTAGATCTTGCTGCCAAGATCCACCACCTTGGTGATGTTCTTGTAGTCGAGCCAGAGGACCTCATCGCTGCAGTTGTCCTGGAAAGCGTCGTCCAAGGTAATCTTGATCATATTACCCTTCATGAGCTCCACCTCAGCTGTGCCACTCTGTCATACAAAAAGAGTTTGACTTTATTTTGGACTTGATTCCATGCAAAGAGGGAATTAGGAAGAAACCTGATGAAGAACAAGACAAAGCATTACAAAACTACTCACCCCCGCGATAAGGCCAGTTCTGATCTCTGGGCCCTTGGTGTCCAAAGCAATACCGATGGGCCTGTATTGGATGCTGCCAGGCTCAAAGCTTTCACAAGCCTCACGCACATTCTTGATCGTTTCTCTATGATACTACAGGAAGGAGGAGAGGTGTAACATAAAACACTATAGTATTACTTAATTCTGACTAGTCTTTGTCCACTATCACACACATAAACTTGAGAAGAAATAGGAGAAGTTCTGCAATTATACCAACAGTAAGTTGCTAGTTCTATCAGGTGAAAGCAATTAAAAGATATGGTGTATTTAATAACTCATAGAGTCATAACCACAGTCATGCAGTTGTAAACCTGAGTCATAATGTC
Source organism: Labroides dimidiatus (assembly GCA_030710495.1). Lineage (NCBI taxonomy): Eukaryota > Metazoa > Chordata > Actinopteri > Labriformes > Labridae > Labroides > Labroides dimidiatus. Next base: position 16,899,454 of record CM061144.1, on the reverse strand, counting down.
AGTTTCCCTTCAGGTCATTCAAGGTTCAAGATGTCTTAATATCCCTGAGGGGCAATGAGTTTTGCTGCAGCAGGACACATGCAACCAAACACATTCACACAATAAGAAATAAAATACAATACCATAAAATCTTAAAGAATTACAATAACAATAGAATCACAGTTAAAACACCAACAAACTTACAGAGCCTGGTTTAAAATACTGACCCCCACTTGGATAAGAGTTCTTAAATCTATTCATTCTGCATTTGGGCATGTTATGTCTGCGGCCGGACTGCAACAACTTGAACTCAGCCCACAGAGGATGGCTAAGGTCTGAGGAGATCTGTCTGGCCATTTCCAAGATTTGTGCCCAATAGATGTCTTGCAGGTCATTTAACGCACTCCCCACAATTTTCCTGCACGTGTACACACAATGCTCTGAAATGTAAACGTGACCCTAAGGCGTTGTTAATCCCTCTGCCAGACCTGTAGGCAAATTGAAATGGGTTTAATCTGTCCATCACCAGGCTCAAAAGTTCCTGTTGGATGATTTTGTCAAAGCTTTTCATGACTAAGGAAGTCTAAGCCATAGGCCTGTAGTTACTGTGAGATTTTGCCACTTTGCTTTTTGGTACAGGGACAATAATTGACTCTTTCCAAATTCTTGGTACACTATTGAGACAGAGGTTCAAAAATGAAGGAAAAGATCTCAGCTTATAGCTCAGCAGTTTTTAAGAATACATCCAGTCGTGCCATCTGGGACTTTTCCTTTCTTTCATTCAGTTTTTTCTGTCACTTTTAACACAGAAGAAAAAAGGCAGCACTGTACATCAGCCAAACCCTGACTGTGTCCTTGGACACACCTTATATTTGAACTTCAAATAACTCCCCAAAGGATTGCAATTCTGTGTCAAGTGCAAGTTAAAAGATCAGAATGAAGAAGAGTGGGTCAGGAAGAGGAAGTGTGGCGTTTCTCAAGAGGACATTCCTGTAACTGCCAAAACAATTAAAATTTAAACAAACCTCAAATACATCACACTAAAAAACTGATATGACCTTAAAGTGTTTACAAGTCAGACCCATACAATGAACTTTTGTCTCCTACAATGTTTGTGAGACCACGATGGCTAAGGGGGGCACCTTTGTTTTCAAATTCTTCTGATTCTTAAGAAATCATGTCAGTGGACTCCCACTCTTTTCCACATTCAGTGCTGTTTTTACTGCTGATGCTTTACTGTTAAACGCTTACTGTCAAACATTGAGCATCTTGTGGCTCTGATAATGGATTCTTGCTGCACGTTGCTCATACTGTCCACTGAGGTAACCAGAGCTTAAAAAAAAGGTTAATCAAAGGTTAATCAAATGAGCTGACTTTCACTCTGACATCAGACACTATTACTGTGATTAAAGAAACCTGGCCGGAGTAAAACACACACACAAATGACCCATGTTGTACAGAATGTATGACGGTTCATAGTGTGTACATTTGTTGCTCAGGGTCCATAAATTTGTTACTGATATGCTATAAAGTGTTCCAGGAAACTCTGATTTATTCATGATGAGGCCAGTTCTCATTTTTATTGTCCTTCATACTTTTTAAATGGGACTTTCTAGGTTTGCCACGCACAACTTTCCACTTCCTACCCGAGTTACATGTGGCCTGACCTTGCGGTTTATTTATTTATTTATTTTTTATTTTTTTTGGGGGGGGGGGTTGTTTGTTTTCATATATGTTATCAATCCACACAGATTTTCAAAAGATTTATAAATGCCAAGACCAGCTACTTCCTGCTCCATAATAGTTTGTGGTGAAAAAAAAAAACTTAGAAAACATCTTACAAAATGTTTTAAGCATGTTGGAATAATGCCACAATATCACATAACAACTACAGCAACTCTATGAAGAGGTTTTACAGATTCAAAGAAATGCACTTCTATTATTTGTTGTGGATAATCTGTTGATAAATCGGATGAGCATCTAATTGGCCCTTGTGTGAGTCTTTGAAGGACAGAGTCCGGTTCTAAAAGAAACACAGCCTCACCTGCACCGACTGTACAATTATAGGCTTATGTCGGTCAGACAGTCTCTCTGTCCAGTGAATTCCCCATATTCAGAATATCTGGATTGGTTATGTGTGGATAGTGTTGATTTATGCTTGGTGTAATGTAAAAAATTAAAAAAAAAAACCCCATCTCATGTGGGACCTGAGTATTTGACTGATTCAGCTTTCTTGAACTTTCTTGTTATAAAATGGTATGTTTAACCTTCTTTATCAGACCAACTCAACTTTAAAAGGGGACATGATTCTTGGGCTGATTCTCTTTGAATTTTTAAAAAGATAAGTATTTTTCAGAGGGAAGCATTTTGTACTAAACCTGCTAAATTTTGACGTTATTTAAAAAAAATCACTTTAAAATTTTCTTTGATTAACATCTTGTTGGGCCAAAATCCTTTAACTATAGGATCTTTTTTTTATCTGACACCATTAACACTCAAAAGTATAAACAAGTACGTAGGCTGCATCCCTCAATATGAACAGACTTTGATAAACTTTCCCCAACTTTTATCTTTAGCACTATCATTTTGTTTATTCTTAGGAGCTGGCATTGTCATTCATCTGAATGTAGCTGATAATAAATTACGTGCCTGTTGACTGTGTACATTATTAACCTACTTTCAACATAGTTAGTGTACGTGTTAAGTTCCCAAGACTGCTGAAAAGCTCAAACAAGACAGAGCAAATACAGCAAGAAAGATCAACATTCCCAACAATATCCATCCGTGATAAAGCACAGAACCCTGTTTGCTGCAGAGTTTAAACGTGATTGTCACAAATTGACTGGTGAAGCTGTATGTATTCAACTCCTTTACACAGTTGCCAGAATTGTGGCAAAACAATACCCACCTCATGGGTGCCGTGGGAGAAGTTCAAGCGAGCGATGTTCATTCCAGACTTGATCATCTCCTTCAGCATCTCCACAGAACGAGAAGCTGGCCCTGCAGTCAGCCACAGGGAAATACAGAAGATAAAACTTTGAGCATGAGCTGTTATTTATATTTAATAATGAATTAACTGAATCAAGGAAAGTAAATTCACTGTATGATCTGTCCTGTTTTAGTTTATTTTTCACATATAAACTCAGATTAACTACCAGATTAACTCAGGCACAATTTTAAATTCAGAATTGATGTATAATTATGACTTTTTTCAAGAACTGTTCACTGGTATTTAATATCAACAACATACACTTTCTCATTAATCTAAACTTTGACTTGTAGAATTAACCAACCAATGGTGCAGATAATGCCAGTGTTTCGTGCGGTGGTGGGCTCAGAGTCAATGTCCAGCAGGCACATATGTTCCAGGAATGTATCAGCCATTGCAGCATTGAGCTGCTGTGTCTGGATGAAGGCAGAGCCCATGTCAGGAACCTTTGGATGAGGCATGTTCAATGGTGCAACTGGAGAAGTTCTGCAGCAAAGAAAAGGAAGAAGAAGGTTGACAAAGAATACAGCTGCCAAAAAATTAAAAATTAAAATAAAACAAAAATCAAACCGACTGTGTTTCAAACACTAGAGATCCAGTCTGATTGATTTATTTTCTACCATAGCCATACTGCACAGAATCAACAGCACTGTATCCGCCTCTTTATCAACAAACAGAACCCAAATACTAATGTGTGGCTGACATCAGGTTATGAAGCCAAAGAGAATTTTTCAGTGTTAATCATATTTAGTTATCTTAATCTGTCATATATAGACAGTGCATCTATTTTTAACTGACCTGACAAAGGACAATAAAGATTAAGGCTTACAACCGATGACCATAGCAGCTCTAATCATTGTTTGCTTGTTTGTCTTTCCATAATTATATGGCCTTTAGAGTGCAAGATGGAACGCTCATACAATGGATAGATGTACTCCTCTGTCAAGTCAGGAGAAATTTTAAAAAAAGAAGAACACTACCAGCCTTTTATTTCAGTTTGGTTAAATGAATGTATATTTCAACTGCTCAGGAACATAAAGGCTAATCAGTTCACTGCAATTCCCCCACACTCCACACTGAGAGAAGAGCAGTACAGCACATTGAGCCTCGACATCACATTGTACAATCTGTACCCCTCACCCACTTCTTCCTGAGTCACCCATGGTAACGACACCATCATGTTCATCATCAAGGCTGGAATAGCCAAGATTCTATCACAACTTCCAATTCAGAAAATGACAAACATGCATGCATGGTAGCACTGAGGAGCTGTTACATGAAATCCTGTTCAGTTCATAAGAAACAGAGTGTTTGGACGTGTGTGTCTGTCTTTCACTCTCTTTGGTCTATCCAGTATATATTAATGTGAGACAATAGAAAACCTCATAATCAGACTTGTTTGAACACATAGCCAACGGGCTGGGTGTACTGAAGCAGGGTGTAGTGTTGCTGCTTACTGATGGTGAGGAATGTTGTTTTTACTATGGCTCTAGTAGCTGGGGTTACATAACTACCGCACAGCTGACTGAGGCTGCAACGCTTACATGAACAGACAATCTGGTGACACAGTCAGTTGCTGTGATCTTTGCATTTCAAACACTGGGTCTAAGCCTAATAAGTTCAGAAATTAGTCACATTCTTACTACAAATCAAGCAGCTCAGGCAGGAAAATTTAGGAGATGTTCCTTTTTCATGGAGATGCAGCTGTTTTCATAAGATTTTATTTCCATGTCAAAATGTATATTCAGTCTTTTGAAAACCTTTATTTCCACTTTTTAAGATGCAAATTATACACCAATTAGTAGGTGGTCCAAAGTTTTCACCAAGAGTATAGCACCAAAAAAAAAGGAGAAAGGATGGAGATATTGCATGAAGTATTATTTATGGTCATACTCCTTTGGCATTAAAGCCACAAAACATGAGGGAGGGTTTTAAAAATAAGGTACATCAATTCAATATCAAGATCATAGATTAAGCCTGTCAAAGTAAAATAACAAATCAGTAAAAAACACAGGTTATCTAGAGATGCAAATAATCCTGTCTTAAAGTTATATAGTTCATTGAAAAATACAAAGACTCTCTGCAGACTCAGGCTACAGTCTAAACCAGCTGGTGGAGGGATCAAGTACCCTTTGTTTAAATTATACATGATATGCACTTTAATGAAGAACATTCTCGCTAGTTGGTTGATTGGCAGAACAACATAATAAATGACTGTCACTATCATAATGAAGGACCTATTATATTTTTTCAGATACTGTAAAAAGAAGCTTGTTTTGTGATTAAAATATCTTTTAACTGATAAATAAATTAATGAACAGTATGCAAAATGGGTCCCGTGTCAGCCAGTCAAAATTCCAAGGATGGCAGTTTACAAGAGTAGCTACTCACTGCTGTCATTCAGGTAGTTTAACAGATTGCAAAAAATGGTTCTTTTACGCAAATGGGAAATTTGAAAATGTTTGATGGCTGCAATTGTGGGTGTTGTTAACTGTTGCATTCGACAGAATCACTCGAGGTCTTTCTTCCTCTTACTCATCACATCCACATTACAAACAGCCCCATGGTGGGGGATTCCAGGCAGAGCTGCTAAACTAACTCACTCCATGAAAGAGCGACTGGCTGATGATGTAACACTCAGTCAGTGGGGTAGACCACAACCAGACCAGTGCTGTACGTGAGCACAGTCACATCCCATCACTGCAGCACACACACTACCAAGCAGCAGTAGGATCAGAGTGGGCTGAACCATAGGGGAAAAATGCAAAGGGGAGAACAGAGACTATTATGTTACAGCAAAGAGCTGTGTTTCTTACAAAGTACACAACTTATTCTTTTTTGTTAATTCTGAGGTAATTTCTCAAAAGCACACAACCATACTTTTTTATTTATAAGTGGAAAGCTGTTTACAATTTTTCCAAACTCCTTAAATCAACTGCACAACACTACAAGTGGACCATTCCAATATCCATCATAATTGTCATAGGGGAGAAATCTCTGAAGATAAGAACAATCCACAAAAGTGGGTGATCTGTCACAAAATTCAGCATTTTGCATATTAAAATTATTCAAATGTCACATCTATGATCACCTGTGCATCATGTTCGATACTCTATGCCCCCACCTTTTCCATCTGAATGTATTTTTCAATGTTGAGCCTTTTTCTCTAACAGCTCAAAGATTTGAAACAAACACCCAGTATACAATTTTTCTGAAGGTCTCTGTTATAATGGAAATTTTAGAAGATGATTTTGTCAAAATAAATTTTAGTAGGGGAAAAAGTTGTCTGGCAACTCATCCTGAAATTATCCTCTAGTAAGCTTTTATTTTTGGAGCTATTAAAGAGAATATAACTGGCTTAAGAAATGTATCCTTATGATGTTCTAAAAATTAGCTGCTCTGACCATCCTCCATTAAAGTGCAGCAGTGTCATGCTGTCTGAAACAGCTTGCCAACTCATGGTATTACCAAATTGCATCATCGTCTGTAATGACCGGCTGGCAAACATGAATAGCACGTCTGACTTCAGGATGGCTACCACAAGAACAGCAGCAGCCAGAGTAACCCTGACACAGATGCAGGGCTAACTTTAGAGTTGGCTGCTAATAATCCCTTCAAATCCTTTCCCACCACTTGCACATTTGTAAAACACTTGCTCCCTGTGACATATTTACCATTTCCCCTGCCTCTCCTAGCAATGACGTTATCACTTATCTGTAAAACATGCCTGTGTAATCATAAGCAGCACTCCTATCAGGGTGACATGACATTTACCGGGCTAATCCAAGACAGCGACAGTAGCCAGTTTCTATCAGTCACACTCACTTAACCAAACAGATTGCTTTACATACCCACGGTAGATCTTCCTCTTCTTTACAGGAACAAACAAGCACCTTACTGCGAATGTCCTCCAATACAGTCCCAGAGTGCCGGACAGCCCACTGCCAACAAGACAACTCCTCCCGGCAACAGCAGCCGAGGCAGAACTGACAGTTGCAGCATGCGTGCATACGTCCACGAGCTCAAGAGTAAATCCCTTCAATGAGGATAAGGGACACAGAGAATGTCTGCTGTAGCCGAGCAATCGCCATGACCTGATGCACTTAGCATACATGAGACTTTCACTGTGACAGCACAGCAATGTCATATCAATGTTACCACCACAGCACACCCCCCACAAGCCTCCTGGGTTAAAAATGGATTCTCCTCTAAATATAACACACAGCATGCTGAGTCTGGTCTTAGAAATCTTGTACGGTTAGAATGTACGCTGGCACTTGCACTATGTGGGCATGTGTACTTAAAACAAACCTTAGATGTTGTGTTGCATGTGCCTCAGCTCATGTTTGATATAGAATACTTTGCATATATTTACTGAATCACAATTTATCATGCAAAACTACTGACTATGTTTATCATTGAGTTATTAAAGAGCAGTCTTCACAATCATAAATCTGCAGTGTCAAATGAATGAATAACCATAATTGGTAGTGTTCTCCCTCGTGGCTCTATGCAGCATTAGTCAGCAGACATGCAGTCATTGTGAAGGATGAAGAGCATGGGAGCAGGGCCAGCTGTGAAAGGTCTTATCTAGTACAGTGACCAACAGCTGAACTGCAGCTCAACAACTTAACCACTTTAGCAGGTCTAGGATTAGATTGTTACCTGCCAAAATGCTCTGAAATACAAAAGCATCAAAAGTCATGGCTAAAATTAAAGTTTATCCTAACAGTATATAATTAATGTTTATATTTAAACCATATGCAGGGTTTCAGACAAAAAAAGACAGTGGGATACATATAAATTTTCCAATATCACCAGATAAAGGAATAATTTGTGACACTGAGACTAAAGACAACCTGGGCAAGCAAATACAAATCGACTGAGGTTTTCTTCTCCCAGTTAATATTCTAGATGGAAGTCACAGGCAGATTCTATGCACTGTTTTTAAAGGTCATCATTTCGCCACAATCCCAGTTACTTGACACTATTACCTGACAGGACCGCTTGGAGGACTCCATTTTGTCTCTGGGCCTTCAGCCAGGAAGGACATAGCAATGGCAGTGAATCCCTAGTTTTGTTAACTACAAAGACTACACCTATATACCACTATACCCACAATATGTTTCCTGTTTAGATCACTGAAGGTGGGACCAACTAACTATTTAAAATGTTATTGTGAAATGCAGTTTCTCCAGATAAATAATCTTTTCTCACGTTTTAGAGACAAGCTATGAAACTTTGCATTAATATTCTAAGGAAGTACGAAGGGTGTCATAGCTCGAAATGTGAGACAGGTAACTAGTCTTAACTTCTTAAAGCCTTGACGGAGGTAAATGTCCAGTATCTACTGTCAACAAGGCATCTTTGCTGTGGCAACACTGCAGCAAGCTACTGCAGTGAAGCCGCTCAAGATTACACACGTTTTCAAACCCTTTTTGTAACACTGTATCTTTCCTTTCATACACCTTAACAATGTTTAAAGTGTTTGTGAAGAATTACATTAAGAGACATCGTGAATAAATGGTTGAACGCAAGGGATTTGAATACCAGCACTAATTGTGAAGAAGTACGGCGTCAGCTCGGACTTTTACAAACAACTGTGTTGAATTTGGGACACATTTATGTCACATATTTCTTATTTTAACGTAAAACACGTTATAAATACCATACAGACGATGCGCCAGAGATCACGTTCTCATCCTGCGTCACATTTTCCTGATCTAAGAACATCACAGAAACTGACCAATGGGAGACCGAAAAGACGCAGCAGCCACACCCACATCAGGAGGCAACAGGAAGCGATTTTTCTACCTTCTATATTTATTGCATACAGTCTATGAATCTCGTTTAATTTCACGACTAAAGATCACAAAACCTTAAATTCTATCAACCAGGACACAAGTTGGCAAGCAGTTCACAGCAGAAGTACATATTTAGTGCGCCAACATCTCCCCCAAGTTCCCCTCTCAATGAACTGCATTGTAAAATCACATCGTTGATGAGCACATTCTAAAGCAGGACTGAATATGGTCCATCCACACATATCGGATACGTCTAACTGCAGTCTCCGTTTTCAACATATATTCCTCGATTTAAAAAAAAAAAAAAAAAAAACGGCTTGGCAGTAAACGAGGAAACTGGCCACGAGTCACTGACTCATACTTTCACAGACTTACCAGCTCGCAGGATGAAGATACAGATACAATGCAAAAATGTTTAAGAAGGCACTAGCGTTAAACCCCACAAGTTACTGTAGATTGCGCGGCCAATCCAGTAAGCGCAACTCTTGATCAGGATACCCACCTTGTTTGGATGAGGAAGTGTGTGGACCGATGTGACTACCGTACCACTAAGCTCTGCTCAAGGTGATCTCCCTAGTCCCTCGCTCTGCGGAACTACTTCCTGTGGATGCTGAGATATCCATCCGAGAACAAAACGAAACATGAGATAAACTACACCGCCTTTGCACTTGTGTGCCAACTCTTCTCACACCCTCGACTTTTCGCAAACTTGCGTAGTAGGTATTTCTCCTTGGAATTCAGTAAAACTGCCAATAGTTAAAATGGCGCGGAGGGATATACAACGCGATGTGGAGGTGCTTGGTAAAGTTGTAGAGCCAATCAGAGAGCGTGAATGCATCAGTACAGCATGAAGTATGCCATGTGACTGTGAATGGCGTGGTGGAGTAGTTTCATGATGGACGCAGTGCCCGTTAATACATGATCACACAGCTCTAAATGATAGAAAAGAGTAAGCTGTCCTGATATCAGCGTGTTTTCTGCTCCTTTATCATGTAAATCATCGGATGCCGAAATGGGTCACGAAACGTATCATCACACTTGTTGCACTGCAACAAGCTATCGTATCACTGCTTTGGTTTTCTTTTTTTATTTATTTATTTATTTATTTATAAAGAGTGGCGTCATAATTACAGAAATACTATGTAGTGCCCTGTACATATGGAGGTCTAGGTTATGAAACAAGTACCCTCTTGATATGGCTTGCTGCTTTTCCGTGTTTGGGACAATATCTCCATCTAGTGGTTATACATTATACAGTCTGTGACTTTTAGATGTGCATTCATATTCATTTTTGATACATTTAAGTTACTTTTATTTTCTGGGCCTGTCGGGAAAATCCCCCATTTTCTTCCTGTTGTTATTAAATTAAGCTCTTCATTTATTTTTTTCTTGCATGTATTTGATTTATAAAACACTTCCAAGAATCAGCTAAATAATAGTATTTTAGTATACTGTACATTATTATCCTTTTTTTTCTGAGAAAATGCCCTAGTACGGTGTGTAAGGTGTTGTATTGTTAAGTATGGATGTATTCTCTAGATATCGATAATATAAAGTATAACACTCATTGAAACTTAATTTAAATGGTACACCCATTTGTTGCACTCCTCTGTCAACTTCAATGTGATTTACTTCTGTAATTAGATATATTGGCTGTTCTGCCATTTTGACAGCGGTGTCACAATGTTACCATGAGGATTTGAGTGAAACATTGATACCATTGTTATTATCATCTTTGTCAAGGAGAAGTCATACAGACAAAAATACCAACCATATCTCTAAAAGACTATAACGAAACCTAAACAAAATGATTCTTAACAGCAGCAGCCTGACCAAGATTCCTCTCTAAGCATAATTTAATTTGCCAACAAAGAAAACACTGATGCTAATCTCCATTTTCCTGGATTACCTGTGACCTACTTTAAAGGTACACTCACTAATCCATGTCTCCTTCTCTTTTGTCCCCTTTGATTCTCACCTGTTAGCAGCTGTTTTGGTGTTAGCACTGCTGCCTCCACTTCCCATGTTGCTGTCTCTCTGTCTACTGGCTGCTTCTGTCTGGATTCACTACACTCAAACACCTTAAGCTTATGGACACATCTATACAGATGAGAGACGGATCTATCATCCAGTCACCCTGCTGGCTGGCCAAACCCCCAACTGTCAGTTGGAATTAATGTCATGGCCATGAGGTACAGTAAGACATTAAGAGGATATGCTCTGACAAATTTTGGGGATAGAGAGAAGGCTGTAATGCTTCTAGATGAATTTATACCATGTGGGTACAGTTATTTCTTAATGTGATTAAAATAATAAAACAATAGAACGAGATGGATATTGTAATTCATAAAGCAAAGTGATCCTGCATATTAATGTAGCCTACTTCTCTCTGTTTTGATAGAGAAGGGCCCTGAGTTTGTGTAACTGAATGATTTCAATAGTAACAAATTGCTTAAAATAATATTTATGCCTCTTGTTAAATCTAAAATGATGGAAATTATCCTGGGTTTTTCACTTATTTTCTAAGGAGCAGAATATACAGTAAAGTTTAGCAGAATAAACCCTGAGTAATACTGAATAATATAGCAGATATCACACCAAACCCAATTGTAGGAACAATAAACTCAACATTTACTCAGAATTTCAATGCAAAAATGACAGAAAGTTCCAAGTTTCTTATTACTAACCTTCTCCTTAACTTAAATGCTCAGGAGTATATTAAACCTTGTTAACGTCTTTAAACGCACTTAATCAATAATTCAGTGGGCCCACACTCTCATACACGTACACACACAGGTACACTCACAAAAGCCGGCATATAAAGAAAACCTCTCGTTGCAGGCCTGATGCAGTGATGCTTGAGAGCGGTGAAATCCGCAGCAGTTCTCCGGTCAATCCAGGGTCAAGAGAAAGTTAGATCCAAACAGCAGCAGCCTACCAGTCATTCTCCAATGTACTCTGGGCAACATACAGGTGTCCATGGCGATCTGGTCTCCAACTGGGCAACATACAGGTGTCCAAGGTGATCTGGTCTCAAACTGGGCAGCAAACAATGTGCAAGTGATGACTTGTAGGCTGTGGCTCAGTGGTAGAGTCATATATAGAAAGTCTCAGCCATCAGTGTGTGAATGTGGTGTGGATGGGTGAAAGAGATCAGCAGTGTAAAGCGCTTTGAATGGTCGGACAGACTAGAAAGGCGCTATATAAGTACTGGTCCATTTACCATTTGTAGCTCACACTTACAGCGTGCTTGATGACTTCTCAGGGTTTCATGCAAAAACAATGATTTACAGCCAATAGCTTCAGCTGGGTTAGCTAGGATGTGGCTAAAAGTCTGTTCGTTTTCGCTAAAGAATGCAAATTACACACACTGAATTAGCATGTGAGCTATACACACGTGGGCAACTGCAAAGGCAACTTGGCTTAGAAATGTCTCTAGCAGCTCACAAACTGGATGCAGAGCAAGTATCGACTTTCAGAATGTCCAGCCGACAGTCTTTCGATACTAAACCTACAGACTTCTTTTAATAACTATGCACTTTGTTCAAAATCTGGCTTGTCAGTCTCTTACTCAAACCCTCACACACAGAATCTCCCTTTTCTTTTTGCCCCGGAGTCACACCCTTTCCACCAAGTCTCTATCAACTCTTCAAAATAAAATGAAATATTTATCAGGGTACATTTACATTTCTTAACCCTTTTTAGATATATTTATTACACTTACTTATAACAGTATTTTAACCCTCTATGCAAATTATTTGTAAACAACATTCACAAACACCCTTTTAACTAGAAAATCAAGAGGTATTCAAATACACTTTTCTATTTTAACATCTATTTACTTTAACAAATAAGCATTTTAACAGGGTTACACCCTCCCCCTCCTAAATATCTGATGTCCTCATCGGATTCAAAGAACCAAACTTCTTCTGGTTGCAAATCTTTAGTTAGCTACCTTTATAGTAACACCACGATGTACAATAGTAATGGGTTGATTTCTTGCTTTTCCTGGTCTATCATAGGTAAGTCTAACAACTGGCTTTATTGGTCTTTTGGATCTGGACTGCTGTGGCGTTATGGGTAAGTCAGGACAACTTGACTGTGGTTGGTCCTCTTCACTGAAAAGGGACTCAGGCTCAGAATCAGTCTCTGGAGGAATGTCCGAGTTAGGATCATCTTCGGGAACATTGTTTTTCTCTGAGTGACTGTCATCAGATAAGTGGTTGTCTTCCATTGGTGCTAATCCATCTGTATCGTGTCTGTCCCTGGGTTGAATGAGTCTTTCCGGATAAGTTCTGTAGGATCTAGCTGGCCGTTCACACTCCAGATCAGAAGAGTTGGTTGATGTACCATGATCCATTTGTCCTGTATGAGCCATTGTGGTTCTCTTTCGTCTGTTAGAGACACGCCTCTAGGCCACTGGCCTAAATGGCACATTCTCTGCATTATCCAGCACTGGGATTCTCACAAGATCTCCAATGGGCAGGAGGTTAGCTCTGTGCAAGGTCTTGAGCTTTCCTTTAACATTCTGGGGCTTTACCCTATAAGATTTGTCATCTTATCCACTACCACATAGGGAACATCATGCCAGTGACTTTCTAGCTTGTGTTTCCCTTTCAATCCAAGATTTTTCAGCAACACTCTGTCTCCAGGCTCCAGGTTGTGAATACTGAATTTCTTGTCATAGGCTTTTTTGTTCAGCTGGTGTTTCTTTTTAGAAGCCTCTGTAGCAAGTTTGTAGGCTTTTTGTAGGTCCTCTTTCAGTTTGGTGACACATGAAGAGTGTGGTTGGTCACCCATAACCTCTGGAATTGTTTCAAAGCATACATCCACTGGAAGTTTTGCTTCTCGTCCGAACATGAGAAAATATGGGGAATACCCAGTGGCATCACACTTTATACTGTTGTAGGCATGCACTAGATGTACCACATGCTGACTCCGCCGTTTCTTTTCTTGGTTCAACGTGGCTAGCATTGACAACAGAGTTTGGTTAAAACGTTCAGGCTGGGGATCACCCTGCGGATGGTAAGTGGTGGTCCACGACTTGCGTATGCCTAACATCTTCAGGAGCTCTTTGATGAGTACAGACTGGAAGTCTCTGCCTTCATCGGAATGAATCCGTGATGGCAAGCCATAGTTCACAAAATACTTTTCCACCAGGTCCTACCAGAGAGTCCTGGGCTTGAGCTGCAATCAAATCCTGTCTGGACATTTGTTCCATTGTGTTCACTTGCAGGCGAGTAGGGAGCGCATAAACATCAGGAATGAAGTCAGGTGGAGCTCCAAGCTGCTCAGCGTACTTAGGAGAGTCTACAGATGGGTCAAGGACACCAACTCGCTGGCAAATGGACTTAACGCCAGCCTGAGAAATGCTCTGCCACTCAGTCTCCTCATCTCTTGGCTCCAACCTTGACAGTAGATCAGCATTGATGTTATTTTTGCCAGGTCGGTAGATGTCAAAATCATACACTGACAAATCTGACAACCACCTATGTCCTGTAGTGTTGAGTTTTGCTGATGTAAGGACATATGTTAGAGGATTGTTGTCAGTGTGAACAGTGAAGCGGTAGTATATAGGTAGGTAGTAATGAAACTTCTCAACAACTGCCCATTTCAGAGATAAGAACTCTAACTGATGGATGGGATAGTTTTTCTCTGAGGAGCTCAGTTTTTGGCTTGCAAATGCAACTGGTCTCAATCCTTCTGGGTGGTCTTGATGTAAAACTGTTCCAGTCCCTGAAAGGCTGGCATCCACATGTAGCACGTAAGGTTTACCAGGGTCAGCGAAGGCTAGAACTGGAGCATTTATCAGACAGTTTTTTATTTTGTCAAAGGCCTCAGTGCATGACTGATCCCACCTCGTTCCAAATGGCTCTCTCTCGTCCAGATAGACACTGCTTTTCCCTTTCGTTGGTTCTCTTCCATGCTGGGTGGGACCATAACCTTTAGTGAGGTCAGTCAAAGGACGTACAATGGATGAGTAATTGTGGACAAATCGTCTGTAATATCCACAAAATTCTAGGAAGGAATTTAGGGTCTTAAGTAGGGATGAGGATGATATTCGTTTCAAACAAGTACTCGTTACGGATAATGCATTTTTGCCGAATCCGAGTACAACACAAGTTTTTTTTAGGATTATTCGTATCCGTACTAAAAGAATCCTCATTGGGTATCAACAACTACTGTCTTCACTCTTCATGCTCTGTGATCGGCCAGTCACACACAGCACCCCCTCCCTGCACCCACATGCTGCAGCGAGGAGGTGCCTGCTCTCCTCTTTCACACACACACACACACACACACACACACACACACACACACACACACACACACACACATACAGGCAGCGAGTGACAGCGACTACTTCTCTTGCTTGCTTGAGTTGACTTTAGTTTACGTTGCTCTAATCTCTACTACTCACTCAGTTTTCTTCTGCTCGTCTCTATTGAGGTTTGTATGGTATTTAAAGTTACTTCTTGAACTTATTTCGTGTCATACGCGATGCACGTGACAAGACGGGGCTGAAAACGGCTCGTGTCGCGCTGGTCAGTGCCTCTTGCTTCAATTCAGGACCGTCTGAAAGCCAGTTTCAGACTTAAAATAAAGTTCGGGGTTAGGCCCCGCCCATTTCCGAACAAAACACGCCCACTTCCGGTTTAGGGCCCGCCCATACGAGTACGGATACGGATAATATGGATGGGTAAACAGATACAAATACAGATAATGGTGTACTCGCTCATCCCTAGTCTTAAGGTTAGTAGGCTTAGGCCAGGTAGCTACAGCCTCAACTTTTGCTGGGTCAGCTGCAACTCCTTCATCTGTCACTGTATGACCCACATACTTGACCTTTGCTTGACAGAACTGACATTTGTCAAGTGAAATCTTGAGCCCTACTTCTTTGAGTCGGTCCAAAACTTTCATGAGTCTTTCTTCATGCTCAGCCAGAGTTTTTCCAAAGACGATCAGGTCGTCCAGGGAGAATAGCACTTGCAGGATCTTCATGTTAGTACTCCTGTATGCACAGCTGAATGCTAAAGCGATCACATTAAAGCACCATCTCGAATCTATGCTACTGTGATTGGCTGAACTGGGAGAGACATTTGATTGGCTACAGACGTTTCCCTGTTGAAAAATATGTATTTGTAAATCCACACACAAATGTAGCGAGGTTCAAAAATGAAAAGCAGCTCGTAAATGCGCCGTATATTTATGAATATCTATCAAATACAGCAGTGTCACCAGACAGAGTTCACTGGGGCACGTGCCCCAGTATTGATCTGCAGTGCCCCAGTAAAAATTTCACCAATTAAAAAAAAAAATCACTTCAGAGTTTTAAGTCTATATAGCACAGCGCACATACTACTTAGTATGGTAATTTATTGCTATGGTATTCACTCCACATAAATAATGCACACATGGCTAACTAATATGGTAATTTATTCATGTGTAGCGACTTCAGCTGATAATACTTCTGCATCAACTCAAAGTCATGAGAGCGAGAGAGAGAGAGAGAGAGGCGGGCGATGAGAATCACTGCGTGAGGTAGGCAACGTTAGCCGACAACAACTTGTTAAATATACTATTTTGATTTGACTCTAACTCTAACTCCTAGATGGATATCAGAAAGTCATTCACCCGCAGCAGGGACAAAGCAGCAAGGAATGAGAGAAGTAAGTGAAGCTCTAGCTTGCTAGGCAACATAAGTCTGTCTTAAGTTAATGCTAAGTTAGCCAACGTTATTCCTTGTATCAAGTCAACCATATTAATTTGCTGTATGAGCTGTCGGGGGAATTTCCAGTGAGTTTCATCAGCAAGAAATATAATGTTGGTTATGGTCTGCTGGTTCTGCTTAGGACCTCTGCATCAATGATGATTTTGAGGAAGCTTGTGTTAGTTGACAGATATAGCCTATGGATGGTGCAGTGGTTCTCAAATGGTCTATCTTCATGAAGAAAAACAATTTTCCTAAGATCAAGTCGTGAGCCGCATTTTTAAACCATTCTAGTTTATTTCACAGAAAAATAGCACAGTAGGCTTGTTTTGTTAATCAGTTTGTCTTTGACAAAAATAATCTTGTTTTGTTACCAGAAAAATTGATACAGCTAAAGCATCTGGTTTTGTTGCCAGAAAAAATATTAAAATTTCTGTATTTGTCACCAGAAACATGGCTAAAAATATCGGGTTTTGTTGCCCCAATTAGATTTTTTTAAAATATATTTCCATGTCTGTCCAG
The DNA here is from genome assembly GCA_030710495.1 of Labroides dimidiatus. Lineage (NCBI taxonomy): Eukaryota > Metazoa > Chordata > Actinopteri > Labriformes > Labridae > Labroides > Labroides dimidiatus. Next base: position 16,882,449 of record CM061144.1, on the reverse strand, counting down.
ACAAAGTGGAACAACAGAGTGCTGGAGGAGGTGAGGGAAAGATGAAAGCTGATGAGCAAGAGCGGAGTGAGTTGCCATCATGGTAGTGGAGAGTAAGGAACTTTCCAAGTTAAGCCACAGCCAAGTGATTGACCACTTTGCAAAAATTAAAACAAGACATCAGTTTACTTCCAAAAAAATGATTCCCTGAAGAGACACAACAGTTGTTAATTTATTCCTCCGCTATGGAAATAAAAGAACCCAGAGATTTAGGGGTGCTTTGTTTTATTTTATTTTTTTACTTTTGTAAATGTTCAATTTGCGGATGTTTATTGAAATAAATATTTCAAAAAGATTCACTGCTCTTCCTTTTTGCTTTCCTCAGTAATGGTTTAGAAGTCTAAAGTAAAGTGCACAAGTAGGCCAAATGCATTGCCGCAGTACATTTCAGGTGGTTAATCAAAGATCTAGACAACAACATAGTCTGATATGATTGAATAGTTTAAAGATCTATTTATGTTTTTTGATTATGAATAAGTGCTGAATATGTTTTTTTCCTCGCGCACTTTGTGCGCTCTCATGAATTCTTTGTGCCCCAGGTGTGGTCTAGTGATGCCCCTGATCAAATATAAATAAAATAATGAACATTTGTGCGTGAATCAGAAATACGTTTGTGACTTTTGTTTTTTTTATTTGTGGATTATTTTTACATTTGTGTAGAATGATATACATTTGTGTGTGAGTCAGAAATACATTTGTGAATCCGTCTGTGTGCATTTGTGAATTCTGAGACTGATCCGACTCCATATGTATCTGCCACTTTCTTCGGGAACTCTGTATCCACCACCACATAGCCAAGGTAAGGTGTAAAGGACCTACATGTTTTACTCTGTTACCTTTATTTTGAAAGTGTTTTTTGGACTGGTCTTACCGCTTCCCATGCGTCAGAATGCTCTTATTTTGAAAAGATGGAAAACCGGAAGTGTTGTGCAACAGATCAGAAAAAACGGCACAGGTGAACCGATAAGTTACGTTTTTAAAGTGTTGTATGTTTTAAAAGCACCTGGTTGACAGAGGCACAAGGTTTGTATATATTTTGGGATTTATTGAGATTGACTTGAAGTAATTTTGTGGCCGTTTATTTGAGTTTCTTTTGTTTCAGAGTGTTGAAGTAAGCAGGAACATAACAGTTACGTCTGTCATGGTAAAGGCTATTCAAGATTGTTATATTCGGTTCTAAATGAATGATTTAATGTGTTATTTTTGTGTTGATTAGAGAATGTTAAAGTACTAAATTGAGAAACTTGTATGTGGTATAAGTTAATAGTAAGAATTCATAAAAGTGAGTTGTTATTACTCATAATATTCCAAAAGCTTCTTTCAAAACTTATACTTAAGAATTGGTTGAACATGTTACTTTTTAAGAGCTGAAATGATTTGTAAACGTACAAATATTCAGATATTTTCTTTATGCTTCTCTTTTAGCTCTTACCGTGTGTTCACTATGTTAAAGGACTAAGGAATGGCTTCAATAAAACTTTGTGAACCATCAGTTCAAGAGTCACTTATAAATCAACCGGGGATGCTACATAAGGGTTACTGGTGTCACTTAAACCCCAAATGTCAAGTTTGCTCACTGGGTGAATGGTAGTAGTAGCTAGATACCTCCTGTACCAAGATTCAAAAATATTGCTAACCCGAGAACCACTGTCGAGTAACACATCACACAAGTGTCCATTCACTTTCAGGGGCTTCAGAGATGGTGACCCTATTAAACCCTCTGGTATGCCCACTGGATCAAAACTGTCCACTGCACTCTTTCTTACTTTGTCTTGTGAGGTGGCATCACTAGTAGGTGAAGGGCTGTCAGTTTTGGCCTTCTTTAATGATCGAATAAGTCTTTTTATGACCTTGCTTTGATTTCCAGGGTTCTTACACTTTCCCACCATGTGCCCGTTTTCTCCACAGCGGTAACAGTAGCGCCCTTCACCCTTTGTCTCCTGTCATATTCAATGTCATTACAGTGGGTGGCGTTGAAGATGGACAGGGCATTTTAGAGTTCACCTTCTGCTGCAATTGACTTGCCTCTTGTAATCTGTTCCAGATTAGCCTGCTGGCTTTCATTTCCAGATGCTTTGTCTTGTGTTGAAAGTGCTGCAAACACTGACTTTACTTCTTTAATTTCAGCTCTCAAAGTTTGAATCTCAGACTGTTTGTTCTCATCTTGAAGCTTGGTATGAACTGTTCGCACGGAGTGGTTTAGCTTTGCTCTAGATGCTTCATATTCCTCTTCTGTGCGAATTTCTTTCAGAAGCTCAAGGAAACTTGGGGGGTAAGCTCTTGTCTCTCTCAGTCTCAGCTAAATGAACATCAAATCAGCATTGACAGCACCTGCACCAGCTGCTCGAGTCGTGCACCATCCATAGCGTTAGCAGGGAGACCACCTCTTAGTATTACTTTAGTCAGACAGTGCTCTAACCTTTTCAAGAAATCAGATAGTTTCTCACCTGGTTGTTGCTGTTGCAGTCTGAATGTAAAATACAAGTCCTGACTCTGCTAGTCCAAAGGCACTTTCAAGAGGTTCTAAGCACTTGTCTGGGGTGACATCAGGGACAGAAAGGTGTTCTGCTTTTATCATCTCTAAGGCGGGCCCCTTCAAGCTTTCCATAATTCTTCTCCTCTTTTCTTTCGCTGAACCCTCACTCTCTTCCCCCATCAGGTAAGCTTGCTCTAACCAGTGATCAAATTGCTCCTCCCCTACTGGAGTGGGCACAGTACCTGAGAAAACCCACAGGCGGCAATATCCTCCACTCTCCATTGATGGTCTAGCTGCTTTGTTAAATAGGTCACCAATGGCAAGAAGAATAGACTCAGTTGGGGGAAGTGGCTTATGTTGAGATAGCAAAGCCTCCACATCATCCACAGACTTTCCTTCAGTCTTTAGCCAGGCATGCAGTTTACTGGTAAAGTCCTCCTCAACACTGGGACTTCCAGCAGCAGTGAAAACTGGTCATTTTGTTTCTCCGTCTGACCCAAACACTTCACCTGGCACATCTGCATCAGTTAAGTTTTCTCTACACTCACAAAGCACAAGTACCTCATTTCCAGTTTCTCCTAGCATTCTTCCTCTTACCCGTACACATCCCAGACACTTAATGGTTTGCAAGGTCTCTTCAATCTGTGTTTTTACAGTGTTCTCCAGTACAACTGTCAGCAAAGCGTGGCCTTCGTCCAGGGTCTCACCTCGACACCAGTTTTTCAGCCTGTTTGCATACATCATATGACGAAACACACTACAAGCATTTTTAACAGGGTTACATTAAGTTTAACAATATCTGCTGAACTCAGTTCATCTTGTCACATTCATAATGTAAATAATGCTTGTCTTGTTTGGTAGCCTACTTATTGCTGATTTTACTTGGTACTTATTGCATACTTCATTGCTTAATTTAACATCTTCTATTTTATTTTACTTCCTACTGCTGTACTTGTAGAGCAATGGTTACACATTGCCCCCTGGGATTAAGTATTTCTGATTCTGGTATTGCGGACAAGAGTGACTAGCTTTTGCCAGACATTAAAAGATGTTGGTGTTGGTGAATGGAGGACAGGAGATTTATCTCAGGCTAAAACTAATCAGTCCTTCATTTAAATATGGAACAGTCTTCCATGGGTCATTCTATGAAAATGGTGGCTTTTTGAACAGCAATTTCATGTTATATTTGTATTATTTCTTTAACAAATGAACCATAGTGCCATTACAGTTCAACACTTACCATTATAACTCAACACAAATTAAAGCTTAATCTATTTTAATAATTTTATTATATCACATTAAAAAATGCCCATTCTGCCCTTTTGTCACTGGTGTTACTGATGTTTTAGATGAGAATTCAGGTTTTTTTTGGAATTAGACTATTTCATTTGCATATATATTCAACATTTTTGAAAACAAGTAATAATTTAGTTTAAATGTATGCATGTACAGTATCATAATGAAACATTTTTCAATTTCTGTTATTCATTTTTTCCCATAATTCTGGAAATGATTGGCATGGAGTCTTCAAATTTGAAATATGATATCCTTTAAATGTTAACTACTAAATGTTGCAACAGTTTACTGGATATCCAAAAAAAAAAAAAAATCATATAAAATGGGTAAATCTGATGCCAGACTACCAATACGCCATACAGTAACACCAGTGACATAATGTGAAGGAAATGGCACAAAAAAGATTTTAAACAAATTCTCAAATCAATTAATCAATTTCATTTGTATTTTTGTTTTATTGAAATAAGTAGTTTCACCTACTGGTTACTGGTGTTACTAGACAGAACATTGTTTATTTATAACTTTCTAGGACATTGAAGTGCAAAGATATAGACATGTGAAGCGGCCCAGAAGAATAAATGGGAATGGAAATGAGATACAAATTTTCAAAGTTTTAGGGTTAGGGTTAGGAAACAGGATATGGTTAGGGTTTATCCACAAGTCTTTAGGACATTGAAGTGCAAAGACATAGACATGTGAAACGGCAATTAATAGGAATGTAAATGAGATACAAATTTTCTAAGTTTTAGGGTTAGGGTTAGGTTTAAGTTTTAGGGTTAGGGTTGGGTTTTAGGGTTAGGGTCAGGTTTTTGGGTTAGCAAACAGGATAGGGTTAGGGTTTATCCAAAAGTCTTTTAGGACATTGAAGTGCAAAGATATAGACATATGAAGCGGTTCACAGGTATAAAAGGGAACGGAAATGAGATTAGAAATTTTTAGTTTCCATAGTTCCATAGTAACAAATGGGAATGGATATGAGGGGAAGGTTTTTCAATGTATAGATGTTTAAAGTGTGCTATGGGCTCTCACACTGTGCACAAATGCTACTCTATCATTTAGAAAAGTTGCAGTGAACTGCTTAAGACAGGCCCAGTTCTACCATTGCTGGTATGCTGGGCCGGTCCTTTTTTTTTAATTTTAATTTTTCTATTTTTATTTTATTTATTATTTTGTTTTTTAGTTTTATTTATTTTTTATTTTTTAACTCTTTTAGTAAAACACAAGTTCCAGAAGTCCGTTTTAAGTTGACCCAGTCTTACCATTGTTGGTATGCTGGGTCAGTACATTTACTTTTTCACATTTTAAACACAAACTTAACTGGCTGCTGGTCTGCGGCACAAGATGGGCGTCTATGCTAAGACTCTTTACTGATGATTATTTACTCTGGTCCCTTTCCTTAGGGCCCACACCCAGCCGGCCCCAGTCCCCCAACAGTGCTCTAAATCATAAGTGCTCAAATCAAACCAACACACACAAGTCAAAGAAATAAAACAAATAAAGAAGGGGGCAAAACAAGATAACAAGGGACAGGGGCGGGCAGGCACGGGCCCACCTTAAAGAGTCAATGATTAATTTTTTTTATTTCATTAAGGCCCTGGGGCGCCACAGTATTGAGATTTTTTATCCATCGTCTTTCTGCCGCCCACCGCTGTGCTGCAGACCAGCCGACTCCTGACTCCAATCCAGAAATGATTAGATTCTCCCGCCCGTGGTCTCTGAAGTGCTCATACAGGACAGTTTCTTTTGTTTGTCAATCACTATGGTACAAGTGCTGTATTAAACGCTCAGCGAGCTTATTCTGAGTTTGTCCCACATACAACTTATCACACACTTTGCATTAAATAAGGTACACCAGGTTGACCAAGTTGGGCTGAAAAGTCTGCCATACTGGCTTTTTGCCACCTGCGTATCTATTCTTTTTATTTTTATTTTTTTCCCCTTGTCTGCATCATCTTTTAGCTGAGCACTGTCTGGTGACAGTGTTTAAAAGACATATGCATTGATTTTTTATTCTAGCAGTGACAGCTATAAAGACATGTACGTATACATACATAAACACATACATACACTCATACACAAACATATACATATACACACATAGATACACACACACACCACAATTAAACCACGATGTGAGCTGAAAGGGAGGGCTGTGTTATACCATAGTGTGAGTAAAGGGGAATATAGTGATAGAAAGGACAAGACAAGACAAACGGGGAGCAGGATAAACAGGCAGGGATATTCATTTAAGATTGCAGTCCAGGTGCTATGCATATCTAGGTCTGTGCAGGGGCGAGAGGCTGTAAGAAATCAGGGACACCAGAGATGGTATCAAGACCCCACCAAATACCCAAGTAGTTGCCCATGCACAGGAAGACCATGGCCAGGGGCATCCCCAGAGCACCAGAGTACCCGGAACCCACCACCCGGACCCTCGAAGCCACCAGATCCAGGAACAACCCCAGGGCCCGAGGGGGCACTGACCCCCCCCCCTCCCCCAGCGGCCCCAAGGGCAACACCAGGGGCCCAGGGCAGGGGCCCCCCCACAGACAACACCCGCCCCCACCAACCACCCGTCCATGGCAGGTAGGGGGCCCCCAGCCCCCCATTCAGCCAGGACCAGGCCCCCCCAGAGGAAGGCGGTCCAGCCGCAGCGAGGCCAGGTGGGGTGGTGTGTGGGCATGCTGTGGTGAGATCGTGGTTAAGCCCCAGCCCCCAGAAGAGCCAGGGCCAAGAGAAGTGCCGGGGACTGCCCGCCCAGATGACCAAGGGGGCGCCACGACCACCCGCAGAGAGCAGCAACCCACGGGCAGCCCACCCCGCCGGTCTCCAGGAAGCAACAGGCCTATGGAATCCGCACTACAGACCGCCGAGAGGCACGAGACCCCGCCGGGCCCATCTGTCCCTAGAGCCCTACCCCAAGACTCTGCCTGCAGGCACCAAAGCCAAGCCGCACCCGAAGGCCACCGGCATCCTCCAGTTTGATGTATATGGGGACTCCGGCACAAAGTCTCAACCATAAGGAGCCGGGCCCCATCCGCCACACCAGTCCTATATTTGTGTACCCCTTGTCCCCCCCTACTATTCTGTATCCTTGAGCCCAGACAAGGATACATTATCCCTCCACCGTGAATATGCGCAACCCTAGGTGTATTGTGGTGCATTAAAAGTGGGAGAAAGACAAATTGAGCAGGGGACCACCGACCCCTACTCTCTCTGCCTGCCCCCAGTGAGTGAATGTCATTGTGCAATAAAAACAGAAGGCAAGCAAGGCAGGTGAGAGGAAGGGAAAGAGGGGCCACAACCGAAGCGAGGCAGACTCTGGATACTCTCAGCGATCACTCGATCGTAATGTTGAATAAGAATCTCCAGGCTGGCTCTCATCCACTGGTCGGTGTTATTTTTCACTCTCTCCTCGGTGTCCTCGCAGGGAGATGAGGGCTTCATAAAAGATGTGAGTTTTTGGACTTGTTTTCTCATCCCAGCAGGAGCCTGCCACTGAGCCGAGACCTGTGCAGATTTTCTGCATGATGAAAAGCCTCTAAAAGTTTGAAAGATTTCTTTTCTGTTTTACTGTTAATGGTTGTTTGCTCAGGAGGTATGCCGTAGGTGTTATTTGGGTTGGAGCGTTGTCCTTTATGATGTGATTGTGAAAACATTTTTGATTCAGGATGAGACAAAAAAAGCTAAAGAGGAAGAAGCAGTCAGTATGAGAGATTCATGCTGATATTTTCTGATTAGTCCTATTGCTGTTTTCAGATAGGGGGTATATTTTCAGTTTTCTTTTCAAGAAAGTGTTTTTAATAAAGTTTATAAGTGTTTTCTTTGATGGTACACCTACTTCTTAAAGGAGCAGCTTCAATGCATTCAAGCTGCTCTTTTAATAAAGCTTTTAGTGTTTCTTATTTTAAAAAAGAACAGCTTTCTACTAAAACTGCTTTTAGTAAAGTTTTGAAGTGTTCTTTTTTGAACAAAAAAAGCAAAGTTTTAGCTTTAAGAAAAACTATTTAGAAAAGGAAAGAGGAGTTTAAATTTAAGAACCAGAAGAAGACCTTAAAATAAAAAAAGTCTTCCCAAGTTTCCTTTAAAAAAAAAAAAAAGCATTTATGTTACCCACAGTCAGGTGATTTTGTTTTGTAAACTGCACTGCAGCACTTTCTAATCAGCCAGCAGTCCCAGGTGCAAGATCGAAAGGCAGCCTCCAGATCAAAGAACTGAATCACGGTGCTTCATTGAAAAACACAGCACATGTGACAGAAGAACTCTTGAAATGCAGACCACACTTGTTTTTAAAATGGCACTCAGAGGGTAGTTTTCACACAAGCATACAAGAAAAAAGAGGCTGTGATTCAACTCTTAGTGAAAAGGAGGATTCTCTGCTGTCACAGGTCTGGACTGCTAGTGTTTTTCTGTTTGTAGACAGCTAAAAATTGCTTAGTCAGCACACAAAAGAATCACTAAAAGTGCTTAAGAAAGCAAAAGGGACTACATGAGTTCAGCACTGAAGCTGGCAGGTCCAGTTCAGGCTGAAAATAGATCAGTTTTCTTGTTTTCTTTTCTAAGTTAAAAATCTCTTAAGTTTGTTCTAAGAAGCTCCCAACGTTTCACCACCATGTGGCCTCAGCAGAGGAGAACCAGGTTTAGGCTACAAGAGAAACATAGAACTGTTGTGGTTTGACCAGCTTGGGTGAAAAGGAGTAAAAGTTTCCCTCTCCTGTCTACAGCTGCACACTGGGTCATCAGTTTGCCTTGTCATTTGTTAGTCCATCGACTCTTTATGTCACTTTTTTAATAGATACATTACTCAGATCTAAATACAGACTAATGAGCTCAAAAGCTTAATGGCCATTGTCCCAAACATGCAACAAATGACATGGGGTATTGTAACCACAGAACGTGTTGTATATTTTTGTAATTTTCATAATATCTTTGAAGATTGTATTTTCATACCATATAAACTGAGTATTTAATAATTCAATAAATGCATGTTTGTTGACAGACTGCAAGCAAAAGTGCAACGGAAATCTGTATTAATGCATTTAGCCTTTTTTTTACACAAACTAGATACATGGTGACGGAAACGTAAAGCCATTTATTGACATTGGCTTTTACAACTACACACACACTTACACAAACAGGTAGTCATAAAAGAGCAGAGCCATTTTTCCTCTGTATTTCACAGCAGCAGTGCAGTCAGCTGCAGGTCACATGATTTGCTTGCCTGGCCTCACTGAGCATGCTCAGACCCCCGAGTGTTGTCAGGCAAAATATAAGACAGCAGTAGGAGCAGAGATCTGCAATAGATAAACACAGAGACTAATACACCAACTGGATTGCTCCCAGACAGGCACACGACAAGCAGACTCGGAAGAACTGAGGGATCGTGGCTCTGATTCCTTAAAATCTTGTGTTAACAGGCGTATTGTCATCCATCGTTTTATTGGAAAACAGCCTCCGACGAAGAGCGGAGCAGGTGTGCCCTTTAAGAGAGGGAGCAGCTGAGGCAAGGACAGCATCCCAGTCTCCATCCTCTGTTGAGGTAAGTGTGGATGGATGGGGTATGGTTGCAGAGCATGGGGGAGGGGAACATCCGCTAGACTGCATCAGTGTTTGTGTCGAATATAATCAAAAGGAGGAAAAGGGACCGTAATGGCGATGGTAAATCCGGAAGGGTTAGGGTGAGGGGGGGCTAGTTCGTCGGCGACTCCATTGGTATGTGAGTCGGCAGCTGCTCTGGGTATGATGAGGAGGGGAGAGGAGGGGGGAGCGAAGGATGTAAATGCTAGCAGGTTTAAGGACATAGCAGGGCAGCAGGCACATAGAGGAAAGAAGAGGTGGCAGGCGGTGATGGGGGAGTCGTAATTAATCGAGAACAGTTGTCTGGATGGTGTTTTTCGAACAGGAAAAGAGCGGCCAATGTAACAAAAACGTCCATCATACATGAAGGAAAACAGATTATTTGACAGACATGTAGACTGGCTCCATCTGTGGCAGAGATGAGCTTGGTCTCTTATGCTAGGACAACAAACAAAGACAATTAATTCTGTGTTTGACTTAAATCACATTGACCTATATTTATTTTGGAAGCCTATTGTGCAAAACTATTTTACCTTCCATTCTTTGTTTCTCAAGATTCAGACCTGATTTTTTTGTTTTTGTTTCGTTTCGTATGCAAAAGACCAATTAAATTGTAATTTACTTTCTGATGCCACAGTCTGAAAAATGCTACTAACTGTGCATGGATTTAAGTATTGTTTACCAGACAACATGCTTATTGTTTACATGTCTAAAACAAAGTACGGTGAACTAAACCTGGTGTAACAGCTTTATCAATGGTGTTTTTTTTTTTTTTTTAAATATTTCGTCTAAATCAGGACATAATATAATGTTTATTCTTGTTTTATATTGATTACAGCTTGAACTTTTCTATTTAGGTAGCAATGGTTTTTAAAAGCACATTTTAAGTATTTTGAATGGTTAATTTCACACCAGTGGCCACACTGGTCTTTACATGTAAGCCAGAAAAACAAATGCTGTTTTAGTGAGCTTTCTGTGCCTGGCATATGAAAAACATCATTGCAGTGACATCAGCAGGTATGTTGTTTTCGCTGTGCATCCGTAAAGGTGTGTCCAACTTTGGTGCCTTGATATTTATAGAAGTTGTTCTTGGGGAAAAAAAATACAACAAAACAATGAAATGGAAACATGGTGGGTACTGAATGTACAGCACATATCTCCCACACACTCTCTCCTCAGTGATTAATGCCACTCTGAAAGGAGGCAGAGATGGCTGTTGCTAGGATACATGGCAAGGTGAAGTGCAGACCGTTTAAAGAAAAGAGGAGGAGGACACTGTTTACAAATCATGGTATCACTGGAGTTGTACCCGTTGTTTCATGTTTTTTTTCCCCTGCACTGATTTCTTTTTTCTAAACTTGTGGTGTCTTCAAGGTTGGCAGCTCTAAGGAGTACGTGGAAGAGGGGTGGTCACTCAAAGCTTTCTGAATTTCTGTCCCCCCACCCTTCACCTGAAAATAGGCTGCAATGGTTGGCAGTATTCAAAGGCCCAAACCTGTCTGAGAGAGCCCTATGAATAGAAGACCCAATGGTAAGAAAGCAAGAATGCTTTTGGTGTAGTTCTTTCATAAAATTATCAATTTTTATGATGATTGTTGTAAGAAAGGATTTAAATATGGTAAAATAAAAGATATTGTTATAGATACTTACAGATTTGCAGGCTTTTTAATACACATTTCAGTCTATGATCAACTTCATTTAAATGTTTAATTATAAAATGCTTTTGGTTTATGAAAAATGCCCCCTTCGCTTCAGACTGTGCTAGAAATGACAGGAAACATGGTTATTTTTATATAAAAAGGGATATTTTTATGAACTCATCCCTTTTAAAAGTCACTGGAGTATTCCTTTGAAGACTGAATTCAGAGAGTATCCTGTCTTTTTGAAACAAATCACTCCTCTTCATCTTTGTTTGAGTTGCTATATATAGTAGTGTTTTGAAGCCCACGAACAGGGGGCTAAATAGGGAGATGTGAGGATGGATGTGCGATGAAAGGAGGATAGAGAGAGGTTGTATTTTCTTTCCACTCTACGATAATGGCTTTTTCACAATGTGTGGGCCCACAGGACATCAAAGGCCAGTGTTGGACAGATGAGGAGTCGGATGGGGAAAATGAATCCGAGCAGTTCCTGTATGGCATTCAGGTATAACAGAGGCTTTTTGTAGTAATCTTTTATCAGAAAATCTAGTGTTTGTAAAACTAAAGTTATCTAGATTTTTTAGTTTCTGTTTAGAAGCAGTAACTTAAATACAGTAAAAAATAGTTCATAAGATGACCTAAATATAGTATCATTTTAACTTTTACGTGAAAAGACCTTTCTTTTTTTCAAACTGACTTACAAGTTCTTCTGCTATAGTATGTTCACAGAAAAAAATGGTAGCACAAATTCTTAAAAAATCAACCACTGTATTAAATAAATAATAATAAAACTTAGCTTTATGTGTTTGTATGAATTATTTTTTGTTATTAATAAAGCACTGAATTGATACTTAGTTACCTCACCTTGACCTGTTATGTTCACTAAGACAGAGAGGAAGTCAAAGTCACGGAAACAGTAATAGGAACATTAACAGATGTATTATTATATCTGTAATGATAATGCATGTATTGCTTATGGTGGTGATACAACTCATGATAATAAACAAAATTCCCCTCATAATAGTCAGTTGTTAGGCTTCTGTGTGATGAAACAGCTAAAAAAAACTATGAGAAGAAAATATTACATCCATCTTTGACCTGATGGTGGCCCTAAAAATAAGTTAGTGGATACAAAAAGCTCATTTGAAATCTTTATTTTGGGAGTTGATGAATATTATGTCCAAATAATAAGAATGGACCAGCTGACTTTACATTTCTATCATGATGCGTGGCTGCAAGCTGTTCAGATATTTTAATTCATCATCTGCAAGTTCTGTTGAAGTGTGAGTCATGCCAATTATTTTCAAGGCTTGGTGAAAAAAATGTTCTGTACAAAATTAACAATGGCAAATATGTCTCACACCACAAAACTACAATTGCAAGTTCTCAAAAACATGAAGTACATTGTGTCATAGTGCCACAGTCTTTATGTAGTACTAACATGATAAAACCTAAAGCTTCATTCTCATGCAACACGGTCAAATTCATTTTCTCAGCTGCTATCATCTCAGCTGCTAAAGTTCAGTGCTTCACATTCATATAGGATATTAATCCGTTAGCCATTCTCCTTTACTGTTATCTTCTTGGTCTTGTGATTGAAATGTAAATCCGGTCTGGGACTTAAAGCTCATTTCTATGCAGTCAGAGAACATGAAAGCAGCAAAGGGAAGATAAGGATGAAAGTGTAGGATCTGTTCAGTGCGCTCAGAAAAGGAGAGGGGACTGATTTTTAGTCTAGACATGACAAGCCTTGGTCAGCTGGTATTGTTAGTACTAGAAACTGCAATTCATGGAGGCTACCAAAGTGTTAAAATGTGCAAAACATGTTTGACACCTTTGTTCTTGTAGTTAAAGAAATTGCATTAATGTATTTGTTTGTATTAAGTAATGCTTAGAGTTAATTAAAACGTTACAACAAGTTCAGCATAAATGTGAAACTATGAAAAAACAGTTTTCTAAATGTAATGGATAAATTGTGGCGAGAAAGTTGTTGAAAATAATGTATAGAGGACATTTCAGGAAGCTGGACCACTTGGAGAAGAAGACTCAGGAGACTCTTAAGTTGGAATAGTTTATATAGCTCTGCTGAGGAGAAGTGACAAACAATGCACATGGGTGTGTTGTGCAATGCGGAGTCAATTCTAACAGACCACTCTGTGTGTTCAGTATTTATAATTTCTGAGGTTGCTATGTCTATCTAATAAGATAGTAGGTTCAGCTTAGCTTAGAATGTCAATGTATGCTACAGTCCGGAGCCACACTGTTTCTGTATACAGATAATTTTTAAAGCCAAATGCAGATTAGTGACCATTTGATACATATAGAGGCAAATTATAGAGATAATTGAGGCGAGGCATAAGGAAATATAACAATGCCACCACATAATAGATCTTCAAATAAATACCTTAATGTTATATGTATGCTGTATGTATTCAAGGCCAACCCTACTGAAAAAGTCTGTTTAATAATAGCTTAAAGATAACTGATTGAAATAGTTCCACCTTTAGAAATTATTGTAGTATGAATGCATATTTGACCAAACTTAAAACAATTATTGTAGAAAAGAAAATTATATGATCATTGTTTCAAAAAACAGTTCCAGAACGACCTCTCTATAGCACTTTCTGTACTGTAATTGTGTCCAGTGTTGCTTGTTACAGGGGAGCTGTGCTGCTGACCTGTACCGCCACCCACAACTGGATGCAGATATTGAGGCAGTAAAAGACATCTATACTGACAGTGCTGTCTCTGTTAGGTATAAAACACACCCATACACATGCCCACAAATGCCCACAAACCCAACAGTCTGTGACCTAATTAAAGGAAATGTGAAAAAACAAGCACAACCACACTGAGCATTATTGAAAAAATGTTCTGAGGTATGCATGTCTTGGAAAATCTGAAAAAAAGAAAAGATAACACCTACTCTCAAGAGTTATATTACTTAAAAGGGTGAGAGAGTAATACATCCCATTTCTTGTGACAAGTTAACTGTATCCGTTGTTTTTGTCTGGACAGGGAGTATGGAACCATAGATGACGTTGACATCGATCTTCATATTAACATTGGTTTCTTAGATGTGAGTCAGCATTCTCCTTCCCTGCACACGCCTCCTCCATCTTTTACCATTACTATTCAGAAAATGACATTTGGAAAGTAACACATTTATAATACATCTTGTGCTCATAATTTATTTATGCCATGAGAAATGGCCCTAATTAGGATGCTAACTCTGTGTATGTGTGTGTGTGTGTGTGTGTGTGTGTGTCTGACTCAGGAGGAGGTAGCGACAGCTTGGAAAGTTATCAGAACAGAGCCCATTATTCTGAGACTGCGCTTTTCTCTTTCTCAGTACCTCGATGGACCTGGTGAGTAAAGATGTCAGTGTGGATGTAGGTTATCTGGGAGGGACTTTGGGTATTTGTGTCACACTTTGAGCATGGGAGGTGAGTACAATATATGCTACATGGAACGGGGGAGCTTGAGAGTGTGTGCTGACACTGTAATAACGTGAGTCATGTTCACTCAGAGCCATCAGTAGAAGTGTTCCAGCCATCCAATAAAGAAGGTTTCAGCCTAGGCCTGCAGCTCAAAAAGTAAGTTATATGACCTGCTGAATTTACAGACAACAATGAAAAAGTTTGTTTTTTGTAAATAATAATAATAACAATGTAAATAATATATTTTTTGAATGTATTAAAAGTAAGAAAAAGTGTGTTAAACTGCTAGGCTCAGCTACATATTCCATTCTCAACTTTCCTTTTTTTGTACTATGGCAGGATCCTGAGCACGTTCACCTCACAGCAGTGGAAGCACCTCAGTAATGAGTTCCTCAAGGCCCAGCAGGAGAAGAGACACAGCTGGTTCAAAGCGGGAGGAACCATCAAGAAGTTCCGTGCAGGGCTTAGCATCTTCTCTCCCATACCCAAGTAAGTGTCTCTTTCTCACTTTGTTCAGCCTTAAAAGCATACACATATCACTGTCAAGGTTTAATGTTGAGGATGTTAAACACTCAGTGCTGGTAGGTAACTGAATGCCTAACGCAAAGTTTTAAACAGTTATAGCATTTAAAACATCATGCCTTTACAGTAAAAGAGATGCACGATTATTTCATTTTTTTTTGACTTGGTAACTTATTTTATTTAACTTTGACTTTATTTTCCAGCATCAAAGTTGAACTAATAAACTCTGATTGTGATGCTTTTCATATCAAAGCTTAAGTGAAGCTTCAGTACCTGTACCTCATTGCAAAATGCAGAAGATGTACAATGACATGTGCCTCTAAGACTTTTGTATACAGTGCTTTGTTTCATTTTTTTTTTTACCCACAAGTTCTATATTATATATACCGGTACTATATTATTCTCCACTTTCTTGCCTACCTCTCCTTTTTCCCTGTCGTTCTTTTGTGAGGCATCTTATGACTAATTTAAAGGGTGGCTTCAAATATTTCACCAAAAACCATCCTGGAAACTGAAGAAACATGTCTGGTTAAGTAGGGAACGTAATGCTAGCTATAAAAATGATGACAGAAAAACTAGTTAAAGGGGCATTTGTGAATGTTGATCATACAAAAGAAGACTGTCAAATGAAAGGAAGCTGTGATACGGCATATTGCAGATTGACATGAATCCAGATTCTTACACGCTCAACCAATTCCTCCCGGAGAAAGAGTAGTTGTCTTGGCCTCTGTCTTACTCTGAGATGCTTTGACAGTTATTGGTGCACAGGGAATGAATCCGGGTGCTCTTGAAAGAGGTCAGCTTCAGTAACTACTGAGCTGTCATGGCACCTTCAAAAGCTGACAAGAGTACTGTGTTGAGAGTCCACATGGATAATACACCGAGAGTTATAGTGGAAGTGAACACTGGTTCTGGTACATTAGTGGTTGTTGACAAAAAGATGAGCAGCTACTCAGATTTCTGTTATCTGAGCTAGAAAGATGGCTGAAGCTTAGTATACCTGACAAGTGTACTGATCATCAAGGATTGAGTAATTGCTAGATTATTAAAACAATCGAAATTTCTGACCAGGCCTTTTCTGGGGAACCTTGCAGTTTGTTGGTTTTAAGTAATACTTAGGTATAAACCTTTTTCAAGTAATGCACATGTATCTAAATCTTATTTCTCCAGGTCTCCAAGTTTTCCTCTGATTCAAGATACAGTTTTAAAAGGGAAGCTTAGTGTTCCTGAGCTGAGAGTGACCCGTCTGATGAACCGCTCTATCTCATGTACCATGAAGAACCCCAAAGGGGAGCTCTTCAGCTACCCACCTAACAGCCAGGTCAGTAACAGTCAGAACCCGTACAGTTCTTTGAGATTTTGAGTCTACTTTTATTTTGCTTACCATTTTATTTTCTTTGTCTAACCTGCATGCAAAGTTGTTAATTGTTAAGACTTCACCATCTTGCACTTTTTCATCAATATACTCACGATGAAGAGTTCAAAATCACTACTCTACAAAACTCTTTACTGTTTTTAAGTCACTGTGAATCGACTCTGACCCTCTTCTCAGTCACCTGCCACCTGCACTGTTCCCTCCTGAGCCTTACCTTACCCCTACCGTAACATGGCTGCTGCACTCTTTCCCATAATGCTTTGTCTTCACTTGACTCATCAGACTGTGGCTGTCCCAGCGGCCAGGGCCCCAGCGCAGATTACCACGAGGCAGCTGATTGAATTGTTTTTCTCATCCCAGGCCGGCGGCCACTGCAAGAACATTCCTACCTTGGAGTACGGCTTCTTAGTGCAGGTCAGACCTCAAGGATTTATGAGCATGCTTATATCACCTGTGATTTGAGGGTTCCTTGTACTGTCCAAAAACAGCAGCCAGTGAAATGAATTGTGTGTTACTGAAAAATGCTGAGGATTGGGAATTGGACGAGTACTTGTCTATCTTTCTTCTCAAGGTGTGTTTCTGTTACTTGTCTCATTCATACATTCCCCTGCTGATGGCATAGGTTGCCATCCTTATTAATTAATCTGATACATACAGATTTGCACACAGCTATTACCATCAATTTGGTGTTACTGCCTAAAGACACTTAAGTACGTTACTGCAGGAGTTGCGATCAAACTGCCAACCTTGTCATTTGTTGTACTATTGGGCTAAAACTTGGTAACGAGATAAATGATCCAACATTGTACCTAAGAAGTGAAGTTTTTTAAAATTTGGCTGCTAAATTGGTCTTTATTCCTCTATGTGGCATGTCTTGAGGTAGGAGTGATGACTAGGGACACCAATGTGCTTCTCTACAAACAGATTATGAAATACTCAGAGCAGAGGATCCCAACACTCAACGAATACTGTGTGGTGTGTGACGAACAGCACGTCTTTCAGAATGGATCCATGCTAAAGGTACTGGTCACAAGAAAGAGAAACAAACAAGTTAACTAAAGTAAAAAAGTCACAAATCAGTAATCTGTTAGATAAGTGATCTTCTATAAGGAAAGAAAGACTGCATGTTCCAGTTTGAGTTTGCTTGAGTGTACCTGTTTTTACATACATATGCAGTGAAGATTGAGGAGCTGCATTTCAACCTCTTCTTTTCCTTGTTCCTGTGTGCTTCCAAAGCCTGCTGTGTGCACCAGAGAGCTGTGTGTGTTCTCCTTTTACACTCTGGGTGTCATGTCTGGAGCTGCAGAGGAGGTGGCCACTGGAGCAGAGGTGAGAACAACACTATACATAGCATAAGGTATATTAGATTCCAGATTATTTGTAGTCTTTCTGAAATTATTTTTACAATTGAAATATTAGATCAAATTAAAAAAAAAACCCACATAATGCAGTCATGGTGATAAATTCATGTTAGATTTAAATGAAGGCAGGTTTTTCTGTAACATTGCTCTGAGTCATAATGTAGCAGATGAAGGGATATGACCCATCTCTCTCCAGGTGGTGGATTTGCTTGTTGCCATGTGTCGAGCTGCTCTTGAGTCCCCTCGCAAAAGCATCATCTTTGAGCCCTACCCTTCAGTCGTTGACCCTAATGACCCCAAGACTCTGGCCTTCAACCCAAAGGTCAGCATCCCCACTGCTCAAGTTGTGTTTACAAACTGAATTAATACATACATAAATTATTACAAGTAGTCACAATCACAAATGAATGAGGTTATCTAATTGAAATTGGTCATAAATTTTAAAATTTTGCACTACTTTAATTTAGTATTCATAAACTTGACAGAGGGAATAAAAAAATGGTCAAAATGTTTTGCAAACTGGCATTGGTACAAGTAATTTTACATGTCTGCTTGTTGCTCTCCCTCTCTCATTGCATACAATGGATGGTCGGCTCAACCGATGAACACAGAAGAAGAATTATGAAAGACTGCAGAAAGCATTGGACAGCGTGATGTCCATTCGGGAAATGACGCAGGTACAGGAATCAGAGTTGTTTCAAAGCTATGACGAGGGTGATGTTTAATGTTATCAATAACCTTATTTCACTGTTATGTACGATGTGGACTGTGGTGTGTTCACGAAACAGGCGATGTCTCTCTTTAACAAAGTTGATACTCAATGTGTAAAACATAAATTGTATTTATTTAGACATATGCTCATTTAGATTTTTAAAACGTGCGTGAAAAAGCAAAACAAACTATCCCAGTCTTGCCTGTTTATTTTCAGGGCTCATATCTAGAGATCAAGAAACAGATGGACAAACTTGACCCTTTGGCCCATCCCCTGCTGCAGTGGTGAGTAGAGAGGGTCTGTTTGAAAAAAATGTTCACTCTGCCTGAATGCTTTTAGGATTTGATGCCAGTTTGAAAAATGACTTAAAGTGCTGGTCGTCTGGTTATCAAACCTTCCACATTAGGTCAACAATAAATGGAAGTGCAATACAGCTTTTGATCTTTTGTGCAAAGGCATATTATGGTGGAAAAGCATGTGTGTAATTGATGTAATAATAATGTTAGAAAGTTGTTTATCTTTCTGGTTAACTTTTCTTACTGTCATGACTATCACCAATGCTGTGTCCATGTATACCACTGAAAAATTTTAGTCTGAAAAATACCTGTTGTTAGTAGAAGGGGGATTGCAGTGGTACGTACATAGATACATGTTTTTTTCTTATTTATTTATTCATTTTGTCCTTCTCTCTATCTCTCTGCAGGATTATTTCCAGTAACAGATCTCATATCGTCAAGCTGCCTCTGAGTAGGGTAGGGAACCAGGACAACGTCTTCTTAAGTGTCCTTTATTCATTTTTTAATGCTGTGTACTTATTCTCTTTATCTGTTTGTCTCTCTCTCGTACTACTTGTCCCTCCTGACCTCATTGTGATAGCAACTGAAATTCATGCACACCTCCCACCAGTTCCTGCTGCTCAGCAGTCCCCCTGCCAAGGAGGCTCGTTTTCGCACTGCCAAGAAGCTCTATGGCAGCACCTTTGCCTTCCAGTGAGTCCACTTTGCTCCTCTTGTTAGCTGACACAGCATTCAAACAATGGAAACTCTGTTTTCGCGTGATGACTATTTCAAAGCCTGTAAAGCGTGTTGGTTAAAATATTTTTGAGGTGTTCATAAAATGTCCAAAATTAGTTTGCTGTTGTATTGTCTTGCTTGTGGCTTTTTGGCAGTTATAATGTGAGAAATCACTTGCTGTAAATAATTGATTTCAAATCAAGCATAGGCAGTGAAAGGCATGCATAATTTAGCATTACAGCAGTACACTGTCAAACATGACCACGTCTGAGAGTAACACCTGGTCATTATGTTGCGGATTGAGGAGCCACTCTAGCAGATTTTTATGGGACAATAACAAACAACAGCAAAGGGCCGTGGCTGTTCTTTTGGACAGAGAAACCACCTTGCAAAGCCAGCACATGGAGCCAGTACTATCTGTGAGATGGAGACTTGAACTGTAGCAGATGGGGCTTTGCTGAATATTTTAGATACACACAGCCCATCTGGTAACTTGCAGGGTACAACCAACTCATGAGCAGTGCTTAGTGTTAGTTAATACTACAAATTTAATAATTCTACACGGGACATTTTTAAGCTTGGCTGCCACCAGTTTACATTGCTATTAATAGAAATAAACTTAATAGTACATGCTCTGAGTCCTTTAATCGAAATCTGCATCGTTTTGAACAGCTGATAAGAACTTCTCACTGAATGTTTTTAGAAACACGGACCTCCTGCTGATTCCAGACTTGGTAAAAATAATGGTGCATGTGACAGAAATGTGTTTTATTTTTAGACAGTTCAGATACAGGGAGATGAATTCAAATGACCCATCCTTTGGACTGCAGTGGTGCGTTGTCAGTGTTAGAGCTTTCCTGTCTCTATTACTTTTTTTTAATACTAAATAATATGAACTTGACTATGATGACACAGCACAATGTCTAAAGATGTTTTTGCACAGGCTGTGTTAAAAGATGACCAAAGTATAGCTTTTGTAGTTGTGTTGTAGTTCTGTTACCGTATTAACTTACAATTTCAAATACAATAAATAATAAATCAATTAACTTCCATTTGTCAGTCTGTGTCAGTGTATCAGATCAAAAAGAGACTCTGCTAGAGTTTGTGCTACAGTCACATAGAGAGATCTATCATTATTTTCTTGCAGCACTTTGTTTTACCTCTTCTTTCTTATCTCTCCTTCTCTCTACACTTGCTCTAGTGGTTCCCATATAGAGAACTGGCACTCTGTTCTGAGAAATGGACTAGTCAATGCCTCTTATACCAAACTGCAGGTACGTAACCCTGTCAGTTGGCTGGAATTTACGATGCATCTCCTCTCGGACAGTGATCCTGCTCTCAGACAGAGCAGGCTCGCTGTCCGGCTGATTCATTTTTGCAGTTAATGGATGCCAGCTTCCCTTTTCGTCACCTTTGCAGTATTGGCATTTCAGCGAGCAGGGCACACTAGGAAATTTCCTGGCACATGCTGGCTGATTTTTTGCCTCCTAAGCCAACAGCAGCAGACAGCACATCTCTTCCTGTTGTGGGGCAAAGGAAGTACGCTGTGGTGTCAGCTGTAATGCCTGGAAAATGCTGTTGTGCCCTGTGGGGTTTAACCACCTAGAGCATGGAGTAGGTTAGGTCTGGAGCTGAAGGATGCAGTGAAAGAACTCTGAGGTAGTGTGAGTATAGACTTCCTGGGGATGAATACAAAGGTCAGTGACTAGTACTGCTAAATATCCTGTTCAGGTAGTTAAAATAATAGCCTTTAGTCATTTGAAAATGATTTCAAGAGTTAAAACAAACTTTTCTTCCACATTTATCTTTTTTCACTTGAGTCTGTCTTCATGTTATTAAGCAAAAAACTGCAATGTCACTGTGTGACCCTGGTCTGCAAAAGAAAGCAAATTAATAAAACAAGTAGAGAACAAGAGAGCGCAGGCTGTTTCATTGCACATCACTGCCGATAATGACTGCTTGGAGATACACAGGCACGGCCTGAAAAGAAGATGAAACACAGTTAAGTCTGAAATCTCAAGGATCTTTGAAACTTTCACATTGCCTGTGATTGCTCTATCATGCTGATGTGTTTCATTTATGCCGTCGTTGTTCACCAATCTTTGATCAATTCTTCATCTTTGATCTTGCCTCAGTGCTCATTCGCCTCCTCTTTTCCTCTCCTATTCACCTTGAGCACTGACACCCCCCTTCTTCTGTCATTGTATTTCACAAGAGGAGGAGATAGATGGAGTCCGTCTCCAGCTCCTACAGTATCACAAAACCCCTAGTTTATTGTTCTTTTTGATTTTTTCCAAATGTGCCAAGTCCTGTCCTCATCTTCCTCACATTTGATCTTTTCTCACATCTTTATTTCCTAAACTACCAAGTTTTTGTCCGGCCTCTTTCTTCCTGGCCTCACTACGGCTTGTGAAGACTTCATGTTGCACCCGCAGTCCTTCCTTGTCCTGAAATCTTCACAACCTTGTGTGGAGGCTCTTCCTCATTGTCAGACATCTTTATTCTTTACCACCTTTAATTTAAAGCCAGTGCACATTGTCTCATTTCCCATGTCAGATGTTCTTGAAAAGCTGAACAATTTAGTCACCTATTTTGTTCCCAAACTTTCATTGCTTTGCATGAACTTCAAGAAATCAAATGAAGATGTTTGAGGAAAATATTTTAGCACTTAAGAGGTTTGATTCTAAGTTACAGGAGTGTTTAATCTCAATTAATTAACAACTCTAAATTTTCTTAACCTGGCTCTTTGCTTACCCACCATGGTTTGGTTGTGTTTGTGTCTGAGTGTGTGTATATTTATTATCTTTTTTCAGTGTTCTATCACAGTAAACAGTCACAGAAACATAAAAACACAACTTGTACATCCTTCCTTTTCATGTAACTACAGTAGGTTATTTCTGTATTACTTTATGAGTGAAAGTGCTCAGTGACCCTTCCTTCCTTCCTGCTCTTTTCAAACTCAAGCTGCATGGGGCAGCCTATGGAAAGGGCATCTATCTGAGCCCCATCTCCAGCATATCTTTCGGATACTCAGGTAGGGATGGCTTAGTCCTTGCTTCTCAGCTCCCTTGGGCTCTTCTCTACCCTTTGTATCTACCATGTTGACTGAAAAAGCCTGTGTTTGTATCATGGCCTGAACATCATCCTGGATCACTTCATCTCCACATGTGGGAGCTTTCCATGTTTTCCTATTGTGCTGTTTGTCTTGTTTGTCCATTTTGGGTGCTCGGCCTCTGGCCTTTTCTCAGAGCTTATGTGCCATCTACCAAAAATTGTGTTGTGACTGTGTAAAGTGGAGCTACCATTGGAGCTGTATATGTTACATTGTGCTTTGTCACCTCTTTGCATTTATTTATTTATTTATTTATTTATTTGGGTTATGAGCAATTTAAAGTAAACTTTGAGCCTTGTGTTCCTTCTATGTGTTTTTTGAAACACAATTTCTGAAGCTGATGTTTAGCCCATACTGTAGCATTTTGTTTTTGGTCCTGTTTTAAGGTTTTTCCTAGTTTCCCAGCTCTGAGATGGGTATGGGATTATTCTGACATTTGCAACAGTAACTTTCATTCAGAATATTTTGCTCTCACTTTCCATGTTGAATAAAATCAGGGAAAAAAACTTAGATTACTTTCATAAATCATATGAACTAGTTGTTATTTCCTTTTTGTGTAAATATGATACAGACTGTTACAAACCATGTAGAAATACTGGGTAGTTTTTTGGGGGGAAAATAACCTTCACTTGAAGGTAAGCGCTGTGGCTAATATCTCCATAGAAGGAGTTCAAGACCACTAGAGGAATGTTTTTCACAGCTTGAGTGACTTGAGGTAAGGTCATTCTGACTCCTGCTTGTTTGCTTTCTGTTTGCTGCGTTTTGCAGGGATGGGGAAAGGACAGCACCGTATGCCCACCAAAGATGAACTGGTGCAGCGTTACAACCGCATGAACACTATACCACAGGTGAGGGGAATGGAAACTAGCATGAATTTGAACGTAGCATCTCCTCAGGATTACGTTTCCCCCCACTTTGAGCTCCACCAAAACGATGCCCCCGCACACATGCACGAGCACCACTGATCCACTGTTCTCCAGCCATCAAGCAGACTTGCCCAGCTGACCTGTTGACGTTGACTTCTTTCCTCCTCCATGTTGTCTGGAAGCCTTGCCGGCTGGAAGACAATGGATAGCCCTCTGATAGCTCCCAATCATCATTGTTTACAGTCTACACTCGCAATGGAGACAGCAACACTTCCACCTAGTAGACAGGGGGGCGGGGCTCTCCACACGTGAATATTTGGTGCTCAACTTGTGTGTGTGAATCTCTTTGAAACTGCGTTAAGTTTGTCTCAAAAATAAATGCCCTTGTTGGTTGACCCACAAACGCACTTTTAACAATTCACAAGCAGAATTAAGATTTACAAATGATAAGTCATGGTAAATGCACTCGCAAAATTAAAAAACATGTGTATATCATGGATTTATTTGTGGATCCATAAAACACGTGTAAATCTTTTTGAAACAAATCTCTCCCCATAGTTTTTCTGCCGTTCTCCAGCGTACTTGGATCCCTCTTGGTTATGCACATTGAATCAGGGCTAGTGCATGCTGGCAAAATGTAGGTGTTGGGCAGAATGGCAGGATGGTATTTGATTGGTTTAATAAATTGGCTGCCAAATACAAGGATTGGTTGGTGTTGTCCCAGGTTTACTCCTGCTATAGACGGCGGCTATTTTTCGCTCTATTTTAAGCACACATCATGCATTGATTGCCATCGGGACATAAAGATAATTTTAACCAGTATAAAAAAGTGTATCCAAATCAAATAACCAACATTGCCTTTAATTCTTTAAAAGACTAAAAATACTGCATTATTTAAAAAGATAAGTTAACTGTATTCAATCAGATTTAAATGTCCCACAGAGATGAAATGCTAGAATGATTTCTGGTAACATATTTAACCTTTTTGTTGATGTGTACTGTTTCAGTGTTTTTACTTTTTAGACTTTGAAGTACAGTGTATACAAAAGACATCTGTACTTAGCTGTTCCTTTTTATTTTTAACAGAGTCGTCCAATACAGTCGAGATTTCTTCAGAGTCGAAACCTGAATTGCATTGCTCTGTGTGAAGGTAAGCGTTAACAAAACGTTTAATATGTGCTACAGCTGAGTTTATAACAGATACACTATATGTTATGTGTCTACTGGAGTATACTACATGCTCTGTATGATTAAAGTAAGATATTTTCTTTGATAAAGATTTATCACAAATATGCAGGATATTTGTCTCTAAATAAATAAAGTTTATTTAAATTGTAAATAAACACATACACATCTGAACAAATAAAAAAACACAACTGAATAAATAAACACAAGAAACTCAAGATTTGGAAAATTACCAACTGGTGTTTCTACTCAACACAGAAAGCAGCAAGATGATACTCTTAAAACTACCAGTAAACTTGTTTGGTAACTTGTGTCCTAATTTTTAACAGTGATCACGTCCAAGGACCTCCAGAAACATGGCAACATTTGGGTGTGTCCAGTTTCCGACCACGTCTGTACTCGCTTCTTTTTTGTGTGAGTGTTCCCATGTTCCAACTCCTCAATAATTATCACACAGTGTAACTACATTTTTACAGACTCTTGAAAAACTACTACATTGAAATTCCATATCAAATGTAAAAACAAAAGGAAACTGATTGTATGTGCTGTTCTTTCCCACACTGCTCATCATCGGTCAAAATAATCTGAATGCATTGTGTTTTTGGTTGAGTGGTGCTACCACTCCACTAAAGAGGGTTCCTCTCAGCTCCAAACCTTTCAAAATGATGTTTAAAACTGTGTTTTGTGGCTCAGTAGATCAAACACATCATTCAGACAGGCTGCTGATGTTAAAGCTTTTAGTCCAAGCTTTGGACTTGTGTGTACACCAGATGGCAAAGTCTATTATCATGTGCGTGGCTGTTTTCTGAGTTGGAAATTAGATTTGAGATGGCCTGCAATCAAATTTAAATTACTGCTAAATATAATTCAATTCTGAACTTCTGCTGAGTGTATGGTTGTATTTTTCAGCCTGAAGAAATGGTTAGAGTGAAAACGAAAACAAAAGCTCATTTATGGACACTAATTCATTTGCTTCCTGAAAGAACAACTCAAAAGGCTGATTTGTCATGGAAAGCTTTCTGTTATACCCTCAATTTCATGTCATGTGGATAAAATCTGAACTATCAATGAACTTTTAACCCCAAACTTTGCCTTTGTAAAAAAAGAACAGCATTGAACATTTAAAACTGAAGAAATTAGCAGGAGAGGTTGAGTGAAACATAAGCAGCTGTCGATGTAAGACTGACCATATGTCAACCCATATCTCTATGTGAGCAGGTATGAGGATGGCCAAGTAGGAGATGCCAATATCAACACCCAGGAGCCTAAGGTGCAGAAGGAGATCATGCGTGTGATTGGAACCCAGATATACTCCAGCTAATGGAGGTTCTCCAGAAGTCTCTCTGGCGGAGGCACGCGGGCTGGCAGACGGTGAATGTTGGGTGAGCTGACCTCAGGCCTGTTTCTGAGGGCTGAGGGAGCACTTGAGCACATTATTTCTAAGTCCTTTGGTCCTGGTCTGATCATGTTCCTCCCTTTCCTGTATTTCTCTTCTCCAAGTGTTATGCATTACATGTTTGTTACACCCACAGTTTCATGGAAGGAACCCACAGTAAGGTTCAATTATTTTTTTTTTCAGTTCTTTTACCACAGAATTGGACTCCAGTAATAAAGAAAGACGGAAGCTGACCAAACATACACACTCCTAAAGTTCTAGGTCAACTTGGCTTTCACCTTTTTTTGCTTCACCTTTACTGATCCTTTGGACGTGTCTCTATTTATTGTCTCTCTTCTTGGATATCCTAAAAAACAGTCTAAAATCAGAATTAGATCTTTTTGTGAAAAGAGTGATGGATTTACATGCTTGTTAAGGTCTGTCCTTTTAGTGTTTTTGCATACCAGTTATTCCCAATTTGTTTGTTTGATATTTTTCAGATTTAGGTTCGTGACATATTAATCTGGAGACTAGCACTACTCTGTTATGTTTTTTTTTATTCATTGAATGGAACTCCCAGGGTCCTAAAGCAAGGTGTGGCTTAAACTCAACACTGTAGACACTTTGTTTCTGATGTCATTATGAAATGTAAAAATTCTGCCATCTACTGTATTTTTCCTCCCTTATTTAAGAAATTTATGATGCACCTTTAAAACTCCTTAGCACCCAGATGTAAAACTAAATGAAGTGGAAAAGAAATTTTAAAAAAATTCTGTCTGACTGAGCTGAAGTCTAAGAGTCAACAACAACAACATGGATCATATGACTTCCTCTGAGCTTCATTTTTAAGGGCTGCTGTTATTGCAAATCAACATTTTTAGTGCTTTTTTTTTGGTAATTTCCATTTAATGAAAATGTCTCCTGAGGCCATAGCTTCTCCACCTCTAGCCTTCACTCGCAGTTAATTTTTAAAATATTTCTTATATCTATGTGTGTGAATGGCAAACCATGGTACTTAAGTACTAAAAAATGGTTATAGTTACTCATCAATTACTGCACTCAAAAGGATTTGTCTTTGTTAAATTCTCATGAGAAGTGTTCTTTTTGTAGGTTAAAAATGCCACATGCATTAAGTTAAACATCTCTGCTCCCCAGTTGTTGAAATTGCTAAGTGGAACATGTTTAAGGCAAAAACCTTAAATCTTTCAAAATGTACCTGTCGTTGGAAACTTAAACCCCTGGTATTCATTCATTTATACCTATAGTACTGTCAGCTTATTCAAATTGGAATTAACTTGGTGGGATATCCCTTAGACGTGTTCCAAAAAAAAAAAAGAAAGAAAAAACCCTCAACAACAATAGGTTCATCATTTTATTTAACTCGTCTACATCTTTTCTTCAAATGAGTCACTTTGTGTATGAGCTGAGCTTCTCATTGGATTCACAACTTTTACAAAACCTACTGTACAGAAACATATGGACTGTTAACCAAACTATCTACTGATCTAATCAAGGTGAGCTCACATCTTCTGCCCCTTCCTAATGGACACTGGATGTTAAAAATCAGCATTACTGTGCAACTCTGTGGTTTCACCTTGGAGAATGGCAACCTTGTATAGCTAATCAAGTTTATAAGTTAGTCATGTACTGTATGTATGTATGTATGTATGTACGTGTGGGTTTGTATTTTCTTGACATTATACTGGACATTGCAC
Source organism: Labroides dimidiatus (assembly GCA_030710495.1). NCBI lineage: Eukaryota > Metazoa > Chordata > Actinopteri > Labriformes > Labridae > Labroides > Labroides dimidiatus. The sequence goes on along the minus strand of CM061144.1, from coordinate 16,854,745 downwards.
TTATTCAAAGTTTGCCTAAGCTGGAGAAATAGACTGTCCGTGGACCTTCACTAGACTGGTACTGCTGAAGGAAAACAAAGGGGGAAGGTATTCAAGGAGACGGGAAGACTGTAATATCTAACATCTTTACAACGTCTGTAATTAGATGGGTTTTCAAGAGTCTCCTGGAATTTAGATCTCTACTCCTACTACTGAATGGACTTTGAGACACTAAAGAGTGAAAGGACATTGGAGACCCGGTTGAAATGTATTGCCCAGAGAGAAGTGGACATGTACAGCTTACTCTTTGTGTTGCAGGACTGTGCTACTAGCTGATGCCTGTTATTTATTTTTTTTTTTTTTTGGTCAAAAGATTCCAGCTTTCAGAATCTCTTCTCTGGCTGTTTATGAGTGATGTTTTCAAAGATGATGTCGACAACGATGATGGTGATTACAATGATGATGATAAAAGGTAACAATGCAGGAGGAAAAAAAAGAATAAAGCCTGATTTTGCACAGTTTTATATACCGCCTCCTTTTTGTTAATGTCTCAATTGAAAATAATTTGATTATTTAATGCAGAATTTTCTTTTGTGGCTGAGGCTCTATGTGAGCTTTATGGGCAGAAGGGGGCACCATTACTCTACAGACCACCTTAGTCCTCTGTTTGAAGTTTAACCTGACTTTTTATTTGTATCTCTCACAGAAAACACTACCTAAAAAATTCACGCGGTAGATTTAATAACTTGAATTTTTATAATCTGACTTCATTTAAATTTTCTTACATACTTCATAGAAATATTATTCAACCAGTGTAAGTTACAAAAACTTGACAATACCGTAATACTTTTGCTGACTAAAGAAAAAAAAAAAGGATACTGTGATTGCAAAGTGATCCAAAAACAATGGTACTTGCAAATGGTGTTAAATTGAGTAATTAAAAAAACATCCGTTCAGCATGACTTAAACATGCTCACTGAGATAAAAAAAATTATGTCACGCTAACGTAATTTTAAATGAATAACAAAATAAACAATGCTACACAGTCCTTAAGCCTTAGTTCTCTTTATAAAAGTATCGATTTTGGACTGGAGGAAGAGGTGCAGGACAGACCATATCATATACAGCAACACCTACAGGCTAGCTGAAAGTACATCTAAAAGTTTTCAGTTTATTGCATCACAAATTCATTTCAGTTTACATTGATTTTTTCTCCTCCAATCTCCCCTGGTTGAATATGACAAGGTATGTTTTCACCCCATAGAGCAGAGAGCACTAATAGTTGCTGACCAGCCCACTGCTCACCCTGTTCTCCCTTACTTTCCTCCTCCGACCACAGGAAACTCTTCTCTTGCAAACACATCTCCCATCTACTCTGCAATAAAAGTATGGTCTGATGACTGTTTTGGCAGAGGAGGCGCTGCATGTGTATGACAAGTGCTGGGTGTGTAGAGAGTGGGCATAATCACGGGGAAGCTGAAGCACTCATGGACTCTTGAAAGGCACTTTATGTGTGTATTTGTGGCTGCGGTAATTGGGCCCCTCCCTTTGTGAGCTGACCCTATTTGACGGGGCCTATGGCTGGGCCCTTGTACTGGTATCTGTACACGTATGTGTGTGTGTGTGTGTATGTGACACTAGCAGATGATGTGTATGGTTCACGTGCCACTATGATCTCTGAAACCCAGCCCTCATGTTGGACACGGTCCCCTGGTTTGGCTTTGTACCCCATTACCAAAGCCAGCTGGCTGGTTTTTGGTACAGTTCCATCATCCTCCACTGAGGGGAGCTCTGGTGTTACTCTACTTTGGCATGTTTCGACTGCCTTCTTTGCATACTTACCACACACTTCTGGCACATACACTTTATAGGCATTGGCACACACGTGCAGGTAAACACACACACCTCACAGAGGTTGTTTAGTCAGATAAAAGAGCACTGACGGGAGGCCAGAAGGTCACATAGGGTTTCTGCCCCTCAGCGGAAACAACCACTCCCTACCTCTCTCCTCTCCCCCTGCCTCTGTAATAAGTGCAACCGTTTGATTCCTGCACAAAAGGAGCAATTACGGGGAGTTGTTTAATCACCCACACTTTTATTGAGCTCAGGGTCTCTTAGCTTGCAGCTCAGGCCCCCGTCGTCTGCAGCAGCGGGCGACAGGAGTGACAGAGAAGGTCAGTGGTTTAACGGGGCGCAAAGGGGTCTCGTTTGAGTTAAGACTTTGTAGGGCTACTCTGCACGCTAACTGCGGCCCCCGGGACAGAGACAAAGAGGTAGACAGGACCAGAAGACAGGCTCACCAGCCAGGCAGAGAGATAGATGGACTTAACAGAGAGACAGAGACTAAAGGGCAGAGTTTAGGGGACACATCAGAACTAGAATCACTTTATTCGCCAAGTAGGATAAATGAACTGGAGTTTCTCTTGGTTTTGTTTGTGCAGAGATAGTAAAAAAAAAAAAAGAAGACGAAGTGGTACAAAGGTATAAGACAGTTGCACTTGTTGATCAGCAGGTGTGGTGAATTCCCAGGAGTGCCCATTGGGAGAATAACTTGAAAAAAGCTGCAAAATGAACCAGTACAGATGTGATACCTGAACCTTAGAAGCAGTGCAGCATGCATGCAGTTGTGTGGACATTGTGAGGCTAGGGTTGGCATACAAAAATGTTTTCTTTTAACAACAAGAGAGAAAAAACAACAGAATTCGATTTTCCTACTTTAAAGTCAGCGCAGAGCCCTGGTAAGCCCAAACTCCCATTCAAAACAGCACCAACCACTGTCAGTGTCAGTGCTTTTTATTGAATTTTCAGCCAGGGTGTTACTCTATATTTTGTGTGCATGCCGAGTCCTTCCTCCCGCTCCTCTTCCCTGGATATGAATGATGGAGTACAAGTCCTTGCTGAGTCCCTCAGAAATGGCAAGAATGGTACGAGGCGAGGAAGGCGAGAATAATGGTAGAGCTGATGGTGTAGTTGGTTGTTTTTAAAATTGTGCAAACTGAGAAAAAAAGAGCACCTCAATGTGTTGACCGTGGGGTGACGGGTGTTTGTGGGTGGAGAAGAAGAGGGTTGAAAGAGATAGAGAGTAAAAGGGGATGAGAGGGAGAGGGGAGGGAGGAAAAGGGAGTACACCATTGCTGCTCATAAAGCCAACAGCTGTGTGGGTAATGTTTTGTGACACCGAGCCTCTCCGAGCCCTTCTGTTTCCCAGAGAGCTGGGAGACGCCATATTCTGTCGTCACAAATGGCTCTGTCATTCACCCCCTAAGTCTTAATTATCGCTCCCGGTTTTTTGGCCACGTTTTGCTCAGGCGTATGGATCCATCTGCACGCTGTATAATTCCGCTCCGCAATTTACAAGTGGCATTTATTACAATGGCCTGCGTGGCATCTCCTCTTTAACACCGGCAGCACTTTCCAGAGAGACGAAGGGGGAACAAAAGAGCAGTGCAATCTGGCTGCAACAGTGCCCACCCTTAGCTCCCTCAAAATCTCTCTCGTCTTACTCTGTTTTATTTTCCATCCATACCCTTGCTCTCTGTTCGACTATCTTCCTCCACCCCCATATAACTAATTTTTCCGCTTCTGTTTGTGTGTGTGTGTGTGTGTGTGTGTGTGTGTGTGTGTGTGTGTGTTTCCCCTTTGTTATTAATTTAATTTTTATGGGATTCACAGTACTCGCACAAACCGCCCCCTATCTGCCTCCAAGCAGAGGAAAAGGAAATAGCTGATGTTGATTTTTCTCCCCTCCTCTCCCTCCCTTTCGTAATTCATTTTGGATTAATTCCCCTGTCTTCAGAGACAATCCTAATTCTTTATTATTTCCACTTCACAGGCTTCATGACATCCCCATATCCACATATCATATCCAGGGGAAACTTTAAACCCAGCAGACCTGCTTGTTTTCGGCACTCTTTTCCTGTGTCTCTCTTCCACTTCCACTCACCTTTAATTCTCTCTCTCTCTCTCTCTCTCTCTCTCTCTCTCTCTCTCTCTCTCTCTCTTTGTCTCTCTCTCTGTCTTATTTTCTTTCACTTTACTTCCTCTCTTATTCCACAAACTTCTCTACATCTCCCTGATCTGTCATCTCACCAAAAGGATATCTGTAACTTCCATCAGCACACCTTCCCATCTCCTCAATAGCCTCAGCTAGAGATGCACTCCTGCAACATTTGGTTCTTCCTTAATTCCTCTGTCTTTGTATGCATCTCCCAATCCCCCCTTTTGTAGTTCTTCTGCCTATCTTTTATCTTTATTTAATATCACTCTCCCTTTGCCTTGCATTGCCTCTCCATATTGGTTACCCCCAACCCCTCCTGCTCATGTCAAGTAGTTTCTCAAATCAGCCTTTCACCAATTTTTAGGGACAGATTTTTGCTGCCACCTTTGTCCCACATCTACCAAGCACTCACGCACGAACTCATATACCAAGACACGCTCTCCCTCTCTCTCCCTATCAAACACACACACACACACACACACACACACACACACACACACACACACACACACACACACACACACACACACACACACACACACACACACACACACACACACACACAATGTCCCATCTCCAATTCACTATTAAGTGGGCACTGAATTTCCCCTGAGCTCTGGTGTGGTGGCAGCTGCCCCTGGAGTCCGGCTCTGCTCGACGTGTTGTCTGCTCCCTTACCATTCAATTACCCTCCTGTAATCTGACAGGCTCCTCATGGCCTGCACTGGGACAATCACTGGTGTGTGTGTGTGTGTGTGTGTGTGTGTGTGTGTGTGTGTGTGTGTGTGTGTGTGTGTGTGTGTGTGTGTGTGTGTGTGTGTGTGTGTGTGTGTATGTGTGTGTGTGTGTGTGTGTGTGCGTGCTTTAATATGTGCCTCTGCCAGTGTATCCCAGCCTCACAGGTGCATGCAAAAGCAGGGCTGCTTTTTTGCATTGTCTGCTTTCCTTTTCATTTCTGTTGCTTTCCTTATCACGTCTCTCACTCAAATTTTCCCATAGCTCTCTGGTCTGAAGTCACTTGACATCTCACCTCACCCACAGACAGCCAGACAGACTTGGGGGTACTAATTTTATCCATAATCAGCCCAATTTTCCTCTTTCATCCATAGTTTGGTTATTTTTTCTTCACCATCTTTCCCAAACAGTTTACCTTCATAACTTTATTTTGCTCTTTTTTTTCTCCCTCATTTAATCATGTTCCTCCTAATCACTGTCCTCCTGTTTCCTCTTTATATCTTCAGCTACTCCCCGTGTCTCTCCATCTCCCTCCTGTACCCCTCTTCCCTGCTCTGTCTACGCGAAGCAGGCTGGCTCTCCGTGTTGACCTGAGAAGGACTGACATTCAGAGGCCGGTCCCCTGCCTGCAGCACTGACATTTCTGCCAGACTTTGATGGTGCCTTTGAACAGAGATGTGTGGAGGGAAGAGCTGCCTGCCTGTCTCTCCGCCTTCCAGCAGCTCTAGCTCTGCCTCTCAAACGCACAGAGTGAGATGTTCACTGCATATCAGGCAGCTCTCCCAACACACATGCAAAAAAAGAAGCACATGCGCATACATCACTGATCTGATTTACATGGCTTCATTTACATGGGAGCTTGCAAACATATTTACCTGCAGAAATTAATCTGTGCAGATATACGTATGTGAGATGCACGCACACACACACACACACACACACACACACACACACACACACACACACACACACACACACACACACACACACACACACACACACACACACACACACACACACCCTGCTGGGAAGCCTTCAAAGGCCCTCATTGCCTCCTCTGATAAAACCAAGCGTGAGAGAGAAGGGGGTTCCAGCGTTGGAGGGAACCCGGTTATCTCTCCCACCTCTCCCCCAACTCCCCAACAACCCCCCCTCTCCATGCTGTGTGGCCTTCAAAGCCACCCATGTCACTTCTCTTGCTGTCTCTCCTCCTTCTCCTCTTCTTCTTCCTTTATCCTCTCCAGTCTTCTCTAACCTCCCATCTAAGACACAAACTTCCTTGTCGTCAGTTTCTTGCAAGGTTACAAAACACAGATGAGACACAAATGAGGAAGAAACGAAGGCAGGAATTTGTTTGATGAGGATAGCTCTCCTGACAATCAGTGCTGCATGTTGTAAAAATGGCGCCCCGCTCTGTTATTCATTGAATGCCGATTCAGTGCCAAGCTGCCAGCTTTGGCAGACCCCCTCCCTCTCCTTCTTTCTCTCCTTCTCTCTCTCTCTCCTTCTCTTTCTGCTGCCACTGAGGGGGGAATGTTGGTTTTTTTTTTCCATGTGTTGGAGGTAGGGACCAAAGCATGTGCTGCTCTGTGAGTCTAATTAAAATGACTTGGTTATTTTGCCATGCAATGGTGTCCCAGAGAGGTGGATAAGAACTGAAACACTTAATTTTGTTTCTCTGGGTTCTTTCTCTCTGTGGAGTCGGATGGAGCTGAGCCTTGATGAGAGCGCAGACTTGACAGCTGTGCATGCATAGGGATGCTTATTTGTGTGTTAGAGTCTGCGTACATGTGTGTGTGTACACTGCCAAAAAAATCTAATAAGTTGCTCAATTTGTATGCAGTTGTATAGTCATAAATAATTTCACTCCCGATACAGGAGCATTAAAATGTCCTGACCACAAAGTGTAGAAATTGTGGAGCTCTTGTCAGGCAGTTTATCAGCTGAGTTTGACGTGAGTCATGTTGGTTTTATTGACGTTCCTGGAGAGAAGCAGGAGACTGATTCCCCAGACTCCTCGATGAAAGATATACTGCCAAAAATGCTCAGCTTGTATTATTTCATCCTATTATCTGACTTTACATCAGCCATCTTTCACAGTAAAAGAGTCTGGCTTTTGTAACAAAAATTCACTTGTGTTCAACAGAGCTCACTTTCAAATGCTGTCTTGAATTGACTGAGATTTTCTTGAAAGGCACAATCTTATCATCATTCTGAAGATTTTGTTCCCACTTTGAAGAGGTTTCAAATAAATCTGCTAAAGATGCTTCTAAAACTATCTGTGCATTTCACTGAAACTGTCTTGATGTGATTTTTCCAGGAAAACATCAACAGCATGTAACTGCCAAACCAAATTTCCGGTTTTGAAAAAGGTCTTGTCAAAACAAGGATTCAAAACTTTAAATTGTGCAATTTATGGAATCTAAGATAAAGATTTTTATCTTGTTTTGGGTTCCCTTTATTCAGATTTCCTCTCCTCAGTCAAACAGAAACACAGCTTTTATTTCCAAGCTTCCTCCTCTGATGTTGCCAACAGCGTGTCAACACTCCTCACTAAGTGTGTCGATTTTATTAGCCTGGTTCCGTCTTGTCTAAGAAAGCGGGAATGGGAGATTGAATTTGCAGACAAATTGCGCCTTGATGCTTTTCTTGAAAGGTTTTATGTGTGTGTGTGTGTGTGTGTGTGTGTGTGTGTGTGTGTGTGTGTGTGTGTGTGTGTGTGTGTGTGTGTGTGTGTGTGTGTGTGTGTGTGTGTGTGTAAAGAGAGAAAAGAAGTGACAGGTCCAACCCCTCCAAACAGCCCTCCGGCCGGGCAGCATGGCATCATTCCACCTCAGCCTTTCTTGCCAGCTCCCTTCTCCTCTCCCCCTTTCTCCACTCTCCTCCCTCCAAGCTGGGGGCCCCAGGGTGCCTGGAGCCTGCCTGTACTGGGCTATTGATTGGGAACAGGGCTGCAGCTCACCTGCTAATTGAAAGCCGATTGGGGCCCTGGGGCAGAGCTGTAAAACAGGCCCCACGTGGCATTAAAAGCTGAGGGCTGACGGGCCACTGTAAATCCAGAGCAGCTAATAGTGCTGCTGTATATCCATCTGTGTTAGAGCTGGATCAGTGTGTTTGTGTGTGTGTGTGTGTGTGTGTGTGTGTGTGTGTGTGTGTGTTCTGTTAAATGTGTTACCACGTACAAGATGTTAATGCTTGTACTGAACATGTGTGCATCTTAATGTGTGTTAAGCATTTTGAAGTACATTTGTCTTTGTGTATGCGCACACACACACACACACACACACACACACACACACACACACACACACACACACACACACACACACACACACACACAGGTGGGTCATGATGACGGTCTGGTCTCCCACAGAACAGTCTCGTCTCTAATGGACACATCCTTCCTCTTTCTTCAATCCTCCTGACAACATCAGCAACAGCTCCTCATCCCTTCCTCCCTCCCTTCATGTCTCTCCTTCCGTCTCTCTTTTCCTTCCTTTTACTTTTTCTTCTTCCATTGTCACGGCACAAGTCACACCTGTGATCCTCCGCTGAGACATCAGCTCTTGAGCTAAGCTTCATTTTTCTTACTTCCCCTACCATTATTTCTCATTTTGTTCTCATTTTTACCATGACTTAGCAGTCTTTGCCAGTTTTTCTTCCTTTCTCTCACTTTCAGTCAGTCCCTGCATCTGTTCAAATATATGTGCATACTGCATATGTATTTATTCACAAATCATGTTTAAGTAGCATTTCAGTGCATCCCAAACATAACTTTGAATTGTATTTACAAGCTAGTTAAAGGTTCTTTCACTGCAAACTTGCACCACCATCAGTAGATAATCAATAGATTCAATAGATCCCCTGCACTGCACAGGAGCACTGCCATGTGGCTACAGGTGAGGTGCTCACTACACGGCTTCATCCATGTTGTTTGCATGCTTTTGCAGTTTGAAAATGTAAACAGTGAACTATTAGCTGCAGAGAAACCTCAAGAGCAACAAGAGCTGTCCACATAGTTACATCAATGCATCTCCCTGAGCTTTCTCTCCCCTCCTTACTCTTTCTTACACTAAACCTCACTCCCTCCTGTTCCATCACTCTGTCTCTCTGAGCTGCGTGATTGAGTGGAGAGGGTGCTGGCCGTCCTGCAGCATGGCGCATGGAAACAGAGGTTAATTGGATTGTAATTAGAGCGGAGGTGATTAATTGATAGCATCTGTAAATTTGGATGTTTCCATTGTAAATGTGACAAATGAGAGCATAGCAGGCCAGCAGAGGAAGGGCAGAAAGAATGAAAGGGAATAGAAGAGGGAGCAAGACACATGCAAGGCAAGAATGAAGGCAAAGTCACAGAGGTGTTAGAGAGAGGAAGGGAGCAGGGATGGGGGGTGGGAGGTGTTTTGAGTTGGTGTGAGATCTCATGGAATAGCAGGGTTGATAAACGTAACTGAAAGGTGATCAGATCAAACATATTATTTGTATTTCTGTCAAAATGCTTTATGCAGTATTTTCAATCAGCTTCTGTATAAAGTAGGATAAGACTGATACAACTTTGGGCTTTGTGCTTGACCTCCTTACCATTATCTCTGGACAAAGCTTAACCATCTGTTTGCACCACTTACAGTCTTTTTTAAGGCTGCTGCAGTACAGCTTCATCCAAAGAAAGATAGCAAAGTAATATGTTTCTTACACAACTTCAGACCTGACAGAAAAGTTGCACTTCTCTCAATTTTGTACCTTCTCTTAAATTTTTGGGTATCTTAGTGCAGCGCAGATCAAGATAAAACCATCTTGCAAGTGACATTTTGGCTATACCTCTCAAAATCTGAGAGACAGGTGATAACTTGCTAAAGTCTTCAAAGTCTTTGCTTGTCATAAACATTCAGATCAAATATTTATATTTGTACTGCATTACATTATCACTTTCGCAGCTTGACAAAGGTGTGAAAAGCTGCTGTCATTTTAATCCTTGCACATACACATTAGTCATTGTCATACCACAGTTTTTAGCATAGAATTAAGAAATTTCATCCCAAGTTGAAGTTGGGACATTGTGTAAAACATAAAAAAAGAATAGACACAGACACAGACACAAGGATTTGCAAATCCTGTTTAACCTGTATTCAGCTGAATACTATACAAAGACAAGAAATTTATTGCTCTGATAAACTGATTAACTTTATTGCTTTTTTCAAATATTCACTCAATTTGAATTTGATGCCTGCTGCATGTTCCAAAAAAGTTGGGACAGGAGCATGTTTACCACTGTGTTGCATTAGCTTACCTTTGAACAACACTCAATAAGTGTTTTTTAACTGAGGACACTATTTGTTGAAGCTTTGGAGGTGGAATTCTTCCCCATTCTTACTTGATGTACAACTTAATTTGCTTAACAGTCCGGGGTCTTCATTGTCGTATTTTGTGCTTCAAATGTGCCACACATTTTCAATGGGAGACTGGTCTGGATTGCAGGCAGGCCAGTCTAGTAACCGCACTATTTTACTACGAAGCCACACTGTTGTAACACATGCAGAATGTGGCTTGGCATTATCGTGTTCATGGGGTACATGCAACTCCAACACAAGGTATCCAGAGAGGCTGGGTGATGGAGTGTATTTTTTACCCTTTCCTTGAGCTACATTTCAACTGAGAAAAGTGTCTTCTTTAGAAAAAGTTGTACAGTAGACAGAAACATGAACTCAACATAAATAAAATTAACAAGGTTATTTACGTCTGTTAAGTCAACATCGTATTTTAGGCAACATATTGTCACTTTGCTGGAAAGAAATATAAAGTTATCTTTACACTAGAACCGCCACAGCAGTCTGAGAGACAGCTTGGGATTTTCTCTAACGATAGCTAATGTTAGCCTAACGTTTGCTCCTAGCTGTGTTGTTCATGATGTCATTTTGTTTGTTGCCTTTTAGATGATATATGATCTATCTGTCTTCAAAAGTTGATGTGACGTTCTGTAAAATGTCTCTTACTGTGACACCTTCCATAGCACCTGCCGCTAAATGTTCATTGTTTGTATGAGTCAGCGGAGGGGTGCGTGGCATAGCCACAGGTCAGTTCACCCGATGAGCATGTTTTTGGATTGTGATAGGAAGCCGGAGTACTTGGAGAGAACACACGCATGCACAGGGTGACATGCAAACTCCACACAGAAAGGCACATCTTGTCTGAACCAGGATTGTAATCGGCAGCCTTGCTGTAAGGCTACAGTGCTAACAGCTGTGCCACCATGCAGCCCCTACAATAGAATTGTCTGCTCAAAACACTTTTTTCTTTTTATTTATCTGTAATCTAGGTGAGATTGTGACATGTACTGTCACCTCTACTATGCTTGCCTCTTCTTTATGCTGCTTCCATAATAATGACTCACATTCTCACATGGCTATGTCACTGAAATACAACATATGGAGAAGGTGAGAATGGGGCACCATGCAAGGTGAGAGTGTGATGACTTTTCCACATATGATGTCTGTGTTCATGCTAAGAAGCCCTGAGGTCTCATTTTTTTATCAGTCAGGTATCAATTATTATTCAATAGCCCAGGTCAAATTTTATTTTTGTTGCATTAAAGTTACCAACATTTGTCATAGGAGAAAAATTTCTATTGTAGGGCCCTAAAAATAAAGCAACTTAAGGCATCAGCCAAGCATAGATAAAATGACAAAGCAGTTTCTGATGATCATAACACAGATAAATGAATGAACCTGAACTTTTTCACTGCCACAAGTTCTCCACTCAAATTATTTGGCAGGTGTCAAAACTATGAAAATCTCTAGTGCGTAAGGATAGGCCATGATTGCTCGTGAGGTTCGTTGCTCAACGGAACAAATTGTTCATTAAGCTTGCGCCTAATGCTCCAACAAATGTTCCAGGAATATTGCTGTGGTGGTCCACACAAGGAAGGAATTAAGCTAATCAAATAAGCCTCCAGTCAGGTCCTATCAGACAGCTCCAGACTGCAGCAAATGAGCCCACGTCGCAAAATTTACATTTCATCCTACCCGGGGGACAGGTAAGGTCCCACCTCGACACCCCTGTCTCCCACCAATCAGCATCTGGCTCCTGGAGGAAAGAAAAAAAAAGAGGGATGTGTTGATTCCTGGCCATATGAAGAAGCTTCTGAACCTCTCCTGCCACATCCTGGGCACGCGTCCGATGGATGAGGTAGAGAAAATAGAGAAAATGACAGCAGGGGAAATATTTGCTGTTGTGGTTGGAGCGCCACTCAGATCCCAAGAATGAGGGCTGGGCATATTTGCACAGCTGTCCTTTTCCCAAGCACTGAGTGTGTGAGTGTGTGCCCGCTGGAGTCTGTTTGTTCGTCAAAGTCACTACGCCTTCCCTCTGCAATTTACTTCTGCCTTTGGTTGTGTCTTACTCTATATGTGTTTATATACAGTGCGTGCGTGTGTGTGTGTGTGTGTGTGTGTGTGTGTGTGTGTGTGTGTGTGTGTGTGTGTGTGTAGTTGTGATTGAGGGTGTATCCAGGGAGAAGCAAATCCATCTGTCTTCTTTGGATAAAGATGCCAGAAACAAGGAAGAAGGAGAGATTCTGCTCTAAGAAAGGGGTTGGGGAAGGAAGGGTGGAGAGCCAAACAGATGTCCCTATAACTCCTAACTCGTCTCCTTGTCACCTTCCTCTTTCCAGATGTTCAAGTTTTCATCCTCCATTTTTATGTTGAGTACAGGCCTATGGTCTCAAGAGAAAATTTATGCATCCGCATGCAAATTTGTTATTTTCCTCATGCATTTTCAACACATTCTGCTGCAGATATTGCATGCTAAGAAGTCAATGGAAAAAATGTGCCAGTTTTACTATATTAGAAACAGTCTAGGAATGAACATCTTCTCTGTATTGTGGTAAATTTGTTGCACAGTTATTTTCCAGCTATGGCTTAAAGGTTTATCTTTCCCTTCTTAGCTGTGGATATTGACTTTTACTATCTCTAGATCATATGTTGAGGTTTTTAAGCTACTCAAATGACCATAACACTACTGACATGCATTCTCATGTATCTGAAACAATGCTAAAATCAAACAATATTTGGTCATCAAACATCTAATAAACTCTACATTGAGGACTGTGTTATAAATAATGCATGAGTGAACTACACTCATGCATAAAACTACAATAAAACAGACTCTTGCTATGATTTATTTATACAAAAGAATCAAGCCTTTTTAAATATTTGAAAAAAAGAACTGTTGATTTGAGATTCAACTTAGGGGTTTACTGTCTGTGAACACAGTTTCCATGTAGACACCCCAAATAACGTCTCATGTCAAGTAAGCCAAGGTTGAGGGTTTGACAGTTTCTCAATAAGCCACTGGCAGCTGAATGCCATTACATGCATTTTCCAAACGTGCTCATCCCAACATTTAATTACAGCTTTATTTATACAGTGAATCAGCCATATTGTTAAGTGGCACTGTAGGCAGTAACAATTATGGATCATGACATGAGGAGGTGAAGGTATGCAAGATCATTAAATAACACTGAAGCAATATACATGAGAAAGTGTTTATTTTATTGTTATGGGGCTCAGTGTGATGAAGGAAGAGTACTCATCTCAGCAAATGTGAGCTCTTAAAAATTCCTGATTTACATTCATGACAAAAATTAGTAAAAAGAAATAAAAATTCACAAATTTAAGAAGTGAGATGGTGTTCAAAGTCAAATTAACCAGCACTACACAAAAGTAACCCATTATCAAGCTTCAGTATACTGATATTACGTGTGATACATATGTGCTGCTGAAGTTGCCCAAAGTTGGTTTGGCTTTGAGTATGTGAACAAACTTAGAGCCGTTTGTTCTGTGATTGACTCCCACAGCAGGTCAGATGTCAGCCTTCTGTGAACTTAATCTCAATGTAAAACTGTTCAAACTTTGTGTAGGTTTCCCCTGGTTTAACATAACCAATTACAATGGTTTAGGAAAAAGATAGCCACAATAACTCCTTAAAGTCACTAATAATTATTTTACCACTGTTGCTGGTTGCTTGTATTTTATCTCTCTAACACTTTGCTAAACATTTACTCAATCAGCAATAAACAAGGATTCAATTTGAGCTTAAGTCAACTCAAATGTGGATGGATTTGAGCTGAAGCACCTTAATACAACGCCACTCAAGACTGGCACTGGCCACTAATGAGCAGAAAAGCGAAATCATTTAGTAAACGAACAGTAAATCCTCAAGATTCTATGTGGACAGAAACACAGATGGTCTTCTGTGTGATGACAAGGCTTTGGATTCTCTACAAACAAAACACTGAAATCAGGATTATCACCAGAAAAGAGTTGTTGATTACAGAGTGCTAATGTAAAACATTTCTGTTTTGCTGGCATACTTACAACTGGAATGTTCTGTGCTAGGTCTGGTTTTAAAGTTGAAAACAGTTTAAAATGTTTAATTGCTCCATTTTATGCCAATCTCTTGGACTGAGATAAATATTTCCTGACAGGAAAGTGAACCATCCTATTATCACCATGATTCCATACCTGAAAGCTGCCCCTTAAAGTTTGAGAAGACATGGAGACCCCACGAAGAAGCTTTACTCCTCACTAAAATATGGCACGTGCAGCTTAATTTCCTAGAAGGGTGAATGAAGAATATTTGTGATACCTCTGGGACCCTGAAATGACTTCCAAATGTTTGCATTATCTGATGGAGATGAAAAGAATGTGGAAATATTTTCCTCAGGTTTTCTCAGTCTGAGGAAGGACTAATAACACTCCCCCAACTACTCTAATTTCTGCTGTGGACCTCCTTTGCCCAATTTGTTGAATTGCTTTGGGCCGATTCCTTTGCACACTTTCACTGAGATTGTGTCACATCTGAGGCTCTAGCCCCCTTGATAGTATTCCCGTAAATTTATTCAAAGAGGTTATGAGGGCTGTAGGCCCTGGTTCGCTCTCTATTCATAACAGCTCTCTTTCATCTGGTTAAGTTCCAGATATTTTAGGAGGGGTGCTGAAATGTTCTGACCTTGATGCTGACAGCAAGTAAAATAAATAAATAAATATTTGACCTATTTGAAACAAACTTTTATTCCAACAGTTTTCAAAACACAGAATTTCTTTGAGAAATCTTTCAAGTGCTGTAGGAGACCTACATTTTTAGAAGTTGCACCATATTTTTAGATAAAATGTTGTTCTTATTGTTCAGTGATGTGTTGAGAATGTTGCACCGGTAATGTGCTGTTGACACTATCAGTTAAAGCTTTTCAATCAGGACATAATCACAGTGAATGAACATTTGTGGGATTTTGTAGATTTACATCATCGTCATCATTGTTTTTAAATGCACTTTCTAACTCATGTGAAAGTTTTGTCAACTGCTGAGATCATATCTATATTCACCTGTTAAGTGACAAACATCTGCACAATGTATAGATAAATTATAACCAAATTTGGTAATGGTGCCTGATTACTTCAAACTACAACAGTGAAAGGCGCCTTGGTAATTAGGGCTTGTATTGCTATTTCAGAATAACTCATATTAATCATTTAACAGAGAAAACTGAAGTTAAGCTGTGGTATATCACTGCAGGATTACTTCAAGATCCAACTCATCAATCACCAAGCCCTCAATCACCTCAGACCCCATGCCTCACAGACTTCCTTCAATGTCACTCCACCACTGGCTACCTCAGATCCTCAGATGCCGACCTTCTGACCCCCATCACAGGACTAAGCAACCCACCTTGAGGGACAGAGCTTTTGCCAATCGGTGCCTTCTGGAAGTCCCTCAAATAATCAGACTCACTCCACTCAAAACCCTATTTTTCAAAATCACAAACAATATCCATCTTTCTTTGCTAAATGTTTTGTTTGAGCTCTGCATTTTGTATCTGTCAAATGTCTTTATAGGGAAAATAAAAACACCATATACTATAGTCTATCATTTTCCCATTGTTATTAATTTGATCTATCCTTTCACCGGGTACTGGTGAACCAAGAGACAAACATGGATGCTAAACACAAAGAAATCTAAGATACAAACAAGAAAGGGTGGATTTGGCTTTGGTGTGCTGTAAGCCTCTGGCCACCGACTTACACGGCTCGAAAAGTGCTTCACAGCACAGGAGGCCAAAGTAGGTTTCGGCTATTAGCGCCTTCTTACACAGGCCTCTGATCTTGACTCTGGTTTCTCCTCTCCCAATTTTGTCTTCTTTAAGCTGCTCCAAAGTGTCAATGATCTGTCTGTAGGCCCTGCAGACCCACTTGAAAGCTGTTGTTAGTGTTCACCATCTGGTCGGACATACAGCCAGTATGGTGCATCACAGCTAAACATTGACTTGTAGAGCTCCTTAGTCTTGGATGACTCACAGATGACCACAGCTACGCCCTGGATGAAGTTCATGGAGTCAGCAATCAGACTAACTTCTCTTGAAGAACCAGGTCAAGTGAGTGGTTGGCACAGTGCACAAACAGGGACTCAGCCGTGCATGAACACCCATAAAACGTCCCAACGTATTACTTGCTCCATCAAAACAGTAACCCTTGAGATGTCCTATTGGGATGATCAGCCTGAGAAACAGATCCCTGATGCACTTGAACAGTGTCTCTCTGCTGCTGTCAGGAGCATTGTAAAATCTGAGGAAATCAGAATGAGTCTCCATGTTCTCACCCACATACTGCAGCATCAGTGAGAACTGTTCCGTCGTACTGGCATCCATGATACCATCGGCTGTGAGTCCGTAGTAGGGACTGTTCGCTGGACAGGACACAATCTCAATCCGAATGGCACGTGCATGCAGCTGAATGACTTAATTCTGAATTGTGTCCAAGAGCCAGTTCTGTCTCCTGAGAATCCATTCTGTTTCTTTTGAGAGGTTGAAGGTATGCTCCAGCATGAGTTCTTACAAAATGCCATCAAGGCTGCTGTCGCCCCGAAAAGCCACCCCCGTCTTTCCCAGGAAGAGCTCTGATCTGAACATCAGTTCCAGGACATGTCTTGCTATACTCTGAGCTTGGCAGGCAGCGTCAGATAACAGTGCATTAATTGAGATGTTTTTTTCAGAGCAGAGATTTTTTTGAATGGCATTGCTGCAAAGCTTAGACTTCACATGCTTGTTGAATTTTTCTGTTGCTTTCCACCAGTTTGTGAAGCCTTCCTTGGCGAAGCAGCTGTGTAGCTGTGCGTGCTCTTCGTTGATTAGACTGCTTTGACACAGCTGAAACAAACCACGCTATCACCATCTTCAATATAATGCAGTCATCTCCATTTGGTATACCAGTTCGCATTGAATGTCCAGCAAAACGTTTCTCTTCCAAATGACCTTCCTGGAAAACGGAAGCCTGTTGGTTGATGCGGTGCCTCTGAAACATTTGCATTTTGACCTGGGATGTTAGCCTGAATTGCTGGTGCACAGCTCCTGTCAACACACCCCCAGTCATCACAGTCTGGGTGTGCTGCTGCTGTTTGGTTGTTTTAGGGATGCTCTGACTGGGCTGTGAATCTGCCTCTTCCAACTATCTGTTGTTGCATCACCTTTTTTTATTTTATTTTATTTTTTTATTTTGAGGCTTCCCAAAAAAGTTGGAAATCTTTTTTTGCGCTATGGGTGGTCAGATAGCTCAGTGACAAGTGACTTCATGTATAACAATCTTTTTGTTCCTTTTATTTCTCATGTTTAACAACTTATTTCTTGTTACCTCTTTTTGGCTGAACACATTTCGGGAAGCTGCAGCACCCCAGCACCCCTACTTTTCAAAGTACTGCCTGCTCCTTTCTCCACTGGTTCTCCATACACTACAACTCAGCTGCTCCCCCATGGCTGTTATTCCTCCTAATCCTGCCCCATTCTCCTGCTCTCCATCTTGCCTAACAGTTTTACACAGTAATTAGAAGCCTGAGGACCATCATATGTATAGGAATACAGATTTTCTTCCTCCTCATTGTCAGGAGTCACAGTCGGATCCATGTTTATTAACGTTAAACAGAGGCAGAATCAGCAGGACTCCCCTTTGTGATGTCACGTTCAAATGCTAGTTTTTGATACGGAAGTAAACTCAATCATAATAAAATGTCTCCAGGGACTCCGAGGTTTATTTTAAATTTTCCTATAAATTGCCTTTAACCTGCAAAATGCTCATTAAATAAGATAAATTGCAAGCATGTATACTGATGAAACTCAGAATTGATCAGGTTTTAGTGAACTCTGAGATGTCTGCAGCTTGTAATATCCTTTATTGTACCATATGCCAAAGCCATTTCACAAAGACTGCTTTTACATGAAAAGAAGGAGATATGGGAGAAAGGTCAAGACTCTTTCATGTTAGGTTTATTGTCAGTCTTTTGCTCCACTAGACCGTCTCTCCTGCCTCTTTTCATGTCAGCGTCAAGATGTTTCTGTGAGAGTCAAAAAAAAAAAAAAAAAAAAAAAAGATAGATGGCCAATTCAAGGCACACGATCACAGTACACTGTAGCATCACTAATTGTATACATGGCCACACTGTGCTTGCATCGTTAACTGTGTGTGATGGTTTCTCAGTTCATTACACTTGAGGAAAGCATACTTTCTAATGACATTCTGCACAGAGCCATTATGCAGCAGCTGTAAATATTTACACCTGAAAAACAGATATACCCCATTAAGCTGTGCTGAACTTAGAGGGCAAAGGACGAATGAGCTTTCATATCAATACTGTAATGATTGTGTGTTTCTGCATGGATATTCTGCGGTGTAAATGCTGACAACAATGGGAAAGCATACAGATGGATGGGATTATGTCTTTGTGTATTGAAATAAGCATTATTGGACAGTAATTCAATTCTGACAAGGATTACGAATTCTTCATTCCTGCTCTATTAGCTGTAATAAATTCCCTCAAAGCAAAGTCTCAAGCTTAAAATAAAAGGGAATACTAGATGCATGCAAAGACATGCACACACACACACACACACACACACACACACACACACACACACACACACACACACACACACACACACACACACACACACACACACACACACACACACAGAGCCAAACAAACCTGTCAAATGAACGGCAGCAAAGTGTTCCTCAGCACATACACAGTGTGTGGTTGGGCCTGCCCCCTCATCAATCACATCTAATGCTCTCCTTCACTTGTCCATTTGATATTTGTTTGCTCATTCCCTCTGCTATTATTGTTGCTGTAGTTTGATACATTCCCCGACAGCTCTTATTTCCATTATAAGTCATCAATTAATACAGAGAAATGTAATTATTGTGACAAGGCATCGAAAACAGGCCGCGGAGATGAGGAATGGATTGTGACAGAGTGTGCTTCAAGCTGTCACATGCAGTGGTGAATTCCCACCAACGTTTCTTTACAGCACCGCTCTTTAAAAGTCCTCACCTCTTTGAGAGCTTCATCCTTCTTTTTTTTTTTTTTTTTTTTTTTTTCGTATTTTGAGGCATGAGTATCTCTTTTTTTAGCTTGACATGTACCTCCTCTCAAATGTCACCACAAGTTGAAACAACTTAGACTGTAAGCCCTTTGACTGGTCCACCAGACGGCATGATCTCTCTCCTGTATTTGCAACATTCACTGCACATCTACTGAATACCAGTTGTATATTCCATGTCATCCAATGTTTCCTCAGGAAATGTGCTTATTATGTTAGCTTATTACATTTTTCAAAAGGTGCATGTAAACAAAAGTTTCTGCCAGAGTCAGAACAACTGAAATTCCATCTCATCAGATTTAAGTTAGGCTCATAATAAAGATCACATGTAATAAAAAGGTAATATGCAGTAAGTCTTAAAGAAATATGATTACTGCCAATAAAATGCACCAGAAAAAAAATTGTGTATTCATCAGTGAAGTCACAAGAAATAAAATGGATAAAATTTCAAAAATAAAGTCAAAAACACATGATAGATGTGGACTGGCTGTCTTAACAACAGAAAATGTTGCCGTGATCCACCATGATGATTTTTGTCAAGTCTTTTCTGTGAAGAATAAGCTAGGCTCTTTAGGTAAAAGTTGTTACCATATGCTTGAACAAGTTAAGTTGACTGCATAATGATGATTAAGGTTCAAAGGGACATATTCAAGTTTTAAGGTTAAATACTTAAATAATTAGTATTCTCATTATTCTGCCCATTATTTAATAAGAAATATAATGAATACAATAGGAAAAAAGTAAACCCTATCTAAAAACATCAGTGAGGTTCAAAAAGATATATTATCATTATGCAAAGATAGAACAAAGCCTTGTGTTTAGACAGAGCACTGAACTGTGTCTAATATAATTACAAGACATTCCTCACATTTCGCACCAGACCCAGAGGCCTTTCTTTGCCCTCGTTCTGACCTCTGTTTCCTCAGATGCCCTGGCCTTGACTCCTCTATGGCTCACTTGTCTTGTCCCATGCACCAACTCTCTGACTAAATTCACGTCTTCCCCCTTACTCATGCATCATACTGCATCTATCCCTTTTTATCCCTCTTGCTTGGCTCTGTCCTCTCTTGTTTCATCTTGCTTTATCCTGCCAATCTCATGTCCTTGTTATCCCTACCTCTCCTCCCTGCACACACCCTCTTTTTTCCTCCCCCGCCCTCCTTTCCTCTGTCTGTCTCTCCCTTTTTTCCCTCACTTGCTTTCCCTCTGATGCGTAGGTCAGGTATGATGCAGAGCCAGAGAGCTCGTCTATGTTTAATTACATTAATAAAACACCCTGTGAGATAGAATGACCTCGCACCCCACAACCCTCTTCTCTCCCCCCTTACCCCCTCCCTGTCCCTCCCTCCCTCCCTGCCTGTTGTTCGGCAGGATTGAGTCTATTGAGGCTCCCAGCAGGCCCAGTCCAATTGGTGCCAGGTTGCATTTCATGGCTGATTGCGAGGCATGTGTTTCTCCCTCCTCTGCACTGGTTCCGCCCCCAATCTCCAGCGGTTCCAGACATGCTCACTTCACTGGAGGTCATGTCAGAGATTTCTCCCTCCCTCCCTGACCTACCTGACGCAGAAGTAGTGTGCGTGCAAAGTGAGACCTCTCTCCAAACAGCTGTAATGAGGGACATGCCCTTCCTGATGAGCCCCTCAGAGATGCAAACCATCCTGATCACTCTCCTTTCGTCTCATTCATAAGTAACCCTCACTGTTGAGGAAGGCCACAAGTTTCCCTCTGCATCTCAAAGATTCATTTTGGGAAAAGAGGTGAAACATTAATTTGGAAAGGGGTTTCCCAGCATGTGCCAGGTTGTGATCCACCTAGCATTGATAGAGGCTCTCGGCTCTGCTCTTTGCAACATAAAGTTGAAATTGGAGGCACACAAAATACCCCCTGGGCCAGAAGACAATGGTCCTGTGCACATAAATTATAGCAGAAGCGGAATGACACATGACAAGCAGCGGTAACTTACTCTTATTACCTGCAACCGATGATGACAATTCCCGTGGTGGTGAACAGGTCGGAGAGATGTAATATGCATGGGACTCATGCAAATGGAAATGCCTGAAACGTGTCAGACATATCACTGCCACTGGGTAGAAAGCTTGTATCACTGAATAGCAGCCTTTTTTCGTACTGAAAACCCTATGTCCATATTGTAGTTTATGAATAGATTTTGTGGGCCTTGGGGTCACACAGCTGGCATTTTCTATAAAGAACCACATAAACCAGGTAGAAACATAGAAATTACTGGTTGAACTTATGAGGGTTTCTTGCAACAGCAGGAATCTAATCTCCTACAGCCACCTTCATGAGTTCATGAATAGTCAACAGCCATTCCATAAAAAAGTAGCATCATCTTCTCCAAGAACATTACAGCTTAATGTGGACACATAACTAACATTTCCTCCTCAACAGGGAACCCTAACCTTGTGCAGAGTGTTGAGCTTTTTGGCAATGCTGTTTAAGTGCCAAATTTTTCCGCAGTACATGCGTGTTAATACTGCAGTGCTGTTGTATCATGTTGTTGCCAATATATTACGAGCTAATGGCAGAACCACAGGGGCACTCTGGCACCCTAATGGCTTGATGGTTGATGCTTTCAGTAAGATTGTGGCAGCAAAAAGTACTTAAAAGCGTTATGGGCTGCAGGCATTGCCAGTCTTTTCAGTGTCAGAGAGCTGTTTTCTTTCTGCAGCCTTTTCTGTTCTCAGAAACAGGATTGATCTAAAGAAAGGACATGAAAGCTGTGAGAGAAGAGCATGTTGCTCATGTTTATTTGATGAAAAGCCCTCCAATAACAAAATGATGTCATTCCATATCCCTTTGGCACAGCTTTTGAATCTCTTTTAAACATGTTAAGAAAAAGGCTCTGTATTTGTTTACCTCATTCTCACTATAAACACTTTTTATTGATCCATAATGCATTTCTCAACACATTGACTGCATTGGCATTGCTTCTCCTTGGGACTGTGAGTTTCTGTATGTCCACTGTCCATTTTAACTGCCATTTATAGCTATGCGTTTATGAAAATCATGATAACCTTTACTTTTTTCTGTCTCATCTCTTTGTTCTACACAGTACACCCTTCACTGTCTGCTTTGTTATTTATTTGGAGGGTTTTCATTAGATTCCCCGACTAGCAATTAGTGTTGCTCTCCAAAGCGAAGGCAGAACAGTGGCACTCAATGCCCCATCTCTTTATTGCATGGTTAAGTACCCTTTAGACTCACATGCTTATTAATAACATCATCTCTAAATCGCATAGAAAAAGCAATGCCGCTAACTAGGTTACCGCGCTGTTTACTTTGCCTCAAAACATCAGGTTAAACAAATTTACCTTCCCCTTCTTTCAGTCTCTCTGTCCCCTTTTTTTCCCACAGTATGAGTGTGGGCACAAAGAGAGACAGAGAGAGGAAAGTTAATTAGATAGAGGTCCAGGGAAGGGGGGCACCTGGTAATGGAAAGGGGCTGTATGGAAACAGATGGCCCAGAATTTATTAACTTGCAGGAGCACTTCAAGGAAGCCACTGCGACCAGACATTAGGCCAGCCACTGTCTGGGTGGGGGATACAGCAGACGCCTGGATACAGGTAGAAGCTGTCAGAGCCCAAAAATAGAAAGCAGATTTATCTCTGGATTGTTGCAAATGATCCATCAGAGGAGAACAATGGATGCAATCCAGCTCACTGGTTGACAGTTTCACTAATGCCTTTTGAGTCCCTCCATAAGGACAAAAACAGGTAGCAGAGTTTTGTTGGGGGTGTTTTTTGGAAGTTTAACTTCCTCAAGTCCTCCCCTCAGCATTATAAGTTACACTGAACAGTATATTACCATAGCTTCAGTGAGGTACATTAAAAACCTTTCTGTTAAAGTTCTGTTTCATAGCACCATAGAAAGTAGCGCTGAAGTATCCAAAACATGTCTGCTAATTGTTCTGAATTCTAATCACTCTGATCTCAGCTGCAGCAGTTGTAGGGGAGACCGGGGTCAACCTGGACACCCTTTGCATGCATTTTTTCCAAGTTAATCAGAAAACATGTGAATAACCAATTACATCCTATCATTTTAAATTAGATTGGTCTGATTTTACCAATACCACATATGATAGATTGCACATTGCATTGAACAATAAATATTTGATTAAAAAGGTGAGATGGTCCAACTGACCCCATTGCTGACAGTTATTAATCTGATCAGGAACTATCTCAACTTCTCAAAAGTAGATATGCACTCATGGAATTAAATGAAAGGTTTTGCCCCGTTGAAAATCAGTGACGTGCAATTTGTGAGAGTTGCTCCAATGACTCTTACGAGGAGGAACTATAAGCAATTTAATCAGATCTCATTGCACATGATTTTTTTTTACTTTATTTTATTCTTTTTAAATATAAATTGTTTTATTGTTGCACATTAGTTAATGTGGTTATGCATGAACTTAATGCATACCCTTGGTCAGATACAGATGTAGTGTAGTGTGGATGGAAGAACCAAACAATTTGCAGTTTAAATACTTTACCATGTAGTTATTTAGTAAAGGACAAGAGAAACACCTAGTTCCAGTTCTCCCATCATGCTAGTCATGATAAACCATCAAGCTGAACTAGATACAGCAATCCTGATACATGCCAGCCAAGCCAAGTTAACAAACACAAAGACCCAAATAAGGTAAATTTTCATTGTTCATAGAGTGCAGGTACGAGTACGGTCTGCAGCTGCTCCTTTTATAGAACTTTCTTACAATTTTGCACATTATAGATAAAAAAGATTGACTTCATTTTTGACAGAATGTTAATTTCTCACAAAAGGAGCAGCAATACATCATCAGTCTTTATGTTGGTTGTATGGTCACGCTAAGCACATGTAGACATCTCCCTGGCATGTCTTTTATTCAAGATAAGGAAGAAAAAAACCTTGTTACTACTTTCCTCAGTCTCCCATATTTTACATTGCTCAGGAATACTTGTGTGTAGTCTCAGAAAAGCATCTGAACAGGATGAACTGAACATGAACTGTCTGCAAAAGATCAAGGCAGCAGCAGCCTGCCTGAAAGAAGCTCACTGTTTACAATAGCTTACTCAACAACAACTGATAATTGTTCCCGCTAAAGAAACAGAATTGTAACTAAATGTTATTACAAATGTTGTTTTAGCCTGGGGTCAACATTTGCCGATCAGTTCATAAAGCACTCAACGGAACAATCTGTCTCTAATTTGCTGCTTGGGCAATGTGCTTCAATATGAGAACTATAATAACAATACGTAATTCAGCAACACTTGTGTGACTAATACAGTTAAACAGTAAACCAGCATGTCCCGGCTACAGCCTTCACCAGGGTTAGAGAATATTTGGAAAGAAAATGTCCCACAAAGAGTTAAATAAATAAAAAGTTTATGCGATGAAACATCCAGCAGTTAGACCTTTATTTGTTCCCTGTGTCAGCGCAGTTATACAGTATTCAATGTACAACCTTGAGTGCTTGTAGACACAGAACACATCCTTTAGACTGCAAAACAAACACATCCTGTCCTTGCAGCACAATAAACAGCATTATATTGGATGGAAGCACACTACTGGGAATGGAACATTCTTAGAAAATAAGTAGAAAACAACAATATTATATTGAGCCCCTGAGGTCCTCAGACATCTTAAGAGGTGGGCTTCGATTCTGCCACACACTCTGCCGTGTGTGTGCATCATATAGAGACACGCAGACATTAATGTACACACACGCACACACCCATAGATGCACACGGTGCCTGCAACATACAGACCCCAGAGGGGAAATTGAAAAAGATTCAGCACAAGCAAAGAAGCGAGGACAGTAACAAGTGCAGAAAAAGGTGAAAGAATATTGTGTGGCTTTTTGATATTATTGCACTGAGTCTTGGCTTCATTATATTAGGCTGATAATATTGCATTTTGTTTGCAAGTTATACATACTATTTAATTCCATTTTATTGAAGCTGTGAACTAAACATGCACCTGATTTATAGAACTGCCTTTTGGTGTTACACTATGTCTACTCTGTTTCCCATTTCTGGTCCCGAATACAAGAACAGATCCTCCAAAGGTTTCAGGAGTTTTAAGGAGGAGTAGGAGTTTTGATGTGTTGAGCCAAAGCTGCAAGGGCATCACTGCTGAAATCAAACAGATTGCACAACACTGCTAAAAGCTAATGAAAAATGGATTTAGAAGGGAACATGTTACTTTATTTAAGCTGCTCCAAAGCGGCGTGATGGAAGGCAACATGTGCGACAGAACAGCTTGTGAACTAGTTGTGTAGGCTCTGTGAAGCAGCGCTGTTTATGAGTCAACGGCGTGAGCTTCAAATGCCACACTGCTGATCCTGCCGGGTCTCCACCAAAGTAAAAATAGGCTGTGATGACAACTCTCTGGTTCTGTAAAGACGCCCATTAACAATGTGTGATTCCAGATCAGCTCACCTCAAGCTGTCAAAGCAGCCTACAGCAAAACAACAACACTGAAAAACAACAATGTTCCTCGGTTGAACACTCTCCTTTGCGTATAAGATATACAAAATCCAACATGACAAAATGCCCAGTCTTTGTAAACATGGGCTGAAGCAACTAACAGGGTTTGACTGGCTGCAGTGCCAGACAGCGTGTTAGATCTGATGGAAACAGAGTGCAAGCTGTTGGTGTAAGGCATGGCATGGAGCCTGACAATGGCTGAGTGCTGTGTAAGCTTCACAGCACTCTTTCTGTCAAGCTGCACAGCATGAGAGTCCAACATGTCCTCATCTAACTCACAGAAATACTATAGAAAATATAATAGGAAAGTTTAAACTTATGTCCATAGGTTTTTTCTTTACATGAACTAATTGGGCATAATTTCCAATGGTGGGATCAGCGTAATATGGGCTCATAAGTAATATACGTAGGTGTGGTCAAAAATGGTACAAGAGGTTATTAACCTCTTAGAATCATTATGTGGTCAGGTTGGGTACCCTGAATTGATCTCCAGTTGTGAAGCAGATCCAGTGTAGAACAGACATTTTATGAAAAGTTCTTGTTTGTAGTGTTAGTCAGTTTGGCTTTAAAGAGGGAAAAGAAACCTTATGAGGAAGAAGATGATCAGTGTATTCATATGTGTCTGTGATGGTTGTCACTTTTTTATGACCTTTTTTTTAAAAAATTTTGGCATTAAATCACCAACTATGCCTGATATTCCTCTTAATCAGCTGTACAATAGTTTCATCCTCACTTATGCTAAAGTTCTTTCACAGACATTTGCAGCATCCCATAAGCAGTATTCTTTTACTTTACAAATATTTTTTTTACTGAGCCATTTGTATTCTACTCTTCCAAAATTTATTTTTCTTTGTCTTTTGCATTGCAGAGTGCATCAAGTCCCGCTGTCCTTGTGCTGTTGTCGTCTCAGTATGAACTGTGGAGTGCTGTAAGTTATCACTCTCTGTCACTTGTGTCACTAAGACAAATCTTTGTACAATTATTTGTAGTCTGCAACAGCATTACTGAAAAATGGCTATCACTAGCTTTATCATTACTTTTCACCAAGCATGAGTCTTTGTTGCCATTTAACTGAGCTAATTTTTCAGTCACTCTTCCCTACTATTTAATTTGTTGTCATGATGATTATGAACTATAAGTAATACTAGTTTCTATAATGTAAATGAATTAATTGTTTCTATACATCCACTCCTAGCCAGTCATTAACAGAAGTTGATGTGAAATCCAAGGACACAGCAGTGCATGTATATTTCAGTCTACTCTAATTTTATATATGCAAAAACATCTGTCAAACAAGCTACTGCAAATTGAAACAGCAATTTCAGTCTGATGCTCTGAGACGCTGATGACATCGTGCTGATGTTATTGTTGGTAATGACAAGCTCAGAGGGGTGTTTATTTTAAAAGCAATTCTGAGTACAGCTCTGAAAAGTCTTCTCTTTCCAGGCCGTTGAAATACCAATAACTTTAGTTTGTAGTCATTATGTTGTCTTTGCCCTGTCAATAAAAGAAAGTATTTTTAATCAGCTGCTGTCTAGTAAAGGTCATTCACAGTGTGCTTACAGATCTGGTGACACTTCACCAACAGTTTTTATGTTATTGCCATGGCTTGTGGTATGTACTTTACATATATTAGTACATGCTTTATTTGTGTGTAGTACACATGGTCCAGTCATTGAGACTTTGTATCATATTCTGATGAGCTGCTGCCTCACTTGTATTGAGTTCTTTTCATTTAGTGACTCTTTTGAAAACTTTTTGGAAGAACTTATTATGTACCTCTGTATTTCTCTGAGATGTTCCTAAAAATTATTACCCATGTTAGGTTCACTGGCATTATAACAGTCAGCCTCTTTTTTTTTAACCTCTTTTCTTCATTCACTGGCATGTATAGACTAGGGTTCTTCATTGTTTTTCACACCAAACTCCCTACCTGATGGAGAGATGGAGCAGGGACCCCCTAGTCTATATTGTGTAATAAATTGTGTTTTGTATTAAACTGGGCTTAGTACCGTGTATAAACGTACCTTGTTACTGTGCATTCAGTACTAAACTATTCAGATGTACACACGTTCATATATCCATAAAACGAATCACTTTTTTATTAAACAAATCTCAGCTTTTGGGAATTTGTGTGTGTGGTTTGCAGTACTTCTTTTTCCAGCCTTTTGTGGACACTAGAGCACTTCATCACTGACTTTATTCTTTGCAGCCTTAGGTTGATGTTTAGGATAATTTCAGCTAACTGGCTTCTCGCTGCAGCTTCTAGTTTGCTGTTTTCAAATCACAGTACTATCAGTTTTCTTATCAAACCCATAACTGATAAGAACAAAGAAAGCTAGTCATCATATTTACTACAACCATCTCTATAATAATTATTAAAAAATCAACTGTCTTGCTTTTTTTTTTTTTTTTTTTTTAACAAATAACAAACCTATCCATCTCCTTATTCTTTCTCTTTCTGGCCTTTAAAAAAACTTGGAAGGCCAGGTTTTGTCAGCATCAAGACCTGAATTTACTTCAGATCCCATCATCCCCTGACCTCCTCCCTCTTCAAACATCAGTCTTCTTCCTGCCCAATCATATAGTAATAAAATCAAACACGGCACTTTGCTAAAGGATAATCTTTGTTAGTTACCTGCTTTGTTGTTCTGTCACACATTTGAAGTATGTTTTAACTCTGTGCATTAAAGCACATTTCAGAGTATGTGTGTGTGTGTGTGTGTGTGTGTGTGTGTGTGTGTGTGTGTGTGTGTGTGTGTGTGTGTGTGTGTGTGTGTGTGTGTGTGTGTGTGTGTGTTTGTGTG
This sequence comes from Labroides dimidiatus, assembly GCA_030710495.1. Classification (NCBI taxonomy): domain Eukaryota; kingdom Metazoa; phylum Chordata; class Actinopteri; order Labriformes; family Labridae; genus Labroides; species Labroides dimidiatus. The sequence goes on along the minus strand of CM061144.1, from coordinate 16,826,322 downwards.
TCTTATATCTATAGAATATACAGACACATTTTTGCAACTTACTCTCAATTTGTGTTGTTGTGCAAGGGACGAGTAAAAGGCAACTTTTGTTTTAAATTTTTCAACAAGTTATATGAACAACTATAACAAAAATGCACTATAACTCTGCAGTTTCTTTATTTATGGCAGATAATTTTGTGTGAAGAGAAATATGACATCAGCTTTACAACAGCCCAAGAGAAGGAAGGAAAGAATATAATTTTACCTGACTGTACACATCGAAGTCCACACACTCAAACACAGCACATAAACCCTCTCAGTGGGAGTGTAGTTTTCTCCTTGAGTCTGATGCAATTAAACTGGACATATCAGCAATACTTGCAATATTAGCAACAGTTACATGAAAAACACAGATTCCCTTGTGCATGTATTCAACATTTTATTAATAAGATTATGAGATGTGTGATTATGCATGTGGCTTGAAATGCACATTATCACAAACAGCTTAACCTGTGTTTTAGCCCGTGCTCTATCACTCTCCTGTTTAGCTTTTTTCTGCTCTTCCATCCTCTCTTTTTGCCAGTCCAGCTCCAGTGTCTGTTATTGCTACAAAATAAATCCAATAAATCGTTTTCAGCAGAGGAAAAACACAGATTTCTCTTCTCACTGTTAAACTTTGTCGGCTGACATGGTGTTTTTTTAGGTACTTTGGGCCTAGACAGGGAAATTAAAAAACAGCATTTAGAAAAGACTTATCTTGGTGCTGATAATCTTATTTTAAGTTGTGGATTACGATCAGGCAATTATGTATAGAAGAAGTAAGACTTTTACAGGAACACTTAGAGAGTCCTCACACAAACAAATAATCAGTAAAGATATATGAGTTACGGCATTATCCACAGAAGGCAGTAAAATCAATATAAACTTCACAGTAGACTTGACATGATGATTACACAGACCTATTTGAGAAGAACCAGGATGGCTTTTGGATCGGATTTAGGAATAGAAAGAATGGACATTTACAAATTATTAATATTGACCCCATTGTGTGATTGCCAGTCAGTAGGTTTTATCTGAAGTTGAAGTCATATGAAGTAGAGTTTGAACCAAGCTTTTAATTCAAGCAGGATGCCCCCATATTACATGCATTGTTGTTCTGATTTGTTTGTAGGTCTGTGCTATTACACCTATACATGAACATTTTGGGTGGATGATGAACAAGAGACGAGAGAAATTATTCACATTTTTGAGTGGGCAGCAATGCCCACTTGGAAAAACAACCATATTCTTCAACCAGTCAATAAAGCTGCAAAGTCATAGTTTGTTTACTGTTGTATACATGTAACACCACATGCACAAAAACTAAATTTACATTTTATATGCAAAAGCAATGAAAGCAAAAACCTATATGGCTGTACTCAGGGGAGGCCTGTGCAGAGTATTCTGGGATTCATTAGCAGCCAGAAAGCGAATGACTCAATGTGGTCTCCTTGACCTCTTATTTGTTTTTCTCTCATTTATTCTCTTCCATGCATCACAAGTGAACTTAAACATGCAGCTAGAAGCCTGCTTATCATTCAGCAGTACATGAGCAGCAGCAAAGACAAAACACCACCCATGAGGGAAAACAGAGATGTAATCCACCTTTTCAAAATAAAGTGAGCAAAACTTAATTTATCAAAAACATTGTTCAGGCTACAACAACAATCACTCCTGCATTTTCCCTGCAGCTCAGAAGCAAATGAACTGGCAAGAAATTGTGTTTTAAGAGAACATTATTGCCTCAGAGTGAGTAGTTCCATATATTTCAGAGTGTACGGGGATGGAACAGTGTGCCCCTCCCTCAGGCAGAGTCTGCAGCTGAGGTTTAAGGCTGCCCTGGTATTACCATATACACTCACATATTCAGAAAAAATACTGTCACACCTCATACTGGCTGTGCCATGAATATCAATGGTGGCTCTTCTTTTGGGCTCACTCTACAAAACAGACAGTAAAAAATGTTCATGCATGGCAACGCCTCACCTGGCCCACTCTATATATGCAGTTTAAAGAGATAATGAACACAGTATAAAGGAATTGTGCATGACACCAAGGTGTTATGCATGGTGCATGACTTATGTCACTGATTTCTGCTCTTTTAAGGGACCGTATTTTTGGAAGCTTTTTCAAGTGGTGTGTCTGTGACATTCCCCCAAGTCACCTTGACAGTGTTGTGAAAATTTTTGGTGATTATAACAGAAATAGCAGCAATCCCTGACTGGAAAATTGCATTTTTCTTGGCTGAAATATGAAAAGTGAATAATTTTTGTAATAGTCTGGAAGTGATTTTGTTGACAAATGTACAACCCCTGCTACCTAATTCTAGTCAGCTTAGTGAGGGAAAAATACCCCCTGGTTTCTAATGGGCAAATACAGTTTCCACCCAGAAATGATAAGAAAATGATTTGAGAGAAATGTGTCTCTAGATGTGCATGATCCTCGAGGGACCGTTTTTCCTCTGTTTTGCTCTTCTTGCAAGTTCAAACTAGCTTCACAAGCACAGCTGGAACTGTTCTGACTGCTCTTTTGTCTGAAAGGAGAGCAATCGGCAGAGGTGCCCTGTGCAGCCATCCAGGTGCTGAGCCTGGCACAGACAAGAAGAAGAACCCTGTCAACCTTTCTGATACGCTTGCCTGTGCTCGAACAAAGAGGACGCTTACACACAGGCATAATTGAAGAGATCATGTGTTTCTTCCTGCCAGGCAGTTTACAATTCTTCACAGCTGTGAAGACAAACTATCCCGCCGAGAAATGACAAAAAACAAGGAAACAAAATCACAAAGCCAATAAGCAACCTCGATGTGAAATTAGCTTTGTCTTTGTGAAAAAGAGTGGCCCTGGTGATATTGAAGAGGGATGCCTATTGTGTTTTTGATCCCCATTTGGAGTGAAAAAAAGCTCTGCAAGATTTTTCTGAGATGGTCTACAAAGACATGATTAAATGTAAAATAAATAAATATTCATAACAAAGCCAGCACACTGCCAGATGTTACTATTAGCTGCTCTCAGAACACTATGATCCCCAAAGACAACTCAGTCTGACAGACATCAGGGTGAACACACACACACACACACACACACACACACACACACACACACACACACACACACACACACACACACACACACACACACACACACACACACACACACACACACACACACACATACTTGCAAGGCAAACAAAACATAATCCATCAAAGCTGACTTCTCTACTTCCCAGTCCAAAAACTTCATTGGGTACATTGTGACACTTCTCACTGTGGTCCCCTACAAATATATGTGCTTATCAAACTGTAAGACAGGTCGGGAAAGGTGGCCACCCTGTTGTTTATTCATAATAGATAAGAGTGTACCTCACTAACATAAACACTAAGTAGCTCACTGAGATGGCATTCAAATGTCTAATTTGCATCAGTATTTGCAGGGAAAAGAAAGTGGATGGCGCAACTAACAAGAAACGGTGTTTTTGAATAACTTCTTTATGAAAGTAAATGCTTTAAACTGTATGGGTGCAGTATCCTTATATTGGGATAAACAAGTATGAATATTTACAGACAGACAGAGAGATACAAAGCAGTATCACACCACACATAGGCTGTATAATATTATGCATTTCTCTGACCAGGATTAGAATTCTCATAACTGTTACTTCAACCTCCACAACATTTAGTCATTTGTGCACATCATATTAGCAGTTTCTTATTCCTTTCAACAAATTGCAAGTAATCTTGGACATACATCAATTGCTGTCACACAGTTCTCTGCTGTTTCTTAACTTTATCATTTGCTTCAGTCATGTCAATCAAAATGAACTATACTTATGAACGCTGAATACTTATTTTCTATAAAACTAATAGTCCTCATTTCATGGCTTGAGTCATTACATACATTAATGTTGAACTAGTTGTCAAAATCTGTCATGCATTTTTTTTTTCTTTGAAAATGTCTCCTGAAATGAATATTTTCTCTCAGGTGAACTTTATCTTTCACTGATGAGAAGGGGTCTGTGAAACAAAAGTTTTAACCATTGATAAGCCATTAAACAGTCCTTAACCGAGCAGGATACAGTGCGTACTATTTGTACAATACTATGACACAGAAATGGAAGGTCAGCATGGTGGTAGAGGGGTGAGGATGCTGGCAGAAAAGCATGGGAAGAAGAAAAAGAGGCAAAGTACATATAGACACACTTCTAGGGCTACAATTTTAGACTTTGTTGTCAATCACGGCCTCACAGTGGCTGAGGCCGGTCAAAGGGTTCAACCAAACGTTGGGAGAACCACTGTAAATTCAAATATTCAAACATTTCATCAGGTGAGCAGGTGTATATATTGGACAGTACTTCAGCACTGAACAATCTGCACTGCACTGCTGTCATTGTGTTATACATGAAGTTTCCAGTGGTACACGAACTCGTCACATTTTACATTTAGACTTTCAGTTTTACTGCAGCACAGTTTAACTTAATGAAGTGTCCAGTAGTGTTACAGCACAGATTTTCCATAATTACAGTACGTTACTGTACTGCAGCATTTTACAAGTGGGAAGCACTGTTATTGTACACTACAGTAATATCAGTTAATGCAGTATATCTCATGTTTACTGTAATTTTACTCTGCACTCCACAGCATTGAAAGACAACCTCACAGAGGTGAAAGTGAACCCCTTTTTACTCCTCAACAAGAGGAAGCCATTTGGGCAATGATGACTGAAAACAGTGTCAAAAGGTTGAGAGATATATATGAGATTTTGAACATTTTCACCAAGATCTGAGGTTTTGCATTTAAAAGCACTTACAGAGTAAACTGTCATAATTAAAAAATGACAAAACCATTTGACTAACTTGTTCATAAACAATGGTTTCAGGACTTTCATCTTGAGGTCACTTTCATTGACATAAATCTTCGCTTTTGAGGAATAAAGTATCCATTTTGAGCAAGTGACACCCTTTTGCAGGTCAACTAGGTTTTGCAGTTTGTACTAATTGTTTTGAAAAATGCACTAACCGTTGGGCAAATGTTGATAGTGATGTGAGAAATGCACCAAAGCGACTGAGAAAAACTAATATAATATACATAGTCTCTGTGATGTCACCCATCTGTTCCTGAACAGACTAATGAGGCCTGTTGTTGGTGGGGCCATACTAGAATTGCAGACTTAAGAGGCGGGCTTTGAGCCTCCTCACTGACAGCTACAGGGTGTCAGACCTGTCAGTCATGTGAGCTGTGCCTCTGATTGTACAAACTTGTGATTTTAATATCTTCTGTAAAAGTCTGTTTTTTGCTTCATGTGTATTTGTTTTGTGGTTTTTTTGCAGCCAGCCTAAAGTGGACACTCGATGAACTGCAGCTTTTAGCACTCCTGCATTGGCTTCTTTTTTAAAACTAGATGTTGCCCCTTGATACCACACCATAAAGAAATCACTCAGTGTGTATGGATGTTTTGATACCATACTATTCAATACTATACCAATCATCCAGTATTACTGTATGAAATGATGTTATATGATACTATAAGATAAATAAAATAAAATATTAAAAAATGCCGTATCGTGTGGTTCAATACGATCTAAAATGGTACAATACGATATTTTACAACACAAACAGCACAATAGGATAAGACAGGATATGATACACTTAATCGTCTCCTTCGAAAATCTGTCTTTGAAACAGAGAGATATCACTACACTTTAAAAAAAAATCTGTCAAATTAATGGTAAAATACCCACAGCTTTGGTTGTCAAAAATGTAGTGTAAAAAAGGGTGGAAAACCATAAAAAAAGAAAATTGTAATGTATTTGAACAGAACAATACTGTGCAGTGGATTTCAGTACATAATTTGCAGAATGATAGATTATTTTTTCCAGTATAGCCTCTTACTGCTACAGTGGTTATAGCAATCATGTAAGGTATATGTCTACATTATACTTTTTGTGTTTTTTTTTAACCATGGAGAGCACTGACTGTTTATGGCGTGGCACATAGACAGCATGTACCACCCCCCTGACACATCAATGTGCAGCAGGGTCTTACGTCCACTGCGTTCCTCAGATGTGGTGCAATATGATATAATATTATGCAATACGGTGCAATACAATATGATATGACATTGAAAATTCAAAATATAACAGATAGATAGATAGGTAGACAGACAGACAGACAGATAGACAGACTTTCTCGTAGGGCACCTTTACACATTTTACTAATTAGCAGATCCAATAGAACAAACTATGCCTTAATTGCATCTTTTAAACAGCCAATTAATTCTGACCTAACAGAGGTTAAACATGTAGCTTGCTTGCACTTCAGTAGAAGACATGCAGGTTTTTTTATGATCCTCCTCTGATCCCAAAGGATGCTTTTTCTCTCTATTTGCCAAGTTCCTCAGGGAGGTCATGGGTCAAGCTCAGCAACCGAACAACACTTCTGGTGGTGTCTCCAATTCTTACTCACATACACCAAAACAGATCTTAGCAGATCTCATTAGTCTGCAAGCTACCACACTGCCCTTGTTTACAATTTTTGATTATTATTTTGTCACATACAAGCAAGTATTGACACATTATATGATCCACATAAATACTGCCTTATCAAGTATAACAACTCCTATCAATATGGGCTTCACTGCTTGGGTATTGATGTTATATTCCCATCTGCACTAATTAGACCGTTCTGTGTAAAGAATACACTGTGTGAGTAATTACAACACAGGCAGTGCACAGGCTCTCTTGCATTAATAACAGAACGATTCAGAAGAGAGTAGCTTTGAACAAATCATACTCTGTGTGAAGTAAAGGACAGTCCTGTTTGGAAATTGTGCACGTCAGATAGATAGAGAGTGTGGAAAATTTGAAGTGCAAACATGTACCGTTAAAATTGTAGCTCCAACAATCTATTTCACGGTCTCTGAATGGCAGCGTTGATTCAGTACCATGGACAGTGACACAAGGCAGCTCACAAACCTCAGGCAGGTTTGAGCTGACATCTTTTCAAGCTACAGTGTTTTATCATCACCTTCTTTTTTTCTATCCATCTGTTCACTCTGTTTTTTTTCTTTAGGGGAAGAAAGAGAGACAGGTTTGTTTGTAAATAGTTAAAAACTCCATAGGCTGCTGCGCATAGCATTTCAGCATGCTGCTGTCTTTTTAATTATTCAGCCAAATATGCCTTTGATCCCAGCACCTGACCACGCTTCCCTCTTCTTTTCAAATCGCTCTTTTAACTGAAAGCAGCTGAGGTTTGAAACCCCTTATGAATATGAGTGTTTTATGGAAAGTACCAGTGTGCTTTTAAAAATTCAAACTGCTATGAAAAACAAAACTATCAAGTGAGATCCTAACACGTGAAAACTTGTAAAGGATGATAGTTTTGGTGACGTCTTGAACAATTGTATGAATCTGCGGTACCTTTCTGATAGACATGTCAACCTATTATGTTTTAAATGGGATTTCTGTTTAGCAGGCATTCTGCCAAATACAAAAGATCTTATTGTTAACCATCATGCTCAGGACACTTGATCAGATTCAGCATTCTGTCCTGAATAAAATGCAGAACCCTTCATGACCCTGCACTATGACTTAAGTAGATCTTTTATGTGGGTTTACATTCAAGAATCTGTTTGTTTTATGAAATTTTATTACTGTTTTATAGATTTTAAGATCATACGTTGTATAATGGTCCTAGTCACTAAAATTTTTTTAATGCACATTTATGACATGATTAGTTTATTTTTTATTATTATTCATTAATTTGTGTGATATTTGGAATTTTATAACTATATGTAGCCTCAGGGGCTCCTATCCATACCATGAAAAATATATTTTCCTTTGGACCTGTTGGATACAGTAGTGGTTCTTAGTCTGCAGGAAGCACAACCCTGTCAACCCTCCCGGCCAGTTAATAGCATTCACCTAGCACACCAGGAGTAAAATAGTCCCTGTTAGGTGGTCAGAATGAAAGCCAGCAGGGACTTGGTACCTGGGGACCAGGATTGAAAACCACTGCTGCAGAGAACATTTCAACAAGACTTCACAGCAGTGAGTTTCATGACTAGTCCTGGGGACTTACAGCCCTGCTGGTTTTCTTTCTGAATATCTGACAGGGACTTTTTATGCCCAGCATGCCAGATGAATGCAGTCATTTACCTGATAAGTTTGTAGAAAACCTGCAGCACACTTAGGTTCAGCAGATCAGACTGTGATGTGCAGGGATAATCAACATGGTGTTAAAAAGAAGTGTAAATCTGGTGTCAAAAATTTAAAATTTAGATCATCAGTAGGCTTTAATTTTAAAATTCTGATTCAAAGCATTACAGTTAAATTTAATTCCACACAATTATATAACTTACTACTACTACTAATAATAAAAACTTCCATTAAACCAAACTCAGATTTTACTGAATTGCCAGAAGAAGCAAAATTACCTGACATATGCAAAAGAAGCATCTTTAATGCTTTCTCTACTCCATTTAAATACACCAGGCTCTCTACTCTACACAAATGTTTGCATTCTTACTTTGCCCTGTGGGACTCTTAGCCAACCTGCCCTCTCATTGGCTTATACCACAATAAATATGTAAATGATATGGTGGGCGTGGTCTGTATTAAAAAGTACGAGTTGACGTCACATGCAGAGTGAAGAGGGGGGGCTTAAAAAATGAAAACAGATCATCAGAGAAAAATAAATAAGCCTGATTCTAAACAAGGGGGGCTTATAAGCTATAAAGAAATAAGAGAAAACGGAGAGAGTAGAAAAGGAAAAAGAAGGAGGAGTGGGGACAGAAGCTGAGATAACGGAGGGGGAGTGTGCAGAGTGAGAGAGAGAGAGAAAGAGAGAGAGAGAGAGAGAGAGAGAGAGAGAGAGAGAGAGAGAGAGAGAGCAGTTCTGCCGGCCCATTGAGGAAAGATGGCTACAGTCACTGCTAACGGAGTGCAGCAGGAGAATGGATTCAGCACCACGAACAGCGCCGGCAGGATGAACGGGCTTACCATCGGCCAGAACACCATTCCCATGAAGGACCACGACGCCATCAAGCTTTTCATCGGCCAGATTCCCAGAAACCTGGAGGAAAAAGACCTGAAACCCCTGTTTGAGGAATTCGGAAAAATATACGAACTCACTGTACTGAAAGACAGGTTTACGGGAATGCATAAAGGTTGGTTATTTTAAATATCTTTACTTACATGTGGGAATTTAAAGAAGAGACATGAAAGAGCATCCTTATTTAAGTTTCAGGGCATAGAGCATGAAAAGTGTAAATTTGCAGATGTTTGGGACAGAGTGGGAGCCCCGTAGAGCTTTCAAACACGCATAGATACACACGCGAAAACACAAATATAGGCTGCGAGGCGTGAGAGGGAGAACACGTGGAAGCGAAAGGTTGCAAACGCAGGGTTAATTGTTCGCAGCCCGTCCACGTGAATACTACAGCTGAAAACGCCTTTGTGTGTTTACATTGACTCTCATGTGCTGAGCAGCACAGCGAAAGGGGGCGGGACAGGCACGCGCTCGATGCTGTGTTATTTGTGCAGCTGCAGAAATGTCTCCACAACTAAAAAACAAAAACAAGCTTCTGATGTTCATCACGGAGTCCATTTGCTGCACATTGTCAGAGAGCAAAATGAATGCTTTTAGGGGAGCGGATAATGCAAACCATTATCAAGCTATCAGTGATTACGGTGGTGCTGGCATGCTGTTTTGACCTTTCAGCACGCTATTATGGAGCCTACTTTTCGGACGTCATTATCTGTGGAGAATACTATTTGCATGGCAGCTGAATAGTAGGCTAACGCTGCTCCGTGGGCGGGTTGCAGTCAGGAAGTACAAAGCAGGATAATTGTAGAACGACAGATTCAGCATGCATAGTTCTCTCACCCCCCACCCCCTCCTCACTCATTGTCCAAAAACAAGCGGGATCAGTGTTCACCCAGTAATTAGTCAGGCCACGGGAAATCCGGGTCGACAAAGTCTGCTGATAGTTATAGTAAAGCACGAGTGCGATTAGGAGTACAAGGTCTTTGAGACTGAAGAAAAAACAGGTCTAGAGTCGAAAATGTCAAAGTCTTGATCTTTTTTTTTTACACAACTTAGCCTATGACCATTATTACTGGATGAGGTCCACCCCTGGTGTTTAATATGCACACTATAAATAAGCATTGTGAGGTAAATGTTGAGACAAATTCACTTATACATGATAAAGTTAATCTTTTTGTTACATGACGAGCAGTTTGTGACCATTTTTCTCTGTAGTAAAGTGGAGGTCCAGAAAAAAAATAAAATGAAATAATAATGATAATAATAACAATAATAATAACAATAATAATAATAGTACATTATTAATTAATTAATTTATTTTTATTATTTCTGCATTTTTTTAAGGGGCGTATGTTTTTACATATATTTTATTTTTTTCTGACGGTGATCCAAAAAGGGTTGTAAACATATATTGTATCTGGCATCCAAGTCATCATTGTATGGAGCACTACACTTTTTGACTGGGCTGCATAATCCAAAGTTTGTAGTGTCTACTTTGTTCCAGGTTATATTTATATTTTTTTTAATCAAAGTTAGGTTAAAATATTTCCAAACAAAAGCTCACTGAAAACGGAGCATGGAATCCACACTCAGTTTATTCAAATATTATATTCACAAGGCTGACAACTTATGTATGGTATGTAAGTCGGTGGCTACAGTTCATGATCTTATTGATCAGCACAAGTCAGGCGCCCTTGTGGGAGATAAGAATGTGGGCTCAGTACTGCTTCTTTCTAAGTTGTGTGTGTGTGTGTGTGTGTGTGTGTGTGTGTGTGTGTGTGTGTGTGTGTGTGTGTGTGTGTGTGTGTGTGTGTGTAGCTCTGAAGCAGGTCTCTATGCACCACCTGTTCCTCCAACCATCAGTTGCTGGTGCTGTACCTGCTACTGCTCCTTTCCAGTATTCCTCCTTGGAGCCCCCATGATCGATTAAAACAATTTCTGATGTTCGTGTTGTTTGCGCCTGTCCTCAACCATCCCTGAATGTCAACACTCTGCAGGATGGTTTCCCTGGGAAGGATAATCCTGTTCAAAAGCCAAGCCGTATGCCCGTTCAAATCATCTTCCACCAAGGCCACTTTGATGTATGCATTATGCCCACTTCATCCCCATGACATTCAAAGTCACTTTGGGAGCACAAGCATGCACTTTTAATAAGATTTCACCAATGCATTATACGGATGAGTTTTTCTTATTGGCTGCTCACCTAAAGCATGTTCATGTAACCCTGCTGCGTATGTGTCTGACACCTGAACATTGAAGCAAGAAAGTACAAAAGGGAGGAAATGGGATTAGTGTCGTTAACAAAACAGAAGTAGGTAAAGCGTAACGTCAGGTGTGTCACTCAGAGGAAGTCTAAAGTGGTGACTGATGGCCCAGTGTAAAACTGTGAAAAAAATTTTTTGTAGGTGAATTGAAGGTAGAAAGTGACTGTGGAAGTCCTTGGAAAGGCTTCACAAGTTTGTACAAATTTAATTTTGTCGGTTAATGTCTTTATAATCTGACTACTGACTTAACAAATTAAATTATTTAATTTGAAAACAACATCATCTAAGTGTCTACTTACTGCTATCCCGAGCTCCTCGTGTCATACTGCACAGACTTAAACATCATAGAATGTGTTTCTGAAACATGAAGAAACCAAGGTGCACACACATTCATCCTCATCTATTTTTACTGCCTTTACTTCCACTTGCACACTTGAAGCTAACAAAACAAAGCTGTCTAAAATATAATAAATTTACCCACCGAATGTAGAACTGACAATGATTTAAGTTTATGTTTTGACGTTTAACCCAAGAATGGACCTGTTATTGTAAAGCTATATTTGTCGCACTTCTCAAATGCATAAGGGCACAACACTCGTGCTTTAAGTTTCCTGGATTTCAAAGGCACTTAATGGCTTCAGCTTTCTGTGATTTCAGTTAAACTAATTACTGATTGTGCCTATCATAATTTCATATTAACTAATTATGAGTTCTTCTTTTTAATGAGATTGTTTGTGGTAATTAGAAAAATTATCCTCTCTTATACGTCTTTTAAAACCTCACAGAAGCACGTTGTTTCTGGCCTACAAATTCATTGTATTACCTTTTTTTATTTGCTGCTGCAGTGCATATCTTTGGTTGGTAGATTAACTCTAAAACTGACTACTGTTTGTTTTCCATACCCAGCTCAAACCAGCCAAAAGAAAAAGTTGGAAGACAACCAGTTGCTAGGTTAACGAGTTGTAGATGTACTGGAGTCAAACATAGAAATCGAAGGTGTCAATGGAGTGACTTACCAGTTTTTTTAGGTTGTAAAAATAGGTAGAATTGTTCCCATGTTAAAAACAATTAAACATTCCCTACCTTGTTTGATTGTTTGCCAGACTTAGGGGCACATCCAGAGGAGAAGCCAGGGGTGGCATCAGCCCCCATTGAAACCCCATTAGCCACCCCAGATGGCACCTTTAAAATGGTAAAATGTTATTTGGCTAAATGTGTTGTGAGAATGAAAGGTGTGTTAAAAACAACCATTGGGGCTGTGTTATTAAATGCTGTAGCAGAGTACAGATAGAGGGCTTGCTTGTACTTTAAATAGTTGAGAAATACTTCAAATAATCATTTCATGAGATACCTCCATAGGAGAAGAAAAAAATAACTGTAATACATTAACGCATATATATATATATATATATATATATATATATATATATATATATATATATATATATATATATATATATATATATATATACTTTTTTTTCATGAAAAAGCATTTTTGACACTTAAATTTTGGTAGTTAAAGCAAATATGTTTTATAAAGACAAAGGATGAGTAAATTTCATTCTTTCATGTATGCAGGTACATGTTTAATGTGGATCAATTCACTGCTTCAAAGCAGGTTTAAATCAGTTTTACATGGTGCCCAGCCAGCTAGAAGTCAACCACACGGGACAAAAAGTACATTAAACAAAACTTCTGTATGAATGCCAGAGGATTATTATGAATTGAGCCTGGTTTTATAGTTGATAGTGTTACGCTTGTTATTCAAAGGGTTTGACACTTTCACAGGTGAGGCTTGGACATTTTAACATCTCTGTTATGTTGCTGTGTCACATGAAGGTGTTCTTAGATGTTTTTGATCATCTTAGACTAACTGTCAACATGTAGTAATCACTCTGCAAAGAGTTGAAGATCTTTGCAAATTCATACTTCTTTACATCTAAGTCCATTAAAAAGTTTCACTGTAATCTGATGTTGTGCTGCCTAGATGGATGGATTAATCTACACTGACAAGTGCTGGTGCTGAACTGTGTAACTATCATCCACTATGCAGCAGCACAGACCTTCAGTCTTGTCCTTAAGCTCTGCACATTCCAAAGTTTTCCAATAATCTCTTCGTGATAGTATATGTGGTTTGTGTTCTGTTTTGTTCTCACAAATGCAATAGCCATTGGATGGTGGTTAGCTATTATGGAAATGGCCCAGGAGGCTCCAAATGTTGTAACACTGTCACTAATTCAACCCACAGTTATATTCTAAACAGACACACAAACATTTTACACAACAGGGCAACAGAAGCGAAGGGGAGGATATAATCAGTTTGGCTCCATAATCCCTAAAAACATAAAGTTCATAAAGATTTAATGCAGTGCTGTAAATTGAGTTTGACTACTACTCTCAAATCCCTCTTTGAGCCGGGTTTGTGGTTGAGAAAGATTTGATTTGTTTCGGATGGATGATGTATACCGCTGTTGGCATCAGTTTGTAAACCGTGCCTAATGGATGATTTGCAGCACTACCTTTTTTCACAGCTCGAGTCCTGTGACACAGAATTGCACCATAATTATGGATTTAAGGGCAGATCAAAATATGTCATATTTGCTCATGACTAATTCATGTGGATTGTGCTGCAGCAGTTTGAACAGATGTTTTGTGCTTTGTGGATTCTTATTTAGGGTTCCTTCAGGGACTTGTCTTAATATCTTGGGAAATTTATTTATTTATTGCAGCGAAAAGGTGATCAGTATTCAGAAGGCTTCTTCCATCATATTATTTTAACAGATGATTATATCTTACCCTGTAGTTGTCGTACACTGTTTCCCCTGAGTCTGGTTTGATAGTTTGTGTGTTGTCAGGGAACCTTACACAGCGCGTGGGATGACTTGACACTATTGGCAGTGTGTGCTGTGCAGCCAGGTCGTGCTGTTTAACATCCATCATTTTGCTGAGCACTACATTATCATAATACTTAGTGTCAGTGCCAGAGCGTATGCATTGTTCAGACATGCTGAATATTAGTGGGGGGCAAATCTTTTGCTTGAGTAGTGTTATCTATCAATCCGTCTCTGATGCTGAGAGGAGGGACTCTGAGCTGCAGCACACAGCCAGGAGGAAGTGATACAAAGAGATGTTAAATATCCTCATCCATTCTGCTCTCCTTGGTAGGTCCATGCGGTGGCAATGGCTATAAATAACTGGCCAAAATGACACACAAAAAGCTTTAAGGCAGTAAAAGAAACTCAAAAGTTAACTACAAAAGGTCAAAAATGTCTAATTAAAAAAGTTGTCTTGAGATGCAGATGAATGTCATTGAAAATGTCTCAATAAGTGATGGAGATATTCTGAATTTCTTCAGAGTTGTGAGATATTGTCTGTTACAGTCATGAAGCAGTATGGATCCATGTTTGTTCTTTTCTACAAACCGAGTGCTGTAAAAGGTGTTGAGCAGTGAGTGACAGTTTGTGTAAGTTGAGTGACAGGTGTAGCTAAAGTCTACAGATGACCTCTTTGATCATTAGAAAGGGGGCTGCATGTGAACCAGACAGCTAACCGCTCCTCCCTGAGTCTAGATGAACACATACAGATGCAGTGCAGGTAATGGTGTGGTTCGCACAGAAATAGAAAGTGACAGATGACACATCACTTGGTATTTGTCTCAATACCCATGAGAGGGTCAGGGTCATACTCAACAGCATCCAGTTGTTTTACATATTTTTTTTCTCTCTTTTTGTGGCTGGGTGTATTTTAGAAATTAATTTGAGTCTTCTCCCACTTTAATGAACATTCGAGGATCAGACGTGTGAGGAGACGGAAGAAGAGCAAATTGCTCATGATTCATGTATTCCCTACTAATGAATTGAAATTTTATACAAATTTGTTCTGGAGTTATTTCAATTACAGGTATCTGAAGCCTCAAAAAAGCCTAATTTAGTCTTAATGCCTGGATGCATGCAATTGTGAGCACATGCTAATTTCCATTTAAAAACAAACTGTTAGAAGAAGCATTACATGGGGGAAACTTCTTTAAGTAATTACCCTGAACGTGTTTAGCAAACGCGAAAACACATTTGGCATTTCTTGTGTTCTCTTTGAAGTAGTTTGCAGGGTCTACTTTTTCTCTGGCCTTGAATATAATTTGCTGAACTTCTGTCCCTCCTTGAAATTATAGTGTGGTAAATTGTCTTTGATTACCAAAGTATTATTTTCACCCCTCTTAACCTGCTCATCACAGAAATCCCCCGTTCTACTCTTGAACTAACACTCGAGCTTACCCTTTATTTAAGACCTTGCTTTCCTTTTCCTACACCTCTTCTTTACATTTAACATGCGCAGTATATTCTTTGGTTTATATTTTAAGGATTAGGATTTGATTCAAGATAGAAATAAGAAATGCTAAATGAGACATTTAGGTCAAGTGGATACTGAACATTTCATGCAATAAGGGAATAAAATTATGGGCAACAATAAGACCAGCGTTTTCAAAGTTTATACAATGTATTGTCTTTTAATTCATAAAACTTACTTTATATTACAGCTAAAGATCGATCTCAAGAACTCAAGAACTACCTTTTTAAATCCTCATTATAGAAACCATGTTGTTATTATACTAATGCTGTGCAGTTTGCTTTATTTCACATCACATCCAAGAGTATAACCGTGAATTATGTCAATGAGTCATCTTATTTTTTTTTTATATATATGTTCTCCAAGCTCAACTCTGCTCTGCAAAACTGGCTTTATCATTCCCTGATCCCTCTGGGCAAAAGATGTCTCCTGAAGAAACTCTATTGCAAGAAATGTGTTGAAAGTCCTTCCAGTGGTGGTAGGCGGATCAAACTGAAATATCCAATCATCGGTACCAACGTTGGTTTCAGTATTTATCAATACTTGCATGATTATTTCGATATTTAAGTTTCAGTTTCTCTTCTGTCCATGCGTTCCTCTCACTGATTTCACTCATGCACACTCTCCCCTGCTTCACGGTGAGTGTTACCGCTCCTTCACATCACCCAGACATGCACTGCTGGCTCCTTAAATGGCAGAAAGTATCACGGTTTGGTGTTATTTTACAGCTGCAGACCAAAATACCGCAAGATGCAATGTTTTCAGAGAACAAATAAGATTCTGTGGCAACACCACCACCTTATACAAATGTATGTTAACAGTAAGTAAGTAAGTAAGTGAAGTAATCCCCAAACTACAACCAGACCCAAGGCTCAGAGACAGAAGTCACTAACAGTCCTTAGAGCATGACCAACAATATTCAGGTAGCTGATTTATGGAGAGGAAAATAAGATTTATTCATATATACTTTATATTTATATATAGTATATTACTCGTTATCAGATCGATACCAAATTTTGCAGCATTGCACATCACTACTTTCCAGTGTTCCACTACTGTATAACCTGACACAAGTATTATCAGGCATTTTCTACAAAAGCTTCTGTAAAAAAAAAAAAAAAAAAAATCACTGTGAAAAAAATAACAATAAAGGACTACTATGAGCTCATGTTTGCAGGTTCAGTTTGTAGTTAGTTGGTTTTATGTAAATGAAAAGTTTTTAGGGACGTGTTAACATGCTGCACTAATGTTATCTGCTATTTAGGAGGAACTGGTTTTGATTTCTGTAAAAACTGCTGGGTACTTTAAGGATTCTGGTTCATGCATTTTCATATGCACAGTTTAATGTTATATAACTTAGTTATAGAATAATTTAACAGAGAGTTTAGTCATAGAAATTAATAACATGAGTTGAATTCTACTTGAGAACAACACATGTTGTAATCTACATGATAAGATTAAAAGTACTTTCAAGTCAGAACATAAAGCAATAATGGAAAAAAAAAAAAATATATTATGAAATGATGTCACTCCAGGATGAGTGCACCCATGGCGTTGTAGTTCATGATTCATCAGAGGAGAAAAAAGTCAAGTGATGCATGAAAACAGCCCAGTTTGAACTTTGGACATTTTTAAAGTCAGTACAAGTTAATCACATGATCAGATTTTATCTTTGATGCAGCAATTTTAAACAACAGAAAATGATAGGAAAATTGAAATTTCCATCAGCCTCTGTTTGTACATTCCTCCTGGGAGGCCTCCACTCCTGTTCCACAGTTTTGTAATTTCACAAAGGATGAAGAGTGTTTCCCCAGGTTCCCAAACTTTCCTGCTTTGCTGTGCACCATGTGTTTCATCAGTGTCATTTAGCAGGTTTTGCCTCTTGAGTAACCACCTAGTTGTGGAGGTGGGTGAAGGTTGTCGTGAAAGGAAGCTCTCTTGGCCCAGCGCCAAAGTGCGTTACTGGGTTTTTGGGGCCTGATGGGTGCTATGTGCTGCATGCCGTGTATCATCTGTATGTGTGAGTATGTGAGTGTGCGCGTGTGAGTGTGTCCGTTTCTCTTCTCCCGTGGGAATACTTGGCAGCAGGTGTGACATGTAGTAATGGGAAATTATGCTGCACAGTGCAAAACCTCTTCTGAACGGGGTCACCCACTGTCAGCTCTGCCAAGTGCGTAACAGAGCAACCGTTCGCCCTTTAATGAAAGCTGTCACATTAACGTTAGGGACTTATTTATTCATGCATATTCATTCTCTGTTCCTGAATATTCAACTTAAAGAAAAGTGTTTGAAAGAGTACAATTCATTAAAAAGGACTCAGTTTCAGCTCACCACCAGAGCATTTTTATTACTTGGCAGCTAAACAAAATGCATGCTGTTTGACTTTCTTACTCCTGTTCTAAGTTGAATAAGTATGGAAATGATCATGCATCAGAAAGCAACGTACATGTGTTTACAGTTAAGAAAAGAAAAAAAAAACAAACAAACAAAAAAACACTTATTTTTAGATGATTGAGCATTTTCCACCAACACCCCATCAGCCCAACATGACAGAATAAGAAGACAACAAAAACAGCATCGTTACAAACAATGCTGCAAATATATTCATAAGCAGTGAATCTCATCTGAAGGGGTAGTCACATTTAGGAAGAAAAAGGCATCAAATTTGAATTTTATTTCCCAACCAGCTTGCTATTTTCTCTGAGGGTACAGAGCTATTAAGTTCAGAGAGCCATATTCCAATTGTCAGCAGAGAGTATGAATTCCATTTTAATATAATACATGTTTTTGGCAATAGCTTGTAAAACTTCAGTAAGTCTTATATTATGGTCTGCGTAGAGTGGAATTACCTCAGTGAAATCACAAATCTCCGGGTCCATTTGGAAGGTTACATTGTGGGTTTTTTCTGTGTAGCCGTCTGAAGGAGAGCTTAATTTCTAAACAAACATGGAGAGATGTTAGGCTTACTTTGCCTTTAGAATGGATTATCATGGCGGGGCATTATAAAACGATCCGTGTTTGAGTGTTCACAGTCTAAATGGGCTTGCATTAAAATGATGAAGAGGGCTAAAGTTTTTGTCTTTTAAAATCTGCTGTGTGGTTTGTGCTCTTAGTATTTACAAGCACATGTTAGACATTGTATGTGAAAGGTGATAAATTCTGAAACCCCGAGATAGTAATAATGTCAGAGATATGACTTTATACTTTATAAATTTCATGTTTTGCAGTACATCTTAAAATCCTAGAGCCTTCTTGGGATAGTAAAAAGCACAACACACTGTGAATACTTTCTTTCATTGTAGCCACACATTTTCTGTCACTGAAACCGTTTTTCTTCCTTTTGTAATAAATGATAGAATATAGCTGTGTAGCCATTGTCTGGTTGTATGATACTATATTTTTTTTCTGTCTCCCTGATACTTTAGGATGTGCCTTTCTAACATACTGTGCCAGAGAGTCAGCACTGAAGGCCCAGAGCGCCCTCCATGAACAGAAGACTCTGCCAGGGGTAAGTGCCCCCAATCTGCCCTCTGTCATAGGCTGAAGCCCCTGAGGCAACTGACCTGGCACAAGAACCAACATTATTATAGGAATTATATCATACATGCACATGCTGAGACACATGGGGCTACAGTGTACATTAAGACACACACACTCTCTCTCTCTCTCCTCTCTCTCTCAGACACACTCAGGCACACATAGATATGGAAACAGATGGATCAAGTCACTCACACACTTCCTCAGACTCGCTCTCCCAGCAACATTTTCTGGCTCAAACATATACTCACACACACACACACACACTCTTCCTTGCTCATTCAGCACACACACACTTGCATACACACGTAAACTGACATACTAAAAGAGTGCGAGTGGCCTATCTCACCTTGCAGTGTCTTATTACACTAATCACCCCGGCGGAGATATTTGATAAGCGCTCCTTCATAACAGCCCGTGCCGTCCTTCCCCTGTCCTCTCACAATATGGCTGCAGCAGACACTAATTGCCTTGAGGAATCCCGCTCTCATTATCACATATAATCAAACAGTAAGTATAAACAATCATTTTTACCATGTATATGACCATCTGGTGTTTTTGTTTTAATTTTCTCCCCTGATTTTTTTCTCCCCACCATCTTGTATTGCTTGCCTTTGGCGTACGGGTAACTTTTTCAATTAATATAATGGCCTCTTCAAACAACACAGGTAAAATGTAGCCAGCAGTGGGCTCTTAAGCCCGCCCAGGAGGAGACCCTCAATCTGGGATGAGAGTGAGCTTGTGGTGTCTATCTGCTCTTGATGTGAGCGAGGGGGATTCGATTCTCACATCAGGGGAATTATCAAGGTGTGACTGAATAATGCCCGCAGGTCCTGAAGATGGAGAAGCTGTTCTAGTGCCCATGTTCCTCATTGCCCCTTTAAACCCTTTATTTTTGCTGTTTACCAGCTCACCATCCTTTGTAGGGAATTTAATAGCGTCAAAGAATATTCATTGAAATTGCCTGAGCAGGGGCGTGTCTAGAATTGGCCTTGGGTGACATTGGCTCCATATTAGATCTTATTGGCCACCCTTAATGCCAACTTTAAATCCTAAACTTTGATTTTTTCCTCCATGTTTCTTTCTTGCTTTCTTTCTGTCTTTTTTTTTTTTTTCATCGTGGTTACTCTTCACTGTGACTTTTAAAGGCACGGTCACACTGGCCAAATGTACCGTGTGCCCTAAAGTCCAGTTCATTTGGCCACTGTGACCACAAGTACACCGTGTTTTGGCACGGTACACTTCATCCACAAGCATCATGCAGACATTATCACCGCGACCGCTTCTCTCGACAGTCATTCCAAGCAAAAATGGGGATGTTAAAGGGCTGTGTCAGACCAAAACAACTTAACATGAGCCAAAAAGTCACTAAAGTTATAATCCTGTTCCCTCTCACTCATTGTACTGACTCTGATGAGACCATGCTCCATATAAACACACGCTTCATGGTGATGTAGACGGGCAATACGTGTCCCCAAAGTGTGGTTCATTCGAGTAGTGTGACTGTGGGCCATACAGGCGGGTAGAGGAGCAGCACTGCTGGGGGGGGCTGGAGTTCAGCACAGTTTGGATGGCCAGTGTGACAGTGCTCTTACGGATATATTTCCTGTATTTTGAGGTTCTGTGCTTGTTCATTTATGTTGACATTAATTTGCAACAGCTTTATTATGAGTTGTTAGAATAGTCAAAGAAGCTTGGACAGACCACTGCCTCTGGAAAAAAAAAATCCAAAGGAGATATGAAAGAAATGAGGAAAACAACATGATAGGAAAAAGGAATGGATTGGGACTAGTTTGAAAAGGGCTAGAGGTTGTTGATGGAGTTGGGTGGGCTTCATTTTGTCCCTCACTGTTGGGTTAATCAGTTGTTTGAACTTCACTGCATTACACAGGTGCTTCACTGAATGTTGTACACTGCAGTGAATAGCCCCTGAGAAACGAAGCCTCCCCGGCTGGTTTCCACCTCCCACAGTTTCATAATGAGATGATTGTCATGATGGTCCTGGATGGGTGTTCCTGTCTTTATTGCCCTCATGGAGGGACATTACTGTTTGTCTTCTATCTAGAAAGAGGTTAATGGCATGTTCTGTGGGGGCTTGGGTAAATATTTCCTCTGTACAGCTCACAGCGAGGGGTCAGTCCTGCTATCTCTGGATGAGCACAGGCTGCATACAGAGGGCTAATAAAGATGTGCTGTTTCTGCGTGTGTGTGTGTGTGTGTGTGTGTGTGTGAGAGAGAGAGAGAGAGAGAGAGAGAGAGAGCAAAAATATAGGGTTGGAAAAAGAAAATCAAGAAGATTTGGAGCGAGACAGACAGGCAAAAACAGAAAGAGGTGACACATCTGGACAAGCCTTATTGTCACGGGTGGATGGTTTCAGATGTTCTGTGTTATAAAGTTGCCCTTACTGTGGCATTACAGACATTATTGTCCAGTCCAGGTGACCTCAGAGACTAAATTTGATGTTCAGGAGATCTATAGTTTTTCTCAAGAACTCATGTATAAATAAACTCAAATTCATACCTTCGACTTTAGTTTGACAAATTTAATTTGCAGAAGAATCTGCACAGCCATGCTGCAATGACAAGATGCAAACATAACCATGCGTTAGCTTTAAAGGAGCTCCATCAGCCTTTTTTGATCATGACATTTTTCAATATATCCTGATGACATTTTACAATTCAAGGAAACTAAACTCTTCTTAAAGGTAGAGAGCTGTGTGCGTGTGAGTTATGATGAGCATTGAGATCATGTTCTACATTATGCCTTCTCTGGCATCTGTTGAGAGTAAAGTATTTACTACTGGATAGAAAGCAGAGGTGGTGAGAGTGTCCCACTCCTTGTTTTCAGTAAAGCAGCGAGAGACAGAGGTACTGTGTCTTGAGTCTGATTCATATAGGACACATTGAGGGCAGCAGCTTAAAATGTCTTTTAATTAAACATAACTTGCTTTTCTTTCTAGCTAAAATGTAGCTGGCATAGCAAGTTCAGATATTTATTTTTTTGCTTCAAAAAACTCTTTCTACAGGGTATAACCTCCCTTATCAGTGAGGCTACCTGTACAAAAAATGCTAATTGAAAAAAACAAAACAAAAAACAAAACAAAAAAACCCACAAATGTAGTGAATTAATTTCTACGTTTGCATTCATGGTTCAATTTAAAGAAAACGTTTTTGTTTTTTTTTACTGTAAAAATTAAGTTCATCTTCTCTTCATGAATGAAGCCCAGAGAATCCAGATGTCCACACACGATCTCAGTCAGAACGTTGTTTTTCATCCTGTGTGTCCTTCGTGTAAAACTTTCATTGTAACAAAGCATATTTGTCTCACTTTCCCTGCACAGTGTAGATATTTCCACGTTAACACCCTGTGAGCATTCCACAAAAGGAGGAGACTTTAGGTTTAACACTAAGCCAGAGAGGAGGCAGGGAGTTTTGCGTGTGTGGTCTCAGCAGGAAGCCACGACTCTTACATCATCTCCAGATTGGCTGTGAATCTTAAACTTTCCATAATTCACATTCCCTTTTATTCAGTAAGTCTCCTCCTGTGTGTGCAGCATTTGAGATGCCGCCAGAGACTCAGCTCTGTCTGTTGTGGCTGGAGCGAGCTTTGTTTACATTGTTTGATTAATTGCATGTAAAGAGCGTAATGAGCTCTTGATGTCCTGTGCATTCGATCCTGCTGCTACAGTTTGTACTGTAAATGTAATCAGAGATTCAGCCTCTCGCCCTTGGTGAGCATTGAGGTGCTGTTCGAGTGCACATTCAGCATATCCTCTGATGTAGGGCAGGGTAGTGCTGCATGAGGACAGGTTAGGTCATGCCTGTGAATGATTTCTCTCCAGATCTGATTAATTCCTGGGACATTATCACAGACTAGGGCCGAATAGAAGTTAATGAACAATTCATTAGCATTTCCCTCTCACTCCAAGATGATTTGTGTAGTTCAAGGTAAGTTGTTGATTGCAGGAAAAAGTCAAATTTAAGAGAACATGCTTTGTTCCTTGCACCAAAAAAAATCCTGCAATAAGATGGAAATAAATTTAAATGATGATTAGCAGCTGCATTGTTATTTGAAACATTCTGCAGCTGGGACCCTGGACCTTTCAAAAGATTCCTGCTCCTCTCTCCTTTCAGGGCCACGTCACTCCCTCCTCTCAGTCCAATTAACTCTTGGTGTTCACATGTTACAAGCATGCTAATTGGGTGCCACTGAAGCCCGAAAGCCAATTAAAAAAAATTCTAGGCAAAGAGATCCAGTGTCTCTTTGTCTCTCATTCACTTGTGCGCTTTTCTCCTTCTCCCTACCCTCCTCTTATTCCCCTATAATACCCAATACAAATACTAATACCTTTCACCTCCCACTTTCATCACAATGTTTCTTCTTCCTCACTTTCTCTGTGGTGCATGCTGGGTGCGGAGTGGCACCCCAACCTCATTCTTATCATTTACGTAGAGGTTTCTGTGAGGGGAATCACATTTCTGGGTTTCTCTATGAGAGTACCTGCAGCACCTGACCCCGTGTATTGATGACGAGGCAGCCAAGTGCAACAGTGTAAAAGAGAGGAGAGGGAGAGAGGTAGAGAGGAGAAAAAAAACTTAACAATTTTGCCTTCTGAAGTGTTTCTCTTCAAATTTGAAAAGGTGTGCTTGAAGGCTTTAGTTTGCACCAAAGTGAGTGGCAAAAATGTCTGGGGTTTCTCACACCTTTTTTGTTCTTTTTCTTTGGTGCATGAAAAGTGCAGAAAATTGACTTGGGCGTGTGTCACACAAAAATGGGTCAGGGGAAGATTGTGCAATACCAGTATCATGTGTCACTAAGCACACTGTCATGGACCGATGCATCTGTGTGCTTGAATCTCTCTCCCAGCATCACACCACAGATGCAACCACTGTAGATCCGCCATATGTCTTCGTCTGTGTCTCAGTGCATGTGCATGCAGAGAATAAGCAACAAGCATTTTTTCTCTTATCATTTTTACAAACCTTGTGAGCATGAATGCACAACAGCAAAAAAAGCATTTGTGTTCATTTTTATTTTGTTTTTTTTATGACGCAGACTTTAGTTCATAAAAAAGCAACACAGCAATAATTAGCTGAGGACACTTTCATGCAACACTTTTTGGCGACATGCTTCAAACAATATCCCTGATAGATGTTTCAGTAAGGGCTTCAGTTTTTCAGTTAAGGGTTGTGTTTGTATGATGCAGCATTAGGCTATCTCATCCAGCAGTTTTTCCTCCTGGACAGACATGCCACATTTTCAACTAATTACTCGGGCCACAAAGGGCCTTTAACCATTCTTTTAAGGGACAAATTGCATTCTGTTCCTGATCAATTTGTCCTCTGTGCCAGATTTGTCAACCTCCAGTGCCCCTCAGCGCTTGCCATTATGAAGCAAAAAAAAAAGGCCCGGGCACTGGACGTGAGACCTCTGCAAAAGGCTCCCCCTGCTCTCCTCATCATCAATTACGTCTATATCATTTCCTTTCTGCTGCCCGCTATAGAAAAGAAATTAAAAAGGGCCATTGTTTTTCTAATCCCCCTGGGATGAAAGCATTTACTACGCTGCTGCACCATGCACGGCCATCCTGCCGATTAGGGAGTGAATGGAATCACAATCGAGGGATGCACTCTGCATTGTCTCCTATTATGTGGCTGGTAGCCCTGAATATTGTGCAAAAATTAATTTCGTTCCATCTGATGGGATTTTCAACCTTGGAGAGTGGGAAATGTTAAGCCTAGCAGGCAGGCGGGTCGACAGCGTGGAATGCCAGGCTCTTTTTTAGTGGCATCAGTGTGTGGACAGGGTGCAAACATAGTGGATTGTGAGAGAGCCTTTAACCAGCCCATAAAGATGGCAGGCCAGAGGCGCTGGACAAACGAGCTGGTGAGATAGTGCTTTTTAAAGGCTGCAGGGCAGGACAAGCTGGGTGTTCGGAGGATGGCGACAACCAGGTCCATTTGTCCTCTGGAGTTTGAACATATACTGCAATACAGTAAAACAGGCTGGTGTCCAGGCTGTTCAGGTGGAAAATCAAAGCAACAAAACCAAGTTTGAACTCTTCCACTGTTTTTCGAAAGCCACTCCTCTTGCAAAACCTGCATGTTTGCTCATTCACTTTGTTCATCTACAGTCAAAATACTTACAAATGGCTACACTGAAGTGTATGCCTGACAGGCAATCTAAGAATTAAGAACTGAAAATTCTGTTTTTGTGATGCATTTGTCTGACAGCCAGGATGATTCAGTCATATAACAACCAATACAAGCAAACTAAATACAGTTACTTTACATGCAAGCAAAACTATCATCCTTACATTAGTGATTGCTGAGGTGCTCTGCCACCACTTAATGTTTTAAACTTTTCTGAATGGCAGATTCACTGGCTAATAAATGTGCAAAACAGAGAAAAGACAGGAGTCCAACAATTGTGAAATCAGAAATAAGTTTTTCTTGGTTATAGCAAATTGGATGACTCATTCTGAAGTGAAAACAGACAAAAATCCAATCTTTTTATTTTTGTTTTGCCTACAAAATAAACTTTGTCTTTTGGGTTTTCCATTTGAATGTCTCGTTTGAGTGAAGTAAATGATGAGACTTCAATCCTGATTCATAACTCAATCTCAGCAGTTACTAATTCTATTTTTCAACAGTTTCCAAGTACATATACGATGAAACACAACAATGAAAAGCAATTCGTACAAGAGTAAATGCTGCATTGCTACACCTGTGTGTTCTGAAACCATCACTTAGATAGAAAACTGGCAGCAGCAGGAAGACAATGCTGGTGCCTTAATGACAGTAGGCCGAAAGGGACAAAACAGTATTTTATATTATTTATTTCATTTTATGTTTGATAGATTTCAGCAGAATAACGTCGCCTGTTTTCCAAAACACTGAAAGACATTGCACAGTTTTTTGGGGGGTTTTTTTTGGAAGGATAAGCCTGAGGCTCACTAGACTGGTTTTATTTTAATATGTGCTGAGGCTTGTATGCTGAGCAGTTTCTTCACACCCTTCCTCCAAGCCGACACATTCACTATCTTCCCCTGGCTGACAGGTGGAGTCGGACTCTGCCGTGCATGCGATCCCCTGCTAATTTATCCACTTCTTTTAGCTGTAATGAGGCAGAACTGGTAAATGTGGGGACAGCATTGTTAACATTGCTGCTTCACTGGGGAAGAGGAGAAGGCTGACAAATAGAGGAGGGGGATGGAAATGAGGCCTGGATGCTGTCATACCTCCAAGAAAGATGCTTTTAGTCTTTTTCTCAGGCTGGATCGCTGTCTCGCAGTTATACCCTGGAAGATGACATTTCCAAAACCAATTAAACATCAAAGTTTGTGCTGCATCAAGATAAGGCTGTTTGGAAATAACAACTAAAAAGGGAAAGCCAAAAATTAATATGTGAGGCAAGATTTTTACCTCAAAATCATCAAAAAGACTGTTCGATTCTGCTAATTAACTTCCCATTCCATTCAATTTGAGGAGATCAGTTTGAAGAGATCAAGGTGTGACTCTAACTTTAAAGTTGTGCAGTGAAGGATGTTTCCATCTCATTTCAAAGAAAGTGATTTCTGAGAAGAAATAGATGTTGACATCCCAAAACAAGTTGGTAACAGCAAAGGTGTTATCTTTCCCAAGACAGCTGAAAGAAGAGCGAACATTTTTGTCAGTTTTTCCCTAGTTTTCTCCCGTTCCTTTCCTTTTCTTTGTTTCCTTTCTTTGCTAGCCTTCCTGTCATGAAATCCACAACACACTCTGGCAATCACTGCAGGCTTCCAGGCAATCTGCACCTATTTGTTCAAAGAGAAAACAAGAGGTAAAGAAAACATTACCATGCTGAGTTTAGCAAATCACTCTGAGTTGTCAAACACTGCATTTAATCACACGAAGACTTGTGGAAATCTTGTGCTTATTTGACAGTTATCTTCATTCAAAGGTGACATGCACACAAAGAGGACCTCATAGGCACCTCTTTATTTGGAAAACATGTCATTGGATGTCTGGCCTTTTTGGGAGGGAACAGAAATAAAGGAGAGGTGTGAAACAGAGCTAGAGAAGAAGGAAATAATGCAAAAAGAGGAAATAGATAAACTGATGAGTCATCATGAGAAAGAGAGACAGAGAGGCAGAGAGAGAGAGAGAGAGAGAGGGAGAGAGAGAGAGATAGAGATAGAGTGAGGGTAAAGAGGAGATGCATTCTTGCATAATTACCAGCCGAGCATCAACAGGACAAACTCCTCCATCAGCGTGTCCAAAGGATTAACTACGCCATGCTCCTCTTATCTCCCCCATTTCGTTTAAGAAAGAAAATGACCTTGTGCTTGTTTACATGCTGATTAAAGACAGGAGGGAGAGAAGGAGACAGCGAGAAAGTCAAACTGTAATCACAAGAGTTTGTTAAGTTAAGTATTTTGGGTGGTGTGCTCTCAGCAGATACTCAGAGCTACAGCCAGTGTCTGTCATAGTGGCAACAAGAAGAGAAAAAAAATAACCATCTGATGTAGCTGCTAATGAGCAAAGAGTGGGCTGGGACAAAAAGTGTGTTTGTGTGTGAGAGTGTTTGTTTGTAGAGATGGTGTGTGATAAAGAGAAGTATATTTGCTGTGTGGGTGGTTCCATTAGTTAGTCTGCCTGTCTTATTGCACTGGGAATAACTGCTGTTTCTGGGCTCCTATGAGTCAGTCTATAAACTATACTATACTATACTATACTATACTATACTATACTATACTATACTATACTATACTAATACTAATACTAATACTAATACTAATACTTTACTAATATTTTACTTAATACTTAATACTTATACTAATACTATACTAATACTTTACTATACTTTACAATGTGTATGTGTGTGTCTATGTGTATGAGGTAGTGTATGTGTGTGTGTGTGTGTGTGTGTGTGTGTTTGTGTGAACAGTTTATGTCCCTATAAGAAGCACAGTGGATGTTAGCTCTTTAGAGTAGGGGGCCATTTTTGCACTGACACATTCTGGTTTCTTTTATACTGAATTTTCTTCTTCTTTACTGTAAGCGTCATGTGTTTATAAATACTTGCATTTGACATGATAATTTAGGGTTTAATAAATTGATAAAATCCCCATTGTGGTATAGATTTGAATGTATTTTTATAGTACCTGCAATGTGTCTGTGCTGTTTTTCCTCTGAGTTGTTTTTCTCCTTTTTCAAAAGGTTCCACCTGTTTTACTTCACCGCCAGACTCTGTCTTATCATCTAGCATCATCATATCTAAGTGTTTTTGTGTGATAGCACTGCTTTTAGCTGTAAAACAATGCAATCACAGCCCTCCTAAAACCTCATTTTCAGTACTGTAGCTCAGGAGCACAAGTGTGTGTTTATTTGAGGGCATAATCACTCATTAATGGTTGATTTTACCAAAGCGTTTAGCAGAATTAGCATGGGAACCTGGTTGCTCAAAATGTCACTTTTGACTCATATGTATTGAAGCTTACATTAACCAAGCAGTGAGGCTCATGGTGCCACAAAAGAGGATGTGTTTTCATTATTTCAAGGCCTTTAACCGATCCTTTGTGAAGTGCTCACAGCCGTTTAAGGGCAAAATTCATTTTTTGTGATACTATTTCTCAACCAGAGCTGTACAAAGAGAAACTGTAAAGGAGGGGTTTTATACCAAAAAGACTTTATTTGATTAACTCTGATGTCTGAAGTCTCATTCAAGCTTCATCTGAACTTTGGAATGAGTTTTAGCTCGGAACAAGGACTCAGGATTTCTCTCCTCACTTTTTGACTTCACGAAGGGTTGTTAGTGTTAACAGTGAATAAAGGCTGTTTCATTCAACATTTATTTTTTTTTATATAAATTCATTTATTTATTATAGTAGTAGTAAAACAACTTGAAAATTTGAACTTTTGTTTAATGTCCAAATTAAGTTTAAATTAGTTAATGACTCTTTTGAGTGAGTGTCATTCTTTAAATCTTTCTTTCTTTCATTCTTTTTATATTCATTGTTTGTCCTTTTTATTTATTTAGTCCATGTTTTTCCTCTAAAGATTGATGCATTGACTTCTCTGTTTTTATAGGTCATGGTCATGCACTTCAGCTCCTGCCCCATTTTGATTTTATACCTGTCAGATAAAAAAGTGAGCAAAATAATAGTCTTATACATCTGCCCTAAAGAGGCTCTAATGACTTACACAAACAGGAAGATGAAGTTTCCTTTGAAGAGAAAGTAGATGCATATTATGAAAATGAAATCAAGTCCCTCTGGTAGTTTTTATTATTTTTCCCGCCCTACTTTGTTCGTCTTACATTTCTAAAATGTTTATTTCAACTTGAATTGTACAAATGGGAATGAACTGTTTGCCTAATTGGAACAAGTGTTGCATCAGACTTGCTTTATTTTGTTATCATCCAATGCCAGGGCTTTCTATTGATATCATCACATAAAAATCCTTCAATCAAATGCAAAGTGATGGTTCACTCTTTCATGAGCAGGCAGGTTTGCATTTTATTTTTAAAGTTAGCCAAATGTTTCAAAGTAGTTGTTCTTACTAAAGAAAAGAAGAACCAGACTTCGTTACTAAAATTAATGAAACATTGTAACAACACAGGCATTTGATAGTATTATAATTCACTGGTTTCAGTGGTAAACTAATAGACTTTGAATTCAAAAATAGATAAATTAGAGTTCTGTATCCAGTTAACATTTTTCTTTCTCAGCTGATCAGATAACACAATTAGATGCAGTGTATCTGTAGATATTCATGAGTACATTATTTACTTATCATAGACAGGTCGTTTGTGCACAAACAGAAAATGAGAGACAATAAGATGGTGATACAGAAAATGAAAGGTGAAATGAGGGTGCGCAGGCCCCAGCTAGTTTCCGTTCAGTCAGACCTGCCATCACAGAGGAAGGCTCTGACAGGGAGGTGTCAGAAATAGCACCAAGGCTAACACCTCACCTCTTGCTTATTAATGCTTTGCTCTCATAGCCACCTCTCCATCACACACTCACACAACCTCACACAAACACTGTAACACACAGCTACATAGTTCACACAGCTCAGTCACTTGCACACAATGCTGGTGAGCACACACCACATCCAAACACACATACACGTACACACACATAGTACATTGTCAGATCAATATTGCATTACTGCAGTATGTTCTCTTCAGTGAGGTTACAGTGATAGGTGAGGGCTGTGGGTAAAAAGCGCCTCTGCCGTCTGTACAGTGTCCAGGCACCTGGGGCAGATCTGAGGAGACTTCACAGCTCTGACAGCCAGTTTCACCTCCTGGCTTCAGCACCGTCGCTCCTCACTCTCATCCAAGGCACTGCCTTGGGCCTGTGATCATCTTCAAGGCACGTGGAGGGTTTATAGGGAATCCGTGACGGTGTGTGTGTGTGTGTTATATTTCTACAGAAATTCTATTAACTTAAGTTTATATCTGTACTGAAAAGCTACAAATATACAAACAATCTTCCATGAGGTCATTTTATACAGAGGTTGAATATAAATTCACAAACCTGCAACCAATTATTTTTCTAGTTTTCTATTCTTTTTTTTTTTCAGGGTCAGGTTATTTTTTTAGTCAGCTCAGACTACTGTTACAACCAAATACAAACTTCAGCTTCTGTTTTTGTGTATCTTCAAACAAAAACTACCCCAAACTGACGTTCTTGTTTGCAAAAATGAGTCAAAGTTTCCTGAGATCGTGGCTTTATAGCATGCATAGATTTATGGATTTGCATGCACGTGAATAAATAAATACATGAATGCGTGCCTGCCTGTCGAGGTCTGTGTGTGCTGTGTGTGTATGGACCAACAGAAAAGGAGTCCTTGGTGCCGACTGAAGCTCCAGCTTTTCCATTTAAACTGTATCATTAAAACGGTCAGAGAAGCGAGGGAGACGGCCCCTCCACACCTCATAAAGTGTGAGTGCCATGCCAGGCGGAGTGGCATGCATCGCTGCGTTTACAGCGAGCCAAACTCACTTTTTACGCACCTTGTCCTTTCTCTCTTTCTATCAAACTACTTTCATGGCTATCTGTTTATATGATATTACTCACCCTCTTCTTTCTTACTTTTTCTGCTTTGCCTCTGCTAAGTATTGACCGGTTTTTCAACTGCCCCCCTTAGATCTCCCTCTCTCTTTTTTATGTCAAATTTCTCCAACAGGGAGCTGGAGCGTAACATTGAAAGAGTATAATCAATGGAAAAGCACCACTTAGGGAGCCCATTTGATGCATACTGTAGGGCAGAGTTGATTCAAGGGTGTGGATTGAGTCAAGCCTCATTTCATATCCTCCCCAATTAGTCATCCAGCATGTGCCCTCTATAACCCCCTTTTCTCCAGAAGCACCGGCCAGACGGGCTCTCGATTCGCACTAAACTATGGATGAGTTAATTTTTTCTTTACCCTCTCAATCCTAAAGCTTTTTCTGCAAGAGGATAGAGCCATTTCTTTTTTTTCCTCCCTCTCTCCCTCACCTCCTGCTTCTCACCTTAGCTGTGTTTAGATGAGACAGACCCCCCCACTCCTCTAGTCTCTGCATCTCCTCTTCCACCTCCTCCATCACTCCCTTGCGCTCACACCTCTCCAACTTTTCCACCCGTCCGCCCATTTTCCCTCCATCATAAATCTCCACCCAAATCCTACTTAAACCCGCATCAGCAGCTGTCCTTAAAACTCCATTATCTACAATTACTTCAGCATTAGGGAGCCGAGGCACACCTGCCCCCACATAAAAGTGCCCTCGCCTAAAAATATTAAACCAGCCCAAAAGGGATTTGTGCTATTTTATTTTTTCCCCTCTTTTTGTTGTACCTGCAGTGCGGCTGCCCTCATGGTGAGGCTTGTGAATCAGAAATGCCAGCAGTGTGGATTAGTGCTCCTGATTAGTGGGTGGGTTAGTGATTGTGTGTGTGTGCACGACATTTAGATCAGTGTATTTCCCAGTGTGAAGGCAGGTGGGAGGTCAGAGGCCCTGCTGGATAGGAGTTCAGTTAGACTGGAGTGTGTTTCATGTGGCACATGACCTAACCGCTGGGCCACACAAACACCCCATGTTGTACACACAGAACCCACAGTCTAAACTGGTTTTAGCAATATGTTGGAGCCTTTTTGAGCCTTATGGGAAAAGAATATCAATCAGGATGATCTAAATATTATTACAAGCATTAAATCTTACTGATGTGTACAACACACAGAAAAATCTGTCATCACATGAAAAATACTTGAACATCACGTTCTTTGCATGAAAAATAAAACCTTCACAATATACAGTAAAAGTTCATTTTAATCAACTGTACCTCATCATAAAGAAAAGTGCATAATTAAAATAAACAGTATCTACCATGGTTGACAAAGTGGTCTATACTGTAAAACAATAATGGTTTGCCAGTTTGTATTAGTTTAAAAGAAATGGATTGCTGGATTAGCAGACATTTTTACTCCTTATAGCCACTACAGTCAATTAGGTCTTTATTCGTTTGTTTTGTTTTGTTTTGTTTTGTTTTGCTTTGTTTTGGCTAGTCATACCGTGAAATTGCACTGATATCAGGACAAGTCAGGTAAACATGAATTATTTAAGAGTATTAAGTTATTTGGACCAAAAATAAGACTAAGACACTGGCTAAAATTTTAGCTTTGCAGTGTGCAGCAATGTCTGCTGAATTACTGCTACATTTTGCCTCTGTTCCTTTGACTTAGATTCTAATCAAACCCCTTCTTATTTATTTATTTATTTATTTATTAATTTATTCATTTCCTGTGAACTGGTTACAAGGTTTTTTATTGTTTTAATTTGCATGTGAACTTGAATGTGTGTAAAATGCTGCAGGCTATGGCATGCATGGTGTGAGGATTGGAAATGGACATGTAAGGAGGCAAAGGGGGTGGGGGTGAAGGGGGGGTCGAGCGGACTCAGCTGTAGGTTGCCTGATCTGCTCTGATTGACAGTGATGGCAGATAAGGTGCTGGTGGAGAAGTGAATGTGAGCAGAGCTGCAGGCAAAGATAAGGGCCAAGATTAGCACCCTGCCACGTCACACACACACACACACACACACACACACACAAACACACACACACACACACACACACACACACACACACACACACACACACACACACACACACACACACACACACACACACACACACACACACACACACACACAAGTACACAAGTACACAAGCACACAAGCACACAAGCACACAAGCACACACACCCAGGCATGCACAGAGGCAGAATCCAGCAGAGAGTGAAAGATTGAGATGTTGATGTGGAAAGGTATTGGCTACAATGAATACAATGGGCAACCAAGAGTAAAGACTGAACTTGTTGTGTGTGTGTGTGTGTGTGTGTGTGTGTGTGTGTGTGTGTGTGTGTGTGTGTGTGTGTGTGTGTGTGTGTGTGTGTGCGCTTGTTCATCAGGCCGTGTCCCAGGTAGCAAGCACACACTCTATTGAGTGGAGGCAGCCCAGTTGGGGGGGTTCAAGGAGGAGGGCAACTAATCAGCTCATAATCCAAGCGCCTGTCGTTTCCAGGGCAACACTGCTGTACATTCATGCGTGGCAAACAGATACACTTGCTCCCTTATTTCTGTCTCTTTCCCATCTCTTTCTTTTTCCTCTTTTCTTTTTGCCTCCTTTGCCATTTTCCATCAACTCAACCCCATTTTACCTTCCATTTATTCCTTTCCCTCTTATTCTTAACCCCCTCCTCCACACTTTTTTCTTCTCTCCTATCCCTCTGTAAACACACACCTCTACCTTTCCCTTTTTCTCTTTCATATAGTCTTCCTCCTCTCTTCCCAGCACATTAAAATAGACCCATACGTATTTGCTCCGTAATTTTCTTTAGTGTTTCCCCTCCTCTGTCAGCACATTCATCCATTCTTCCTGTCTGTTGTTTACTTTCTTTCTGTTTCTGTTACTTTCTTTCACTTTTTAATTTCCTTTTTCGTCCAGTCCTTTCTCCACTCTTTTCTATTTTCTCTCTCCCTCCCCTTTTTCCTGTAAACACTCTTGTCTTCCCTCCTCCTCCCTCATGCCGGGGGGTCCAAGGTTGGTGTATTTGTGCAGTGATGTTGGAGGCCTTGATGATCACTCTCTAGGAGATGATTATGTGGTCAGGGCCCTGCAGCCTCCTCTCCTGCCCTGCACTGCTGGAGCTCTGCTCAGCTGCTGTGTGTCTCACTGCGTGTGTCTGTGCGTGCAGGCACAATGTGTGATATAAGATCATTTGCTTGTTTGTGTATGCATATGTACATTTCTGCATTAATATAGGCGGCTAATAAATATGTATGTGGCTCCTGCAGACCAAATCTTTAAAGAATGCACATCTCATGTATTTAAGGCTTTTATTCCATAGTTTAGAGTTTAAATATTGATAAATCTGTGTGCATCACTTTGTCGATGTGCTGGCCACTTTCATGTCGTCTGTCTGCAGCGAAGCTGAGTGAGAAGAATTGATGTAAAATAACACATAACTGTAGCACACACAAGCTTTGTTTACTCCCTCTTACTGCTGTCTCTTTCTCCATCATTTCTCTCCTTCTCTGACCTCTCTCTGTTTTTCTCAGTCTCTTCTCTAAAATGCTGAGCCCCACCCTGACAGTAGAAACACATGCCTGGAGCTGCAGGCGTTTCTTTTTGACTAGCCGCTATATTTTTTTGACCAACCCAGGCTGTCTGATTACTCCGGTGTAAATGCAAGAAGAGTGCTGGTCATGGTGTTCCAGCCTGCCAAATCACTCTCCATCTTTCTCTGCTGGAGCGATGGCCTGCCTGCACTCATCTCTCTCTCACCTATACCAGCACAAGTAGAGGTTAGGTTGGTTGGGGCTCAGATGCCTCAAAGACAATCGAATGTGTTTCATAAAATAAAATAAAATATGTGGACATGAAAGCGCTTGATAAATGACAGACTATTTGGTCCTAATTGCAACTCTTTAAAATGTCTCAGTGATGATTTGAGCAAGCCTTCCACAGAAGTAAGCCAGATCAAAGAGGAGAGGGAACGATTAAAACGCACTGACTTGCTGCGTCTTAACTGCATGTCTCCGACTTTGACCCCACATGGCCTCCAGCTAAGAGAAAAACGGCTGATATTCTGCACCTTACAGCTAAATAAATCAAAGTCTCCACAGAAAGCTGTCTTATCATGAGTTACGCCGGTTCCTGGATCCTGTTGCAGTTAATCATCATCCCTCAACCTCAGCCTCATTATGGCTTTCTCGCTCCGAACAAATACAGAAGGATGGTAGTCGAGTAAAAAAGTGAGTCAGTATTTGGAAGCAGCAAACGTACTGTTTTAAAATACAATGAACATATGAGTCAAAAGCCAAGACAATGACTTTTAATACACACATATGACTGTCAAACCACGGGAGAGTGAAGCATAGTGTGTGTGAGAGAGAGATAAATGGGGTGAGATCAGAAGGGGCTATTAGGACGATGGGGGGAGTGAAAAGAAGAGCGAGGAGCTGGTGCTGCCCCCCCGAGCCGACACAGAGACGATGTTTAATCAGGCCTGTGAACCTACGAGACTGAGGTCACCCCGGCACACTCATTAGACCTGATGGGAGCACTGTAGCACGACAGATGAGTGCAATCTTTACTCCGTTCATCCATCTCTCAAAACACACACATATAATCACCTTGCACCCCCAGCACACACACCCCTCCTTCTTTCTAGCCCCGAATGCCTTATCTCTTTCATCCTGCTATTTTTGTGTGTGTAGCCATGAACACAAGTAAACTTACACATCATCAAAGAAAAGAAAAACACTTTGGCCACTTCTCTTCTTCGTTGCTTTGGCTGAAACACCGTATTTAAGGGATGGCTGGACAGGAGCCAGGGATCATCAGGAAAGATGAGCCTCAAAGTTGATAAAGTTGTCAAAAAGAAATGACTGTTTCTGTCAAATGAAGACCAACCTTTGAATGCACAGTTGAATTAATAGCAATCACTTGTCCAAAAGCTTCATTTGCCACAACTCTCCCTTAAATACATTCATAAAAATGAAATGCTTAATCAGGTGGTCCGCCCACCTGGAAAGGATGATAACTCCTCTCGGACCAAACAGGTCGGAGTCAGGGGAGTTGATAAGAGTTTGACAGGGATGTTTGCTGAAGCTAAGCACGCACACCTACAGTAAGAAGCAGAGATTTATTACCATGCAAATGACAACCCACAGTGCATGCCAAAGAGTTAATTACATGCCAGCCTATCAGAGGAGTAACATGACAAAATAGATTTGGCATTGGCAGATTAGGAAAGAATCAGGGAGGGAAGAGGTGGGAGAGAAAATAGAGAAAAGAAAGGTGTTTGCATTGATGCTGGGTCAACTGAGAATATTTCAATAACGGTCACAAACATTTACAGTTTGTCTGGACACACAGAGCAACATAAAAATAAACATCAGACAGGTTATCCTGCAGCAATGATATTACATCCAGTATTACAAACAAGACAAAAAGCATGTTGTTTGTTCTTTTATTACCTTTCCCTTTTTACCAGCTGGAAATATCCAAACTATTCATATTACAGCACGTCTTCTGCTTCATTTTGGTCATAGAAACAGGCAAAAATGAGAACTTTCAATTTAATAAGACAATATGAACACCCTTAGTATACAATACAGACAAACATTACACTGTCATCCCAAAAAGAAGCATTACATTGATGTTGTTCAGAGGAACAATACCTCTGTAAAAGAAAGGAGAAATACTTAATATTTCTCTTACAGAAAACAGAAAACCTCCTATAAATCCTTTCTGTGACAGCCGTGTAAATATTTATGTTCACAAGCCAGACTGAGACTAAAAGCAGAGCACATTGTGGCGGGGGGACTGGGAATGTAACCGTACCTCTGCCCAGCACGTTAACTCAATATTCATCTTCCTCCCTCGCTCTACTTCTCCCAGTATCATCCCGCCTGCAGACCACACATGTATATTCATTACTGACCTCTGACTGCCTCAAGCACAGAAGCTGTAAGCCCTGCAGGCCGCTGTGATGGCACTGCCATAAGTGCACAATGGCATCTTGGTGAAAGGCTTTTGTGTGTCAACAAAAATGAGGAGCTATGAATGCAGATGTTGGTGTGAGCTGTCTAGAACGACTGCTTGCATCTTTGTTTGCTTGACTGTAGTTCTGCAAGCTCTCTTTGGGGTGCATTGTGGGTGGACTGGGGGTGGGTGGACGGGGTGACGACATGGGAAAGGACATGACTGGAAAGGCTGCTGGGTACGCTGGGGGGAGTATTCCAGTGGACAGTGCAGGGTAGAGGGTGGTGTCTCTTGAGTTCAAAGAGAATGGTAGTTAGTATTAAAGACACTTCACTTGTTATTTTTATGGTATAAAGGTTGGGATCCTTGAAGATATGATAGAGGATTTTTTTAGGATTCAAGAGATTATTTTCAAGCAGTTGTAAAATGTGGAAAACAGTGTAGATGTGAGTTAAAAAAGGAACAGGGATTTTTTTTTAAATAAATATCTGTTGCATTAATATATACTCTGTAAAAAGAGAAGGAACTGAGCCTTTATGCTAGCAAACTTTCAGCACTGGCACTGATAATTGTCTGATGCTTCAAGTTTGGGAATAAAAATACAACTCTTTGCTGAATTTCCATAGAATTTGGTATACATATTCATGATCTCATTGTGCAGTGTTTTCTCCATTAAGTGGCTTCATTGCAATAATGCTTTATTTCCCAGATACATTTCTCTGTTGCCTGATATGCCCCATGTTGGCTGGCCGTATCCACTGGTGATAAAAGTATGAAACCAAAGTGAAAGTGCAAAAGAAATGCAGTTTCTCAAATGGCAACTGGAAGCTACTCAAAAAGCCAAGGAGATAGGAGCCACTCCTATGCCCATGATAAAATGCTCACATTTTTTATAGGAGAACTTAACATTTTCACAGCTTGGTACAAAGTGGATCAGGATCAGGTCTGTGTAATCCATTTCTTTATTTAAACACTGAACAAGGACTAATTTCTCTTCTTCTTCTTCTTCTTCTACATTTTTTTCTTTTTTTAATGACAAATCTATTTTGATAGTATTTAGGCTGAGAAGTTGGTATGAACTTGTATAATTTTGGACTGGACAGGTTGATAGACTAGGTTATGTGGAGTCAGCATTTCCGATATGGCAACAGTTATGGTTGGACTTCGTAAAGCCGCACTAGAACCCAATGAGTGACATCACTGAGACTCTGTTCATGTTTTCTATAGTTGATGGTGCAAACTGGCTGCAGGTTAGCAATTGCCAAAATGTCAGCAAGCTGGCAAACTCAATGAAGAACGATAATGAGTGTGATAACATTTTTTCCCTAATTTTTCATGAAATATTTTTGTGCATTTTTGCCTTTATTGATTGGGTGACTAAAAAGAGACAGGAAATGTGGGGAGTAGAGAGTGGTCAAGACATGTAGCCAAAGGCTATCACTGCTTTACATGGGGTGCACAATTTAACTGCTAGGCCTATTGTGATCAAGGATGGTAACATTCATTCATTCATCTACACCACTTATCCTGTTCAGGGTCGCAGGTTGCTGGAGCCTATGCCAGCTGTCTTAGTTCAAAAGGGGGGGTACACCCTGGACTGGTCACCAGTCAATCACAGGGCAAACACAAGCCAGCGTGGTAACATTTTACATTTAATTGTCCTTGTCAATTGAGTGTTAGAATGTTTTGAATGATCATGTAGCTCAAATCATAGCTGTTGTAGGTAAGCCTATCTGAAAGGCTAGCTTTCACTGTGTAATCTTGTACCCATAACTGGTAGAACGTCTTTTTAAGTCAGGTACAAATCAGCAGTGTGAACTTTGATTCATGACGCTTATCGTTGCTGTAAAAATAAGAATAAAGCCATTATGTATGTCTTTGAGTTTGATTTCTTTAATAAGAAGTAAGACATTTTGAAAACAATCCAGTGTGTTTTGTTTGTACCGGCATTTTTTGGGTCTTGTACACGTGTGTTTGTATGACGGTCATTGCATGTGGAAGATGAAAGGACTGCACTGGCTGCTGGGAGACAGGGGGTCTAACAAGGATGTATGGCTGTTTCAGCATCCATCTGCAGACATTTTTCAACCGTCATTCACTCCTGCTGCCCCCCTCCCCAATAACAAACCTCATTCCACTTTTCCACACACAACACAGACACACACACTCCAACAACAATACCTTTTGCCATTATGTCCACTATTACAGAAATCTCCCAGAGCTGACAAACTGGAGGCGTGTTTGGAATCAAAAGCTGCAGGTCCCAGCCTCGCCTGTAGCCCCTGTAATAGAGGTAAAATATATATCAGTTTCCTAAGCTGCAGGAGTCTGATTTCAGGGTAACTTAGATTCTTTTTGGTCTCAATTAATCAAGCTTTGATAGGGAAGGTTTTATCATCCTAAGTCTTTTTGCAGCCAGTTAATAGGCTTAGATTTAATGTTTAATTCTAAAAGAAGAAAAGCACATAGTGTGCAACAATAGTTACATTAGATCTGTTTGTAAGTGGTAGGAAGTGCACACGTGAATTAACACATTCGTTCAAAAACTATGCACATTAGAGAGTTATTTTAAAGTGAATTGTTCGACTATTGCTTTAGAAATGCACAGACAACCCTTCTCACTGTATAGTTATATTCTACCTCAAAACAAGGCATCATTAGTTTTGGATTAGCTAGATTTTCTTTCCACCTCAATGTTTGAGTGCACCAGGTATTATGTTTTCGACCAGTTCAAGTCTTAAATTTGATAAATAATGCTATTTATGGTCAAACTAACGTAATCTCCGTGTAAGCAATCCTCTAAATTGGGATTTTGCATGCAGAAGCAGGAATGTTAGGTCTTTATTTATCAGTCTGCAGTTTTTGTGATGATTTCACTTGTTGGATTAACTCTGAATTGGAACAGCTGTATGCTGACACCCCCTCAATGTTCAGCGTGTTTTTTACAAGTGCCAAAATGTTTTGAATGGCTGGATCTTTAAATATTTTCAAATCATCATGCTCATGCAGATTAAAATAAATCTGTGGATGTGTTTTCTTCAGAGGTAGGCAGGAATAATGCTTGACAGTTGATCATGTTTTCTCATTTTACCCACAGAGTTAAATGAGAAAATTAGAGCGGATGGCAGAGTGTTTGAGTCATACATGTCAGTGGTTGAGCAGGTTCCTGTTGTTTTACGACAAGCTTGACAGCTCAGACTCTTTAGATTTACCCTCTTTTAGTCAACTTCTGTCTAACACATCATGACTGTTTTGAAATAGCAAAACAAGTCACTAGTTTATAAAATAAATTTACATATCATTTTTGTTTTGTTTTTTTGTATGCACATAGTTCTTACACAGTAATTTAGCAGAAAATTACTGTGTGAACAGAAACTGCTCTGTTACACTGACAGCAAATAGGATAGAGTGATGACTTCACCCAGCTTTGCAGCTATAGTTTCTATATGTCAACTATATTTAACCATAACAACACACCTTGATTCAATGTTTTTAATTGACAGATACAACTTGAACTAACAATATAGCAAAGTTTCAAGAATGTGGTTTATTAATTGAAATTTATTTTTATCTTAACTTCCAGACATTCAGTGAACTAAATAAGTATGGCACCACAGAGCACAATGCCCTGAAGAGAATATGCAATGACAAACATGAACTCTTATTTTGAAAGGATTTCAACAACCCAAATGGTACTTGGAAATAAACTGCGTGACTGAAGATATCCACAAATTAAATTTCACAGTATGCTTCTAAACCCTAACAAATTCAAATATCAAGCAGAAGAGAGAATTTGTATTCAAACATTGGGGTTAGAGTACAGAAGTTGTTTGCTTCGGGTGAAAGGTAAAATTTGGTGTCATCAACATCAAACAACTTCAAAATCAATAAACAGCAAGATGGGCTGATCTGCATTGCGTGTACGAAAAACTATCATTTTCTTTTACTGTTTGGAAAGAAAAATGTGTTTTAGTAAGTCCCCATCCTCCCATTACTCATAATAATACATGTTAGCGTAATTTATCAGCCAAAACAATGCAATCCGATTAAAAACAAATTACGACAAGATTGTTTGTTTGGAGGACTAAGACATTAGGGCAACATATTCAACTCAATTACTGTATGACTTGTCTGGATTAATGAATGGAATTGTCAGACCAAATCTGTTGGTCTTTTAGATAAATAACTCACATGAGATTAATCTCTCATTTTAAGATTCTTCAACAGGCAATGATATTTTTGGCCAAAAACATCATTATTCATAATTAGATTTGGGAAAGTCTCACTTTCAAA
Source organism: Labroides dimidiatus (assembly GCA_030710495.1). Taxonomy (NCBI): domain Eukaryota; kingdom Metazoa; phylum Chordata; class Actinopteri; order Labriformes; family Labridae; genus Labroides; species Labroides dimidiatus. The sequence goes on along the minus strand of CM061144.1, from coordinate 16,784,810 downwards.
CATGCAAAATACTGAGTGATGATGTGACACTGGAAGATAATCTGCAATCTGCCCAAAAAGTATGTTGTCTCTTCCGTTTATTGTTTTGATGCAACAATTTTAATTTCATTGCAGCAGATATTGTGCATTTATCCTCCAAAGCCCTGTTTACGGTTTATACAGCTAAGCCCTTAACTTAGTGATGTCACTGTCACCGGTGGGTATACAAGAGTGTGGCGTGTGTGTGTCAGCATCTTCCTGTCTCAACAACTCTTTTGTCTATTCCTCAATTCTTTTTTTTCCCCATGATGTCAAATCCACGTTTGCCTCCACACAGATCCTTGGTTTTCTTTTCTCGCTTTTCTCCTTGAGCAACCTCCTTCTTTGATCCAAATAGTTGAGAAACATAGACAGGAGAATAATAGCACTTTTGGTCTTTGAGCTGATGTCAGTGTGGATAAGCAGCATGCCCTGCCTGGTGTTACAACTTTCACCTGGTTTCCTTTTTTTCTTTCATCTCTTCTCTACTCTTCTTTTCCATCTCAACATGCAGCAGACAGGTGAGATCCATTCCTCTCCAATGGCTCCATCCAAACCTGGCTTAGTATCGGAGGGCACAACACAAACAGTAGCTAAAAGATTGAATCAAACTTGACCAGCATGCGAGTGAAACACCCTGGATGAAAACGTAATATTGTCGCACGCAGTTCATGCATTCACAGACTTTTCTTTGCACAACACAGACGCACATTCAGAAACACACAGCCTCTCAAACCCCTTAGCTTCTTGCGCCCCTGATGGGAGACAGTGCCTTGCTGGTAGTGGTGATAAAGCATTTCCAGGCTGTTCTGCCCAGCCCTAACCTCCTGCCTGCGTCTCTTCCTGTTCCACAAACCCAAGCCCCTGCTGGTTAAACCTATCGATCCCCACAGCTTCACCCAAGACAAAGCTTCTCTTTTCCCTGCTCTCTCTCTCTGAGTCAGAAACAAAGCTAAATTTTCTGCCATATTTATTCTCTCCAGTGTGTCAGCAATGTGGAAAGATTTGTATTTGGTAGTCTGCATGTGGGTGTGGGTGTGTGGGTGTCTCGTGTGTATCATCTTTATTGGTCTGAGATATTTTTCCTCTTTCTGCATTTATTTAAATACTTGCATATGAAAAGTGTGCTTCAGTTCATGACCATAGGCCAGGGCTGCGCCATGGCTTCAATGTCAGATCGCAATTAATAGGTGTGTGTGTGTGTGTGTGTGTGTGGGGGGGGGGGGGGGTTCTGTAAAAATGGCACTTAGGGTCCTGGGAGCTCAGCTGGCTAGACCAATTTCTCTTTGAGTGGCCGCTGACGACTCCCAATCCTCTCAACCAATTATCTGAGCACTTATCTATGCACAGCAGGACCACTCCTATTCCTTGACCAATCAGAAAGCAGAGTGCCTGAGGTTACAAGGTTGGCAAATGAGTCCAGATTCACAGCACTAAGTCAAGACGATCTGTGAAAGTCTATTTAAACAGTTTGTGCACTGTTAAAACTTTTGTTTCATGAGCACTCTCATCTTTGTGATGGATAAAGTTGAAGAAGCAGCGTTGGTATAATGGCTCATGTCCGTCCACACCATGGCCATATTAAGTATTAAACATGTTAATGTCTTAATGACATTAATTGATTTCAGTTATGAAGACTGAAGCAGAACACAGCAAAGAACCGATGATGAGCTGTCAGATCACTGTGAGGCTTCCACTCACACACCCACTCCCATGTTCAGTGCATGTGTATAGCATTCACATGTACACCACACTGTCATGCAAATCCTGAACACTGAGAGGTTATTTCCACATTATATCTAGGGCATCCATTTTATTTGAGGCCTGGAATTAAAACTTCATCCAGTGGCAAAGAGGGTTCTGTGAGTGGCAATAATTGAGGGAATATTGCCTGTCTCGAAGAGTGAGCCACACTTTTACGTGAGGGCCCAGAAAGTCATTTCATTTTTCTGCCCATTACTTTTTTCCCTTTTTTTCTTTGTCTACTTCTTTTTTTTAATCCCGTTTTTGAATCAAAGTGATGTTGAGTCGGTGCTTCGAGACCAGTGGGGATAGAGATGTAACATGTGTGGCAGTGGGGCAGGAGAGGGAGGAAAACGAGGAGTGGGGAAAAGCATGCAGAGATGAGTAGGACTGATGTGACCGAGGGAATTACCTGAACGAAAGATGGGGGGAAAAGAGGGGAGGGGGACATTGATGGGAGTGAGCAGGTGCCAGCATCAGAAAGATGGGGTGCGTGATATATATGTCAGAGTTTTGAGAGTGTGTGTGTCTGTGGCACTCTCTCCATTTCATGCCCCACCCTACTCTCGCCACTCTTTACCCATCCACTTTCACCCCTTCCTCTGTCCTCCTCTTCCTCCCCCACTGTTTACGCTGACAGTAATTTGACAGGCTGGGGGCTGACAGACTTGAAGCTGGCAGGGTAAGCGATTGTCAGGCCCGGCGTTGTCGGGCAGCTGCTGACTGGCTGAGGAGCTGGCGGTGAGATCGGGGAAGAGCTGCGACTGGCCAGGGGGATTGATGGGGAGGCGAGCTGTCGCTGTGGTGATGCGATGGAGTGGGAAAGACGGCCCTTGAGAGGGGGGTTTGGGGGTTGGGGGGTAGGAGGAGTGTTTTTGCCGTGCAACCTCAGCCCGAGATGTGCCACCTCTTTGATTACTACCCTGCGGTCTCATACAGACAGGAGCAAGACACCTCTTATGCATCGGCCTTCACGCTGTTACTTTTCCCATCTGTCATCAAACAGCACAAGCAATCGGACAGTTACGGATGTTAACTTATTTTTATTTTGTCTTTGTGCAGTTGACCACATATTTGAGCCTTACCAGATTGAATAGATTCCATCCATCCAAGCAGAACAACCGACAACCTGACCATGAAAAGAGCGAATGAGAAAGTGAATTGTCTCAGGAGTGATATGGGCTTGTGTCAACGCAGCCCTGTTAGTCACCCTGGTTTAGTCCTTCTTGAGAACAAATAAATCAATTAAAATGAAAAAAAGAATGATGGAGGAAAAAGAAAAAGAATAACATCAGCACTTTGAAAGAGTTCAAAGGCAAAGCTAGGAATGGGAACAACGTGCCAGCTGGACCCGATGCTGGGGAGTACCCTGAAGGGTTCACACGTACTTATGTAACCCGTTGAGAGATAGCCAGGTGGGCACACACATATAAACATGCACATATAAACACACATACAGGACACAGTGGATAATGTGTGGGGTCCAAGCGTTACTCATCCAGGCTCACACTAGGACTGTACACAATGGAGCAGATGCCAACCTGGCTTGACTTCATGAGTGGACAAACAATCTAAACACACACATGCTTCCACACATATTGCATAAACACACACACACATACATACACACACACACACACACACACACACACACACACACACACACACACACACACACACACACACACACACACACTCTGGCACTCTTGGCAACCTCAGCAACCCAGAGGAAATCAGCATTACTTAGGATTAAAACAAAGGGGCCTGAAGCTTTGACGTGACGTGCATGTTCTCTCCTCCATCCTAATCTCTTTTCTTTCTCTGGCAGTCAAATCTGTGCCTCATTCTCAACCTGCATAATGCTGCTGTGGATGTAGGCAAGGACGAAGCAAAACTTGTTTTGCTGTTGATGTCAGTTTATTTGTAAAACTGTGCCATGAGGTCTAATCAGGATTCAAAGGTTTCCAGGTCGTCACTCAGCACTTAACTATGTAAGCTTTAACTTCCAGTGAGAAAAAGAAAAACTACCAAACATACAGTTACGTGGCTTTTACTCGCCATCAGCAATAACCCAGTACTGATGTACCTGCGGACACATCAGAGGGGTTTATGGGATCTTTATTTCTGATTGCACCCTTGTGAGCTGACAACGGCATAAATCTCAGAGGCGCTTTAAGCAGCAGCATATGCAGCTATGAAATGCTCAGGGAGGTAGTTACAGTGAGGAAGAGGGAGATGAAAAATTCTCCCTTACATCAGTTCGGCCTACATGCTTCTCCGGAGAGTCTCTCTGAGCTTCTGTGGAGCAGAACATGTCTACAAAAAATGTTATTGAATTTTATTTAATGATTTAATACTACTGTTGAAAAAATGAGTGGATTAAAAACAGTTACGCAACTGAATATTTTGAATGGAATCATTCAATCGTTCAAGGAGTTTAACCAAAGTGTTGGGTTTGTGAGTTTTTTTCATTTTTAATTTCTATTTTCTAACCTCACTTTACTCTTCTATAGATCATCCATCAAAAGGGGGTGTAAGTTTCTTATTTCAGATTCTACACAAGAACCGTAAGCTCAAGAGTTTGAATTTCAGTGTGTGAAAAGTTGTGGTTTCTGTTTATAGTTTGATTAGTTCTGACTCACCACATATCATCAGCCCATGTTGTTTGCAGGAGAGTCTGCATGGAGACCAAAAGCAGGTGCAGCACAATGAAATTATGCATTTCTTAAAAAAAACAGACATCTGGATGCAAGTACGAATAACTATCCACTGTAGAGCAAACACTTTTAAACTGACAAATCTTCTTGATGCAGTGTCGAGAAAGGAAAGGAGCATTTGGATTACCAGACTTCCTGAAATGCATCAGAAATGATCAATCTGACAAACGCTGTGTCCACTCTTCAGGGGGGACATCACAAAGCTTGCCTATTTACACCCATGTCTCCATCATCATGTTTGTATTCTGGCAACTTCAGAACTGTTCTCGCAAGCAAAGCACAAGAAACTTTCTGTACCTGGTTTATCTTGCATGCCTCAGAGTAAGTGTTATTACATCAAAACTGCAGCTGACCAGAGGCTGATAAATGTGCACTACTCTGAGGCCTGTTATAAACCAAGAAATTCCTGCATTTATTTTACAGATATAACTTGATAGGTAAATATTGCTTTATTTCTGATGTGAAGTCATATTTCTCCACTTGCTTAGTGGACTATTAACAATGCAGGACATGGGAAAAAAGTCATGTGGTGGTTCTAATTGGGTTCATCATCCTCAGAGGCTTATAAGATAATAATATAATAGCAGATGGGTTCTGAGAGAGCTAGCTAGCTGATAATACCTTGTGTCAAAATGTCTGTTTTGTGGTTAGAAAAATAAAAGGAGAGACACAAAAGCTCTCCTGATATGATATCAAAAAACAATGCTATAAGATCTTTTATGTAAAACTTTTTTTTTGTTTTAGTAATGCTCAGTGACTAAACCTGATAAATATGCGAAAGTGAAATCATGGGGGGAAAAAAAGGGTTGAGGGATTTCTCTTCCTTTTGCTGTTGCGACAAATTTGCCGTGGTGATTACAGCGTGATTAATGACTTGCTAGAGAAGACACTCATTGCAGCTACAGACTGATGCTAGTCAACACCATCATCACTTTGGCTTGTCCCAACCTGCACCTGCTGCTCCCTTACTAAATAGAGCTGGAGCCTATTCCCATCCCTGTCTCTTAATCAACACTGAAACATCAAGTAAGGCTAACTCGTTCTGGCAGAGGTGCTAGAGCCCCATGTTAACATCCTCCCTAGCACTAGTATGAGGCATCTTTCTTTTCTCTACATTCACATATTTCTGTTTAGAGATGGAATGTGTTTTAAACAGTGAGTCCTTTAGGATTGTAAAAGTTATGCAAAATTTTTCCTGCAAAAGGTGAAAAAGAGAAAAAATTTAATTGTGGAAAACTGTGATTATGAGCTTGAATTGAAGCTGGTCCTCTTGGTCTAGGTAGCTATATATTTAATGAGGGAATTGGAGACTTGATTACACAGAAAATGGTGTTGCCATTAATTAATAATTAAATCTCATCTTCTCCTCTGTGTTCCTGCTCATCTATCGCACGATCTCTTCTCGCTGGGGTGTTTCTTTAACGAGGACTTTTCTGTAATGGCCCCTTAACGAGGAGTGAGCCTCCCTGCCTGGCCCAGCATCTGTGCTCTGCCTTGCTGGGGTAGATTACGGAGCGCTCCAGCCAAAGTGCCCATCACCTCTCCCTTGCAGCCTGTTACTCCATCCCTAATCCAGCCTGCCGAGATGCTGCACTTTCTCGGCTCTCAGGCCATATGCTCACACAAAGATCAACTGAGATGGGAGGGTGAAGAGGCACAGCTTGAACTTGCTGGTTTTTCTGACTCAGGGTGAGAGCTATTCCAAAGTGAGGGAGCTCTTTTCTCCCTCACTCTTTCAGTGAAAGAAGGCGACGGCTGTAATTCATGGCAGCAGATGGAGACGTCAACTCTTATTGTTCTCTTGTGCAAAGTCTGAACAGGACTGCTAAACTGCAGTCGCTAATCACAGCACTGCACATGCTCCCAAGTTGATCAGGTGATTACTGGGGATATGGAAATGTCTGACATTATGGATCCCGCATGCTGGGACACCAGACTGGGCTAGAGGAAGCAAGGCCGCTCTGGGGGCCCAGCATAACCTGGATGCAGTGCCTGAGCCTATGCAGGTCAGCGGGAGAGGCTGCCAGGGACCCACCAGTGAGCTCTGACCTTTCCATAGCCTCCGTCTGATCTGGTTTCCTGGTGAGGAGTGCAGGTCTTGGAGGAATGGAGAAGGGTAGGTAAAGGCTCTTTGGAACAAACCGCTTAGATGTAGCATCAGTTCTGGGGTAAGAAAAACATTTATATTGGCCGAATAACAGACATGGAAAAGTCTTTTATTCCTTGGAAATGTAGTGATTAAGATTTAAGAGATAAGTATGTCTCTCTTGTTTGAGTTATTTTACTGTCACAAACGGCAAAGGAAAGACCAAAACCAACAAAAAGGCATAATGTTTGTTCTGACCTTCCTACTTTCACTCGGCCTGTGGCTGTCAGCCCAGAAACTGCTTACTTCGATTGATGGTGTTTTTTTTTCCACAAATCTGTAGTTTAAATATAGAGAAAATGCTGAGTGGTCATAAAAGGTTACTTGTGGTGGTTATGATGCCAGAGGTTAGGACTTTTTGGTCGGACTTCCTTTTACATGCTTTGAGTCTGAAGAGCAACTTGAGTAGTGAAAATATGTTTGAGTTGAATTTTTGTTCATTTTTTTTTCTCTAGTGCTTCAAAAGCTTATTTATTAATTTATCTTAAAAATGTAACTAAAGTTATTATTATTAATAGAGTCAGAAGGTGGACTATTGGCTAGAGTTGCATGCAGATTGTGGTTCACATTCTTTAATTAAAGCTAGATTATTGTTAGACTATACCAAAGAGCTCCTGTGTTGGTGGTTCTAGTTTTGTAGCTGTGTTAGAGACTGTTGTCCTGTGTCTTGCAAAGTCTCACTTGATCACAGCTTGAAAAAAAAGCTATAAACGCCATCCAAATCACACCCTATACCAAAGTTGAGAATCACGCCAACAGAGGTTTTTTTATTTTTTGATTTTACAAGACGTTTTAACAGCACGTTGGTAATTTCTTTCTTTTTGTTGTTTTTTTTTTCGTCTTTTCTTTTTTTAAAGCATGGACTCAGAGGTTTAGTAGTTTTGATATTAAGTTTAATTGTTAGTAGAGTGAGTAGAGTGAATACTTTGTAGCCTTATGCTTTAGTCGTTTAAGTTCCTGCAAGGATTTTTTATCCGTTTAAAACAGATACTAAAATGTATATTGATACCTCTTTATGACCCATGAAAGCAAAGGAGACCAGCAGTAAAGATATCACTTGCTTCTATATAGTTATTTAAAATGTCTAAAACTGCTGGCAGGGGTAGGTGTCAGCTGAGATTCTGTGTTGAATCTGCTACAATACATGCTCCCAAAATGGCTAAATCTTTGCATTTTCCAGAGCAGGAATTTCTGTGTTTGTCCATCTGAACATAGAAAACAACACAAACGGAAAGTTCTTCATCGGAGCTTAAAGAAAAATAACACTGAAATTCACCCATCATATATTTTATGATATTAATGGAGAGGAGTTGACAGGTCTAACAATTAACACATATTTTTAACAAGTTAAATTTATTCTCTTAAGTCATTTTTTTTCCTGCAGCACCTGGGCAACACCTTCATCAGAGATCACCCTGATTTAGTTTATGTTCAGCATCCTTGCCTTACTCCAAGGTGACTAAGTTTGAATTGCCAGCACAGCCTATTAGCTCTTATGGTTCTCTATTTGTTTGTCTCTAAATAACCAGGACACCCTGACTGGGGGGTCAGCACTGAGGTTGCATGCGGTGTCGGCTTCCATTATAGCTCTCATCTCCTTTGCAGCACAACCACTTTGGTACCTGTGCCTAAAATCCTTCTGAGGGAGAAATTCTCCCTTCTTTGTCTCTATCATTACATCCTTCTTCCATCTAGTCCCTCACTTCACTTTTTTCTCATCTCTCTTTTATCTCATCCTGCTCATCAAGTCGTTTTGAGATGAAGAAATCCTCAGTTGATTATAGCACTTGCATTGGAAGAGAGCATTCAAAAGTATGTGTGTAGGGGGGAGGGGGAGGGGGAGGGATACGTAGAGCGGTTTAAAGATTGAAAGGTCAGGATGGTAAATTGCCTCTCTGTACATGAGTCTCACTAGTCCTCTGACTATAATGTGTAGGATTAATCCTTTCTACTGCCCTTTGTGCTCTCAGTGAGCAAGAGACTGTAATATGTGAGCGGCCGATTTTTTGGAACTTTCTGCAGATGTTTTCCCTCCCTCTTAAGAGCCCTTTGAAAGAGTAGGCTTTTGAAAACTGAAGCAAAGGGAAGTACTTCTTTGTAAAGGGGAAAAAGGGTGCAATGGAAGTCTGAATTTATGTCAGTTTGATTCTTATATAAGTGAAAACCTTAGTATGGAAATATGGATTTATTTTTTATTTGAATACCCAAAACGTATCCATACATATGGATGGGTCTCTCTATTCTGCAGATGCTCTTGCATATGTTCTTTTTTCTTCTTTCCCTCTCACTTTTCAGTGAACGGCCAGGCTGATATCTGTGGTGGGCTTCATTTTCATATAATTGAATTGAGGCTCTTCCCACTGCGAGGCAGGATTTGGTTAAGCTGAAAGTCCTTCTTGACTGCTGTTACCTCTGTGCAGATTCGGTTACAGCTGTTACCACGGCAGCAGCCTGCCAGGGCCTGTCTCGGCGGATACCTCCCCTAATTACTGTGTTTATTGGAAATTAAAGATATACCAGCTAATGAAACGCGGCAAACATTACCGCCAATGCAATGTCATTAATTCTAGCCTGGCTCCCATCTCCCATGTGAGGCAGAGGCGGAAAAGAGGTGCCGCATATTAGCATAAATATGAATTTTAGTCAGCTGGAAAGCTCTTGAATGAAGAAAAAAATAATGAAAAAGGTGTGTTTTCATTTCCCTCTTTATTTTCAGGATGGGGATAAATAAATAGATGATGGTGGACTAGGCACAGGAAAGGCGAAGGACGTAGATACCATTGTGAGCTTCTTTTTGTATATGGCCCCGACTTGTGTGGATGTCTGGCAGATGTGGACTATACAGCACAGCCCTCTTCTTCTCTGTTGTCTTCCACCACCAGATGTGTTCCAAACTCTGTTTTCTCAACTGATCCCCAAGGCAGGAGGGAACACACAGAGTGAGGAGGGTAGTTGAGTTAACAGCACTCAAGCTAGTCCTTATTTAGCCCCTGAAGCCTGTTAGATTGTAAAAAAAAAAAAAAAAAAGTCATTCTGACTCCTTTATTGATGGTGATTGTTATGCATGTGTCGATTTCTCTTTCAATTTTAGATTTAGCTCTCTAAAACTGTAATAAATAAATAAATTAATAAATTAATTTGGCGGTCTCGAAGAATGGAAAACTATTGAGTCAGAGACTCAAAATCACAATGAGGATGAAGTTACTATAATAAAGTACAACAGAAATGTGAATGATGTCTCTTTTCACTAGGGAGACACACATGAAAGATAGTAAACTGTCATAATTGAAAAAGGCTTCATCAAGGGGGTAGGACAGTGTCCATGAGAGGAACAGTTAACCCCAAAACTGCCCATGGTGGCTGTGCCAGTGGTGTGTGAATGGGACCGGTTAAAACTAATGGAGCTTTACGTATAGCAGCCTCTGCCACTAGTGTTTGAATGTGGTGTAAAAGAGTCTATGTGACACACAGTAAGAACACTTTGAGTGGCTGAAAGAAAAAAGAAAGAGTCAAATAAAGCACCATGCATTTGTCAAGCTTCACAGTCCAACAGTGCGGATGTGATACAAACAGAACCAGGATGTTTTAGGGATGCAGGATGATTGGATTTTTTCTAGATAGTAATTTGTGCAGCATCTAAAATAATCTTGTAGTACAAAAAAGTGTCCTTACTGAGTTGACGTATCTACTTTTTATGCACATATTGCCTTCTTGTCCCTGTTTTAATTCCCTGCCTGTGTCCTTTACAACACTATTTTAATGGTTTATCCAATTGATGTTGGTGCTTCTGAGGTTTGGTGTGACTCAGCTATCGACCACCTGAGCCAACACACTGCATCCCCTCTGATTTGGGGTCGTTAGGCTGCTATCTGCATTAAATACTGAAGCAAATACTGTGTTCAGAAACAACTGTTAATATTGTAAGATGTGTTAATGTTGAAAGATGCACCTTTGGTCACAGTTATTTAGCCTTTCAGTTTTGAACACATCCATCTATTTGCAGATGTTTATTTTGTATGGATGCACGACTTAGACACTCGTACACACTTTGGGTAGTGTAAGGTATTAGGGCAAGGAGGCGGCACATTGACAAGATGTTGCACTTCCCTGTCTCTGGCTTAGCTGTTTACACAAAAACAGCAACAGTGCTCCCTCTTATGTGCTCTACCTCATTTTTCCTCCTTAGGCTGCTTCATTTCTTTTTGCCCTCTCTCCCATATTCATTTGCCTGATGCTCCAAAAGGGGACAGAGATAACCCTGGTATGTGCTAGACAAGCATCAAAGATGAAGAAAAGAAAAGAATAGTTGCTGTTTTTTTTTTTTTTTTTTTTTTTACCTTTCTCATTCCTGTACTTCCCTGGAGAGTAGGGCTGCTGGTGTGTCATTCAGAGTGGACACAGGAACTCTGGGGACTCACTCCTTAGTTCCAGGGAAAAATTGTGAAGAACTATTTTATCAGTCCCGGGGAGATTCCTTTCTTTTCCTACTGCCTTTGTTTTTATTTTTAAAACATGAAGATGACAGTGTAAAGAGAGGAGATCAGAGGACATGAGAGACAAAGATGTGGGATCCGTTTGTTCTGTGAGGATACCATCTCCACGTGGAGAGTTCAAGGATATGCATCAGAGGCAGTTTCATGTAGTTCTCTTTGTTGTCTGTTTGACGCTTCACAGCTAATTACAATCCCCTTGGAAAGTTTGAGTCTCTTTGCGTCTTTAAACAGTAAACAACCCTCTCCTGTCGGTGCAGAACTATACGCTAGCCTCCCTACAGTGGCTTGGGGGTGCTTCCTTTCCTTTCAGTTTTGTCCTACACACATTTCCTTGTGTGCAAATGTCCTCTGCACACCTTGGAGCAGCGCTGTAATATGATTAACGCAGAAGTCGTCCCAGCAGTGGCCCGTGCTCCTGAGCACTGCGCCTGCCCTTTGGACTGTCTACAGCTGCGGTGATGAAACCAAACACATTTATCAGCCATGCTTATATTAAACTGCACCAATTTCATCATCCCACTGCAAGGCACCGCACCCCTGAAAAAATAAAAATAATAACAGCAGAATCCAATTTGATAAAGCAATAATTGGATTTACAAACATCTGAGGAGAGATGTGATCCCAGATTATTTATTTAATGAAGTCTTGTGATATTGGCTATATGTAAATTCTTAACCATGGGAAGTGTTTTTAATAAATCCCCTGACAAATTTACAGGAAGCCAAGAGAGGAATATGTTATTAGGGTTTTGTGTGAGGCCTTCTTGTGTTGATTGTCAGTGATATGGGTGCTTGGTAAAGTTATGTACTGATTGATGGTTATGGAGGATGACCTGCTTAGAAAAAGATGCATGTAAACGGGAAGACATTGACGAATGTTTAAATGCTCAAGGTAAAACATCCTATGAATAAAAGCTCTTAATAGATAAATGGACTTGTCATGTCATCCATCTTCTTCACTTCTTCACTGTTTAATCCCTCATTCCTATACCAGGAGCTGAGGCTGCTCCTTTATTCCTCTAACTCAACACCCGATGAAACTTGTCCCCAGCGACTGAAGCCTCCTCACAGAATTTGATTAAAGCCATTCTGCTACAGGACAACCAGCATTATCAGGACTGTGGACTGTATGGGGCCTTCAGAGCAGTATATATTAATAGCCTACATGTCAGAGAACATAGAGACCTCCTGCTGTTCGTCTTGGAAGAGTGGCCTTAGGGGACTTCTTCTCACACATCCTTGATGGCATGCTGACTTGGAGCTCCTAGCTTGTCAAAGATCTCTAAAGTGAAATTTTAATGAGCTTCAGTATGCATGACCCCCTGGTGTCATTTTTACATGTGACTTTTAAAAGTAGATGCCTGTGGACTGTCATTAAAAAATGGCTTAATTGTTTAGAGACACTGACCTGGGTGTAAAAGGCCAGAGAGGAGCAGAGTTCTCCCTCTGTCTCCTGATCTCCCAGCAGGATGAGGATGATGGACAGACAGATAGACAGACAGACAGACAGACAGACAGACAGACATCCATTCCCTCTCCTTGCTGTGGTAACCTCCCTGCCATCCTCTCAGGCTATATTGGCAGTGTGACCTATTTTTATCAACACGTCCCCATCCCACCTCCAGGCCAGATGCGGCACAGCTCTGAGCGACATGGAAGGAAGATCTGCTGTTTACCAAAGCCTCTGTCCCCTCTACGTCTTCAGTAGAGGTCGACACTGCATGGGCTATCTCCCCAACACACAAACACACCAAAGCCTCTTTTCCTATACAAACACACACACGTACACACGCACACATACGGAATCTATATTCTTGCATAGAAACTGTTTATTGTATGTCTTTCTTTGTCTTTAGTTCTCATACTTGTTGTGAATTACAGTTTCATGGTATGTAAATCTGTATATTTTTAAATGGGCGTTAAAAATGAAAATTAATTGAAGGTATCAACTCTGTATAACTTCATAATATGCATTGTAACTACATTCTCAATTAGATAGTCAAAGTTATTTTTCTCTTTGTTCATAAACCTTTTGTTTCCAAATTAGTAACTTTGTTCCCGCATGATATTGAGGAATCAACCCATTTAGCAAAAGCCCTACCATCCTTTATTCAGGAGAGTCAAGTGATTACTTGCTCTTGCCTAACTTATTCATATATTCCCAACAGATCTTGTTAATATGTGGTTCCTCATTCCCCAATTTGTAAAAGATTTGTAAGTTTAACTCTTCAACGCACAAGAAAGTCTGAAGAGCCTTTAAGAAAAGTATTCAAATCTAGGAATATGTGTTAGGTGTTTTATGTTCGCTTGATTTTCTCCCAGGAGAATAGTTTTCCCGGTGCCATAGTCCAGTGTCTCAGTGTATCAGAGACAGATGCCAGCCCATAGACAGGCAAAAGGATGAGTCTCACTTTGTTAACAGTCCCTGGCTACAGCACAGCCTTTGTCGCCTCCTTTTTTTTTTTTTTTTTTTGGGGGGGGGGGGGGAGGGGGGGGATTTTTCAGCCTCCAGGTGTTTACCTGCAGGATACACATCCCTCCTGAGAAACACATCAGTGTCACACACTAGCTGTGGGCAGGCACATCGCTCAGTGCTGTGAGCGAGCGAGTAAGTGAGACAGCGAGGGTGGGGCCTGTGATGGCAAACAAACAGAGAATCGAGGGCAGCGCTGCTTTGTGTGCAGCCCTGCTGGAGCTCAGACTCATTAGGTATGAAGCCATCTCAGAGCAGGCATCTGTATCCTGCAAGAGATCCCACCAGAGACTGCACTGAGAGAGCCATCAGATCTTCTCCAGCAGGCCCCTTTGAACACAAACTAGCACCCCCCCCTCCTTTCTTTCCCTCATTCCAGCTCCCATCTAAACACAGAGACGGGATGGAAATTTAATGAGAATACTGTGCTGCTTAAGCCCACTGCAGCTGCTGCGTGGAGCACGGATAGAAATGTTTTGTTCACTTATTTTGCCCTCTGTGTGCAGGCTGTGGGGTGAAAGTTCCAAATGGAAAGGTGGAATAATAGATGAGTATCTGCTTGCATCTGATGAAAGGTCTAAGTGATACAAATGTGTCCTATTTCTGTGATCCATCCAGCCCCGTGTCATCTCGGTGATTTGTGGGAAAGGTCGTGCAAGAAATGACTTTGGCTGGGGAGGCGAATCCCCTGTTTATGTTTGTTGTGCTTGGTGCGGTGGCCTGCAGAGCGATGGGCTGGGGAGATGGGCGTCTGGTGCAGGTGGTGTTTTAGGAGGATAGGGCTGATATATCATTTGCCAAGGTCGTACTCAATTAGGCTATTTGTTGAGCATAGCTGCATGAGGTTGGTTTAATCAACCGAGGAATGGAGACAACAACGACAAAAGAGGAAATAAATTAGGCATGGCCAGGCCACACTCTCAGGCATGCAGCAGCATGCGGGAGAAATGCTCCATTTAACTGGCCATCTCCTTTCCCCAAGAACCCACTGTCTCCAAGCTCACACACACACACACACACACACACACACACACACACACACACACACACACACACACACACACACACACACACACACACACACACACACACACACACACACACACCATACACTCTCGCCCACAACTTTCATTTCTTCTGTGACTTTCTACAATTGAAACAACCTTTTTGAATCACGACAGGGTGCAAACAAAAGGTCAATTATGCCAGATGGGCACAGTTAGTATGGATGGATTAAGAAATTTGGTTTTGGGAGAAAAGTGGGAGGGACTCGAGCTGTAAGGTGTGGCATACATCAAACAATGTGGCACTGCCATGACAAAGAAACAACATTTGTTTACGCTGATTAATCCAAAACCTTGAGGGGTGCTGGAGCACCTGTGTATGTGTGCAGAGCCCTGGAGGAGAGGAGTCAGACTGTGTTAATGGTGGAGCAATCAGCGGCCATTCAGGTTAATGGGCTTTCAGCAAGTCGGCCCTGGCTAATGTGTGATTTGGAGGGTCAGCCCATAGCTCAGTGGCAAACACCAGTCACATTCAGCCTCGCCACACGCTGCCAATGCAGACGTTAGTTTTCCCACCACCCTCAGGCTCTTCCGCTGCTTATGACAGTAAAGATTTGATTAAATAAATGAAGGTTGATTAGCTCTCAAAGGCCTGACCATGCTCTGTAATGTGCTCGGGTGTGAATGGTTTTGGTTTCAGTTTCTTACCAAGGGACTGTCTCTAAATTACCAGACGTCAAATTGTCATCTGTTCAGCTTGTAAACTAAGTTAAGGGGTGAATTGGAGGATTGGTGGAAGACGCCAGATGATTAATTTGATTGCACATAAACTCCACAGATAACGGGATAGCCTTGCTACAAAGATAAGGAGTTTTATACATCGATCCTGTTGCTGCGTTTCCTCGCCCATACCTGTACCTTGTTTCTGCCTTTCTCTCTGCTTCTCTCTCTTCCTCACTTGCTTTCTGTGAGACCTCTTAAGCTGTGACATTTCCGTCTCCCTGGAGACAGTGCGTGCCAGGCGGTTGCCATAGCAACTCCCTGCTCTTTAAGGACCGCACAGCATTAGCCCGACCCCCCCCACCGCCACCACGTACCCCATACCAGGGATGGGGGGTATGGGAAGGGGGGGCTCAGGAGAGAAAACACACCTGCTGGCTTCCTGCTAATTGGCTATTTTTTTCTGTCTACTTCCTGTTTCTGCTCTAACTTTTCACCCCCTCCCTGGATTGTCTTTCTTTCTTTACCTTTACTTCTCCCTTAAACTCCCTCTAAGCTTTATCATGCCATAGAGCCCGACCACAACTCTGTCCTCCACTATCTGGCATTTATCTTCATGTGACCCTGTCAGCTCCTGCCTCCTCTTCCACTTTATTTCCTTTTCAAGTGCATTTCTTAGTCATCCTATGGCCCTGTCACTTTGTTCTGACCCTTGCAAGTGCTGTACTTATTACTGGTTGCTTGTCATGTTGGTGATATAACAATTTAAGCTCATTCTGATAGGTGTCCCTGACTAAGAGCATCAGGCAAATGTAAAAGGTTAAACATAATCCCATGTCCTTCCACCCAAGCATCCCCTTAACACTTAAAGACAGGGATAAATCTCTGTCTCATACCCATCGTTGTGCATTTCACCTTCATTCAGCTTCAGCCATGACGCAGACAAGTGTAAATTTCCAGTGGGGGTGTATATTAGGGCTGTGGTTGGTTAGTTCGGACTTGATCTTGATCCTCTTGTTCTCCAGAGGCCTCCACAGATTAGAAATCATCATCTTTGTCTCTCTCACACCAAGGCATGTCTCAGTCCTCATCTCCTAAGGATCTCTGCGGCTCCTCTCAGTATACACATGCAGCTAGTATTCCTCATTGGTCTTTGTATGCTGTGCTGCTTGAATGCACCCACTGATTGAATGACATGTTTGCAAAGTGATGCTTATGGTGAGGAATGTATTGTTTGTCCTGCACTGTCCATTTCCACTGAACTCTTGTTCTTGTACAACATCTGAATAAACACGCTTGTACCTGAGTAAGATAATGTTCCTTCAGTGAACACAAACAAACAAAAAACAACATGTACCTTAAAGTTAGTGAATACACAGACTCTGATGCGATTTTCTCTGCAGGAGTCAGTTTTTAATGCCAGGCTCACAGTGTTTTCTTTGGTGATACTTGTCAGGGGGAGGCTTGACAGGTGGCTGGACCAGCCTGTCACCCAGTTGGCTGCTGACATTTCAGAGATATGAAAAGGACTTTGCGTGCATGACGCTGAGGCTCAGCTATTCCTATTCAATTAAGTCCATGAACAAACCCTGTGTGTGTTTTCCTGCTGATAAAGTCTTAGCTATTGACTTGTGAGCAACGCAAGTGACGATTATGAAATCTGTTTGCCTGCACACAATGAATGTTGAGCAGTCTGTTTGTCTACTTGCCAGAAAAAGAAGATAGGTCAATAGATGGTTACATCAGTGAAATGGGACAGGAGAGATAAAACAATAACAACAGATTCTAAATGCTAAACCCCGACCAATACTCCCATCAATGCCACATACTGTAGAAAGTATATTGGCTGTCTTTTCTTTGTAAATGTATAATTTTCTGCTGTCACTTTCTGTACATAATTTATGTATCTTAGGGTGCATGTTGTTTGATAGGATCTATAAGCACTGGGCTCTCCACTCCTATAAAAGCAGATTAAAGTTGTTTTTTAGAAATCAGAAAGGAGCTTGAACACAAAATGCCCCATGACCTTTTGTAAAGTTTGCCTCTGCACGAACCCAGTCCACATGTCCCATTTAGCTGCAGCACCTGGAGCTCACGATTACACTATTGATCCATTGACTGGCTGGGCTTCATCTGTCCAACCCATCCACCTTTGAGCACTTCAATTATCAGAGCCATCACAGCCACACTGCTGCGAGTGGCAGCTTGTCCAACACTGTAATCTGTCAGGGAATGAGATCTTGACTGTAACGTCATAACGCAGGGTGCTCTCCCATAAGTCACCTTGATCATGAAGGGCCATCAGGAGCTGACAGTGTTGTGAAAGGGCCCAACTAGCTTCAGAGATCACTGCAGCTCAGCTCAGCTTAGCAGCACAATCTATGCAACCAGAGGGGTAGGAGGTTTAACCTTCAGAGGCCACATTGACAACTGTAAATGCCTGTAAAGGCAGGGTTGGTAGTCAAGAAAACTAGCACGAATGTGAATATAGCATACCCTCAGGTCTCCATTTAGCCCCCTCCCTCCCACACTCAAAGCTCCTCCAAAACGACGCCCCTGCCCACATGCACGAGCGCCACTGATTCGCGATCATATGATCATGACTGATTCAAAACCACAGAATCAAAACCAGTCGTCAGCACATCGTTTTGTTTGCACTACGTTACCAGTATTTGTGGTATAGGTCGTTTTTCTGCTGTTCTCAAGCGTACTTGGATCCCTCTTGGTTATGCACATTGAATCAGGGCTAGTGCACGCTGGTGAAATGTATGCACAGGAGGCGGGCAGAATGGCAGGACGAGATTTGAATGGTTAAACAAATTGGCTGCCAAACCCTAGGGTTGGTGTTTTCCCAGTTTTTCTGCTGCTGTAGACATCTGATATGTTTTGCTCTTTTGCTCATCATTCATTGGTTGCCATCGGGACATAAAGATAATTTTAACCAGGACAACAAAAAGTGTATCTAAATCTGAAGACCAACACTGCCTTTAAGTCAATTTTCAGTGTATAAGAAAAATCTGTACTTATTTTTTTATCTTAATAGACATCAATTCAGTTCAAAACATTTTCTGAATTTGACAAGGCCATTATTCCTTGAGCTATTTTGATCTGAGGTCACATCAAATGCAATCCCTGATTTAAATCTGTAATATTTGATTTGAGATAAAACTTTTTTCTTTTTTCTTTTTGAATAGTGTTTTGATCAAGCGGAAACCTCTGGTCTAAAAATATAAGGTAATGTAGAAGTGCTGAAATGTGCTTTTCAGTGCTTACCCCTTTTCCGATATGGCCCTGGTAGACAATTTGCTTCAGAATTCTGTTTCAGAAACAGAAAGGTGATGTCATGGAAACTATGTCCATTTATTTTACATTCTACGGTTATGACAAATGTTTTATTCAGTAACTTCTTTAAAGGTCCTACATTACTTTGTTTCTTTTATGCAAAAAATGCTTGGTACAGAAAAGATATAATATTCAATGGGCAGAGTACTTTAAAAATGCTTAATTAAAACGTTGATTAAGGTTATTGAAAAAAAATATACAAAATCTTAAAAAAGATGCTTTTATTGTCAATGCCAAAACATTTCCTCTGTAGTCCATCAATTCGTTTAACTTATATAAATAGATTGTTTTATTTTGTTTAAAGAAAGTTTTTTCTCAAGCCAGAACTGAAACTGCTCTTCAAAAGGTGAAGATATGTTCAACGCTCTGAATTGAGGCTACCTGTCAATGTATGTTAGACTATACTATGTATGTACATAATGTACACAACTGTTTCCGCAGGCAGCTTGGTTTCTGTTGCAAGTAGTTTTTATCCTGGATTCCTTAGGATCTGCAGCTGACAATGAGTAAGTTCCAAGTCTTCATTTGTTGTAAGGTTAAGAATTTATCCCCTGTTAAAAAAATTATGTTGTGTAAAAATATTAGCCAGGAAAGATTCAACTTGTATTTGTTCTGTATAACACAAAGTCTTTTACTTTTGGCCAAAGATTTGCCAAAGACCCCGACTAAATTTTACCTGATGCTCCTGACAAGCCAACATTATTTAAATGAATGTCAAATCATTTCCCCAGGGTTTCATATGAGTGCTACATTTAATTGCACAAGTGGAAAGAAAAAGTAAGGCATTGTATTTTACCACACAGCAAAGAGAATCACATCCACACGGTGATAACTCCAACGGGGCAGAAACAAACAAAAAGCAAAAGGAAGCAGATTTGCAAAGAAGCTGAATAAGCCCTGTGCAGTTTGTGCTGGTTTTTGTTGTTTGTATGTTTGCGTATGTTTAAACAAGAGCACAACAATTCAGATGGTTACTACTATGCATACTCAGAGTGTTTGCCATCACCAATAAGTGTGTTTGAATTAGAGCTACACTTAAAGTGACTACATTGTTTTTCTTTTTGTCTGAGATATGGCAGTCATGAAACCACAAGGAAAGGTTTCTCTGAAGAAGCCTGTCCGGCCCGAACTAGCTGGCCAGCAGGGGACAGAATATTGATCTGAGATCCAGTCTGAGCTGGGTGAAACAGCACGGCCATACCAACGCCCACGCCAACACATAGAAGCTCTATAAAAAGATCAGATCCTGGGGAAGTTAGGATGGGTAGGAAAGAAAAAAAGAAAGAAAGAAAGAAAGAAAGAAAGAAAGAAAGAAAGAAAGAAAGAAAGAAACTGGGAGTGTGCTTGCGTGAGAGAGTGAGAAGTAGACTGAAAGTATTTGTGTATTTGTGTGCGTGAGAGTAAATGTATGCCTGCCTGTCTGCGTATTTGAACGCCCCCCTAACAGGGTGACTCTTGCTGACAGCCTCAGGGTGGAGGTTTGTGACTCAGAGCTGCAGTAATGGACAGAGCTATGTTGGAAGCGAGGCCAAATGGACTGAATTCAAGGCAGGAATTAGTCACCACGTCTGTCTCTGAATACACCACAGTGGTGCTACTACTTTTGCAAAAAGATATGAGTAATATCAGTGACAAATCTGAAAGTACAGTTTATCCATTTGAGACTTTAATAACATATTGACCTAGCAGAAAAGATTGTTTTTTTTTATATTTGAGGAAGGTGGAAAGATAAATGTTTGTCTGTTGGGCGAAAGGCTGTGACTGTGTCATCACACAGATTGTTTTCTTCATCTCTCATCTTCTAGGATGATACAAATTTCCCTTTTAGTGAAATGAACCCTTTTTTATCATCATGCTTTCCTTTTTGGTATCTAATGAAGCTAAACAAAAATACAGCATCCTTGATGCATTGCTAAGTGAAACTTTGGTTTGTTCATTTTTTACATCTTTATAATGTCACTCAGCTATAATTACCATAGTCAAATTTTGGTGTCCTCTTGTGACATTGCTCAAAGAAACAAGTTCAAACTCAATCTCTCACAAATAACATCTAATACAAATGAGAACTGGCTGTGATGTTGACAGGTTGATGATATGCAGCAGATAAGGTAGAAAATACACTGGATTAGAGCTATAATCATAGCAAAGTGCCTCTTAAAGTTCCGGAGGGGAAAGTGGTGACAGACTCATCTTTACCCTGTAATTCCAGTTAGACTCAGCTCTCTTTAAAGTACACCATTAAAACTTTCCATCTTTAGATATTGAGTGTAAAGTTTTCTCTTTATCCTACTTTTCGTAAGTGGCTTGTGAGTGTTGTATAACTTGAATCCGCATTCATTCAGTGGTGGGCCAGAAGCGTAGTTATCCTATTTCACACACTGCAAACATTGGTGATAGATCACCACTTATAATTCCAAATAATACAAAGACATCAGCTTTCCTTAAACTGTTGTTGGTAATTATGTGTAACCCTTTAGAAGCCTCTCGTGGACTCATTACAGTAATTTCAAAGTAATTCTGGAAATGTTTTTTTTTTTATCTCATTATAGGGCTACCACTATCCAGGGACAAAACCACGGTTGATGGTTTTAGCAGTATATATTTTGGTGTATTACATTTTACTTTTGCCTTTTAAAACAGACCATTGTCTGTAAAGATGATTTGTAAGATGATAATGTACTAGGCTTTTGGGTGCAGTAAGGTACAAGGTGATATGGTAACTTTAATGTTACTGAACTTAAATTGATATAAAAATCATACTGCTACCTATAGCACAAACATTTACACATAATTCAGGGATTTTTGTGCGAATTCCTCAGGTAAGAGCACCATTTCACCCAAGATGGGAAAATATATAATAAAGGCAGGGGAAGATGAAAAAACCAAGTCAAGAGATCAAGGAATTCCTTTAAGTGGTAAAGCTGGAGTGACAAGGCTAAAAAAGGAATTATCAAGACAAGCCTGGCCCTACTTCGCCCCTGTCGTGCTTAAACAGGCACTTTCCCTGTGAAAACTGCTCTAAGCCAAAGTATTTTCTATCTTATCTCCCTTGTATCATGAAACCGTCAACATTCCACCCATTTTCATTTATATTGGATTTTATTTGAGAGCTACTGAATTTGAATTTTCTTCTGCGAGGGTTCAAAGTCTTTGTTATGGTAAATTCATCTCAGTAAAATTGCACAGGAGGGCAGTAAAGTGGCTCAGCGGTTGGCACTGTCATTGCACAGTAAAAGAAGGTCGCCTGTTCCCTCTCTTTGTGGCACTTGTAAGTTGTCCTTGTGTTTACAATGGATCCTCAGGGTGCCCTGGCTACCAACAGGGCAAAAATGTGCAGGTGCAGCAGCAGGTACACAGAAAACTTCAAGCAATTCAAATGTGTTTTTCTGGCTTTATTTTGGGAGATGATTTGTTCCTCTGAATTGAAACAGAAAATTCACTTTGAGTTTCTTTTCTTTCTTTTTCTTTTTTTTAAGACACTTTCAACCATGTTTTGTCACCTGTGGATGTGAGTGATGGCTGACAGTTACTCGTCATGGCCCTGCCAGGCCCTGTGCCCTCTCTCTGCCCTGCTCAGGTGCTGCAACAGAGTGTCCTTACTGTCTCACAGGAGGACAACTCCACCCTGCTCCTCTCTGTTTTTTAAAGCAACACAGGGATTAGTATCTGTGCATCCTCTCCAGCCTTTTATCCCAAGCTAACACCTTTACCACGACTCACCACACAAAACAAAACACTGGTTGAGCTTTGTTGCGCACACGCATGCAACACGTTCCACAACATGGGCATTCCAACTGTGCCTGGGTGTCAACACAACCCAACTCAATTACTTTAGTCTGCAGCGCACGAATAATCCCACACTCCACCCCTCCCCTTCCCTGCCACCGTTATTCGGGTACATCAACAGATTTGCATGTACTTTCATGCCACTATTTAGTTTGCTGTTTATTTTTAGAAGCCCATGCCTAATTAGGGGGAGCTGGTGTAGAACACAAGCATAAACGGCAACATTAGTGCTGGAGCTAATGAAAGAAGATATTGTGGGTAAAGCTCAGTAATTTTATCCTGTACTCTATTATTATTCTTTCATTATCATCTCAGCGGATGGCTGACCCCTCTACCTCTCTTACTCAGGCTCTCGGGCTCTTGACTGTTCCTTGGCTCTTTATTTTTGATATGGGTGTTCAGGTGGTTTTACCTGTCGGTAAATTAAGACACTTTTTACTTTTAAGGGCATGTTTGTTCTGTAGAAGGACTGCTTGACCAAGAGCAAATGTGCCATGAGGAACAATGTGAGGGAACCATTGAGCTGTCTCTTGAACACCTGTTTTTCCTATTGCACATCATGCCCCCTTACCTTTTTGTTAAGCCAATCAGAGAAGGTCATGCACGCTTCAAAAACCTATAGCTACGCTGGAACAAGGTGTCCAAATACTTATCTCACCAAATTCACCTGAGCATGCAGTGATTTGGTGCAGGATGAGGTGGAAAGGAGAAATGTTTCTGAAATTGTTTGTCACAATGGCACAGCGTTCATGGAGGGGTTACATTGCTCTGGGCAGTCAGCTGTGCTGGGCCCGATCCAAGCCAGCCTTGTCATGGGCTCATTATCTGTATCATTTTGCATATACCAGAGGGACCATGAGAGTAGACAGTGTTATAAAACACATATTACTCATAAGCAAAGCATTCCACCCACTTATAAGTATGCAAATAAAAAAACATCTTAGATATATTTGCATTCTATAGATTAACCTGCTACAGTGAATAGGAGAAGCAGATTCCTTCTTCCACTATAATAATGCCCAATTTGAAGCTGACAAATATTAATCCCATCTATATAAGCTGTAGCTCAGGTTTTAAACTTTTACTTTATTTATTTATTTATTTATTTATTTATTTATTTATTTATTTATTTATTTATTTATTTATTTAATTTGCGGTCAGGTCAGCCCAGTGGTAGAGACTTTCACTGATTCATCTTTGGAGCATGTGAAGATGGTGTGTGAGATGTCATCACTTACCTGGTCAGTGGTGGCAGGAAACTGTAGGACTGTGTACCGTCACGCCTGTCTCCCCTCCGGCCCTCTCGGGCTGCAGCCCCTCTGTGCTCTTCTGCCTAATCAGGCTGCTCAGTATGCAGAACAGACTCCCCGATGGCCCCACTGCTCAGCCCCCAGTCACTGACCTCCCCTAAAGCTATGGAGCCGAGCCGGGCTGAGCTCTGCCCAGTCAGCCGCTGCCAGATGTCAGGAGGGATGGATGGCAGAGAGAGCTCTGCAGAGGAACAAGCAGGCCTGGACTAGGTACTATTGGCAAATACTTTGATATAGTTTGCCCACTTTAGAGCCAGATGGCTCTTACTTTTTGTCACAGAGGACAATAAGAGAGTATGAGAATGTTGAATGGGTGAAAAACAACCATACTGTATATAAAGTACAACACAAGGATCAAAAGCAACACTAGTTCTTGCTAACATTATCACAGATGTTGCATATGTACAACAATGGACA
The DNA here is from genome assembly GCA_030710495.1 of Labroides dimidiatus. Classification (NCBI taxonomy): domain Eukaryota; kingdom Metazoa; phylum Chordata; class Actinopteri; order Labriformes; family Labridae; genus Labroides; species Labroides dimidiatus. The sequence goes on along the minus strand of CM061144.1, from coordinate 16,760,642 downwards.
CCCTTTAGTGTTCTAAACATCCAAATGTCACATTTACCCATTCACACCACATTAATACACTGATGGAAGATGCTGCCAAGTCAAGCACTCAGCATACACCATTAGGAGTTTTTATGTTGTGATGAGTCTGGTGACCCTTTTTTTTGTAAGAAGACTGCAGGTGTCTGTAAAAATATGCCCTTGATTACTCTCGTTATTTCTCATAGAGCAGTAAAGCCTTAACATGGCAAGAAAAACTGTGTGTAAAGAAATTTATCAAGGAAGAAATTCTCTCTGCTGGTTAATTTACTTCCTATAGTCAAACTTTATCAGTGGAGTCTTAAACACAGTCACTTCTGAGTTTCAACTTGTCTTTTTATGTATATGCAACCTGAACACAGGTACTAAAGTTCTGTTTAAAAGTGCTCCTTTGAAATACAGAGACCTTTTCTGCACCAAGGAGCTGATGTGGTTTCAAGGTAAAGAGGCAGAAAGAAGCCTTCATCCAGAGATACAAAAGTTGAAGTAGTAGGTTGTATTGGCAGGAAGAAAGTGAGTTCATACTAACAAAAATGTACCAAATGGATAACCAAATTTGAAGAAGGATATGTGACCTAAAGATATCACATTCAATGCAAATTTGCCTCATAAAAAAAGTGAAGACTTGAGGAGTTGCCAGTACTGCTGTGTTGTGACTGAACAACTAGGATGTACTGTTGAGTATTAGATATACGTAGTTATCCTGTTTGTAAGGACGCTGCGTATACACCATCACAGATTTGCAGTAATAGCATAGCAAAACAGCCTTTTTGTCCTTTTAGATATACTGCAGGAAGTGCAGATAATGCTTCCTCTCTGCAGAGTTACTCACCATGAAGCGCTGGCTGACTTTCTGTTGTTCTGTTATTTGTAGTCGTTTCACTGGTCTCAGTAGGACAGCCTGTTCTTGTTTGTTTGGGGTTTTGGGAACTGCTGTCAGTCCTGTGACATCAAAGCACTGCCAACACTTTTTTAATGTGATCATGGCTAAGTGAAGTCCAAAAAACCAAAGCACTGGCCACTTATCACAGAAGGTGAAAGCAAACAACAAAAACAAAAATCACACATTTCTGGTAGGTCACAAGTTGAAGATTTGTGGATGAAAACGGAGCAGCTTCAGTGCTTTAAAAAAAGTGTTGTTGTTGAGAAACTTGTTGTTCATGCCATGTCAGTTGTAAGTCTGTTTCAGAAAAGTGACATTCAGATCTATTTATGCAGTCTCTCTGATGCCAAACACCTTAAAATCTGAAGACAATTAACTAATTTTATAGAGCAAAGGTTCCAAAATTCAAACAACAATTACATGGTAGTTTTGATTAATATTCACTCAAAAATCACACACAAGTCACATTGTTTTGTGCACATATTGTACATGCACAGTCCCTCACGTTCACCCTCCCTAATGAAGAAAAGGCTGATGTAATCCAAAGTAATACAACACCCATAACCACATACTGATTTTCACACACATACTACTATGTGTCTGGCAATTTCACCAGAAAATCACATTAAACAAAAAAAAAGGAACGAAGACTTTCCTCCCTGGGAATTCAGAGGTAGAATTCCATGTCTGCCTCTCAACATGTCACACTTTAAAAAGGAGCCGGAGTATTGATCTCTGGGAAGAGAGTCTGTCAGGCTTGCTGTGTGCCTGCTTGCCCCCAGATTCTGGCTCAGCCAGGGCCCAGAGAGGATGTTATCCCCCGAGGCTGATTAGAGGCGTTTCACTGGGAGACTCCCAGGTCGCTCTTTAAGCTCCTTCCCCTCTGCAAGCCTGCCGAGTCACACACCCGAGACTCAGGGAGACAACTCCTGAGGAAAGTGACACATTTTTCACAGCTGTTGCTTTCCAGTTAGTCCTGCTTTAACCATTGAGCGGTGTGTTACAAATCTGCTGCATTAACTTCTAATGTCAGTCTAAGGTTTCTACTCAGAGAGAGAGAGAGAGAGAGAGAGAGAGAGAGAGAGAGTGTATGCCATCCGCCCTCATTGTCACCGCTGTGCTCTGATTGATCACATGGTCTGATTCTGTCAACACTGGTGTCAACCCAGCTCACTGCTGTGACAGAAAAAGGAAGAAGCTGTGAGAGGGAGGAAGAATAATCTATTTTCATTGATATCCTGGAGTGTTTTTTTGGAATTTTTTACTGTTATCATCAAATCTGTGTTGAACGGATCAAAGGATCCGACTTTTAGCAGAAATTTTCAAAGCAGTTTCTGAGTCTATTTTATGTTTCAAAGACTAAATGAAATCTATAGAAGAGACTGCAAAAGAAGAGCAGGAGAATAGAGGCGATGTGATGTGTGTGAAAAAGAGAGATGAGGTGTGAGATGAGTGAGGCAGAGAGGGCTCAGGGAACAGATCAAGGAAAGCACGGGGAAAAACTGTCTCACTAGTTCTGATTGTTCTCAGGAAATGTTCAAGAGTTCTCGGAGCAAGTTGTTCATTATTTTTGGCACCTTTAAGCCTTGCAAACTAACATTTACAACTCTGTGGTAGACATAAAGGCAAACCAAAGGGTGTAATATATCTTTGCCAAACACATAATACAAGCAAGACAAAGTGACAACTTCTAACCTTAGCTGTATGTGACATTTAAAAAAAAAAAAAAATAATAATAATAATAAAATGCATTATTAGATCAAGTTATCTCTGTGTGATGCATTTATGATTTACCAGTCATGATTTGTAGGTGGAAGGGAAACAGAGAATAGCATCTCTGTTGCAATCAGTCACAAACTTTCAACTGATAACTTAAACAGTGGTTGAGCATTGTCTACAGAAGCAATGGCAGAGGTATGAATGGGCCAAATGTCTGCAAGCAATCAGCTGAAACTTGTACAACTCCACTGAAGTTGTGATGTAGTGTGAAACTTAAATAAACACAGAATACAATGATTTAGAAATCCTGTTTAACCTCTATGAACTGAATACACTACAAAGACAATTTATTGTTCAAATTGATAAACTTTGTTTTGCGCAAATTTTCACTATTTTTGAATTTGATGCCTGCAACACGTTCCAAAACAGCTGGGACATGCGCAACAAAAGACAGAGAAAGTTGAGGAATGCTCAAAAACATGTTTGGAACATTCCATAAGTGAACACGTTAATTGGAAACAGGTGAGTGTCATGATTGGGTACAAAAGGAGCATCCCTGAAAGGCTCAGTCATTCACAAGCAAGGATGGGGGGAGGTTCTCTACTTTGTGAGCAACTGCATGAGCAAATAGTTCAACAGTTTAATAACAATGTTTCTCAATGTACAATTGTAAAGAATTTAGAGATTCCATCGTCTACAGTCTCATCAACAGATTCAGAGAATCTGGAGACACATCAGCACGTAAGCACGTGCAGTATTTGGTGAATTTACTGTTGTATATTTTCACTTTCTCTGTGTACTTCTCTCACAGGACTCTAATCACTGAGAAGTAGAATTGCTTAAAGTGTTTTAGGTGAGCAGTAGTAGTGTGTAACTGGTTCAAACATAATTAAGTCATTTGCAATGTGTGTTCCATGTGCTAACAAAATATGTTTTTTATAAGTTAGTTTAAATTTTTTACAAGAGTGTTTCATTTAGCAAAGGATCTGAGGTGTTGTGCTACTTGTGTGTACTTTCGACAAAATAGGCCCTCTTTTTAAAATCACGTTTAAGCAATCAGAAACAAAAAAGAACTGTAAGATAACCATACAGGTATTAAAGGTCTGTTTTATATACTGACTTTAACTGTATCTGTTTTTGGCTTTTTGGTGCTTTATAGAACAAAATCCTATTCCACAAACATACATCAGTTTTTCTTTTGTGCGGTATCCTGACAGTATGTTTTTTGCTTAAATTTTACAGATTAAATTTATTGATTAAACTTGACAGACGTGTTACTTCCATTCATGCATTTTATGACCCAGAGAAGACTTGAAGCCTGACGAACAGAGTTCATAATTGCGTAAGTGTTGATACAGGCTCCATCAGAGGCCCTGTGGTTTTGGTGCCTTGTCTTCTGTCTCTCAGCAGGTCAAAGCAGGGACACATGGACAGGTTGTCTACAGGGGGGGTGGGGGTTCAGATTGACCTTTACCTTATTGAGTTAGGCATGATGAGATTACAGAACAACCTGAACCACCAGGTCCATTACCACCCTGTTCTCCATTAGTGACCTCTGGCTGGGGCTAAATGTACACATCACATGCAGCATGACGGCACAGAGAAAGCAAGGTTATATGTAATAAACTACATTTATGTGCACACAAAGAATGAACGCATCATGTAAATCATGCACTCTTGTTTTTATGCTTTTGTGTTAGTCTATAATATATATGGAACAATTTCAGCACGTACAGTACAAACATTTACATATTTTTGTGTCCATGTTGTATCTCTTGGGCAATGTGTGTACAAGTCTGCAACTATTGTGCAGGAAAGGCGGCCCGCAGGGCGAGCATGCTCTCTCTCCTTCTTTCGCCTTGTCGCGTTTGTCTGTTCCTATCTGCCTCACAGCCTCCTCTGCCTCCCCCACACTCTGCCTGGGGAGTGATTAAATCAGTGTACGCCTGTCTACAATCCAAAGAGATTGGCATAAACACACACACACATGCAAACTCACATGCACGTACAAACCACAAACACCTGCAGAGTCACCTACAAACACACATGTATTTTCACACACTTACACGGTAATGACTCAAATATAGATGCATATATTTACCTACATCAACCAAAACACAACAACTGAAATATTTATGAGCTTTTAATCTTGGTCACATTAAGACCCAATGTGACAGCTAACTTGCTGTATTTCCAGCTCTCTCTCTCTCTCTCTCTCTCTCTCTCTCTCTCTCTCTCTCTCTCTCTCTCTCTCTCTCTCTCTCTCTCTCTCTCTCTGCGTGTGTGTGCAGTGCTGTAATTGTGTATGTCCATATTAGGTCCTGTATGATCTGTCCACATTTATCTCCCTCAGCTCCTCTGACTCGCTGGTTGGGAGGATCTCAAAGATATTTGCATTTGTGTGCATGACAGCATGAAATACATATTCTGTATCTGTATATTTATACTCTGCGATCATAGTGGGGCCTCACGTTTGGGTGGATGTGTCTTCATAACCTACTGAATGAGTGAGTGTGTGGAGTGATGTACATGCATCTTTATGTGCCTCTCTACATGAAGGTCTGTGTGTGTGTGTTTTCAACCAAAGTGTTGAATCCCTGTGTGTGAGCGTCTGCATGTGTGTATGAGCGTGTGGTAAAGCGTCTTTATGATAAGTGACTCCCAGGCTGATTAAAGAGAACTCTTTCCCTCCATAATGAACACAGGAGATCCATCAGCCGTTGCCTTTGAGGAACGCCAGGCGCGTCAGCAGCTAAAGTGCCTGTGATCTCCTGGATTTCAACCAACGTTGATTAACTTGGCAGCATATTAAGTGGAAAGGTATTGAGCTGGCTGGAACAGGGAAAAAAAAACACATCAGCTTAAGTTTGTCTTGTCCGTGCTGGTATGAAGCCATATTTGCATATCCCAGTAAAGTTAAAGTGCTTATGTTTGTGAATCAGTGCAAATATGATTAGAGTTTTCCAGGTCAGCTGAGTGGGTCAGAGTATTATCAGGCTTACGTCTACTCAGGTCTAAAAGGCAAGAGGGAAGGTGTTCTTGCATTTGCAGTTTGCTCTTTTCACATGGTTGATAGTGTACTTAAATGTACCCTGCATGTCTCATAGTCTGATGTTAAAAGAACTAAAAATAATTAAACATGTACAAACTCACATAACCCATCTAAATTTGTGAATGCCATTTTTATTATCTGTATTTCAATTCATTTTACGCATTCACAAGGTGGATCTGTGTTTGCCATAGGAAATTTAAGGTTCATAAATAGCTGAATGGAATTAAAGAAACCAAAGCGTCTCTCAACTAAATAAAATTGGAAAATATATACAGAAACCTTAAAGTGTCTCATTCATTTAGTTTTGAGATACAGGTTTCAGTCAAGGCTAAAACTCAGACTACATCTCAAAGCACAAACTGTTCCCTCCAATTCTCAACTCTTTTTACAAAAATAACTTGAAAATGGGTGGTATAAACATTTCCTTCCATATCCTTTGTTTGAAGATATGGGAAAATTTCAAAAAACAGACACCTCAAGAACTTAATCTTGTACCTAAAAAAACAAATACTTTCATGTCTGGGGGGAAATAACGTGTTTTATCAACAACTGCTTCTAGGATAGTTGAAGTTCTCCTGCAGCTCAGTTTGATCTCTTTTATCTTCTCTCTGACAAAGGCCAGTCAGGCAGAACAGTTGTGGATGTGTCTGGCGGTCCCAGACTTCCTGAGGGGAGATGGTATATGTGTTAAAAAATGCAGGGAGGGCAAATTGGGATTCAGTGTAAATGTACAAAGGTAAACTTCAATAAAGCAGCAAGGGGACTAGTCTTGCTCTTTTATCATTTATTGGCCAGTGCTCTCACAGCCTGCTGGGAGTTGTCCCACTTATTCCACCATACACACCCTGCCACGTAGGTGAACCCCCCTTATATTAGATAGGCCCCTTCCTTTTGCACTGCCTTCTGCCTGATCTGATACCACACGAATGGAAAGGCTTTCTCTCAGTTTCACTCCAACTACATTTCCCAGAAGGTCTTCCTCTTTGCTGTACTGAACTTGGGGGCACATTGATAAAGAAAGGTCCTCGGATCTGATTCTGAGCTAAGTGGGAAAAACATGAGGAATGAATCGGCTTTTGTGCAAGCTCATATTTCATCTCCCAACATGTCAACTAAAGCAAGCTGCCCCATTTGAAGTGGAGTTGCGAGAGAATTTTTAAAAAGTCAAGGCATTCAAATGTCTCCAAGTCAATTTCATCCCCCTTTTCCTCTAGTCAGTCATGGATTGTCGCTCCCTAAGCATTGCAGTTAATTTGTTTCCTCATGTTTACAACATCAGACATGGCTCTTGATTATGCATTTTGTGTGTGGAGATGAACTCATCATTTTAGCTGGAGATGGCATTGAACTGAGCCTTAAGCCTGTAATGGACCTCCATGTCGAGCACTTTTGATCGCTCTGCAAAGTGACTGACTCCGTCTGACCTCTGAAGGGAGGGGTGAATATTGTCATGGAGTTTAGCCCACACCCAAATCTTCTTCTCCTTCTCAACCCTGTCTTGATAGGCCTGAGTTTTCCTTTGTTGTGCGGTATTCCACTGACACCCTCACCCTGGATTAAAATCTTAATTAACTTGAGTGTCACTCTGCTTTCCTGTGGTTGAAAAGGCAAAGAGGAGACTAAGGCGAATAGGGGACTGTCGTACAGGGGATCATGGGATACCAGCCTATCTAAAGAGGGGCTACTGGTGCTGCTGCTATGCTTCTGTCTGCTGTGCCCCTCCCACTCTCATCTTGCCCCGTCTCTTTGCTTTCTTTTTGCCTTTCTCTGTGATGAGCCCTCATAAAGCAGAGGTTAGGCTATGAAACGGTAAGATGTGTTAAAAAAAAAAAAAAATCTTGGGAAAAACACAAAAACAGCAGATCTCTCTATGGGTGTGACCTCATATTGTGAGGCAGACACGACAACAAAATAAAGATTTCCTCCAGTTTTATTTTCAGACAGTCGGATAGCGAGCAAGTGAGCAAGAGAGAGAGAGAGACAGAGAGAGAGAGGAAGTCTGTTAGCCATATTTGCAGTCTCGGTTGCTGGCTCCAGCTAGTCGCCGTTGTCTGATCATATGGGTCACCTTCCTGACAGAAATGACACGCCTGATCAAAGGCTGGCCATTTGCCGATGGGATGCCTTGGTCTTTGCTTCCAGCTGTCCCCGTCTGCTTGTCTGACCTTGGCCTCGCATCACGAGGGTTTGTGTGGCAAATAATGGCTAATCTGGACCCAGCTAGGGCTCCTTTGGTGTTCCCTTCATCCCTCGTTTCATCTTGGCATTCTGTTTCATGAGGCTGTATGAGCCCTCGGCCTTTTACAGGGAACCCTGATGAGACGTTCAGAGGATGAACATTCATCTCAGGGGTGGCCATGATGGGCGGTGTCTGAAAAGGAAGCAGCATACTTTGGAGAATTATGTTGCTGTCAATCATTAACTGTTATAGATGTGACAACAGCTTAGCTCGGCCCCCAGTGTGAAGGACTGTGCCTGAAGGGGGCGCTGTGCTGGATTGCCTTTACTGTTTCCATCTATCCATGACTGCTGGACCTGTCTTTACTATTAGCAACATCCCTGAAACCACAACAACTCTCAGGCCAGCTCCTGTATCTCAATAGCGTGAAATCACATTTGAATCACTGCTGGTGCATAAACAGACCATAATCTGAGTTTAGAGAATATGTTTTTGTTTTATTTTTTGTTTGTTTGTTTGTTATTTCTGTCTGGGTATGACAGAGCTTATATATGCCAGGGCTACTCTATCAGCTCCATATGAAAGCCCAGAGTGCTTTCTTTCCCTCTAAGCCCTCAGTGAGTGATCCAACAGGCCTCCCACTGCAAATGGCAAATGTCTCTTCCCATGTAAAGCGCTCATAGCTCTTTATTGAGGATCATTGCTCTGGCAGGATCTTTCAGCCAAACATCAGCGTTACCATTCAAATGCTGGAATTAATTCTGCAGCCAGCTGGGGTAAAAAGGTGAACAGTCATAACAGTACACTCTCTCCTGCACCAACCCTCTCCCTCTCTCCCTTTTCCCCTTTCATATGGCCAAGAGTGATGTTTTTCTTCTTATTCTTTTCCCTTTTTTTGCAGGAAGAGAATGTCTTTGCATCTGAAATGTGCATTAATGCACCACTAAGGTCAACTCGGCTCATTTAAAAAACAAAGCATTGGGTGAGTTGTGGGCCCACAGGTCTGCTGGCACACAGGAAAGATTTATTGTCTGCCCTGTGCTTGTGCTGCCGCTCCTCGTTACCAGCCAACTCTGACCCCGAACTGCAGACACCGCAGAGACGCTTAATCTCCATGGACAACTTCTGTATGAATACATTTTAGTCAGCATGATGCCCTGGACTAGTGCCTGAGCATGGGTCGACACCACATACCACCAGGAGGGGTTGGGTTGGAGAGTCACGGGGAAAGGGAGAAACATCTGCTCTGGCCACCCACTCATCTATGCCCTGATGTACCAGGACCCAAAGCCTCCCTGTGGTTTACTCCACTCTTTTACTCCGTGCATGAGTGTGCAGACTTCAGATGGGAGGTGGAATGGAGAGCATGCAGGACTAAGAGGATGATTTGTCTTATGGTTGATTTTCTGCTTGGGTTGAGCAAAGAGAGTAAAGGCACTGGAGACAAGCATAGAAAATATTGAAAAATGCTTTTTACAAGCTATTTAATCTTCCATGGGTATAGAACCATATTCTTCTTGTGTTTGCAAAAACTATCATTGTTTTAAGATGATCTGACTTGATACCAGTGCAGTACAAATTCTTTTTCAGAATAAGCTGCTGCATTATCCTGCTAAATCTATGTCACAATATAAGCTTATGAAGTTGTACTGAAACAAAACTAATCCGTAAAACACAATAAGTGCGTAATAAACTATTGTGGATATTGCTAGCAAGGAAAGCCAGTTAAACTGAATTGTTTAAATTTATCCATAATATTATTATTTTTTATTATAGATATTATTTTTATACTCTAAGCAAAAGATGCGAGCAGAGGATGGGTGCCACAAAAGACCCTTTACCTTTTTATCTCTCCCTCTCAGGGAGAACGTGCCTGGAAGATGTAATGCCCCCCCCCCCCCCCCCCCCCCCCCCCCCCCCAAAAAAAAAAAAAAAAAAAAAAAAAAAAACCCTGGCACCCTATGTCGCAATGAAGCTTTGAAAAAGGGAACTTTTTTCAGGCCTGAACTTTTTGACATTGGGTAGGTTTTGTGTGATACACGACAGGAATATAACAAGCACACACTGGCTTATTTGTCAAAATCTAAAATCTCATGCTTGGCAGCAGGTATCTTTCCCACCCAGCCTAATCTGTTTTTATAGACTGTTAAAACAAATGTCTTGAAATGTCATCAATCTTTTCTTGACCCCGTGTTGCTTTACACGAACTAATTAAGGTAATATTTTTCACAGAAGTTTGGAAGAAACAGAGACAGGAAGACATGATGGAATAAAAAAGTGATAGTCATCCAAGGGGAAAAAACAGGAGCAAGAGAAGCAACTGAAGAAAGGTCTGTGATGCTCCTTCAGTCAACAGGTTTTTCCGCTACAAGGACACACAATATTTCAAGAGACTTATTTCATTTTTCAAATTGGCACATATGAAAATAAAAACAGTTCCCACAACAGTGTTGGTATTTGGATGGTCTCTGTTAGTTAAACTTTATTCGGTCACATAAAGCTGTATCTAACACAGACTCCTTCACACGTCAGTAAAGCAGAATTATTTCCTAAACATCAGCCAGCTCAGCTTAAAATGATTTTGCTCCCCATCTTAAATATTCAGCACCAAAAGCAGATCAAGACACCAAACAGCCATTTCAGATGTTCATGCTGCATGATAGACAGTATTTTGGTCAAAGTTATTTTTTCTGAGTGACATATTTCATCATTAACTTGAATTTATAATAAGTATCATGGGACTTGAAGAACTCGTTGCATTTCAAAATAGTGATGATGGGCTTTTAGGAGGGGCTGAAAATGAGCTGCCTCTTGATTTGAAAATGTAAGCATCTCCACTGAGTTTATGAGGTTGTTAAAGTACTCGTTCCCTGTTGATGTTAGTGAGTGAATTTGCTGTGACAGCAAAGCCGCTGATTCTATCACTTGATGAGTTTCACAACTTGAAATAATTGACATTCAGTCATAAGATAACTTAAATCATTGCAGTGGGTTCTGGAGAGTTCTGTATTAATGTAATCAGCATGGACATTTTCAGATGCATGGAGGGCTGCATTATCTTTATGTTCGTCTTGACTTAGGAGAAAAAAAAACACTTGCATTAACTCATTCATTAGAGATTATCTCAGGCAGTGTTTGCACATTTTTGCTGACAATTGATATCTCAGAAAATTTGAAATCCAAATGTATTCACTAAACTATCTAATTTATATCACAAGGTTGCTGCTTATTGTGAATTTTTGAAGCTGTTAGATGGCGTGAAGTGTCTTTTGATGTTCATTTTCATATATGAAGTTTATACTTGTATGCAATGTCATTTCATTATCATGATGCAAAAACAACATAATCCATTAGATGAATCTTCAACTTTCCTATTGAACTTTTCATTTCCAGTGTCACCACCTACACCAGTTCACTTCCTGTACATCCTACATTTTCTCTCTTTTCATCTCTACAATAATTTTAGTGTGATCACCCACTCAGCAATATTTAGCTACTCCAACTTCAACATGAAATGCTTAGGACTGACGGTATGATGAGCATAAAAATTGTTCTTCCAACTAGGTGAAGTATTGCAGAGTGACACGGACACTCGAGTGCAGAAGTATCAAGTGATCGCAACAGCATATGCTGCCATGGCAAAGCTACAGCATAGAGTCAGAGGAATGAGACCATTTCAAACCCCTGGTAGCGCCTCTCATGTCTAGGTATGAAGAGAATGATTGAGGTTTGCTTATAATCATACTTTTATCCACTGCACCGCCTTTATGATTAATATGCTTTAAGCATAGTATACAAATGTTAGACATATTTGTAATCCAGTTACTTAGACTAGCTTACAATTAAATAGACAAACTGAGTTTAAATACAGTGGTGCCTCAACTTACAAGTTTAATTTGTTCTGCGACAGAGCTTGTCAAAACAGTTTTCCCCGTTGAAATCAATTGAAATGCCCCCCAAAAAACACTGGATTTTTTTTAATAAGAAAGACGCACTTATGGATAAAAAATCACCACACTTTCCTCACTTTCATCAAGTCTGAAAGTTTCGCAAGATACCGGCAAGCACAAATGCAACACTGATGCTTCCACTGCGAGCTAACTGCTTAAAGTGAGCGAGTGAGACGGGATGCTGGGTGGATGGTGCGGCATTCACCATAACATTCCCTGAGCCATTGGTGGGGTATCTGAAGCTGGTTTGTAACCAGAAATTTAGCTCTCAACTCAAAGCAAAAGAATCGTCGATGATTGGTATCCCGAAAACCTTGTTAGTTGGGACACTTGTAAGTCACGGTACCGCTGTATATCTACAAAAAAAAATCCAGAATCCAACATCATGAAATGTATCATTTGATGCCCCTGTGCACGGATAATGTTCTGACAGCGGAAAGATCAGAGTGAAGGACAGACACACCAGGGATACTTTTCTTTTTAAAAGAAGGAAGGTGAGAAACGAGACAAGGAGATTCAGCTGGGAGAGAGTTACAAAAAAGTGACAAGGAGAAAGACGCAGACACTCTAAGAGAGGGAAGCCAATGATGTCGCTCATATAACAGGATCGCCACACCCACTGAGCAGCCAAGGGGTGGAGTGGGGTGGGGGTTGCTTGAGAGTGAGGGAAGGATTTCATCTGTTTTATCTGCTTCGTCTTCTTTTTTGAGGTTACACAGAGCACGTCCCTTTTTTCCCTTTTCCCTGCTTCAGTGAGGCAAGATCCTAATCGCCCCTGACCGTAATCTACCAGAGTGGAACGCTTTTCTTCAATAGACAAAAAAGGAGCTTATAGATGCTGCACCCTGCAAGGGTATAACATCACAGGGTTATCCTCTGGCAAAAAGGAGAAGGATGTGTAGTGTGGGTTTGTGTGTGTGATTTGTTCCTATTGCTGTGACGGGCACAGGAGACTGCGGACAGTGACAGGCATACGAAAGAGAGGAGGGGGGGAAAGGAAAGAAATGTGTCACAACTTCATAGAACTTCTCTTTTGTCTTCATAGACTAGCAGAGTAGAGAAGGCCTGTTCATTTTTTTCTATTCTCCTTGTTTGTGTGTGTTTCGGGAGGAATCAATTACACATGTGCACACCAAAGATCATCAGCAATCATCATTTTCCTTCAGTAAAGGTGAGATAGTGCTAATCACAGACGGATGCAGCTGCTTAGACAGAATTTAAATGCTGCGATACAAAGGGCATCTGTAATAGCAGCAAAAAAAGTTGCAGCAACACTGTAGGTGTAATTTTGGAGGATGATTTGTTGACATCTCTTCAGGCGATAGTGGTGGATGACAGTGCTGTTATGTGCATCTGAATTGAAGCGCCAAATATTTGTTTTGTTTTAATCTCTGAGCCGTCTGAAGGCTTGACATATGACAGTTTAGAGGGTTTGAAAATTCTACTTATTTCTTTACAGTTGACGATTTACTTTTTTTCCCCCTCCTCTGGCATCTGAATTGTCCTTATGTGGGGGAAAAAAAACATCCATCTGCTGCTTGGAGCAGACTACAACTGACACTATATGTTATTTGCAAAGAGAGAAGCAAGCATAGAGAGATGGTTTTTGTTGCCATAGTTTCTTTCTGTCTGGTCTGTGTCCTGTCCTCGCTTCCTTTCTTCTACCTCACTCCCTTCTGTTATTTAACTTTGAGCCTGGATTGTTTTTTATATTCCTCTCTTTTGTCCACTCTGCCAACTCGTCTTACACCTCATTTTAACATCTGGCCAGAGACTACAACTGGAAATTGGCCTTTTGCCTAACTCTGGCATATTTACAGAATAGTTATTTACTATGCATTGTCCCTATAAACAAATAAATTAATTAATTGAATGATTATATAAATAGATTTTTTACCCTTATCGTCTTTTGACTTCTTCCTTCTTCTTCTTTCGTCATCTTTTCTTACCATTTTGTTTCGTCACTTTCTTTGAGGCCTATTTCTTGGCTGTTGCCTTTTTGCAAACATTCTCACATGCACAAGTCTTCCTGTAATGTCCCTAAAGTCAGAGAAAAACTTCTAGTTCCAAAAACCAGCAGCAGTAGCTCAGAAAGTAATCAAAGTGCATTAATTTACTTGGGAAAATAGTGCTGTCCCACCTAGCCTAAACCCAAAACCTGGCACGTCAAACTTTTTGTGCAATCATCTAAGGTTAAGGCACAGTACTTAAGTAGAGCTGTGGATAATGTCAGGCTTTGTTACATGGTGAGCAGAGAATTTTATCCTAAGAGCTTTGTGTAATCCTTATCTCAGTGTACATATTGTCTCTTCACCGGGACGCCTTAGTTTGCTGGCCTCTCCTGAATGCCAACAGTGACTCTGCAGTTTAGAATTCAGCTTGTATCTTGTTGTCAGAGCTACCAGCATATATTTTAAAGGTTATTGGGCTTCATTTGAGTGGTATGTTTGGATGTATCTTAGTGAGTTCACAGATGCCTGTTTGTGCATATCTGGCTATCTGTCTGAGAGCTGCCATTTCACTGGAACAAATAATCAGGGTTTTTTTTGTATGTGTGTGTTTGGTTCATAGCTGCAAATGGTTTTCCCATTTATTTCAGCTCATGCTGAATGGGATACCACACATGCAGACTGACAAGCCTCCTCTGAGATACTTCCTTGTTAAGTGCTTGTGTTGTCCATGTCTCTGTGAACAGTGTGGATTGGCAAATTGGATAGAATCTTATCAGGCGTTAATAATGGCAGCTATCTGTAAATAGCGTTGGAGCAGGGGAGCAACAGATGCTGCTCCTGGTGAAGGAGAAAAGGCTGCTCTCCTTCACTGAGCCTGCTCCCTGCATGCTGCCATTCACATATTTGGCTCCCATTTACACTGATCTATATTAATTCCTTGGAAAAAAAAAAGGATGAATAAGGAAGCTGATTAAGGAAATGAAAATCTATTATGCCGAGCCGAAGCTCAATGTGTTCCAGTCTGTTTCACACTCTGAGATTTTTAAACCTTAATGGCTATCCAGTTAGTCACAGATCAGCGAAGCAAAGCCTCGATACAATGTTTATTTATCCATCTACTTTTTCTTTTTTAAACATTTAAACCATCTCCCAAAAGATTTTGCAGACTTGCTGTCCAAAGAAATCCAACTGGAATCACATCCCAGCTGTTGACAGTACATGTCCAACCTTTCACGTGAGTTTAGGCTCCCTCCGTCTCAAATTCCGCACAAGTACAGTCAACAAAAACTTCTGTGAGCTACAGTCGTCTGATGAAATGTACCTGGCATTCATCAATAGCTGGAATGAAAGCTTATGCCTCCCTGTGTCCACTGAGGCTTATATCCTCTCATTGATTTCTGGCCAGGCATTTGCTCACCCCAGCCAAGGTCCAAATGCAATTTAAGTGCAGTGTGGGGACGTGTTTCTTGCACAGAACCTGACATAGTGTGGTCAATAGCTCCGGGCAGTGAATGAGCTCTCAAGTGGTGTACAGCAACAGCGAGACGTATTTCCTCTCACAGCTCACCTCACGCCTCCTCGTCAAATTAAACAATAGAAGCTGGAGGGTTTTTCTGCGGGCCTTCAACACGCTTTCACCCATCCATCTGTGAGAGGACGGACAAGGCAGGCCCACGACCGACAAACACCGCTGCTCTACACGCAGGGTGATAAAACAAAACAAAAAAAAAAACACTTCACAATTATTCCATTTAAAATGGCATCAGCTCTCGACCCACTACTTCAGGAAATTAAATTTCAAAATGGACCCAGAGTTACGGCAGCAAAACAAAGGCGCTTGATGATTAAGGGTGGATTTTAATAATGCCAGATTTTCTTCACAGGTCTGCAGAGTATGGGAACTGAATGTAATAATTTTCTAGGTCTTGAAAGGTTAGTGAATTGAACAAAACGCCAGAAAAGTATGCAGAACAAACTTTCCATAGATGATATCTTTAATATTTAATGGGAAAACTGGGACAACTTTCATGTTCTAATATCTTCTGATGTTTTGTTATTGTGTATTAGCGTAAAGGAAAGATCCTGTAGAGTAATATATAACCAACAAATAGTCACAACAGATGACAAAGATTTTGGCCATATGTCAGAACTAAATGTATGCCAGCATGAGCTGTTACATACATGTGCCGGCCTCAGCAGAAACCCACCACACACAGATGTGTTAAAAATGACACATCCTTTGTTTAAGTGTGGTGATAGGCATGAAGGCCGCCACCAGCCTCAGCACCCGACCCCTCAGCCAGGAGAATAATTGCTGCAGGAGGCTGATGGACTGTCAGGAGTCACACGCACTTGTTTCCTCTGTTCTCCTCTTTTCTTCCTCTCTCGCCGGGTGACAAAGACAGACGCTACGGAAGCACCTTGTGTTTGCCATGCATGGAGATAAACTACATATTGCATTCTGTTTCAAGTGTTACAAATCTCTTGCAATAATATAATGAAAGATGTATTATTCATCACTTCTACAGTGACGGAGGGGAGGGATGAAATATGCATATGGCGTGTGTGGCTGTTTCAAAAAGCATCAGTGCCGGGCGGCATGTGATGGGTTATGAGGAGAACATCACAATGTGTCTCTGGCGTCATCAAAACCTGAAGAGGGGAGATTAGATGAGTGAGAACAATATGGTCATCTATAGGGCCACTTCATGGCTGGCAAAGCGGCTGCACTTTTGCAAAGAGACGGATGCAGGTGTAAATAAGCATAAATTTTCAATCTACTGTATGATGAGAATCCATTTGTGGTACCCAGGTGTGACAAACAAAAGGTTTGGATGTGTTTGTTCCAAATCTGTCTAAATGGTTCTGCTTTATTTCCCATTGAGAGAGGGTGTGTGGTGAGTGTGGGATTGGGGTGCTGGGGTTGCCAACCAAGTAATTTTGCTGCCTACACTCTGCCGAGGGTATAATTGCAGACTTTAAAAATACCCATTCTGCTTTGGCATGTGTGAAAAGCTGGAGGGGAGAACCAGCAGTTCATGTCATATGGGCACACAGACGTGTGTGTGTGTGTGTGTGTGTGTGTGTGTGTGTGTGTGTGTGTGTGTGTGTGTGTGTGTGTGTGTGTGTGTGTGTGTGTGTGTGTGTGTGTGTGTGTGCATATGCATGTGAAGGAAAAGCATGGTTGCACATTAGAATGAAATATTTACAACATGTATGCATGAGTATTGCAATTTAATGTATTAATTTAGACAAATAGTAGGGGGAAATGCCTCAGTTCTCTCATGCTAAACAAACCTCATTACAACAGAATAAATTTATGGAGACAAAAAAATGAACTTTATTTTTAGGTAGGTAACATTCTCTTTTTTGTTGTTGGTGATTTCCAAGTGTTTTCTTATTGGCCTGGGGGCTGTGGGAATGAGTAATAGAGTAATGGCTTCATCCTCGCCCTGTGTAAATTTGTTTTTTCTTCCTCCGGCCTTGCAAATACGGAAAATAAAAACTACCTAAAAATGATAAATAACAGTCGCCCAATCATTCTGGCATCACTGTATTCAGGAATTTATGTTTACATTATCAAGATGTACCACTGCTCTGCATGACAACACCTTGCCACAGAAACAAATGGCATTTACATTTCCTCTGGGTGCTCGCTACATGCAGGCTCCTATTCATTTAGCCAGTTTGCCTCCTGAAGTAATGGGAGGCCCTGACCTCAAGCCTCTCTGTCAGCCCATTAGCGAGCGTGGAGAGCATTGCATCGGTGCCTCTGCTGTTCTGCCACTCACAAACACCCTCTAGAATCAACACAAACAAGCCCAGAACGCTGCCCCTCCAGCTCTCTCTCTCTCACACACACAAACACACTCACACAGCCAGGCGAGATGAAGCTGGGGCATTGATTTTATAATGATGCCCTGGCTGCTTCCAGACATGGAGGAATTGAAGCTGGCTGAGCCGAGCTCTTGGTGTGTGGAGAGTTTTTTGGACGCAAGCCTTGCCTGTTTGCTGGGACTAGTCCGGTGGAGAGGCAAGGCTACAGACGTGTGCAGCCAGCGGATCCAGAGCATGTAGAACATGGAGAGGCAGCCGTGCCCAACTTTTACAGAAGCACCCGGAGCCAAGCGTCCCTCCTCAGCACACACAGACCTGCAACTGCCAATCAAAGCAGCCTCAGGCGCTGCCACTGCCTTGTGCGCATAAATTAGCATGTATTTGCATAAGAATCCACTCGTTTAGCAGACCCACTTGGCTCTCCCCCCAAATGGCATTTTCTCTCTACCCCCCTCCCTCTATCGCTCACTTTTCCTCTCCTTATCCTTTTACAAGCACCGATAAGAGCTAGAAAATAGTGTGTTAACCCTTTTCATCCCAAACCTCTCTTGAGACAAATTACACGCATGCATGATTAAATGTGTGCATATGCTTGTTTGTTGTGGGTTTGCAAATGAGCAAAAATGAACAACAAATGAGTCAAACAGCAAACAAACAAACATAGGTACGCTAACATATTTTACTGTTGAACACAGGACACTCTTTTTAATCTTTCTGAAAATTGCTGTGCGGTTTGTTTTCTTTTGTCAGAAGTAAAGTTGTGCTTCAACCATTATAAACATCTTTAAAATGTCTTGCATTTTAAAGTTGCACAGCAGCTAATGTTGTACATAATATTCACAAACAAGGCTACATTATTCAGTGACAACTTTAAAGCACTGTTTCACACAGTTCAGTCTCGGTGGCTCACAGAGAGTGGAAGTGCATACATATCCGTGTAAATTACAGCTCACAAGAAAGACAGAAATATTTAGTTACTGGTCAGCAACAGTTACAGGGAATGCGTGTAAGAAAGAAAAGGAGGAAGACAACGAGGGCATGAATTTTTCTCCATGAGCAGTCAGTCAGGGTACCACACAGCCAGCCTGGCAGCGATTAATAAGTAAAGAACAGAGAGGGCTACCCACTGCCCTGAGCACAAGTTTGGGGATGCAGTAATTGGCGAGGATTGTGCCTTCAGAGTCAACCTACAGCATGTACATGAGCCTAATGAAGGTTTTCTGACTTTGACTTTTCGAAGCCCACATTGTTCTAATCTGATAAATAATTAAATGTAGTCTTCAGTCTGTAAAGCGGACTAAGGTTGCTGAGTTCTTCGTCTGTAATTTACTGCTCATTTACAGTAGCTGTATTAATGAATGATGCATTTAAAGAGTATCTCATCTCTTCTTCTGGAAGATGCCTTTCAAACTCATGCTGTACACTTCTAAAGCTGCCCTTGACCAGTTATGTATTCAAATCTGTGCCTTTGTTTAGATCAGCAGTAAACAACCTGACAAGTAGCCTGGCACAGGAATATTTTGATATTGCTGTCCTTGTTTTTTATATGTTTAATGATGTGGAAAGTTACAACACCAACCACAACATTCAAATTAGCCCAGAGAGTAGAGCTGCCCTTGACTTTTAGTCAGGCTAGTTACAGCAAACAACACTGTATGCTAGTTAATTCACTTACAGCAAGTGAACGGGACACAATAAGATACTTTTTTGAAGGTCAATTAGTGTATATAGTGTTGGTGCTATGACATGAAACTTAGCCTAAATGAAATGTACACTTGGGACTTACAATAGTTGGTTTCAAAATCTTTTCCAATATCAAGCACATAGATGGTATGAAAGAGGAACTAAGTCACAGCGATGTCACACTTTGATATTAATGTATTTTGGCTGCCTGTCTATCTTTTCTTTGTAGAGCCATTAGTGGACACATTTAGAGGGTTAAGGAGACATAAATGGAGCCGTGGGCTACAGAGACCAAACTAATGGTTGTTTCATGTGTATGTCTGCTGAAATATGAAGCATTTTGAAAAGGCTCAATTTGTGCTTTTAAAAACATCCTAAAGCGGCCATTGAAGGAACTACACTTATCGGCCAAAGTGACATTTGGTTAATAGGTCAATCTGTGATGGTAAGAATGTTACAGTCCATGAATGAACCAAATCTCAATGCCCAATAAAAAATAAAAGAAACACCTGCAACAAACCTCCAACAATCAAAATTTTAACTGACCGAACGTCTTTAACACTGGGGCTTGAGTCATTAGGGGCTAATGTTAACTAGCAGCTTGCTCACAGCAACATAATCAACAATCCAAATTACTTTAGCATCTCACTTTCTTTTCTAAGTGCATTCAGAAAGGTTGTCTTTTAGAGTTTTAGCTTGTTTGAGCTTCTTACTGTTTTCTTTTACATATCAAATACATGATTTATAGTATGCTCTCAAGCATCCTGGCAAGAATTGTTGCTGAACACAGGAACATGCATACAAGAAGATACGAGTACCAGACCTTTCCTGGGGTAAAATATAAGGGCCATAAAATAATTCTAAAAAAATGCTTGAGTCAGAGTCCAAGTCTAGGCTGGACTGGAGTCCTGAAACACTGGCCACAGGTGGTTTTAATTAGACACAAATGCACATTTGTGTTAGAGAAGACAAATAACATGCTGTCTATGTTTCAGTCTATCCAGAGCTTTACAGAGGAAGACTGTGTTTACAGCATGAAAGTTATAACTGAGAGTGTTTGTGTTTATGTGCCTTTGCATACTTGGTGAAGTGTGATAATCAAAAAGTGATAGCACAAACTTTCCTGTCAGACATGCTTATAGCTTGGGGACAAGTAGCAAATTTCAGCTATGTTGGTCTATGAGTTTGAGTATTTACATGTGTGTGTGTGTTGGGGTTTTTAATTTTAAGTCCAGACAGCAGCTCAAACCCCAGGAGGTTGCACAGTTGCTCGGGGGGCCGGCCTCCCTCCTAGCACTCCCTGCTGGTCCAGGCAAACGGCTGGGCTCCCTGTCACCATCTCCAACCTGTGTCTCCTTCCTCCCATCATATCGAATATGAGGCACACACACTCAAAGAAACAAACACACCCGAGGGGCTTAGACTGCCCTGTCTCATCCCATTTCCTCAGTGCCTTTGATCCCCAGCCCACCCAAAAATACATTGCTCCCCTTGCAGTGTTAACTTCCTGCCATGCTATTTAAGCTTCCTTGTCTGCCTGGAGCATCCACAGCTTTGGCGCTAGCTGCTGCCATCTTCTAATGACAGCAGTGCGAGGAAAACAGGCTAGAGGTTGTCGGACAACAGGAGCAGGAAAACAGGTCCTGAGGTGCACCAAAAGATAAGAATGGCTCATTACTGTTAGGGAAGGGTTAATGTTCATAAATGACTCTGAAGGACCCCTCCAAAAATGCTGCTGCTTGTTATGAGAGCTAATGATGTCAGCGGAGGGCCCTGCTTGTTGATTAGCCTAAATGGAGGACTAATAGAAGAGCGTGAGTGTAATTAATGACTGAAGGGAAGCCTAACAAAGACAAGAACACACTGCTGTGGTCGTGGGTGTTCCCAGGCCAAGCAAGTCCTCAAAAAAAAAAAGAAAAAAAAAAGCAGGGCACCTTATCAGCTGGCTGAACAATCTACATGCCATCCTGTGCCATGCCCTGCCGTGCCATGCCACGACTCCCTCTCCAGCACCCAGACAGGCCAGCCTTTGTGGCCGGGCCTAATTAGCTGTCACAGCAGGTGGAGCAGGGACCAGGGACACTCTGTGGTCTGCTCTCTGACAGCACAGGTCCCTGCAGAGTTCCTGACCACACACGAACAATGTGTATGTGGGGCTCAGAGAGCATGAGCTAATGCTTGTGCGTGTATGTGCACATTTCTTTTTGTGTTGAGTTTGATCGAGATATATAAAGGAAAAAAAAAGGCTGGGTGCGATGATAAAGAAGAGTTTCTTGTATGGAAAAAACCAAATGTAATTCTTTGCAGACGAGCGGAGAGATGCTGAGTTTTTGCACATTTTGGATCAAAAAGCCATTGCGTGAGTATCTGTACAAGAGTGTGTCTGTGTTTGGAAAAGTTTCAAGACATTTCATTCAAGTTTTTCCTGTCAGTTTTCCTGCTTTTGACATAGACTGTCGGCTTTCACTTGAGCTGCCTCAGACACCAGACAGAAACAATAGAGAATGAAATATAAAAGAAGACGAGACAACATGATTGAAAAGTATATATTTCCCATAATAAGGCCAGTTAAGGTGAAAGAGGAGGCTAGAAACAGTCTACAGAAATTCAAGAGAGGATATAAATCTGTCAGGTTGCGTAATAAACACATAGAAAATAAAACTGCAAATAAAGACATAAAAAGAGTTTCATTTTCACCGACAGATTTGCAGCCAGAAGCAGATGTGTGTGATTTATGGGGCACGTGAATAAGATGCAGTAGACGTATCTAACCCTGACACCGGTGACAGAAAAGGTATAAAACTAATTTCAGGTGCAGAGATGTTTTCTACGGGCAGATCTGTGGCTATAAACAATCATTCAGCCTTCCACTCCTTTAATAACAACCCATTTCCACGCTTCCTTTCAATTGTCAGACCCCTGCCATCGTTCTCTCTGCACAATACATTACTTAGTGTTTCCCTCCAACCTCCTGCCGTGTTTGTCCCTCTTCTGTTGCTTTGTGCATGTTAACGCAGAAAAAGATACCATGCATGTTGATGCTCCCTTCTATTCGCAAAGGCCTGTGTAAGCTGCAGTAATACTTCTTTACTGATAGCTACGCTCGGTAACACATACACACAGTCATGCACACACACAAACACACACACACACACACACACACACACACACAGCAGCTCTACACACTCCCCTGGTTTAATCTATTACCATTTTTATGTGGCTCAAATATTCAGGCCGTGTTAACCAATGCATCATTATAAGGCGTATAACTGCAAAAGCCAAAGGATTTATAGGCTTAAATAAATTATGGGATACGATAGTGCAAGTTTTATGAGTTGCAACTTTGCAAATATTCTTTTAAATAATAATAATAAAAGAAAAATATCCTGCTGTTGTTGGGAGATGTGAGGAAAAGATTCCTCTAACCCTGCTGTTAAAGCCAGCCTTTAAATGCTCATCTATCACTATACCTTTTCTTTACAATCATCTTACACACATTATAAGAATTGATGGGTTCATTGGAGGCATTTAAACATCATGTTTTTCTCCCTGCCTGCACTGCTCGTGTGATCATTTTCCTCCATGTCATACTCCTGCTCCTGTAATGTATCTCAAATCATTTCTATTGAGCATACTCACACATGGACGCTGATGGAAAATGTTATAACCAAGCGTGCAACAACATACACAATGATGTATTGTGCATTTTCAGGGTAATATGTTTTACACATGGTCACTATACATCACCTGTGAGGTTGTGTGAGTGGGTCTATTTGATCCCATTTGGCAGATGGATCCAATTGTCCAGGCTGATATTGGCCTGTGACAGAAAGCAATCTAATGGCAGGCTCATTGATGATGATGAGTTCTGTTCCATTGCACTGAGATCCAGTCCAATTTCAAAAGCAAATTCAGCCATTCATCTTCCAAATAATTGTGGCACTTTATCAATTGCTCCCAGTCTTTTATCTATCACTTCGATTGATGTGATCATTTTCACAAACAGCCCTCTGAGCTAACGGTTTCTTGGAGCACACTTGCAGGGCGGTGTGTGCTTGCCGTTGTGTGTGTGCAAGTATTTGTCTTAAGGCATCTCTGCACAAGTTTTCTTGAATGCGTGTTTGTAGAGGAGAATGCATTTGTTTGTAGCTGCAAGTATCTTTTGTCATCCACATGCCTGCATTTTTTGTGAGCAATAAAATTCCTCTATTGATCATTACAACAATATATCATCTGCACCATTATTACTTTTATTTTATTTCAGTGCCTGTTCTGCTCTGTGTATTTATGGCACCATTTAACTATGATAGCGTCTGTTTGATGAGCATCTTCAAGCTCGTGCCTTCTATTACTATAACCAGCCATGTGAGTGTGTTTGAATGAATAAATCTATTATTCCTCCCTGCTGTGTGTGCTGTCCCCTGCATGGTGTGCGTGTGTGTGTGTGTGTGTGTGTGTTTGTGTGATCTGTGTCTGAAATTAAAAGCAGCCTGAGAGGTTGAATGGCATTAAATTTAGTCTATCGTAGCTGAACATACAGTCTTGTTGGAATAAGTGTCTGTCATATCTTAGTTTTTGTCTCTTTTGCAGAACCCATATTAATAGTTGTTATTTCTAGGTGTGTTGGTCATTACAACTTCCCACTACCTATGCTAGACCTGAGTGAATAATAAAGTGCTTAATTACAAGTTTTTTCAGATCTCAGGTTTCTTAACCCTTAATGGCCTGATCCATCAGAAAATAGCCACAAAATTCTATTTTTTTATATATATTTTTGGAACTGAGATATCAATTTAACCTTTTAGCAAAATCCACAAAATTATTGTTATATAATTTTGTTTATGGTCTATTTTTGTGTCATATTTGATCAATTGTGTGGTTTTGGCAACTTTTTCAGTGAATTTTTTAGTATAAGTAACGATTTAGATGCCATTCTAACCCCAACTTATTGAAAGTTAGCAATGATTTTCCTAAAAAAAACTTTGTGGATAATTTCCTGAGAGCAGCTATTAAAACACTAACTAAAATACTGTATGACACCATAAGAATGCCGAAAAGGTACAAACTCAATTTAAAACGCATCTAGAAAAAAAAAAAACACCCAATTGTGATCGAAGTGGGAAGTTTATCTTGACATGTATAACATGATTGCAAAAAAAAAGTGTCCTGATTGTGTTACGCTTTCAAATGTCTTTGAGAATAGTTAAATTACAAATATATGCTCTTTAAATCAAATCCTATCTGTGCATCAAAACCCCCCTTTTCCAAGCTTGTCCTTGGCTTCCCCATCCAAATTTCCTCTGCACTTTGGTGTTAGCTGAATGCCTTTTTGTGATTTTGTCCATTTTTACTTGTCCTGTGTGTGTGTGTGTGTGTGTGTGTGTGTGTGTGTGTGTGTGTGTGTGTGTGTGTGTGTGTGTGTGTGTGTGTGTGTGTGTGTGTGTAGAGTAACTGTAAGTGTGTACCTTTAGTTCTCAGCGGTTGGATGTTGTCATTGCCCACAGCAGAGCGAGTCCAGCTCTATTCTCCCCTTTACTCTGTGCCCTATGATTGCTTACTGCTGACTCCTCTCATCAGCACACACTGCGCTGTGTGTTTGGGCTGGAGCGGAGACCCAGCCGCCAGGTAAACAATTGGAGTAGAGCAGGATACACACTCATAAATCTGACAGATGCACGATGTGTCATTACCCCCCACTTATTATTATTCTCCCACTCCTCTTTATACTGTGAGCTGTTTTTCTGGTCTAACTCAGGAGCATTTGCACTGTGGCCTTGCAGAGTGACAGATGCTCCTGAGGAGGTAGATGGCTATTATAGCAATTCCTGTTGTGTTTTCTTTATTTGTATGTATGGTTGCGGTCTGAACATTTAACCTGAGTTTGGATATATAAGTATTGATAGCTAAAAAGTGTGTTCTTTTATGACTTACAATGGTTTCTTGATTTAAATCTCAAAGCAGGCCAGCTTTGATCCTGATCTGCAGCTCTTTGCAACATGTCATCCCTAAAACTCTCTTATCGGTGTAACTATAGTTACTCTAGCTATAGTCTTTCAATGAAGGCATGGAAAAGCCAAAAGTAAGCTTTGAAGAAGGCACTGGTTGTACAGCCACTCCACGTGAGGGAATTGATCCCCATAAAATCTACTGTTCCCTGAGATTCTGCTGGAGGTTGGCTCCGGCAGGACTAGGAGCAACACACACACACATTAAAAAAAAACTTTTTAATTTTTTTTTTTTTTAAAGCCCTATCACACAAAAGTCAACATGTGATAGCCTAGGGAAAAAAACAAACAAACTTTGTTTGAAAAGCTCCAATGACACAAACTGTTTAGAAGTAATAGTTTAGAGGATATTAGGATCATGAATTTTGGAGGCACATCTGACGTGACTTAACTCAGCCTCTTTGCCTCTTGCTAGGTCAACTGAAGTTTAGTTGAGTTGAGCCATTCCAATATGGCACCCAACAATGATAGGATCGAAGCACCCTTTCAGAGATAAATGAGTGAGTCACTGAGACTATGGTCATGTTTTAAACAGTTCATGAAATCCACTCATTGTCGTTAGAAATACCAGTTCAAAGAAGTCAAGATATGTTGAAGTTTGCTTTTTGAATGAAGTGATTCATGCTGTGAATACATGTGACATCTACGTGCTTTCAAGGTAACTATTAAAATACAAAAATAGTAATTGTGGCAAAAGAAAGACAATTTCATTGACTGACCTCAAACAGACATTAAGGAGTGCCTTCTACATCATGCCAAGACTTAAAAAGCAAAGCTGGGACTAATTTACCTGTGTATTTCTCCACTTATCCTTCTTCTTCCATCACTCCCCTCACCTTTATTTTCCTTGTTAAATTCTCAAATACTAGTACTACACACATGCACATACATTTATAAGCACATGGCCTCAGTTTGGTGTCCTCCATTGCCCAGAAAATGGGAAAGATTGGAAAGAGTGGCAGTGGGGGTAGGGAGGGAGGTAGTGCGCTGCCTCACCAAAGCAGAGCTCATAAAACTCCCTGTCACTTTGACTAATTTGTTAGTCTTGTCTCAAAGTGTCAAACCATCACCCCCTTCTATCCCCTGATGCACCTCTACTCTCTGTCCTTCTTTTCACAACCCCCCTCATATCCAGAGGTAGAAGAGGGAGGGGGATAGGAAGAAAAAAAGGGGCAATAAATGTAATATAGTACATTGGCCACTGGTTGCAGTGATCTACACAGTCATCCATTGACAGTCAGAGGAGGAACAGAGACTTTATGGAGCAGAGGATAGCATTATAGCTCGATTTCTCATCTACTTTCAGTCTCTGTCTAACTGCTCTACCTCCAGAGTAAGCCTGTTGGGCAGCCGAAGAGGAGAAAAATCAAAATAAGAATAGGAGAGAGGATTTTATGAATGCAGGCTGGGCCGGAGTCCTCAAGACAAGACTAGGTTGTAGTGGGACAAGCAGGATGGGACAGTGTGGATGAACTTGGGTGTTAAGCTTGGCTTCTGAGAGGAACAAAGAGCCCATACCAGATTCATGAAAACAAATTAAAAATCTAAAATCCCTCTCAGGGGGGAATCATTTGCCAGGTAATTATAGAAAAGGGGACAGAGATAACAGAGACGAAACACAAACACAGGGATGTTCCCCAGTGACGCTGGAGCACCACACCAAGGAATATAGTGTTAGCTAGGTACAAGCTCCTTATTTTGCCATTACAGTCCTCCTCCTCATCCCCAAACGACCCCCAGTACCTTGTCTTTTAATAGGAGCACAAGCTCAGAGCTAAATATAGGCTGTATTTCACCGCCAGCCACCCTCTGCTGAGCTGTCAGCGCCCCGTCTCCTTCTCTTTCACAGCAAGGCAGACACAGCCTTCCTTCATGTGTTTTCGAATGGAGACAGGCAGTGTATGATCGCTTCAGCTCTCACCCATCTCCTCCAACGCGCTCACACACACACACACACACACACATACACACACACCAGGCCAAAACGCCCCTTACTCACAGGGAGGCTGCTGTGAACTCACACACCAATTTGAGAGAAAGACTTGTTCCCGCTGTGTCGGCCCTGTTTCTCTTCTGCATGAGGGGCAGGATGTCCTGACATGTGAGCAACGGGTGATGGAAGCAGTAATTTTGTCTGGTACAGTACAGGCTGTGTACGATCTGGGAGATTGCTTACTTGTGAGACAGACCTTCAGTGAGATAACTGCATTTCAAAATGTACTGTTTTTTCATTGGGAAGGAGAAAGAAAACACTTGAATAGACTTTGAATTTGTAATGAACTTAATCTGGATTGGTGTCACTTTTTGTGAAAGACTTTTCTTCTCTGTTTTTATTGTCTTTACCGTTCTATCTTTGCGAGAGGGAAAAAAAATCCATATCCAAAGTAAACAAAAACAGTTAAACTAATTACAAGCTTACCTTGACCCCTTAAAGTGACTATTGACAGAAATGCCAATACCATTCAATGTAAGGGGAAAATACTCTTAATTACCCAGACCTCCAAAGGCACTGATAATAATGACAGGGGTCAGGACACTTATTGTAGCTCTACAATGGTCAGAGGTTGGGGTCTTCGTATCCTTATTTGTCCTTCTAGATTGATGTGTTTTTGTTTCAGGCATCACCATTTGCTCTTCAAGAGAAGTCAGACTGCATTAAATGTCTTTAATTGAGCTTAAAAGGCTGTAAATGGCATCAGCAGCTCCAATGGATTCACTGATGGTGAAACCCCTGAATGATAATAAGATGCATCTAACGATGATCACATGCCAGGAGGATGGTACATGCTGATGTGAAAAATATCTGATTTAGGGGAATACTAAGAAGCAAGTATAAGAGAAATTGACCTGTTTAATCACAACATTCGCATCTGATTATTTTTTATAAAACAAGGTCATGAATTTATCCCCAATGTGTCCAGTTACTTTAACATTTATGCCTGGGATCCAACAAGGAAATAGTGCTGACATACTATATGTTAATGTTGAAATGTATGTTTAATAGCAGTATGGCTTGATCTGTAGCTGTTATGAGCAAAATAATTTGGTACAGGAGAAACATGGATGTAACAGCTTTGGTTTAATGTGAAAGTAGTGAGTCATAAAAAAAAGTTAATTGCATTGGAAAGCAAAAAAAAAAAAAAAAAAAAAAAGAAAGAAAGAAAGAAAAATAAATTTCCACAGTTCTCCAGAGAGAGTCATGTAAACAGGATTATTTTGGGGAATTGTGATTTTATGCAAGGCTCAAACACAGTGAAACTCAATCACAGTGTTGGCAGTAGTCGCTTTGTTGTAGTGAGTTGCAGCCAGGACTCAATGAGACTAACTTTATTAATTTCCTGAACAGAATAAACCAAAGGCAAAGAAATGTGATGTTATTTGCCAATTTTTTTAAACCTACTACAGGCTTTATTTGAATAAATAATTCAATTGGATAATTTTCTGTTTAGAAATGGAACCAAGCACTGTCACAAGGCATTCAGTGTTTTAACAAGCATAACATTTTCAGCCAGTTTTCAAGCCGATTTCTCAGCTGACACCCGATTTGTAGTGACAAACAGGGCTAGACTTCTCTCTTCATTTGGTTAGGCATGTCCTTTATGTTCCCTTGTGACTGGTATGGTTGTTTAAAAGTTATGAGATGAGTAATGAGTGGCTGAGAAGTAATGATTCATCCACTTACCCCACTATTAATACCCCACTTCCTCTCACACACCCGTGGATGCTCAGTGAAGAACAAAAATAACAGGTGCCCTTGGATATGGGTGCATCATGCATTTTGTTCATGACACAACCATAGACTGTATAATTAATGGACATAGCCTCCTCGACGTCACCCGTCTGTTTCTGAAACAGATTTCTGAAGCAAAACAGCCGGTGTGGCCATATTGGAAATGAGGCGGGCTTTGAGTCTCCACCGTAATAGCCACAGGGCACCCGAATGAGCTGAAATGTGCCTCTGATTGGACGGACTGGGGATCTTAATATTGTCTGAACTGCTGAGTTAGAAAAAAATTCACCCCCCGTTCAATACTTGCCGTAAGCGAAATATGTGATTCAGACGGGAGACATTCTTTGTACCATGCTGTAAATGTCCTTATTTCGGCTGTGAAAACAGCTTTTTCTGGCTTGGTGTGTACGGTACTTCCGGTACTTCTGGAGCCAGCCTCAAGCGGACACTCGAAGAACAGCAGATTTTAGCACTTCCGCATTGTCTTATATTTTCAGATCGGGGGTTGCCGCTTGAACACAACATGTGTGAGGATGATGTTGAATGTGTACTGAAAATAGGCTCATTAAACCACATGAAAAAAACTCTTTTCCATTTGTGTGAATCAAGTTTCCAGTCTTTTCTGAGTTGCTCGACATTTAGTGCACAAATAGCATTTCCAGGACTTTTGGTGGGTCAGGCTTATAATATATATATATATATATATATATATATATATAGGCCACAGGTGTATAAAATCAAGCACCTAGGCATGCAGACTGTTTTTACAATCATTTGTGAAAGAATGGGCCGCTCTCAGGAGCTCAGTGAATTCCAGCGTGGAACTGTCATAAGATGCCACCTGTGCAACAAATCCAGTCGTGAAATTTCTTTGCTTCTAAATATTCCACAGTCAACTGTCAGCTTTATTAACAGAAAATGGAAGAGTTTGGGAACAACAGCAACTCAGCCACAAAGTGGTAGACCATGTAAACTGACGGAGAGGTGTCAGCTGATGATAAGGCGCATAGTGCAAAGATGTCACAGACTCTCTGCACAGTTGCACAAACTTCATGTGGCCTTCAGATTAGCCCAAGTACAGTACAGTACGCAGAGAGCTTCATGGAATGGGTTTCCATGGCTGAGCAGCTGCATTCAAGACATACATCAAAAAGTGCTATGCAAAGCATCGGATGCAGTGGTGTAAAGCACGACGCCACTGGACTCTAGAGCAGTGGAGACGCGTTCTCTGGAGTGATGAATCATGCTTTTCCATCTGGCAATCTGATGGACACGCCTGGGTATGGAGGATGCGAGGAGAACGGTACACTTCGGACTGCATTGTGTCAAGTGTGAAATTTGTTGGAGGAGGAATTATGGTGTGGGGTTGTTTTTCAGGAGCTGGGCTGAGCCCCTTAGTTCCAGTGAAAGAAAATTTGAATGCTTCAGGATACCAAAACATTTTGGACAATTCCATGCTCCCAACCTTGTGGGAACAGTTTGGAGCGGGCCCCTTCCTCTTCCAACATGACTGTGTACCAGTGCACAAAGCAAGGTCCATAAAGACATGGATGACAGGGTCTGGTGTGAATGAACTTGACTGGCCTGCAAAGAGTCCTGACCTGAACCCGATAGAACACCTTTGGGATGAATTAGAGTGGAGTGGTTTTTGTGAGCAGTGGTATTCATGACACATGGTCCAAGGTCAAAGGCCAGTGGTGTCCTTGTCTCTCTTTCTCTCCACTGCACTGGTATCAATCAAACAGACTAAGCAAAGACAGATCAACTGGAAAAACAAGCATGCACAAACTTACGCTGACATACACCCTTCAACTTATACACAGCTCTTCCCTAGAAAAATGTAAGCAAGTTTCTCTCTTCCACACTGCTGGTTTTCCACCCCTCTGTGACTTCAGCTGACTTTTATTCATCATAACAGAATGAAATATATAGATTTGCCTCTGGAGATTAGAACAAAGAAAAAATGAATGTATAGACATAAAGGAAATAGAGCATGAAGGAGGTGGATATATGGAGAGGGAAAAATGTGAGTGAAAGAAGGAGGGAGACAGAAAAGGGGTGAGGTGAGGAGAAGAAAGAGAGATGGCCTTTCTAAGTGCAGCAGCACATAGGCACAGAGCTGTGAGTTCCCAGGCAAGACAGCATGAGCTGCCTATTTGTCAGCATTGATCAACCCATTAAGGGGCTGTGGTGGGAAGCATATTGGTTTTGGAGGCCAAAGGGGCAGAGAGAGACAAAGATAAAGCAAGACGGGGGGTGTTGAACTCCTTTCAGCCTCAGCAGCCGCACGTCTGTGGGATGAAAAAGTCCGTAGTCTTCCTCTCCAGTGTCTATGCAGTTCATTTTGCAGGGTCCCCGATGGGAAGGTAGTAGATGTGATGTCATTTGTCTTATAGCATCTCATGAGACCCCACTGTATATGTTATCTTAGCTTTCTGTCGCTTCGATGCTAATAAGGAACAAGCTAGCTTCTCAGACGGACACCTTGTCACTTGTCCTCATCCTTCGTGTGTGTGTGTGTGTGTGTGTGTGTGTGTGTGTGTGTGTGTGTGTGTGTGTGTGTGTGTGTGTGTGTCTGTGTGTCTGTGTGTGTGTGCGTGCGTGTGTGTGTGTGCTTTAAGTGTGGGTGGTGGTGGCAGAGGTGGAGGGGGTGGGTCTTGGCCCTGGGGGAACGAAGGCTGCCTCTTCGCCCAGCCTCTGATGAATTCATATAATTAACTCTGCCTTGATCTGTTGGCTAATCCTGCACTCAGTAATACGGGATTAAAATGTCACCTAAGCCACCTGCTGTTATTGAGCCCCTAGACTTTTTGTGCCTGTGTGTGTTTCTGTGTGTGTGTGTGTGTGTGTGTTAGAGAGACAGAAAAAGAGAGAGAAAGAGACAGAAAGTGAAAGTAAAGTGGACGATTTCTGTGCTGGAGACATTTTCTTTGTATGTATGAGGTAAAAATGTGTACAGGACACTATAAATAAGCAGACGTCTTAACTACTTCCCTGTGCATCTTAGCTCCATTCACGGCTATAGTTTAGCATCAAGCTGAACTCTATAATTTGGCAGGAAGCTGGAGCAGAAGTTGCAGCAGACTTGCTCTGAAAACTCATTGTCACAGTCACTAAAAAGGGACCTGAAAGTGGGACATGCTGGAAGGTGGGAGTTGAGAAATCTTTCTATTCCCTCCCCTCCCACCATGACCTCCTTGGACCAAGTAAAAGGGGAAAAAAGAAGAAAGAAAAGAGCGCCAATTGGTTGGCTAACAGCCTGTAGACCAACAGCCTGCCTGCCGGCCACCTCCACTCGGTTGCCTAGCAACCCTAAATGTACTTTTGGGTTGTCTAATGACTCTTGTTGCTGCAAAGGTACCTGGTCTACTAATGAAGCCTCCTGACCAGTCGCTGCCGTTAAAGACCTGGAAGCTGACTGATCACTGGACAGGGAGTGTGGGACTTCAGACTACCCTCAACCTCTTTTCTGCCCCCAACCTGAGCTGTTATCCAGACACACTCGCACACACACTTAAAATACGTCTAAGGATCACACCTTAACTTACTGATCACAATACTCCAGCTGGCCTGAATTCTCTCATCTTTACACCACCACACATCAGCTACTTGAATTTTAACTCCATCTCACATTTTAAACATAGTCAGCGCAGAAAGGATTGGAAGGGTTCCAAACAGGAAAAAACAGACAAATAAAATCTCGTCTGTCTGGCCAAACAGTTGTGTAAATAAAGCCCCTTTGGAACTTGATCCACACTGATAAATATGCCTGTGTGTACATTCTCAGAAGGCCTCAGGTTACCAACCCTCTGTCACAGCAATGATGGCATTCCAAACATCTAAATTGAAAATTATCTTTCAACTTGAAAGAAGTGTTCGTCAGCTCTGCTTATACTGTAATCCCATTACTGTTACAGGTATATTTTAAAATATGTAGCTTGTCTCCTTGTTTGTGTCTGGCAGGATTTCTCAGCCCATCATGTCAGCCAGCTGTTAGTCTGATTCTGCTGGTTTTTGAGTGTAGAAGTGAAGTGTTTCTTTGCCAGTGTTGCAAAGTGCTTGCTTATGACGGGGTTATGTTTGGTCTCTGTAAACAACAAAATATTGTGGTCAATATGTGATTGAGGCTATCTGTCATTCACTACTATAGTGATAAGGAGATGAAAAATAGAGAGAGTGACCCTTTTTTTCCCAACTGAGATGAATGGCCCAATAGCAAATAAACTACAGACTGTTTTCCTTTTAATTGTATTAATGGTAAAACACTGAGTGCTTTGTGATATGATTACACTTTAACTTAGTTTAAACACAACTTGGATCCAGAAGATAATGGAATATTTTTATTTACAGATGTATAAAAAAAAACACCCTGCCTCGTTTAATGTTCTCTGTTATTAAAACCAATAGAAAATTTAAATTTTATACAAACAAGTATTCAAAGTATTCGTCTAAAAACCAAGCTTGAAAAAAAAATGGAGTTTCATTAGTGATGTCTTACATACAGACCAATACATATATCATTAAAGGAATTTGTCACTTCTTACTTTGAATGCAATGTAATAGTTGTAATATGTTAAACTCTTGCATCCAAAGTGTTTGTGAGTGAAGAGGATGGTATCTTTCTCAGGGGCTTTATAAACACAGTGCACTTATGGAAACTTAACCGTTAACTTTCAAACATTACATAAGAAATTAAATTCTGACTTTGTTACTATATGTGGAGTGATGTGTCTGCATGGGTCAGTTTGTACAGGCATGACTGTCTCTCTCTGTCTACAGCTTAATGCGCTTGTCTATATGATGCATCAGTCATCTCTCGAAGCTTTGTTTCCATGTCACAGCATATTGCTAGGCGTGTACAATACGTCCCCAGGGTGTCACCATGTATACGCCTGTCTATACATGTCCAGCAGTCTTTGTTCTATATCTAGGCTGTGGTCAACTGCTGTCAAGTGCTGCATCGCCCAAGGGCCTGCAACACCCACTGTGCTGCACTCCCTGACGGATCTGAGGGGGCAGAGCTGTGTGCCATCCACTGGCACTCACATGTTGGACATGTCCACATGGCCTTGTTAGAAAGGTAGGCTGACTGAAGACAGAAAACGCAGGCAAAATATGACGTGGCAGTCTCAGTGAGCATGGTTCTCTGAGGGTGGCTCATATAAAGAAGAGGGGATATTATTTCAGAATCTGAGGAGGTTCAAGACCCAGAATTTTTCTGTTTTCATATTCAGACTAAAGAAAGTGAAAGATATGAAACAGACAAGACAGCAAAAAGAAACCAGGGGAGTTTTTATCAACAGAAGACACTTTTTAAACACTTTTTTTTTTCATGTTTGCTCCATGATGTTCTGCTTTCACCTCAATATAGGATGGATCTTCAGAGGTTGTTTATTGATTTCCTTCCGTTAACCTTTCACAAAACTCTTTCACAGTACTACCATTCAGTGGTTCTCAGTGGCCTCCAGGAGGAGGTGGAGGAAGAGGAGGCAGGGGCCATGGGGGTGTTGGCTGTACAGACAGTGGCACATTGGTTGTGAGTTAAAGAAAGAGATTGCGAGAAAGAGATTGTAAAAGAGGAAATAAGGATGGATGCAGAGAGAAAGAGAGATTGCTAAGGGTCAGGGATGAGCAGGATATAGCTGGTGACTGGGAGTCTGGAGCCAGGAGGGGGACAGGAAGAGCAAGGGCCAGCTCGCGAGGACCTCTCCCTGTGGGGCTGGGAGTGGCTGATGTAATGGCATTAATCTCCAAGTGCCATCTGACACCCAGTGTGGCATCGTCACTGAAAAGTGCTAATTCTGCTGAACTGTGAGGGGAATTCAGGCACCTCTAGAGGCAGTGCCCTGGATTAATTAAACACACTGGCATGGAGCAGTGCACAGATTTATCTCCTTTACGCCATCAGAACTGTTTGATTTTTGTGTTTAACTGAAAAAGGACACACTCAGGACATTAATGCCAGGAACACACACTTTTTTTCTACTTCACATATTGTAGTATTTGCTTTTTTGATTTATGCTAACCCAGGATTTCCCCTCTTCTTTCTCTGTTTTTCTCTCTCTACTTTCTCTTTCTCCAGATGAACCGGCCCATCCAGGTGAAGCCAGCCGACAGCGAAGGACGAGGAGGTAATTAACCTTCTCCTGGTCTCTGTTGCACCCCCTCTTAAAAACACACTCAAACACACAAACACACAAACACACACACACACACACAAATACGTGGATACAGCACACACTCAATCCTTAATATTCTGCTCTCACGAGACGAACTGGGAGTTAGTAGAGTAGCCCGTAATATAGGTCACTTGCTTCTATTGACTTCCCATCTGTGCCAGCAGAGGGGCTGTCTCAGGTTCACAGTCACTAGGACTGGTTCAAAGACAAGACAGAGAAAGAGTGACATGAAAAACGAAAGAGAAAACAAAAAATGAATGACGAGACAGGAATCTCTGTCTCTTTATCTCCACAGAGTGACAATCGAGTCTGCTAACAGAGCAGAGGAAGAGGCAAACAGAGACCGACACAATTACTCTCAAATACACAAACTCAAAGTGGGATGTTGTATTATCTTTTGGAAAGTCCTTGTGGTATACACAGGAGCTGTTTTTTTCCAGATAGCAGAGCACAGCTGAAGATGAAGAGTTTCACTTCTTTAAAAAACAAACACACTAACAACTCAGGAAAAAATAAATAGAGACCACTGTCATTTCTTTTATTTCTTCTTCTTTTTTTTTTACCATTCCTTGGTGTTGATTGTTTAGATTTTCATCTACGGTTTTTATTTGCAGAAAATGGAAATTGCTTAAGTTTTTTTTCAGACCCCAAATAATGCAAAGAAAAGAAAAGAAAAAAACAGTTCATATTGACTTATAATATCAACTTCATTTTCAATTTCAGCTTTCATGCCTCTTGGCATATTCTCTGCCAGTCTTTCCATAGCTTCCTACCCTTGTTGTGAATGATGACTTGTCAGGGGATCCTTAAATCAGTAATTCATTATGAGCTGAAATTCAACCAACACTAAAACAGATCTGCTGTCATGCATGTTGAGATGTGAATTTAGGGATAGTTTGGAGCAGTCTCTTAACTTTATCAAGAGTTGTACGTGCCAAGTAGTATGTACCAAGATCACTTCTAACTTACTTATCTTCTCTTCCTACTCCCAATATAACTGGCTATCTACACATGGATCATGCCTTTCAAAAATATCTGACCACATAAACATTTCTAAATGTTCTTTGCACTGGACTGTATTCACAGGACAAACAAAAGTCTATAAATTCCAAGTGATTGGACCGCTCACAAGATGTTCACAATTATTTAAAAATCAACCTGTGGAAAGTGTTTGGCTTTTGGTGTATGGTAAACAATAGTAAAGTTTTCCAAGTTTACCCAACTGTGTAAAGCATGGGTCCTGTCGTTAAAGCGTATAATCCTGCTATGACATTGTGGCAGTGTTCTTCTCAGCCTTCCTACTCCATTTGAAGTCCGACGTATATGTTGATAGAGCAGCTCATTGAATAGTCATTTACAACTAACATCACTGAGGTTAATGCAGATTAAGCCAGTTAAAGATTTACATGTGCTGCATTAGATCTGATTGGCTGGATCTGTGTCTGCCCTGTGCTCTCATTTCTAAGTGGTGATTTAGACTGCCTAGGTCAGATTAGACTGAGCCACTCCACTGATTTATATGGTCAAGTGTGAATCAGATGGTCTATTTCTATTGCCCCACACAACCCCATGTAGATCTTATTTTTTTTGTCATGGCGGCAGTTTAATTAACGGCCATCTAAAAACAGGCAAAGTCTGACCGACAAGGCCTGGGCGAGAGCCAATCGGCATTCTCACTAAGATAAATTGGATCTGTGGGCTTAAGAGGGAAGGATGGATGGGTCCCAATATCAATTACTCCCCTTTTCCAGCAGGAAGAGAATGGAGATGAACAGGCAGTGTGAATGAAATACAGAGGGCTCTTAGGCTGGCAGGGCCCCTGCTAGTCTGTCAGATGAACTTTCTATATGGGAGGACAGGATAGGACAGAACACAGAATGAAATAAGACCAAGCAGACAGGCCCCAACAGAGATATTGAGCGTTAATGGCAACAGGAAGTCGGCAGACAGGCTGGGGAAGTAAACCACAGTCACAGCTGACAATGAAATGAGATTTACTATGAAGGCCTGTGGTTAAAGGAAAATAGACAACCCGGCTAGGGCTGGCTAAAGGAGAGTAAGCACCGAGGGATTCATCCGTGGGAGGCTGAGGACCAGTCAGGTGGACAAGTCCCAGTGGGGCTTAAAGATTGTCAAACCAGGGGACATTTGTACCTCTGAAATGAGTGACATTTATCACTTTACTCAATTATCTGTCATGGGAGCTTGCGCAGAGGTCTCGATTATATTCCTGTGTAGGTATTAGGGCCCATTACACCATTTGGAGACTCTAGTAGCCTCTCTTTTGTTCAAATGCCCCTGAGAGACGTTCTCTCTCTGGAGATATGTCTCAGGAGGAGAAGTAAAACCAGAGCTCAGAAAATGACAAGGGGGGGGTTCCCTATGCCGCACATTGCCACTGCTTGACTGAGGATCACAGGGATGGTTCTCTGGTTGTCCATTACAATGACTCACATCTTATTTTATTTTTTTACTTGGATTATCTAGAAGGAGTAGAGCATGGAGGGGGAGCTTCACAGCTTATAAATCTATTTCTGTTCCTTGAGTCAGCCAACCTCTCTGCCACAAAGTCCACATTTATCTGATGTGCTTAACACCACTTCTTCTCTGACCAATTCTATCAAACCATGATTTCAACTCAGAGATACTGAGATGCAATCAAGGTATGGGTCTTCTGCTCCATCGCTCTGTGGTCAGTGAAGTAGCAGGCCAGCTACTATATCTCCACTTGAAACACAAGCAATTTTCTCCGACTCAGAAAGCGCAGAAATGCTTTTTCTATTGCTTCCTTTTCTCCCCCCATTTCTCCCTCTCTCTGTCTCATTGGTGCCAAAATGCAAAGAAAGAGAGGAAGCGAGTGAAAGAAAGGTGGGGATTTAGAACAAGGCCTATGAGAGAATGTGAGAGAAGGAAGACAAGAAAGACAGAGAGGAGGGAAGAGATGACAGGATGAGAAAGTTAACGGAGGGTGATGGAGGCAGCTGAGTGAATCTCAGCACTAAATCATCTCAGAGCCGCCCCGTCCCTATCTCCTCCTCGGCTCGCCTCGCCAGGAATCTTTTTCCTCCTGACCTTGTCAGCCGCTGTGTCTGTGAAGAAAAGATGGGGCCAGATTATCTATGATTGGAGATGGCCATTATCTAAACACAATCTTGGAGCCAGGTCCCACTTCTCTAGCCACTGCTGTGAGACAGGAGACCACACTGATGAGAAGAGAGATGACGGGTCAGCCAGCAACACCCTCTTCTTTTATTAACTCTGATAAGATGGGTTTAACACTCTCCCAAAATACCCTGCAACCTCCATCAACAGACTTTTTCACAAAGGGGCACTCTCTGCGTGTTGTCCATAGCTCCCCCATACTTTTGTTTTATTGGATACTTATACAGTGCCAGGAGCGTTGTAATCCCTGCATGTGATACTCAGCAGCCTTTTTAATAACTCCTCCATGCTCTTTAGTCTGTCTGGCTGAGGGGGAGTCTTTGTGAACGGCTCATGTTTGTCCTTGCCAACCTGCTGCTCCTTCAGAAGGTTGACCCCAGTAGGGGCAGTGGAGAGATTGACAGGACCTTAAGATGTAGCGCGCTGTGCTGTCACGGCCCACACCCCAGCAGGTAGTGAAGAGTGAGGGGCCGCTGGCTGAGCTCAGTCTGGCGAGGCCACAGGGGAGGGTCTGTCTGGAGGCTCCTCACGCCCACAGAAGAGCGCGCTCCACTTTACATGCAAATGAAACCAAAAGATCCCTCTGTGCCTCTGGACAGGATCGTGCAAAACTCTGAAAAGTCAAGACGAACCCTTGCAGCGCCTGATATGTGTGTATGTGTGTGTGTGTGTGTGTGTGTGTGTGTGTGTGTGTGTGTGTGTGTGTGTGTGTGTGTGTGTGTGTGTGTGTGTGTGTGTGTGGGTGCTGAGAGATACACATAATGACAATGGGACACATGGATGGACCAAAGATTTCAGGGATTTCAAACAGTGAACTTTGCAGAATATTAGGTTATGGTTTTGAGGCATTGATTTAAATTATTTCCATGAAAGATTTATAATTGAACCTGTCTGTCAAAGATGTTTTCAGTCTGGAGTTAAAAACAAGTTTCCTTGATTACTCTATGTTGTTTTTTTGAGGATTTAAACCAAAGCTCCTCCCCCACTCCCCTGAGGAACTGGGTGTAACAGTCCTCTTGGTATGGGTAATGCATTTACAAACACACAGCCTGTATCCCCTCATCATGCCTGATGTGCCAACAATTTAAATGTTTGTTCTCCTTTGATTATTCCATTTACCACCTCACTATACTGGATAATCCACTTGCATACATCAGACCGGGACGAGCAGCGGAAAGGTTTACTGTGTGGTTGCACATCATTGTCACTGAAAAAGGGTCTAATTACTTCTGTTAGCTGAGAAGGAACTAAACATGAGTAAGAAATGGAAGGGGCTTATTATGTAGTGGAAGGTGTTGTGTAAAGAAAGGAGAAAGCTTATGGGGGGTTGACAAATGGAGCTGAAAGCATGCAGGGGTTGTTTTACAAGTGCCAAAGTAGCCTCTACATTAACTTGTAAACTACCTCTTGAGAGTGCACTTTGAAGAGGGCACTATTAATTTATTATAAGATATTATACATTAACTATAAGCAATAATTTAACTACAACGATACTGAACCTGGAATTTAAGAAGCTTAATCAAACCCCAAAAATCATGTTTTGAGCTATAAATTGTCAGTTGTTTTGGTTACTTTCCTGAAGCAACACTACAAGCTTAATTTTCTGCATATCATTAATTTTTAATGCTATTATCACATTTTTTTTTAATATAGTAACCAAATTTGTATTTTAGTTTCAGAAATTTAGAATTCAGAATTTCAGAATTTAAATTCATCAGCCAATTAGTCCTGTCACACTGATGGCCATATAGCATTTTATGAACTTATTGGTCTTCTATTTCCAGCTTGCAATTACTTTAACTAGAGAAATTGCATTTCCTTGCAGAAAATGCGTTGAAATGCTGACGCTGAAGACTTGAAATCGTGAAAAAAAGCTGAAAATGTGGAAAAATGTGAAATAAAATTGCTGAAAGGTGTAAGAAAAAGCATACCATGGAAATGTGAAAAAAAGTGAAGAAGAAAGAGTGAAGCAGTAGTAGTGAAGAAGACCAGGAAGTGAGATAGAAGGATTAAAAAAAGAAAGAGTGAGTAAAAAAGTAAAGAGGAAGATGGAGTGTAAAAGACGTGAGAAAGAAACAGTGGGGAAAAGAGTGAAGAAGCAGTGAGGAAGAAAGTGAAGCCAGAGTGATGAGGAAAGGAGTGAGGGGGAAGGGGAGATGAAGAAAAAGAAGTAAAGGAAGTAAAGAAGAAGGAGTGAGAACAATTAAGAAATGAGAAAGTTGTATGAAAAGAAGGAGCAAAGAAGAACTGAAGAAGTCTTTAGACTGTTTAAACAATAAAATGTTGAAAAAATGTAAATAACAGCAAAATCTATGAGTTATGTGTAAATAGCATAAAGTCATGTGAAGTAAAGAAGTATACACACACACACACTCACCCAAACACACACACACACAAACGCACACACACACACACACACACACACACACACACACACACACACACACACACACACACACACACACACACACACACACAGACATAAGCATTACGTGCACTTAAATGTGAGGGGGTTTTGTGTGAACTGATGTACCTTTGACATCAATACACACACACACACACATACACGTTTGAACCCTTTACATGCCCTTTCAAGGATAAGAAAACCTTTGTGTGTAAGCTTTCATTAAAAATACATGGTTTAAATTGAGTTATTTGATTCAAAACAAGTCCTGACTCTGTGTGTCTGTGTGTGTGAGTGTGTGCTTGTTTTGATAATATAGCCAGGCTCTCCCCGAATGCCCCAGAATGTCCTTATGAGTCATCATTCATGGGCGGCTGCATGGTTTCCATGGTGATGGGACTTCAAAGGACAGCTGCTGAGTGTAACGGTCACTTCTTTGTGACAGCTGCTCTCAGGCTGGATTTTGGGGTGAGAAATGGTCCGAACAAACGCTCGCTGTGGCCAAACCGTTATAGCTACCAGAGAAATGAGCACACCGTGGGAATCCAGACGGGCGGAGGAATCGGCCAATGTCAAGTTTATATATGTAGGGCCAAGAATTTGCCCTCACGGCCGAGTTGAAAATTAGTGACCCTTTTCTGAAAAACCCGAGAAATTCAAAATGAAAGTACATACAGAGAGGTGGTCAGGTTTGGCTGACAGTTGGCCCTTTCCTGACTAAGAGCTCCATCCTTTGACTTCAAAGGCTGCTTTGACAGAAGCGCAACGGAAATACCTACGTTTTGATGTAATTTTTATGACCGTGGAGTGAAATTTGTGGTCCCACGAGACATTTGTTTGGGAAATTTTTGTGTGTCAGGAGCTGCTGCTCCCACTCTGACTTGTGATGTCACGCACTCAGAGAGCTGAGTTTTTAGTGGAAAATCTGAAAAGTTTGTGTTGTTTAAGGAGTGAAATCTCACAAACAGTGAAAGATAGTTAAAAAGTTGAAAGATGAGTGAAAAGTGGAAAGATAAGTGAAGATTTTAAAGCAAGAATGGAGTCTGTAAGTGGAAGTATGATGAAGTTTGAGGAGCTCAAAGTTGAAGGAGTTTTAGGAGCAAAAGTCAAAGTTCCCCAGTCATTTCAGATGGGAATTTTTTTTGACAAAAAGTGGAATAATTCAAAAATTTTAAGAGTTAGAGATTAGAAAAGTCATAGCACACATGTCCTAAAGTAGCTGAATAGTTTAAAAGTTGAACGGTGAAAATCGGTGAAAAATTGTGGAAGGAGATAGGTGCCAAAAAACGTACGGAAGAAAAAGAAGAAGAAGAAGTGAATAGAAAGTCGAAGATCTATAAGTTGAAATGCTGACTCAGCATTTCAACTTAATAAAAAATAATCCTCTCTTCAACACACTCACACACAACTGTGTGTGAAGCTGCAGAGGTTTCATAAAAAGACGCAGCTCTAAGGAGGTCATTAAACCCCCTAAGCTAAAAGACTCGCAGACGCTGAGGCATGTTCATGTTTGCTATATGATTAAAGGCACGGTTGGTTGTCACAGAAAACTAGCATAGATTTGAATGTATCTTCTATTCAGGACTCTGTTAGCCCCGACCCCCCACACTTGGAGCTCCCCCAAAACAACGCCGCTCCGCTGCTCAGATGCACCAGTGCTGCTGATTCGCGATCACATGATTGTGAATGATTCAAAACCACAGACTCAGAACTGGTCCTCAGCAATCATTTGTGTTAGCACTAAGTTACCAGTATTCAGGGTATAGGTAGTTTTTCTGCTATTCTCTAGCGTCCTTGGATTCCTCTTGGTTATGCACATTGAATCAGGGCTAGTGCATGCCAGTGAAATCTACGTGGGGTGGGCAGAACAGCAGGATGGGATATGATTGGCTTAATAAATTGGATTCTAACCACTACGATTGGCTGGTGTGTTCCCAGGTTTACCCCTGCTGTAGACAGCAGCATCATAGAGTTTACAAGTTTACTGATTTAGACTTCACAACACCACATTATGCACCTCATGTTAGTTCACATTTTGGCCAAAACTGTTAGAACACCTCTCAGATTCTAAAGTATGACCTATTTTTTGCCTCCAAAGCATGATCATAAAACATGCAGATGGTTGCTCTGAGTACAAAAATATCTACTTTTAACTTTAATACTTGGTTTGTCCACCTTTTGCAGCAATTACAGCAGCACATCTCTCTGACATAGGGCAGATATATTTACTGAGTACTTCAGCACTAGCGACATCTCACACGTTCTGCAACTCAGGACAAAGGTTTTTAGTGTACCTTTTTATAAGGAAAATGATGTAAATCTCTTAACGATGGCTCCATTCTATGGCATATACAGCATCATGACATAATGATGACTTTGTGGGTATTTCATTTGTTTAATGATTATTTCATTGGCCAATTCAACAAAACAACTGAAACCTCTTAAATATGCCAAGTATTCTAATAATTTTGGCTACCACTGTGTATGTGAAGTTGTCATATTTTCAGTTAACTATAAAGAAAGAACTAACATGAATGTCATTTGTCACTTATTGCTTTTAGGCTACAAATTATGTTATGAGAGTATGTCCCATTTACCAATTTTATACCAGCTTGAGCCCTCATGGAGTCACAGGCTGCATGTCTGAATCATTTAAGTCTATACAGTCAGTGATGAAGCTTCAAGTAAAGAGGGCATTGGGATGGAGCAAATATTGACCCAATACACAAGAAATAATCATGTCAGTATTAAACAGCTATGCTACATAACAAAAGTATGTCTTCAATAAGGGGTCATTGACTACCTTTTTTCAAAATCTTTAGAAAATTAAATTTTCATTATTGAAAAAGTCTTATTGGGTCTTAACAGAGCCTTTTTCCCAGGACATACAGTAGATGCTGAAAAAACAAAGTCTATCTTTATTAAGAGGCCATTCGCAACATTTGTACACCCTGTCTTGTACGCCCACATGTGTGAGTGTGTCTGGTGGCGGGCCTCCCAGGCAGCAGCGCGGCAGCATCAGGCTTTTCTAATGAGACCATAAGAAGCACAACTTCTCTGTTGTGCTGCCTGGAACATTAGTCTGCATTTGAAATGCACCCAGCGGCCTAGCAGGCATCTTTTATCGTTGGATGCAGCTGTCCATGCTTTCTGAACACTTACTACTAGCAAGCTTCCCTGACTACTGCCAGCGGGCAATAAGTGATAGAATCATGAAAAAAAAAAGAAAGAAAAAGTAGAAATATTTACCACGACACAGGAGCAGAAGAATATTTCTTTTAAGAGAAGCTTCCTGTTATTGGCAAACACAAAAAAAAAATAAACTTTTGAAAAGTATACTTCACAGCAGCTGATCCTCTGTCTGTAGAGAAAGAAAAGGCTGGGGGATAACAAAGCAATATAGAGATAGCAACAGAGATACAAAGGGAGATGAGGGGGAAATAGAAGCAAAATCTATATGTATAGACTGCAGCCTATGACACAAGTAGCACTTTATTCCATGGAGAGAAGCATCAATCTTGACAGCATATGGCGTCTGTGCAAAATCCATTAATTTTTAATATACCGGGCGCTGAAATGAAAAGGCTTCCTGAGACAAGCAATTGTCAGATGTCAGCAGTGTTTTGATAACTTTTTTGATCTCCTATTTTTATTTGCATTCATAAAATGAGGCTGTCCAGTTTGGACATGGCTGGAGTTTGACATGGAAGCATTTTCTATACAATTGCTCCCATCTAACAGTCAGGAGATGAGGCACTAGGGAGGAAACAAAAAGACATGAGTTACTTTGCATTTGAGTCTGCACTGACAGGCCTGGGAAAGAAAAAAAAAAGGAACTTTAAATGTCATCCCACACATAGGCATTGATACGCTGTACACATTTACACAAGAATCAAAACTGAGAAAGAATATGTTAACAAACTGAACAGCCACATGCTCCCAGTC
Organism: Labroides dimidiatus; assembly: GCA_030710495.1. NCBI lineage: Eukaryota > Metazoa > Chordata > Actinopteri > Labriformes > Labridae > Labroides > Labroides dimidiatus. The sequence goes on along the minus strand of CM061144.1, from coordinate 16,715,944 downwards.
TTCTTTAAACAGCCAACCCATTTTTGAATCACTTTCATACCGTTGAATCAAAGTACTTTGTGTCCAGTAAAGCTGTGCCAGAGAAACACGGACACATTAGTAATGTTTGAGAATGCATCTATAGAAACAAATCAAAATGATGTAGCCAGGCATCCTAACTACCACACACATGCACACACACATTATCATTTTAGAATAGAGGCAAGGTTTCAAAGTGCAGATTACAAAGGTCTCTTCATAGGAGAGCAGAGGAGTGCTGTACAGCTCAAATGTTCTCCAGCTGTGTGACTAAGCTCTGTTGGAGGGATAAGATGAGCCCTTCTCAATGAGAGATAAGTAGAAGAGGTCAAACAGTGAGCTCAATGAGTTTTGTCATACTTTTCACACTTCTATATCCTCAGACAGCTCTATATGAAGGTCCTCGACCCTCTTAATGCAAATACATGACTGTACTCCAAAAGAGTATTCCCTTTTTTCCCTCTCTCCTCTCCCGTTTGATTGGATAACTCTTTGGAGTCATGGAGTCATCTCCTCATGCAGAGGGTGCGTTACAAGATATTTATTCATATTCATAAAATGCCAATTTAAAGGTAGAGAGTGGCCATAGGAGATGAGCAGGGAACTTGGAAAATCCAATAAGAGATGCTTTGGAGACAGGTGCAAAGCGGACTAATTAATAGCAATCTATACTCTGGCCAGGGCACGCAGTGGGTCGACTGAGACGCTCTTAGGCCGGGCAATGAAAAGATAGCAGCTCCAAATTCATTTTCTCACCGTGGCTCTCCCAAAGGAAGGCTCCCAAGTACACTCACACTTCCTTTAATGCCTGCACTGGGGTGTAATTTATTTTTGCGTTTGCCAGCACATTTGGAAAGTTCATTACTTCGCTCATGGCTTGTTAATTAGCCTTGTAAAGCCGCCATTAGATCTCCTCGGGCCAGGACCGAGATGAGACTTTTGTCCCAAAACATTAACACACTGCAGGAGGCCTGTAAAAGTGCACTCTGCCCATTTGCGTCGTAGCAGTGACACCTATGTGAAAAAGTGAAAGATGAAGGGACAATCAAAGCAAAGTCACGTATGCTCTGGACGGGCTGACTGCCTCGTTTCATGTTTCACCTTTGCTGCCACGTACAGAGGTCAGGCTCATTTCTCTCTAACACCTGTTCAGGGCTGACTTTACAGCTACGCAGCTCCTCCACTGATGCCCAATATCCACTTAGATGCCTGTCCTCCAGTCTGTCTTTCTCTAAACCCCAGTCGGTGGTATAAATGGCTGTCTCTGTGGTGATCTCCTCTTGGTTCTCGCTCACTTCCAACCCTGGAGCTCCAAGGAGGAGTGGTAATGAGCGGTAGTAGCAGGCTCAGCTGGTGGGTTGGAGAATCCCTGCTGTGTGAGGCGTGACTACAGGAACACGGACTGACACCACAGCTACAACACCCGCCGAAGAGACCAGGCAGCGTGGCCTTATTGATTATGCAGGTGCTCATTTGTGTGGCCAAGCGGGTAGCAGGCACGTGTCTCATTTGAACTTTACAGGAATGGAACAGGATCCGATTTACCTGCTGCAGAGAAGGAAGCCTCGGTGCTTTATTTTTATAACAGCTGTGTCTAATGGGGCCTGGCAGGTACAGGAGGCGTCACATCTGTCGAGGCCCAGGTGATGCTCTCGCCCTTCGCTCCTCCCCACTCCTAGCCCCATTCCCTACCAGTCAAATGACTCACACTGAAGATCAACAGTGTCGTTCCCAATAAACTCTTCTTCTTCTTCCTGCCACTTTCCATCAGTTCCAGCGAGAGGTTCTTGCTAGTAGCCATTTCGTTCCACAACACAGTGGAATAGGGGATGCATAATGTAGAAGATGTAAAGAAGATGAATGCTCTGTCTAGTGCCAGAGCTCTGGGGAGATTAATTAGAAAAATCCAACCTTCTGACTGGTCAGAACCTAAAGATACTGAGCCCGTACATCTGGGCATGGGTGTTCCCCTCTGATGCTCAATAAAGAAATACATGAATAAAAATAAATAAATAAAATTTAAAGAAAAAAAAACTAATGGACATAGAGTGTCAGAAAAGAGACTGGGAAAGCCAAAGGTCCTTCAAAAATCAGGGAGAAAATTTTTGCTACTTCTGTCCTTAACTGCATTTCATTCCAGAGAAGTAGTGGTTGGGAAATTGTGAAACTTCATTTCTTCGTGGCAGCCCAAATCACTGATTTGGCCACATTTTGACTTTAAAATGGGAACCGCTTTGTCAGTTTAACTTAAATTTCCTTGACCACTTACTCAATACATTTTGGGTACTGATCAAGTTTATAAAATAAGTCTATCTTAAGTTATAACTTAAAAATCAAATCTGATATTTAATTTAATTTATTACACTTGCATTCACACATATATACATTGAAAGGAAAAATGGGATGAATTTTATTTACAACATGTTTTACTTTTTCGTCAGCCTTTAGAGCTGAGATTAATGTGAAACCATGTGAAAATGTGCTGGCTCAGAGACTGTTAGTTGTGTTACTTCACTCAGGTTTAAATTAGGAAGAACATGCTGTACTCTCACTTATTAAAACTCCTACTCCTTTGGAGATAAGAGAATGTACTACCATGTTCATCTCCCATGTTATCTTTCAACTCAGCAACTTTAAGCATTGCAATGATCTAACAGTTTTTCTAGCTGCAAAAAATACTGCTGCTCTCTTTCTACCTTTACCACAAACCCACAGTGCTCCAAATATCATCAAACATCAGTGTGACAGACATGAATAGCTCACTGGAAACAGGAATATATCATCCCCATAGCAGGATGGGGTAGCGCACCACACAACAGTAAGATCAACAACAATAACAACAACAGCAGCAGCAGAATCGGCTCAACACAGTCAACTGCTGATAAAAGGGGAAGTGGGGGGGGGGGGGGTGAGTAGCACAAGTTCCTCTCAGCTCAGCAGAACGGTGCCATCAGCTGTAGCATTTTTCTGTTCTCTCCTCTCTTTTACCCTACCTACTTCTTTCCTTCCTTTCGTCCTTCCTTCCTTCCCTCACCCACTTTCCTTCCCCCCTTCCTCTCTTCCTTTCCAGAAGACAGGAAGCTGTTTGTTGGAATGCTGGGCAAGCAGCAGAGCGAGGACGACGTCCGGCGGCTGTTCGAGACCTTCGGCCAGATTGAGGAGTGCACCGTCCTGCGGGGGCCTGATGGGGCCAGTAAGGGTCAGAGCCCACACACCTCCCACTTCTTTTTTCCTTTTCCCTGTCCCTTTTTAATCCCTCTCTCTGTGTACCTGTTCGTCTGTCTCGCTGTAGCTGAGCTGTCTCGAACTCTCTTTCTTCACTTTACATGTTAAGAATAAAGCTTCACCTGCTCCTTCTCATTGACATTGTTTGCGATCCGCTCTGCTCTTCTGACTAACTCATCCTCTTCTTCAGCTTTCCTTTTTTTTCCACCACCTCTTGTGTGTCTTGCATTTCTTTTATACCTCATTGTCACTGTACTCTGACACCTCCTCCTTCTCACTTTCCTTTTCTCACTACTTTGTGCATTTCCTTTCCCTTTTGTCTTCTCACTATACCTCTCCTTTCTCTCTCTCTTTTTTCCCCTCCCAAACTTCCTCCTCTGTTCACTCTTCATCTCAGGCGCTCCTTTCACCCTGAGCTTGTACCGAACAGATCCATCACACAACACCTCACTTTTTTTTTTTTTTATTCCTCACCCCACCCTCTCCCCCTCCTCCATCTCTTCCTGTTATCTGAAAAGCTGAGGGGTTGTAATCATGTTTGTTTCCCACATTCCCGTCATCCCTCCCCTGGGACACCATTGGACGATAATGTCCTACTGTAAATAAAGCAGCCGGGCTCGGGGTTTTTCACTGCTGTCACTCACTGTGCGGTGGATTTGCCAGCATTCAGGAAAAGCTTACGCATTCATGTCTGTGGCTTATGTGCTATTTAGTTAGCAGAGCCTGGTTGAATTAAAGATGCCTGTGAAATGTGCAACGCAGGTGGGATCGTTCGGAGAGAGCAGGAGTCTCCTCATTATCCTTTGATGGGTTTCTGTCTTATAGCCATATTTGGAGCGATAACGCCAATTCTATTGCTTTGAACCTCTGCCTTCCTTTCTCTTTGTGATATATTCTCCTGTATAAAGCAGCTGAATGTATGAAATCATGTGTGGGAAGGCATAAGAGTGAAGCAAGCCTACTGAGTATATCAAAAAGAAAAGGTGGCTGTGCCAAACTACCAACCTATCTGTGTCAACATCTGTTCCCCTTACTGTTAATCCCAGGTCTATTGCTCTGCATCACCCCAGCGGCCTGCTAACTTTCTTTCTCCCCAGCTTGTTTCCTCTTTTTTGGCTCCCTCTTTTCTTGTCTGCTCACACGCCTCAAGCTGATTGACAGCACATAAAATGAAATCAGGCCCTTGCTGTTGTGTCAGACAGGAGCTGGTTTTCTTCCTCATTCTCGCCTTCACTTCTTTTTCACCCTCCTGCTCCCAACACCTCATCTCTTTTTTTTTCTTTATCCTTTCCTCTTATGCCATATGTCCCCATGTTGGTATTTGTCTCTATTGCTACCAGCTGGATCACCTGTTCTTCACGTTTTAGCTGCTATGAAATGGAAAAAGTGTAGAGCATGCCCAACAGGAATCCTACCAGCAGAAAGAGGTCTCATATGTGGGTACCTGGTCCTATCACTGTCTGTGAAACAGTCCCACGCAATCATTATGGGATGTTACGGCAAATTATTTTGCCAGCCACCTCGCTTGGGATGAGGTTGGCGTAATTTGAATGAGACAGACCTTGAAATTGACGGTGCTATCTGTTCCATGATGGAGGCGTTGTCCCCTGTTGATGTAAATTTATGCTACTCAGAGGCTTTTTCAGCACCCCTCTTCACCCAATAAAAAGGCCGAGAAGTTTAACATCCATTTCTCTATGGCGCTGCTCCTCAAAGTACTTTTAAAGTGCAACACTTGCTGCCAGAGTTGAATAGAGCCCTGAATTGTCAGGAAAAATAGAGAGATGGCTTTTAGGTCTATAATTAACTTGTGTTATAAATGTCACCCATCCAGCAGGATGGAATTCATGCATACATATTATTACCCTGGGAATTCAAAAGGCAGTGCAGATCCTCTTGCTTGAAAGCAAACACCCCCCCAACCATCCCAACTCATTCTGAGCCATCAAATTCAAAAACTCAAATATGCACTGTAATTTATGAGGCTCTCTGGCACTTCCAATTCTTTTGAGATGCTCTGTACTGTGTCCCAAAAGTTTTTGGTTTATTTCTGGGCCAAGAAAACCAAGACCACAGCATTGAACGTTCTGGTAAAGAAATATGACATTCTATGTCTGACATGACTTTGCCATTGACAGTGTGCGCCAAACCCTGCAGTTCTGAGTGTTTTTCTGGGGAAGCTGTGCCCCTGGGTCACAAAGATTCTGGCATGGTATCTAGCCTTGTTGTAGAAACAACAGCAAGTTATGTCGCCTTACAAATCCAAGAGGCTTTTCCAAGAACAAAATGCCCATTATTATTTCAACTACAAAGGTTAAATGCGTTTGTTCCTTCAAAGGGAGAGCTGCAGTCAAATGGCACACAGTGGGCAGACACACTTTCTGTTGGACAAATTAAGACCTTTCCTGCCTCCACCCGGAGGGCTGTTCAGGCAGAGTAAAAGGGTGCTAGAGTGCTGTGACAGAATCAAAGCTCTCTTTGACTTATCTGTTAGCCTCTGTAGATCTATACAGCTTCATGGACATTTGAAGGTACAGAAAACACATGGCCTTTCCGACTCATCACATCTCTGCACACAAGTGTGTCAACATGTTCGCCATTTAGTGTGTTGCTTGAAGCCTCTATTACATTTTCCTTTGTTAGAAAACGACCATTTAGGCTGTTGGATAAAGAAATGACGAATCACTTCCTGACCCCATATAGAGTAATTAAGACAAATCATCAGTGCTATAAGAAAGAGTGAAGTGATGTATACCCATATACGTTACTGTCTTAAACAGGTCGTTTTATGGACATCTGAAAAGCCTTTCTGCTCCTGAGCGCAGGCTGCTTCGCTAATGAAAAAAGGGGCAGAATTAATCCACCAGTTTGTTAATTAGGTATCTCTTGACTTAACACATGAGCTACCTGAAGGCAAGGATAAGAATAGGACATAACAGAATACCTCGTGAAGACTCTGACGACCATAAAGCTTAGAGAAATAGCTCCTGTTTAATTTAATGGCTTCTGGAAAATGACCACATTTTACCTCCACTGTATTTCAGCTCACTACTTTTCTCTTTATGTTTTAGTGGTCTAGCTTCTGCCCTTACAGACACATAGATGCACTATTTAATCATATGCTTAGAAAACGCAACCTTCTAAAAACATATTGTGCATTATTATTATCCACTTAAATCATGTTTAACATTATTTGAAATGTTAATGCAATGAACATCCAGAACACTGCTGCCAACAGCCGCTCCCTTGTCTCCCGGCCAACTTTTCATGTTGACTTTTCCTTTTGTGCTCTAACCACACAACAGACTTAAGTTGATTTGAATGCCCCTTGAGCAAAGCCCCCTCCTCCATCTGAAATTATACACGAGCAGAGATTCGGTTAGATAGGCAGATTATAATACTTTGCCTTTGTCATCATAATCTCTTTTATGAGTGACTGCACACAAACCACAATGTGTAAATATTAAACAGATTAATAATCACAAACAAGTCAGGGTAGTAAAATGCCTTGGCTCCATGCTCCAAAGTGGAGGGGGGTGGAATTAGAAATGGGCGAGGGACAGGATGTTCCATGCAGTTAATGCTTTCACTACAATTAGACTGACTTATTCAGAGCTATGCACTGAACACACACATGGTAGAATATATTTACAAACTGGATAAGATGAAAACAATGGTAATAAATGCTCCCCCTGCCTGCAACCCAAATTGAATGCATCCTCTGATGTTGTGCCCCTCCCTCTTATTTCTCTTGTTTTCTGTGTGTGCAGGCTGTGCCTTTGTCAAGTTCTCCAGCCACGCAGAAGCACAGGCTGCCATCAACAGCTTACATGGTGGACAGACTATGCCCGTAAGTAACATACTGTGAAGCACACGCACAACATGTGTTTTTCAAACAGAGAAATAGTCTTTTTGATTTAATACATACACATTATAACCTCCTCAGTCCGGTTCATTTTAAGACCGTTTCAAATGGTTACATGGTTCATGGTTTCATGTGGACAGCTTTAGATGAAAGGTGCAAGGTCATTTGGATATCTATATCTTCCTGCTAGTTGACCCTTGATTTATGAGATTTTTGAAGCAGACTGGGATAAAGCTAACAATAAAGATGGGTTCAAGTTTTTTTTATTATTATTTATTTATTTTGCTTGTCTTTGTAGTCAAAACACAGACACAGAGTCATCCCTTAAGGTTTTCTACTGCGCATATAAACACAAACTGGATATATTCCTCCAAGAAATAAAATACTCAGCAACTTTGTCCTTTTTAGGTGTTTTAAATTACATTAAAAACAAAAAGTACTCTTGGAAACATCAGAATGCCTTTTATTTATCAGTGCATCCAATTTTTGGTCTGTGGCGTACATACATTTATAATTAAACTGCAAGCATATATATGCAGACACACTGCTCAGAGCACACCAACAGTCCTCCCTCTCACAAACATTTTCACTGTGTGTGTTATCGCACACAAAAGATCCCTGCAGTCAGCATCTGCCACCTCACAGCACACAACTGCATGCTCCACATCTGTCTCTCAGTCTATACCCATTTTCTCTCTGCTTTTCAGGTTAGCTTAAAAGTAGACAGATACAGAGTGTTTACATTCACAGCCTATAAAGATGTGATTGCTATGAATCCTTAAGTTTGCTCTCAGGAGCCACTGTGCAGCATATTATGTTATTTTACCTCTGGCAGTAAGGGGTTACGGGTGTTACAATTAGAAATGCAGATGTAAAAATAGGGGCAGAGAAGATAAAGTGGCACCCTTAGAGATAACTTTTACTGATTCCTTGTTGTTAGTAAGTTCACTGACATTAAAGCTGTTTTCTGATCTGTCTTCATAAAGGAAATAATTCAGTGTTGAAAAAATAAGTAAATTTTTAACTTTCTTAATCTGTATCTGAAAGAGTGGAACAACTCAGGAGCATCTCACTGAGTGTTAACTCAGTGTCTATATAGTTTTGTAGTTGAGCAATTCAAAATAACAGCTGAAATGAAAAAAATCAAACTTAGTAGCCTTGATATGCTGTAACCATTTATTTATTTGTTTGTTTGTTTGTTTGTTTGTTTTTTTTGTTTGTTTGACTGCCAAAGACAGTTGTGTATGAACTCTGAACTGTGGGTATAAGTGGGATCTAAGTGGGATACAAAACACTCTGTCGTCTCTGTCCTGTGAATGCTAGATGTCATGCATCCTGCTGAATGGTTGGCAAAACAGTTTGGTTAAGGTGACAACTAGAAGGGAAAAGACTAAAAGCAGTTAATCTTTGCTCGCTTATTGCAGTGATAGTTTGTCCCCTATCAGGGGGCTACTTTTGTTGAAGAATATTAACCATTTAAAACACTCGAAACACTTATGAAGGGAGGCTTCATTTACTGTGACTGGAAGGGAGGTTAACGAGTTCATCAATAATATTGAAAAGCACCCTACAGTTAAGATGAATCTTCAAAATGAAGTTGGATTAGCCAATTTGGTTCTTTAACTGACTCTTGAATTTTCATCATTAAATCCTTCATAACATTGTGAGACACTTGTAGTTTATCAGCCTCCTGGCAACTCTTGACATTTTCTCTTCATACACACAGGGGCATTGGTCATACAGAGAAATATGGTTCAGGTGTTAACTTCCCGCTCAGCCCTACTGCATAAAAAGTTCAAATCAAGGCTTTGGTGCAACATGTCGACCATTACACAGGATCACACAGGAAGCCAACGTGTGATGAGGAGACAAGACCAAACATGCAAGACAAGAGAGAGGTGCAAAAATCGATCTGTTCAGTGCAGACAGAAAACAAGACATAAAAGATGTGAATTTTCTTTTAATACAACAGTAGTTATGATGAAAAAGCATAAGCTACTGCTCATTAGTTTAGTTGCAGAATGAGGCCACCAAACCTGCAACTCTTTCAATCTGTAGTTAATTATGAATTGGATGTGCCTTGAATAAGGCCACTGAAAAGCTCAAGCAAAAGAAATGACGATTTTCCAAGCATGTCCCCGCCTGTTCTATGTGTGTAGAGAACGGCACAGCTGGACACGCGCGCACACACACACACACGCATACACACACACACAGGAGTACACACTCTTCCTGGCAGACATCCGCACCTTCACACACTTCACTGATGTTCCGCAATAAATATTTACGGACGCTCCCTGGCAGCCAGATAGTGTCCTGGAAGCCAGATGTAATTTACACATCTTTTTGATGCTGCCTCATTTTGCATTACATTGAAGAAGTGAGGGAGGGAAATGAGTGGTGAAGTTGCTTTAACTTTGTGTGTGGTTGTTGTGCTCAGTGGAGACCAAACTTTTTGGCAAGGGTCAAAATTTAATAAGCAGTGGGCCACGAGCACAAGAATAATCATATTGCCTCTCATTGTGCACGATTATGACAGACCTTTTTCTGAAATTGATTATAATCAAGATATGGACCTCCCGCTCAAACCATCTCGTTGGATCGATCAATTTTGTTTACATTCAGAGGATAAACTTAATTGGACTCATCTAGAGCTGTTTATACTTACTTTCTTGGACATATCAGAATTTGACTTTTTTTTGCTCTTCTTACAAGTTTGCACCAGCCCTGACACACTCAGATTAGGTCTAGCTATTGAGCCACCTGAGGTCTCCTTCAGACAAACTGGCCAAGGCGACATATGGAGCCCCAAACAGACCTGGGGCAGATCAAGAGCCATCCAAAACTTCATTAATAATCTATATTATCCATATCTCTCTTCTTCTATCCCTGCACCTGTTATCCTCCTCTCCCCAAATCCAACTTCCAGTCAGATTAATAGGCAAGGTGGCCATTAGTACCCAGCTAAGGCTTAGGTACCAATGGGGGATGCAGTTAATTTGGATAATATCACTGCCACATGTCGTCGACAACAGGCTAACAGGAGGCAGGATTCGGAAAGTGGGCTGCTCAGCTCACTGCCTGCTGCCAGCTGTGAGGTCTGGATGAACCTTGAACAAAGAGTTGTCTCTCAATCTCTCTCGGTCTCTCTCTCCCTCTTAATGTTCTCTCTGCAGCATCTGTGTACCTGGCACACACAAGCAGGCCATAAATAATACCTGCACCAAAATATGCTGGCCCAATATGAAAGGCTCTAATGAAGCTTAAGGGCAAGGGGATGCCACCGAAGGGCATGTGCTGATAGATTGGGTCATAGCTTTAATTGATGTTTATTGCAGATTGCAGGTGCTTCCAAAATTAACTTAAACGGTGATTGGGTGACAGAACAGGCACTCGCTCACTGGTTCAGCTGTTGAACTACAGTAGGGCTGCGGAGGTACAGGTGGCAGAGCTTCAAATGGCAGAGCTGGGGGCAGGCAGGCAACATCCAGCAAATTGCAGACATTGTCATGTTCAGTGTCACAGCATGGCTGACAGGGTCTGCGGAGCTCACCGATGCTGGCAGAAACAAGGCAGAGCGTGTGTGTCATGCTATGGTTCTGGATTAATGAGGGATAAGAACAAGCCAGAGAGCATTGTCATTGTTGCACATGATTTATCAAACGCCACATGAAACGATGCCAGAACCTGTGCCTGAGACACTACATGAAATTTTGAGTTATTGCTCTTCCTATCATTGTTGTGGAGGCTCTTTGTTACAAAGCGCAGCACAAACCAAATGAATAAACCAATATGAATGACAGTTATCGGATACTGTGTCGTTTGGCTCAATTCAGTATTCTCGGCAGCTGCAGCAGTATGTGGTGGACAGCAAGGCCAGAGCAAGACAGCATCATCCAGTGCTAATGAGAAACAGTCCTCCCATGAGGCTAGCAGAGATGTAGCAAGGTTCAGAGAGTTGACTACAGAGCCCACAGGGGGCGCATCCAATTACCAACAAACTTGTTATGGTGTTTTCAATTAATTTCTTACAAATTCTCGATTAACACTTTAAGAGTCTGCGAGTCTGTTGACAACTTCACAAGTTGTGTTTGTCATTTGGAAGGAGCTTTCAGCAGAATATGGGAGGCAGAATTACTGATACGCTTTTTCGAAGTGACATTTTTCACTTCAATGAGTGTGTCGTAATATTACATTGCTGTAAGCCTCTGTAGAGGATGGAAGATGAGTGTGTGTTTACCTGTTGTTACACACTTAACACCAGTGTCTTTCTATCCCAGTAATGCCAAGATAAAATTGTAATTCCATTTCACTGCAGTAGTTCAGTTCTAATCCTTCAATTACTGTTGTGTATTTTCCCATCTACACATTTGGTGGCCCATACAAAATCCAATATGGGAGATTTTCACAAGTCAAGTGCATTGTTCAAGAAATTAGATTAGTTTTTGAACCCGTGACAAATTCCTTAGATGTACCTGTCAAAAGTGAAGGCTCCCTGTTGGCCCTTATCAAATTCAGTGAATTCATTTTCGCTCCAGGTGTAGGAGTCGTGCCGGCAGAGGTTATTATTCTGTTTGTTTGTCAGCTTGTGATTTTCTGCTTCCAGTGAGGATGCCGCTGCTTTGCATCCAGTGCCTATTGTCTGCCGCCACCTGTTCCTTCATTACCTGTCCACGTATTACCCATTGTTATACCGGAGAAAACTTTTGATCTGTCAGGGTGATATCACTTGGAATACTGTTTTTCTGATAAAGGATCTAGTCAGAATACATCTGCTTGATATTTTAGTCTATGAAAATCCTCCTGTTCAGGGATGAGGGAAAAAGGGAAAAAAGGCTATTTTGTATTTTCAAGAGGATATTTTGGCTTTTAAGGTAATCAAAGTCAAAAATACTAAGCTGTGATGTGAGTGACAGAGTTGACAACACCTGCAGAGTATGTTGTTGTGCTTTAGTAAGAATGCCAAGTCTATTCAGTGTAGACTTTACAAACTGAGTCTCCTCCTGCACTGTCATCTACAGCAGAGCTCTCTGCTGGGACAAGCCAGACCAGGCCAGACTCTTGAGTCATGGTGCAGTGAGTACAGGCAGCCTTGGGCTGTCACAGTCCCCAATGCATTCTTCACGAGGTATTAAATGAATGTAAGAATACACAGACACACAATGCAGATAAAATGAATGTGATCTAAATGCCAGGCGTCCGTGCTGCAGGCAGGCTTGAGCAACAACCCTGGAGGAGGATGTTTGCTCAGTGCCAGCCTCATTAAATCCAACAGCCCCGTCCCCGCAACCGGCCCACAAAGTTGAGTTAGAACTGAGAAAGGTCAGGAGGTGGGATGAAATGAAATTAAAAAGAGAGAAATTGTGCCGTTAACGCTGCCACGTCCGAGTATTGATTTAACTAATTGAAATGATATCAAGGAAGAAACACCAGATGGGTCTCCTCTGGCCTGAGGTGGGGTGCTGGCTGGCTCTGATAGGATCCCATCTGAGAAGCACTATCCTTGGGGTCCATGCTGATGCTTTTTCTCTACTCCCCAGCCGGTTTCTTGCAGTTATCTACAGCCAGCACATTCTCTTGGTAGTGTTAATAGAATGTTTATTAGACACTTTTCACATGGGTGAGTTGGAGCTTACTTGCAAAGCCACTGAGCAAGAACTTGTTTATCTTTTAAATTAAGAAAACGCACCTCTGGATTAGAGAAGAATTAGCTGAAAACAAAAAAAAAACAGAGGCTAAGATATTTATTTGGTTTAAAAATGCTGACTGATAATTTAGGATCGAGAAAAATTAAAAGAGTTTCAGGACTTGGTCAGGATAAGTATATATGAGAAGTTACATAAGATTTGTTGCAGTGGACTACACAAACTGCAAAGCACGAGACTACACTGACAAGCTGACCTCCTGATGATCACTTAGCTGTCCCTGCTTAAAAATTTCACAAGTGCTTAGATAATAGGACATTTTTTGTATGCATTAGTGCTAAATAACATGAAGTAAGGCTGCACAGAGTGAGACTCAGAGGATGTTTGTTCAGCGGCTGAACACAGTCTCTTACTGTGGAGTTGCATTATCCAGCTTCACAGGGAATGCATTTGTATCTCTGATTTTCTGTTTGGATAACTCTGCTTTAGTAATGTGTCAAATGTAGGTGGCACTCAAGCTTAAATTTGAACCCCTGTAGCAGCTCCGCCTAGCTGTGTCACGTTCAATTTCTAACACAGAGAATCACAGAAAACAGGTTTATGGGGTATCACTCACTCTGGTCAGCCTCATCATTTTTTGTCATTTTGTCTCCTGCTATTCACTCACATTTAAAGACCTCGTCTCCTAACAAAAAACGGAAATCTAAATCAAAGTCTGAATTTGTTCTGACCCTGTCAGATGAATCTAAGTTGTGATTATGGAGTCCTTTTCTCCGCATGTCTTTGCTTTTATGATCTTACTAATCATATCCTGACTGCCCCCTGGCTGCCTGTGTCCTTCTGTCCTGGTGGTTCTCCGTGCTCCTTCCCAGCATGCACTGCCAGTAATTAAATAGGAGTCCGGTCCTCTTGACAGTATCTGTAGCTGCTTTCTCTGCCTGGCAGCCTCCTCATCCTCTCTCTCTTTCTACAGCTATCTCTGTCTGTCTCTCACTCACTCACAGTCCCTTTCCCTCCATCTCTCCTTGTATGGATGTCACAAGAGGAACTGACTCTGGTCTCTGTCTCTCAAATGATTTAATTGGATGCAAAACTCAGGAGCTCGACATCAATACGGAACTATATCTGCCATAAGGCAGAGCCATTAGTCAATACTTCGCCCTCCACATGCCGAAGGCTTTTGTCAGACCTAATTACCCAGGACTGTATTCAGTGGAGCTTCACCAGTGGGGGACTGGGACTCCTGTGGGATCTGGTTAGGATCACAGTTCACTTCCAGTGTATACAGCCAAGTTTGAGAGTTCACCAAAGCAAATATCACTCACTATTCTCTTCCATTTGTCACTGACTGCCAAATGACTGCAGTCATGGGAGGTGAACATGCACTTCCTACTCCTCACACACACTGGCTTTCTAGGCTTGGACATAAAAGAACTCAAAGGTTGGCTCACGTGTGAAATGGACGTGAGTTGACAGAAATGACACTGATTTCATTGCACTGACCATATAGTTGTGGAGAGAATCATGCAGCTATACACTGTCTTTACAGAGGTAACACACACACTGTGATCGAGCTACAAACAGAATAAAAAGGTGCAACTGAAAAGCACTGTTTTTTATTATTTTTTTCTTAACAGCAGCTTAAGCTTTTGGTTGACAGAACTGTTGAATACACTCATACATGTGCAAACTTAGAGTGAGATTCTACACACTTTTAAAATACTTTTTACACTTGCAGTAGAATAACCATGACACTAACGAGAGTCAGTTATCATTAGTTCCACTATTTTGTTGAAGGTCTGTCAGTAAAAGTTTTTTTTTTTTTTTTTACTTATTTAAGGATTTCTTTTTGTTCTGTTTTGGGTTTTTTTTTCTAAAGCTAATTTAGATTTTTGAATTCTCAGGCATCCACAAAAAAGAGCAATGATACACAGCAAAGTGTGCATGGAATAACTTTTATGAGGAAATGTTTAAAATATGCAAATTGAAAAAGTGGACCTGAAACTTTTCCTGAAGTTTAGCAGCATATTTCACTAACCTTGTAATACGTGTGTCATTCTAGGGTGCCTCGTCCAGTCTGGTGGTCAAGTTTGCAGACACAGATAAGGAGAGGACCCTGCGCAGGATGCACCAGATGGCGGGCCAGCTCGGCATCTTCAGTCCCATGACCATCCAGTTTGGGGCCTATGGCGCCTACTCACATGCTGTAAGTCTCAGCCCGGCGGGGGAGGAGACGGTGAGCTTTAAAAAAGAAAACAAAAACTTTTATGATTTGAGGTTTAAACTCACTATCTCTCCCACTAGGCAGACAACACTCTCGGGGAACAACTCCTTAAGTGATTCACACGATCAAACGGCTGTTAGAGTCCAAATTTACAGAGTTCACAGAAAACACTGCGTGGCCCTCTGTAGTGTGTTTTTTTATCCCTTCATTTGTACAAAGAAGCTGCTTATCATAGATGCCCAGTGCTTCACAGTTTGACTTTCATACAATTGTAAGCATTCATTTCATGTACACTTTCCACTGCCATATTTCCTGACTTGGTCTGTGAATTTAAACTGCCAACCCACGCCTGGCCTCTTCAAAAGTAATACACTTCCATATATGCCTTTACTCTCAAACACTGGTGCATGTAATTACCTGAAACCCTCACACCCATCAACCCTATCCCTTCCCCTGCCAGCTCACACAACTCCCGTTTTTAAATTCACGCATGAAAGTCTTGGCCTGGCTAGAAGTCTGTGAGTTTTTACACTCGCACTGTAGCTAAAAATTCCCCCTGACAGGTGAGAATCGCCCACTCACCCACACTCTCTTCACTAACTCTACTATCGCACCTCTTATTTTTTTTTTCTCTCTGAAACATATGCACAGTCTACTTATAGATATGCGTAGTCTTCAGCTTACTGCACAGGCTTCATATTGGTTCAGTGTAATGAGCACAAGGCCAGAGCTGGGTTACAGTGGCTGCAGCGCTGCAGGGCAACACAGACCACTCTGTTGAAGAACAAGGCCTGGGCCAAGCAAACAGAGATGTGAGAGTAAACACGCTCTGGTCCTGCGGCTATTTCACCCTCCTTTTCCTTTTCTGTCCTTCCCTCCATCCCTCTCCTGCCACTTGCCTCTCTCCCCACTGCTCTTTAATCCAACAGCAGATGATGCAACAGCAAGCAGCCCTGATGGCAGCAACACAAGGGTCCTACCTGAACCCCATGGCAGCCATTGCTGCCGCACAAATGCAGCAAATGGCAGCTTTCAATGTCAACGGTCTGGTGGCTACTCCCATGACACCGTCCTCAGGTATACTCACACATACAAACATGCTAACTTGTGCAAGAGTGGGGGCAAATACAATCACACACACAGACACACACACACACACACACACATGCCATTCCTGACTGCTGCCCCAGAACATTTTTATCATTAGTAAGAGTTATAGAAGCAGCAGTAATGGATTTATTCAAGGCCACTCTGCTTTCGCCCTTGTTACATTTTTTTAAGAGGTAAGGTCCATTTTCAGAAAGCAGACATTGTGTAAAACTGGCGTTTACAAGCAGAGCTTCATATTGAGTGAGACATGACTGGAGAAGATGTACAGCATTTCTTGACACTCATCGGAAGCCACATTATAGCCGCGCTCTCTCCTACTTGCTCTCATTATCTCTTCCTCTGTCTGTCGCTCTCTCTCTCTCGCTCTCTCTTCGTGTCTGTGACAGTGTGTGTTTTCTGGGACAACAGCCAATCCGATGACTTTGGATGCAGAGTCCTTGGCTTATACAATATAAGAGCAAAGATTTGTGTCAGATAATCCAGGACCTCAGTCTGACCTATCTTTTTTGGCCCTTGTCATGAGGAGCTCTGATGGCTTGACACTAAGTAGGCAGGCAGCCTGAAGGCAGGGTCATTGCAAATGTATTAAATAAAGTGGCTTGACGCTGTACCTGGCATTTGTAATCCATAAGTCCTACATATACCAGGTAATGCTTATCAAACATAATCCTACATGACTTAAATGTCCTTCACCTGGATTAGAAAAACAGGAAAAAGCCATTGGCACAAAAGGGCAGTGACAAGGTGACAGACTTTGAATATTAGAACATGAAGGAGAGAAATTCAAATACGGAGCACAGTCCATACAGTGGGTGTATTTTCTTCAAAATCAAAATGATACCATGGCTTTTTGTTCCTTTTAAATTGCAGTAAAGTACCCAAAGTGACAAAAATATATACCTTGACAGAAAAATATAATAATGAGGAAACACTTTAGAGTTCCATTTTCTTTGGTGGACAAGTACATTTTCCACTGAGCCACCCTCAGACCTGTAGCAATGTGCTACTTTTACTGATTTTAGCAACTTTACCATTAGTTCAAGCTAAACTAGCACCAATTTGGACCAAACTACACTTCACGGTGGGTCAAAGGGTCTACATTTAGGCTCATGAGAACCCATTATGTGCCTGTTATACAGTAGTACACTTGTGAGAAAATTTCAGCACGAAAATACACTTCTCCTGTACCTCTATTTTGGAGTGTGAAGCATGTGAAGCATGCACCCCGCAGTTTCCATAATGACTCTGTATCCATTTGCAGGCACCAGCACACCCCCCGGCATCTCTGCCACAGCCGTGCCCAGCATAGCCGCACCTATCGGGGTCAACGGATTTAGCGCACTTCCACCTCAAAGCAACGGGCAGCCCACCTCCGAGCCAATCTACACCAACGGTATCCATCCATACCCAGGTGAGCCGATGGATGTTTGCATAAAAAAAAAAAATAAAAAAAAAGTGGTATAATTCTACCATGATCTGAAAAAGAAGTTCACCTAAATGAAACACAGTGAGTTTAAGATGTCAGCAGTGACTTGTCAGATAAATCACATGTACTGTTGAAAAAGTTGATAAGTCTTCTCTTTACTTGACACTCTCGTCATATTTTTCCTGATCTGAACTGAAATGTTTCAGGCTTGAGGGTTAATCAACAGTGTCTCTGGCAGATTTCTGAGCAGCCAGCCCCAATATCATGATGAATCCATCAGTTCATCCATCAGTCCATTATGGCTAATTTGATGTGTCTCAGCCACGTCCTCGGCTTCTTAATGTTGCCTGAGACTGATTCTTGAAGAATTGACAGACACACACTCCCCCGTTTCTGCATTATGCAGAGGCAGCTGCAATTGTAATGAACTACAAAGTGGTTTGTTTGGCATGTTGTTAATATTTGATGCAAACATCTGGGGCGAACAGGCTCTCTGAAGAACCGAGAGTTGACAACCCAAATTTCTCCCACTCCCTGTGTGATCCAACCCCCTGACGGGTCTCAATTTCTGTCATGCTCTTTAACATTCTCTCTACAACTCTCTCTCTCTCTCTCGTCTGTCTTGACCATTCTCTGTCCTCTCTGTGTCGCTTCCGTTTATTTTCCTCTTTGTCACCACACGTTCTCTGTCTCTTTTTCTGTCTCTCTGCAGCACAGAGTCCAACGGTGACTGACCCTCTCCAACAGGCTTATGCTGGCGTCCAACACTACGCAGGTGATCTGTCTCTCTTACCTCCTCTACTCTCTCACTTCCTCCATCTGTCCCTTCTCCCTCTCCCCTCCCCTGCTCTGTTTGTCACATCAGTAGACACTATGACAGGTATAGAGATAGCCGGACGACCAGCCAATTTCCTCCCGGATTAGACTACTTTACATTTGGGTTTCCAAAGGATTTTCAGTGGACTAGATTACACACCCCCACATTAAAAACAGATCTTAATTCTCAAAGTACACCAAGAGCTTGAATCCGAACCTTGCATGACCTCCCACATAAAAGGTGACATAGACCTATCATAACTTCTGCTTTCTGTCTGACATCAGCTCTCATTAACACAGTGTAAGTCTCCCTCTCTTTCTTTCTGTGCCTGCTTAGCTGAACTGCACTCCACTCCCCTCTTTGCTGTACTCTTTGTGTAGTGAACCACAGCTGAACGAGCCCAGGCTCCCAGTCATAATGCAATTTATTTATGCAATGTCTAAAGAGGACGCACATGAACAATGGAATAATGATTTAAATTTTGTTGTGTCAAATACGAAAATGGAGATGTGAAAAATTCCACTCTGGTTCTCCCTTTGCAACAGCAGCCTACCCTGCCGCCTATGCGCCAATCAGCCAAGCGTTCCCCCAGCAACCAACCATCATTCCCCAGCAACAGAGGGAAGGTAAGAGCGAGCGAGCGCGCCCACCCAAGATAAAAGGTGATAATTGCCATGTTCCATTCTAATGTAGCTGTGCTGCTTTGAATTAGCGAGGGAGGGAAAAAGCTGGCTGGGGAAAATGTGAGAAAAAGGCTCCCCATTTAAAGAGAAGAACATTAGCAGCGAGATGGAAAGTTACTCTGTCATTATTCAAAAACTGCACTAATTCAAACTTGCAGCGTTGGACTGCTTAATCAGTCCATTACAATGTGTTTAAGTGGTTATAAATATTCATCAGATTAATTAGCTGCATGCATAATCATTTATTACCATTCCTGCCGTAGCGTTCTTATGCCACGGCATCAGATGTTATAAAGTACAGGATATACTGTGATGGTAAATCACTCTTTTTGAAGCTTTTCGTCAGTCTCAATTATTCATCTATATGATTGTATGAGACAGCGTAGAGTGGCATGAATATTCAGTACAGGAAGTCTGAAACTGAGTGTTTCCAACATTGCCTGAAGGAAAAGATTGTTTGCAGTTCTTTTTTTTTTCCTGTAGTGAGAGTGCATGACAGGGTCACAGCAAAGAAATCTATCAAAATATATAGAAGTAAAGATAGATCCAAAGTATTTTCTTTATATGCAGGCGGAACTTCACACCACAGGAAAAGCAGACAGTTATTTAGGACATCCCATTTCTCACTTCTACCTTGGAACATTTTAATCGTTAACGAGAATTTTAAAAGTCATGGTAACACACATAAAAACAGTCTTTATCAACCACACACAAACTCACACACACACAAACACCCGGAGCTATTCTTGGTTGAGCCAGTGGCCTGTCTGAGTTGTGGGCTCCTCTGGGTTTTGGCTGCTTTCCCAGCCCGTCTCAGTCCACTGCCACAGTCTGCAGCCCTGCCATTTAACAAGAGACACCTAAACCGGAATACACAGGCACAGACAGGCCTCAGATTCTACCTCCCTCTGAGAGCTAACAATTTCCACAATACAATCTCTAAGTCTGAGTGTGTGTGTGTGGGTGTGTGTGTTTCATGTCAACAAAGCAACCTGCTCAAATCCAAAAAAACATATTTTTCACCAGATAAATCCTAACTATTGCCTTTAAAAACTATCACAAATAGGAAATAAATTTTAGTGAGTTGAAATATACCAATGCTAGATTGAGTATTACAGTTTAGTAAGTTATAAAGCATTTAAAGGTTGACACTAAACTCAAACTCTATGCCAACACCACTTGATCTGTCAGTGCTGGCTCTCAAGTGACCCAGTTTAAAAGCATTTTGTTAAATGCATTACAGAAAACTTTTGTGCCACTTTGTCTCAGGAAAAATTCAGAAAAAGAAATATGATACCAGAAATATGTAGTGTTCTCTGATGCCAAAATTCTTTTTCAAATATAAACTGGTCCCTCCAACACCCATCTTGGAGATTATCACTCTAATAGTGTCAGATGTTGCCTTAAGCCTCGAGTCTCAAGCTGAGATGAGGACTGAGCACCAGAGGTCTCGCCTTTGTAAATTCACACACTTTTCCAGCTCTGTTTTTGTTTCTGCAAGTGACTCAAGCCAAGGCAACTCAGCGCATTTGGATTCAGTGTTCTGATGAAGAAGATCCTCCCCAGAATGTCTTCAGTGTATTGAATGAGTTTCCTCTTTAAAAGTAAATAAACAGCTTTGCGCTTGAAAGAAACTCATACAGGCATGTTTCTTATGTTTGATAATGCACTTAAGGCTGCCAACATACACATTCATTTTGTAATTTGCATCTAAGCACTTTGCAACTAATCAAAAAAATTGGATGTAAGATGCATATTGCAAAAAATGATTCAAACTTAGTTTCTGATAAAACTAGTCAGTTGAAAGTTGTTATCGCAACATCTATTCTTTATTGTGACATCTGTTCAGCTGAGCAGGGAAATCTAGAAGTGTGACTGCACTTTTACTTAATGCAATCACTAACAGGCACAAGTGTGTTTTTGGAGGAGTATTGAGGAGTACAAGAATGTGGCAAACTATACCCAACAACCCTCCTTATATACAACAGTTTTGGGCATTTCTTTCCCTACAACAAGCCACTTCTTTTCAAAGAATGAATTCTCAAAGACACCTAAACCTAAACAGACAGAAATGAGATTCAGCCTTTAACTGTTGGAGAAAAAAAAATCTCCTCTCTGTCAACCTGTGTGTGTGTGTGTTTGTGCGTGTGTGTGTGTGTGTCCTCTATCTCAGCGAGGCATAGCAGCACTAAAGCCAGCCACCACTGCAGCTCTCTTATCAGCCTTCTCACAAGCCCCAGTCTCATCTCGTCATGCTATCACCCTGAGCAATGAGACAGGAGAGAATGCTAGCCAGGCAGCCGGCTGCAAGCAGACTGTCCCTGAGTCCATCATGTCTCTTTCTCTCTCTGTCCCTGTCTCTCTCTCGCTCGCTCTCTTTCTCTGTCCATTCTTCCCTCTCTCCTCACTTCATTCCTTCC
The DNA here is from genome assembly GCA_030710495.1 of Labroides dimidiatus. Classification (NCBI taxonomy): domain Eukaryota; kingdom Metazoa; phylum Chordata; class Actinopteri; order Labriformes; family Labridae; genus Labroides; species Labroides dimidiatus. The sequence continues at coordinate 16,694,511 of CM061144.1, read as the reverse complement.
TTTATCCCGATTGGTCTGTGCAATATGTGGCAGCCAGGCAGATGAATACGGAAGGGTGAAGAGGGATTGGAGGACAGTCCTACTGTCACACAGTAATTGGGACAAAAACTTGGCTCATGTGCCTCCTCCTCCTCCTCCTCACGGACTTTTTCTTCTTATGCGTCTCAGAGTTTCTCTTTCTCAGTGTAACCATCTTAATCTTTATCTCCCTATCTTCCTCTGTATTTTTGTCTCCTCCTGTTGCCTCTGTTTTTATATTTGGCTGTTTTTCTCTTTTACCTCCGTCTCTGCTTCTCTGTGGCTCTTTATGTGCGCACTGTTATTGCCAGTGTATTTTCTGAGACAACGGTCCAATTTAAGTGCATAATATGAAATTCAAAGTGCCACCTATCCACATGGTTATTATGCAGAAACAGGGTTCTTGGGAGGACTCAAATGGAAACTGCAAAAATAGGTGACCTTATAAGATTGCCTTGCTCCACCATAATTAGATTGAAACAACAAATATTCGTGCCACAGGTGCCAAAGTGAGGATTTGGGGTTTAAATGGCACCTGTGTTCTGTGCATTATTGTCCTTTATTTTTATATAGAGTCATTTTTTCCACCTGTGTTATGTTGGTTCTCTCTCTCTCTCTCTCTCTCTCTCTCTCTCTCTCTCTCTCTCTCTCAACCTCTTTCTCTCTTCTCTCACTGGGTATCCCCTGTTTATGCTTCTGTGTCACCGTCCTGCTGTCTTTCTCTCATCACAGGGCCAGAAGGTTGCAACCTGTTTATTTATCACCTGCCCCAGGAGTTCGGAGATGCGGAGCTCATGCAAATGTTCCTGCCTTTTGGCAACGTCATCTCTGCCAAAGTCTTTGTGGACCGAGCGACCAATCAGAGCAAATGTTTTGGTGAGTAAGAACTCAACAGTAATGACAAAAAATAAATCAATCCAATAAAATAATTGACTAAAAAAAACACAAACAAAACAAAAAATGAAAAAAAAAAAACCCAAAGCATTTCTTACAGGCATACTGTATGTAACAAGAGTTCAATTTGGCAACCACAAACAACCAAGTAAAAGTCAACAAGCTCATCAGCCCGTTTTGCTATACAGACCACAAGATTTTTGGTTCGGCCCATCGCATTTTGATTGATCTGCCTTACATGACACAGCAACAGTCCATGTGACAGCCAGTGTAATCATCTGTTAACAGAATGTTTCAGCCATCTGAATCCAATTAAGAGGAAGAAGAAGAGGCCATCTGCTTTCTGAAAACATTTATTTTGATGAGTCATTGTGTGGCTGGTTCAAAAGGGCTGTCTTTCCACCCTCTTCTCCAGTGCTCTACTGTCAAAGGGATGATGGGTGGAGGTTCCATTGCTATAGCAGGCACAGAGATAAGACAGTTTCACCCAGTGGCTGATCAGAGTGGCGTACCACCAGTGGTAGCTGTCTTAAAAATAATTCACCTTCAATTAGGCAAATGTAGTTGTTGTTTTTTTCTGTAGAAGACGTACAACATCACTAAAGGATTTCTTTTCAAAAATGTTCTTGCAGTGCTCTGGTACCCATCGTGCTGTTTCTGGTTGTACCAATAATCAATCAATCAGTCATTCATTCATCTTCTATACTGATTATCATGTTCAGGGTCATAGGTGGATGGAGCCTGTCCCAGCTGTCTTAGAGAGGCTGGTTACACCTTGGACTGGTTGCCAGCCAAAACAGGACAGATTTCAGGTGATGAGGGGTCACATGACATTAGCTTAACCATTTCTGTATAAATAAGGGTTTTATGTGAAGGGCTTTATAGCTTGAAGTGCAGGGCAACATGAGAAAAGAATATTTTTATGTATGACTGTGTGAAGGAAATGGTAGTCTTTGATGTAGCTTAAAAAGGCCAGATATTTCATTCCTGGTTACATCATTTTGTTTAAGATGAAATTTCCTGAATCTCTAGCTTTGAATTACGTTATAGTCTAGATAAGGGTCCTGCTTCTTCAGAGAACACTGGTATTCAGTATCGTAATGCACTGGCCATAAGCCACACAAAGTTAACTAATGGTGGGTATTATAAAATCAGTAAGCAGCTTGGAAACACATACAACGCTAGCTGAGATTCATGTGTTTGTTCTCAGAGCTATGAATGCAATGCTCAACAACGGCTTGCGCTGTATTATTACCAAGCTAACTCAACTTGTCTCTACAAATTGATCAGTGCTCTGAGCTCCAAACAAAGACCAGAACTAATAATTTGTGGAAGATAATCATTGGCCTATCTGCAACATGACTTTCTGCGACATGTCTTTTTACTGCGATTGGTTCTCCTCATAAATTTTGTAACAAATATTTAAGCATAGGCTTAGCCATGGCCAGTTTAAACCAAACGTCAAAAAAGTTATCTGACATATTTGGTTCTGGTTCCTGGTTTATGTCTATTTAGGGGACATCAGCAGCCTAAGCAATACATCTAATGTTTATGCTGATCCTACCGTTTTTTCTCTGTTGGATTTTTTTTTGTATTTATTCATCCATTTATTTATTTTTGTTAGCAGTACCCGATTATAAACCCAGTGACGGATATTATTATTATTATTATTATTATTATTATTATTGTATACGTTATTTTTATTTCTGATAGTCTTGTTTCTCTACTGTAGCTACTTTTTTTGGTATCCTAAAATCTCAAAGCCCAGTCACCACATATTCATCTATCACCATTTATACCATACTATCTTAATTTATCCATCTACTATTCTCAGGCTCCTTTACCCAAGAGAAAAGCATCTTCCCAGAACCCCCCACTCCTCCAGCTGGGCACTAGGCAACATCCCACCACCCAGTCCCCTTCACTTCTCTCACCTCCCACACAGCAAACCAGTTCATCAGGGTGGAGGCAGTGCAGGTGGAATCCATGGGCTTAAAGAGATAATAATAGACTGGTGTGGGCCTTGCTGTTGATTCAGTTGGACAGCAGCACCCAGGAGACAGGAAGAGAGAAAGAGAGACTCCCAGCATTGGCTTTCTTTCACTTTCCCTTCAACATGGGATGTCTATGAGGCTTTCTCTCCTTCCTCTCTTTCCATTGTCTGCCTCATACTGTCTATCCCCCCTCCTTTGTTAGCTCCCCTCTAAACATATGCCTCTCGCTGTCACTATCTGTCAGTCAACAAGTGGGAAGGACAAAGGGCCACTGACCTCATCAGTCAGACCAGCTTACTTTTGGGGGGCTAGTAATTAAGATCTTTTCTGAAAAACAGCTATTTAACACATGATTCTTTTGTGGAGTTTTTCTTTTTACTCATTTCTACCTCCTTTTTATAGCAGAAGCCCCAGGGCTCTTTTGTATGACGTTAACAAATTAGGCACGAGATACTGTGCATTAAAGAGGATAAGTTATTAGGGCTGCAAGAACTTGGACTGCTTCATCTTAAAAACGTGTTTAGCTTCATGCTGTGCTTAATGGGCACAGCAGACTCAGAGATGGAGCAATATCAATGTCTAATGTAAACCTACAGTGTATTGTTAAAAACATACAAAAACACTACCCTGAAGAAAAATAATCCTCCTTTGGAATTTGCAACAAAATGGCAATTATTCAAAAAGATCAACAAAAAACCTGTTAGTTCAGTAGATAATTTCCAAACTGTATAGTTTATTCCTTTGATAGGGGATAAGGGCCACATAAAGGAGGAAAAAAGTGAATGTATCTCATATTTGGAAAGTAAAATTGTAACTTATAAGAAAAAGTAATACTTTTATGAATAAAGTCACAAATTTAAGAGAATAAATTTCCCAAAGCAGCAAAATGAAGATGCAAACCTAAATGAATGCAATTACAATATCACATGAAGGTACAAGGCAGGATGGATCCATGCTTACATGTTGTTGACACCAAATTCTGACCCTACCATCCGAATGTTGCAGCAGAAATCGTGACTCATCAGACCCGGCAACGTTTTTCTATTCTTCTATTGTCCCATTTGGTGAGTCTGTGTGAATTGTAGCCTCAGTTTCCTGTTCTTAGCTGACAGGAGTGGCACCCGGTGTGGTCTTCTGCTGCTGTAGCCCATCTGCTTCAAGGTTTGACGTGTTGTGCGTTCAGAGATGCTCTTCTGCATACCTCGGTTGTTACGAGTGGTTATTTGAGTTACTGTTGCCTTTCTGTCAGCTCGAAACAGTCTGGCCATTCTCCTCTGACCTCTGGCATCAACAAAGCATTTGTGCCCACAGAACTTCCGCTCACTGTTTTTTTTCTCTTTTTCGGACTATTCTCTGTAAACCCTAGATATGGTTGTGCGTGAAAATCCAAGTAGATCATCAGTTTCTGAAACACTCAGACCAGCCCGTCTGGCACCAACAACTATGCCACGTTCAAAGTTACTTAAATCACCTTTCTTCCCCATTCAGATGCTCGGTTTGAACTGCAGCAGATCGTCTTGACCATGTCTACATGCCTAAATGCATTGAGTTGCTGCCATGTGATTGGCTGATTAGAAATTTGTGTTAACGAGCAGTTGCACAGGTGTGTGTGTGTCTCTTTATATATATATATATATATATATATATATATATATATATATATATATATATATATATATATATATATATATATATATATGATCAGAGACCATGTTTTAATTAACATCTTATTATAGACCTCCCCCAATACACACATACTTAATTCATACAAGTGTCAACGGGAAAAAATTCTGCATACATGGTATCTCA